>OY970757.1:22077500-23277500 GCA_963853795.1 Xestia rhomboidea
AAGAGTTTGCTAACCGTTGCCTTCCATCTTGCGCTAAATGTCCTGACACCTACGCACTTGATGATTTTATGACTGCATCGGCGAGCGGTGTTCACGTACCTGAGTTTTCCAATATATTTGGTGAAAATTTGCCATCTAAGAACAACAACGAAATATGAAACGGAATTACTAATTTTAGATTTCAGGAAACTACCTTAGTTTTCTTATTATGAACGTATAGGGCAGAGCTATATTGTTTTGTTTTTTACAAAACTACCGACTACACAGTCAACCAAATTGCCAATGCAAAACTACTTTTGTTACTCACTCTAGTTTCCATACCCCACTAACGACCACCAGTAAAAAGTTCCTGCACACCGAGGCATCATCAAAAAACCCTTTCGCATATTTAAAATGTAAAACATACCCAGAAGCTTGACAAAGTCTACATAGAGTTTAAATATTCAGTCTTTCTGGGCTGCTAAGTATTTATACAGGAATGAAATTAGGGCAAAAGGTTTATTTTATATTGCTATTTGGTGAAAATATTGAGCACACCTGGAAACAAAAACGTAATAAATTCCAAAATTGGGACTTACCTTAGTACAAAGTTTTAAATTGTTTGTTAGATGTGACTCCACCATACCAAGTCACGAGAGAAGTGTTTAAAGAAAAACAAACGAACAACGTCTAGAGCTTTGGACCCAGCAGCGCGTGATGTCGGGCTAATGATGATAAAGATCTGTGTCTACGTGTTTACTAATATTAATAAACAAAAAAGTTTGTTTGACCTCTAGAACCTGTCAGGTTTGAAAATATATTGATAGCTCTTTAGGAGTCGATCGGCGGGCGGATCAAGTTTACATAAATCATCAAATATATCACGTATACTATGTAGATTTTTTGGAAAATATAATTCTCATAAAAGGACATGTGTATGTGACCATGATGTTTCTGTAAATGTAAATAGTTTTGCAAGTTTCACAGTATACGTTTAAAAATAATATTTACATTACTTACATTTTCTATTTATAAATCGACCTAGATTACCTACTAACTTAAACAGTGAACCTTCTGTCTTGATATTTATGTTAAAGTAGCGCGAACACTTATTTTAGCAGGCTTTTGTCTAAACTGTGTGGAAATTACTCGACACTTCATTCAGAGGGAGTTACAAGCATGTCACTGTTTACACGTATCTGTGAGCTGAGTGCTGTCACGACGTGTGAACTAACTGTTTACTCTGCTAATTACTTACTACACGCTCTGATTTGTTCTTTTTGACTTTCTTCAATGATAAAAGGTTTTGTGTAGGAATTGAGAGAGTAGTGGGCTACTATGTGTATGTTATTGGCAGAATAGTACATAATACAGTATCAATTATAATGAGGAGGAGCTCGTGGCTCGTGGTTAAGCCGCTTACCTTGTTGGTCAGTGGACGGGTGACTACCCCTGACATACACAGTTTCCTCCGTACTTCGGAAAGCACGTTAATCCGTTAATTTCATTTGTAGATCTTTAACAGTCGTTACAGGTAGTCAATGGCCCGAAAGTCTAACAACTAGTCTTACGATAGATAAATAATAGAACTGCGTGCAGGATGGGTAAATCTTTAATGTTATCGTCTAATAAATAGGTACAGGCTGTTTAAACATATCCTAATCAGAGGTAAGATAACATGTTGTTAACATAATCATTAGACACAGAACAGTAATAATCGAATTTTCAAAAAAAAAAATTACGTTGCTGTTTCTTCATGAATCATAGCTCCCCTATTTTTTTAGTTTTTCCCTAGCCTATGTTACCCGGGGTAACACAAGGATTCTAACGATACCACGTACATCGAAATCGGTTTAGGCGTCTAGAAGTTATGGTGGAATAAAGAAACTCACACATATACATACGTACATGAACCCTGAAAACATAACACTCCTTTTTTTGGGCAGTCGTGTAATAAAAAAGTATTGGAATTATAGATCATGTTAAAAAAGTTGTCCACTTTATATTCAATTGTCTAAGACCTATATGAAAACTGATAAAGTAGTCGCCTGCTGCGCGAAAAAATAGGCCTCCATCTACAAGATTTTTCCACTACCTACTTCTTCTTGGCAATATATCAAGAAAAAAGAACCCGAAAAAAAATAACAAAACATTTAATCTTAATGAAATAGTGTCTGGTCAGCAGAGACCAAACATAATCCAAGTCTTAATGTCGGGCAGGCGACGCGACAGGCGCGTACTAGTCTAAATAAAAAAGATGGCGGTCGCAACAGATGTCACGACCATGCTAAGCTTTAATTTATCACTTCGCTTAGAGTAGGGGGGGCAAGGTTCAAGATTTTGTGAGTTTTTTTAATAAAATTTTGTTAAATTATGAAGGGAAGGTGGCTTTTGCCCTGCAGTGACATAGGCTTGATAATAATGATCATTTATGGACAAAAAAATCTTAAAACATGGTTAAATTGTGTATGATGTTACGGACACTGGTTAATCAGCAGTATGCAAATGTAGTTTTATGCAAGTAAAAACGAATCTTCGGAAACATGACGATGAAAAAAAAATAATAGGCAATTTTATAGCACAACGAAACTTTTACGCCCACTTCGAAGTTTTTATTTCAATACCCTCTCACTATAACATAAGAAAAACGGCTCAAAAATAATATCCCCCGAAAAATATCCAACATGGCCACCTTACGTTGCACTACATTGTGTGTCAGAACATAATATCATGACAAAATTTAGTGCAACCCGCGGCCCGTTGATTTAATCTTCAAAAAATACTCTTTTCACCCCACTGGGTTTTTGTTAAAATAAATATTAGGATGGTCTCACACAGAGTGTATAGTTCTAGAGACTTTGGTATCGCTTCTGACTCTAAGGAATTTCTTGTAAAATACTTTTTGAGCTTGCAGTGGAAAAATGATAAGGTAGGAATTTAATTAATGGAAAAATTGCTTTTTTTCTTGTACTCTGCGTAGCAAACGAGGTTGGGGGAAAGGCGTTAGATTTTTGTGAATTTGTTATTAAATAGTTCCACATTGGACGAAGCGTATATCATCATCTCTGCCTAGCCTTTTCCTAACTATGTTGGGGTCGGCTTCCAGTCTAACCGGATACAGCTGAATACCAGTATTTTACATGGAGCGACTGCCTATCTGACCTCCACAACCCAGTTAGTACTGGGTAATACGATACCCCTTAAGACGTAAGACTGGTTGTCAGACTTTTTGGGCCACTGACCACGAAGAGAATTTGCGATGGGAAATTTTTAAACTGTTGTACATTCATGAACACGTATCTTTTCCAAAATTACATAAATCAATGGTGGAGTTAGAACGATAAACATGCAAACGTATGTACTAACGTTAGTAGAAGCCCTAAAAACGATACTTTACATAACTACTGTTAACTTTAAGACTCAATAAAATTTATTAAGTTTTCTTTCTAAAAATACATATTTCAACTGATTTTCGTGATAATATGCCAAGCCTTTTAATTAAATTAAATGGCTTCATTCATTTTTAATTAAAAGATATAATATTTAATTAAGAAAATATCAACCTACCTTTCTAAATTAATTCTGTCATTCCTAACTCCTGACTTACAGAATTTTGATTTACTTATGTATTAAATGAAACAATAAATATTATGACGCCGACGTAGCTTCACGTTGACGTCGACGTTGACATTGTGACGGTAATCCCAACAAAGTAACTTTAATAATAATAATAATATATTATAAAGGACGGGACGGTTGACGTGTGTCGGGCATGCCACCTTCCGGGTGAGTCCATTAGACATATCATTTCTGGTTGTTCTCGTCTAGCTAACGGCGAGTACTTGCACAGGCACAACCAAGTAGCCAGGATTATTCACCAGCAACTTGCCTTGAAATATGAAATTGTGGAATCTGAGGTACCGTACTACAAGTATGAGACACTTGCTTAGTCGTGGGACATTCAGGGCTAACAAAAAAAAAACCATCGTGTCGCGCGTTCGTGCTACAACAGGACCAGAGTCCCCTCTGGGCTGGCAGTCTCGACAGAGATAACGACGAAATCGCTAACTTTCGATCGCTGATTACTAAGGAATAAATTGGGTTGCAATAACGATGCTTGCGAGAATGGCATCTTGGATGTAGAGACTTGCATTTCCCGCAAGCATCGTTATTGCAACTGAAATTTTTCACGAGTTGTATTGTATTGTATTGTATAGCGGGCTGGTGTCCGCAACTCCACGTCAAAGCGCGTATTTTGCGCACGGGTGGGAACTTATTCGATCCATCCCAATTCCTCGAGAAAGGCCAGCAGCGCCCCGATGTTGCTGACTATCTCATGGAGAGTACCTGGGTTACCAAAGTACTTTGCCCTGTATGTTGCAACCACTGGGCAGTGCAGAAGCACGTGGGCTGCTGTCTCGTCTTCCTCCATGCAGGCACGGCACAGGGGGCTGTCTGTGACTCCTAAGACAAAGAGGTGTTTATTAAAAGAGCCGTGTCCGGTAATGGCGGCTGTAACTGTGCGCAGCTGTGGTTTTGTCAACCGAAGCGCGCGTTTGGTGAAGCGGCCGTTGATAGCAGGAAGTGCTTCCTTGGCCTGCCTACACTCGCCGTGGTCCAGCCACAGCTTGTGGTGTTGTTCACTAGGTCGTTTCCTTACCAGTGTGCGTTGGTATCCGAAGGTATTTTCACGAGTTATTAGCGATCGAAAGTTAGCGATTTTGTCGCTATCTATGTCGAGACTGCCGGCCCTGGTCCTGTTTTGACCACCTACTGCTCTGTGCTTCACCAGGTCGTAGTGGTGGAATGACCTTTGTCTCGCGCGAAGAAGTGCAGTGCACACCACTATTACGGCGGTAAGGCCCGTGACGAAAGAGTCCCCTCTGGTCCTATTTTGTCAAAAAATTCTATTAGCATTTGGCTTAGAAGGAAGTAAATAAGAAGCTTATACAACGGCTAATGAAGATGGATGGCAGAATGGCGTTGATGTTAAAATTTGGATAATGTTGATTACCATTTGGGTAAACTGTAATTAACGTTGGCCTCCTTTCTCGGTGGTCGTCTTAAAAGAAACCCCTTGTGTACGCCTTGTTCGTCACTTGGCTGCCGTTGTAGAACGGAGGCTGATGTAATAATATATTTTCTCATAATTACTTTTCCTCGTTGGCCTAGAAGTCGCAAGCACGATTGCTGAGCATAAGTTCTGGATGCGATCCTCAGGTTGGGCAATTTTTTTACAGTAGCAGTCACTGCGTCTGTAATGGTGACCGGTTGATGGCGATAGGCTCGCCCCCTATTACACGGGACTTAAAACGTAACTGGCGAAACATGCGTGTTAGAGACACCTCTGTCTAATCCTTCGAGTATTTCAGACGTGATGATAGGTTACTTTATAAACATTTTCATGGCGGAGGTACAGATTCATGCTGTGGCAAAACAGTGCTTTCTTACCTAATTTAACTCTTTATAAAATCTCCCACCTGGATCTCAGTTGCCCTGGAAACCCGGAAGTCTTTAAACAGTTTCGTTGTTCCACAAATTGGGCACTTAATATCTAACCCTGCTTTTCCTATTGTCGTAACTGGAACTGAAGGACGCTACTGAAGACACTAAACTCGTAGACCAATTCTAACTTATGAACACTCAACGCAAAGTGAACCCGCGTCCCGTATTAATAGTATGAATAATAAATACTTTTTGCTCACGCCCATTTTTACTGTCGAGAAGAAAAAATCTAAACTTTCACAATTGTCAAAAAAAAACGTCATGGCTTAGAGCAAAAATTAAACTTGTTCAAAATTTACATTTTTATAAAAACAATCATGTTTTAACAATTAATCACAAGTTCTGTGTACTTTTTAAACATTTTTGTTACTGAAAATGGGAGATCAATATTTTCAAAAATGGTCGCCAGCGGTTCGAGATTTGGTGAGTCGAATTCTACTTTTTTTTCTTTTGACATCTTGGCCAACGAGAGTATTCTGATCACGTAGTTTTAATTGATAAAATGTCTTTTGATTATGAAAAATCGTGCTCTATTAACTCGCAGCATATATAGTGTTTATAGAAGGTTCACTTAAACCACGAGATAATACCTTATATGGGTGATAAAAGGCTGTAAAATATTGCATGAGTTGGGTAAGCACTGTATTCATAACAAGTTGCAAACCTTTAGAAAAAAGTCTTATAGTTTTTATGAGAGAAAAGTGTTAATTGCTCCAAAGATTTAACTAATCACATAAAATAACATCACGCCTGAAATTCCCGAAGGATTTGGCAGAGGATTTAACTAATTAGTGATATACTTGTCTAGTTTTAGATTTAGGAAAAATAAAACGCTGGTTGTATATTGACATCAAATTGACAAGTATATTGCATTGACTAGGCAGTCGACAAGAGTTTAACTTGTTTAAACAAAAAGAAATTACTGCTGTACATTTTTATTTTTTGATACAATAAGCATTCTCTACAAATAGGACTGCCCTATGAGCAACGGCCTCTTCAAATACAAAAAGGCTTGTGTATTGATCACCAGGCTTGCTCAAGGTGGATTAAGAATTTCCGACTTAAAGTCATAATATTAACTAATGGGTGTAAAAATACCCTTATCGAAGCTGAAAGGCACTTGTTCTCCTCGTCATTGCGATATTTTTTTTGTTCTAGAATCTGGACTATACCTTCTAATTACGGAGATATTGGGGGTCAAAGTTCCAACTTCTTTACAAGCTTTTTTTTTAATACAAGTTTTTAATGTTATAACTTTACTTTAAAATACCCCCACGACCCATTGCATCCATCAGTACAATGTTTTGAGTGCGTTACATTGAGTTCCACGTAGAACATGATTTCTCACCCAAAAAAAAGTCGTTTATAATTTTTGCGTAGAGCTACTTAGTTGGATGTACAGAATTGACAGATGTGTTGACGACTTCGTGAAGTCGCTTACACCTTGTATATGTCCAGGTTTTTCACGATGTTTTCTTTCGTCAATATCAGTAATATCCAAGTCAAATACTTGTTTGTACCAAAACCATAGCGTATTCTATCTCTAACAAAAAAGTTGACCTTCTGTGTTCAATAAACTACGTCAACGTTAAATTATGTGGTATGTGACAGAGATCGGTGTGTAAGGAAATTACAGGGGCACGTTAATGAGGCGTTTTTCCTCTGTAAGGAGGAAGATGGTGCGTTTCCTGGTAAATTGCGTTTTCGTGCAAAACGGCACGATGACGCTTTGTTGGATTTAATCCGTTAATTGCTTATATTAGGCTTGTTTTGAGTTTAAGAGTGGGGACATGTTTTGTTTTGATGTATTAGGGTGATTTTCTGGTATAATTTTCAGAGGGGGATTTTTAGCAGGTTCTTGGATAAATTTTATTCAAAGAAAATTCTGAATTATTTAATTATATTTTAAAGGTTGATATAGAATTTGTAAACATGTATTGCTTTGTTATATAATCTATCTCTTTTTTTTTTAAATAGCGTTGTATCTTTTGTTTTCAATGAACTTAGGCTTCACTGCTGGATATTAATGTACATGGATTGATTATGAGATTCCTATTGAAAATATAAAATACCTTCTTTATGGTTCTACCCTTCTGGTAGTTAGTAAATAATTAAACAATAAAAAACCAATAAACCCGTAGTCAAATTATGCAATGACTTGTTACCCGTGGTCCCAGTAGGATATGATATGCTGTTATTATGGATTTGTATTTTCTATCGATAAATTCAGAAGTCCAGGAAACCACCCCTAATGCTATGGAACCACGGGTAATTAAAATTACCCATGGACCCGGTAATGGGTCGACCCACCGGGACCACGGGTAACGATCCCTTATTTTTAGTTCAGACACAGATTTAGATGGCCTTAAACCAACTCATAAATTCACATACTTTACAAAACTGATAGTATATATTTTCTTCGTTTATATTGCAGAACAGCATTTATAGCTACGCTTAAAATATATTTATCATACGGAAGAAGTATTTTTTATGAAGATAAGCAACATAAAGTAAATGCACGGTTTCTGTGGTTGATGGCTGTTTCTGCAGTCGTTTCTTATGTTATCTTTATGAAGAATGAGCGTTTATACTCGCTTGAGCGTCGTACTCAATTATATAGGAGGATACGACAGTTTATTTTACGACTTCATATTATGTATTAAGGTGAAAGCGCATGGATAGCCCGTGAAATTCAAATTGCTGCTTTTTGCCATTTGCAGGTCAGTGTCAGGTTGTATGTCGATGAAAATATGATTTGCGCAAGTAACACGTATGTAGTTACAGAATTATAATAATTAAAATCATCAATACAACCCTCTAAGTTTATTGAACCCCATTTAATGACTTTTTCATGAAATAGTTATTGAATGGGGATAAATGAACTTTAAATGACATTTGAATATCGCGGGTTACCCTGGCGGTTCCACCTTAACACATTTTTTGATGAATGTTCTCAAACGTGGAAAGATAAATTCCTTTATTGTTTGTAGGAATATTTTTGTGTAGGAATATCTTCAAAGAGGAGTTTAGGAATTTCGTACTAAAAAATTGAGTATTTGGTTCGCGAAACCTTATTCATGAAAATTCAGTTTGAACCGTACATAACTCTTGTCGGTCTGAAATGTTGAAACAAACTCATTTGTTAGTTTTAATAAAAATATACCGAAAAAGCAATAAATAAACCGTAACAGCAGTTACCGCCTAATTACTGAACTTTACGTTCCTTTCTCACGTAATCAAAAATGTTTATTCATTAAAATTACACTTCTTTGGCAATTCAACAAAAAATACAAGCAAAGCAAACTAATTAAGTCCACCAAAGTCCTTAATTCATGGATTTAATGTGTAAAACGCAAGAAAAACAATATTCACAGTACTTAGGAATTTAGGGTTGATCGAAGGCTAAGTTACGCTTGCTGAGGTTGGTCTGTAGATGGGTTACCAACTGACCATCCATGTCATATCGAAATATCTTCGCGCCTCGAAAAACACGTTGATCCATTGGTCTTGGCTGTCGTTCTAATAGCTTGTGATCTAAAAATGCAGAGATTAGTGACATTGCAGGGTTGTGCCCAAAGTCTGCAAACTGACGCTTGCTAAATTTTGTTTGCAGACTGCCGCCTAGACAGAAGTCTGCATACGTTGCTGACAGGCGCCACTGATGTCATAGGACTCGTGGCCAACAACATATACCCAAGCCACCTCCAGTGGCAGGGGGATATATTTGGCACTTCTGTATGTAAAATAGTTCACATTTTTGATATGTCAAACGCTCTGAATGAGTGAAACTCTGCAATGTCACTTATAATCTGCTAATTTATTTCACAACTCTGCAGATCTACTAACAGTAAGACTGTGTCTCTACCAGAGATATGCGAACATGTGTAGATAGGGGTGTATGCAAAATTAACCAATAATATCGGTTCTTTTTCACAGCCCGAAACTTACATTTTGACGACCCGAATGGCGCAGCGGTAGTGAGGCTGCCTTACGTTCTTACGGTCCCGGGTTCGAATCCCGGTAGGAGCAAATGTTTGTGTGATGAGCATTTGTTTTTGCGTTTGTTTCCGAGTCATGGATGTTTATATGTATAATAAGTATGTATTTACAAACAAAAAGTATCTATGTAGTAAATAAACCATCTGGTGTCCATGACACAAGCCTCGTTGCTTAGTGTGGCACTAGATGGCGCTGTGTATAATGTCTCGTAAAAAAAAATCCTCCCTCCTGCTCCGCCACACTCTCTCCTGCTCCGCCCAGAGCGGGAGGAGTCATTTGATAATTTCCCATCCGAAAAAAAAGGGAAAATATCTTTACATATTATTCAAGTTTAATTGGTTATAGTGGGTGCAGGCGCTACTGCGGAGCATGACGTCTTGGGTTCGATCCCAGGTCGGGCAAAATGTCATTTTGTTTTCATCTAGAAATTCCCCAGTAGTAGCCACGGAGTCCGGATGTACCTTGCTGATGGCAATAGCTTCCCCTTAAAGTACTGACGGGATGATATCCGTCCCACCCGCATACCTCTTCAGTGATTCCCGCGATCATGATGCTTGCAACAGCGTCGAAATATCGGGAGCTCATAGTAACTAAGGAGAATCACGGATATCATCCAGTAAGTACTTTAAGTGTTGTGAAAAACCCCCTTGCCCTTGCTTGTTGCCCTTACTTAATTCAGCATTACTGGGGGAATGTGAGTGGACTATACATGATGTACACCTCTACCTAACCGAGGTACAATAGATAATAGTACTAGCGTAGAAAAGTTGCACTCTTTTGATCTTGAAGAAAGCCGACATTTTAAATACCTAAACTGGGCGCGCTCGATTTAAATTGTGCCTTGACGCCACGCATTAGCGTATGTTATTCGGCGTCTCGCTGCTTTATGGTCAGTCGGTAGGGTTGCCACAAGTACTAAAAATAAAATACACACAAACATGTTTGTATTTTAATGTATTATTATTAAAATGGGAAAAGAGCACATGGAAGGAATTGGGGGAGGCCTTTGCCCAGCAGTGGGACAGTACAGGCTAAAAACAAATATATTTAAACTAGCTGGTGCCCGCGGCTTCGCCCGCGTGAAGTTCGGTAACTGTCCCACTGTATCATACTAAAGGGATAAATAGTATCCTACATGTTAGTCCAGGTTATAAACTATCTATGTGCCAAATTACATAATGATCATCACTATGACGATCACCACCATTATCACAATCATTATCACAATTACCATCATTATCACAATCACCATCACAGTCATTATCACAATCACCATCACAGTCATTATCACAATCACCATCACAATCACAATCACTATCATCATCACCATCATCATCACTATGACCACAATCACTGTCGCAATCACTGTCGCAATCACTGTCACAATCACTGTCACAATCACTGTCACAATCACTGTCACAATCACTATCACAATCATTATCATCGTAATCACAATCATCATCACAATCACAATCATCATCATCACAATCATCATCATCGTAATCACAATCATTATCATGGTAATCACAATCATCACAATAAATCAAAAATAACCCTTTAAAGAAGTCGAATCCACCATCTTCTGGAACTCAAAATAAGTGCCATATTCGTAATCAGCACCCCTGATAATCTCGGTATCGACACCCATATTGATTTTTAGACATTTCAACCCCATCGAACCCCAACAGGGGATGATGGTATTTCAGGTCCGCCATATTTAATCTTAAAAACGTTGTTTTTGCAATACACCTGACCAGACACACCATACAAACTATACCCATGTTGATTTTCAGAATTTGTCATTCCTTTTCCCCCTATTAGGGGTTGAATTCTGAAAAAACCTGAAACCCGTTTCTACTCATTTATGAATAGGAGCACTCCTGCGAAGTTTCGAATAAAATAGTCTAACTAATCTTGTTTCCCCATACAAACTTTGGAACCCCGTTTATCCCTCTTAGGGGATACATTTTGAAAAATCTTTTTTTAATGCACTCCTACAGCCTTACAAATAAACGTGGTATAAAAGTTATACTCGAGAATAAACTAAGAATAAGCAAAACGTCTACAAATAAACAAAGTATAGCTTATATCAAGTATAGCTTTGACATAAGTTTTCATACAACTGCTATTCCGAAGTTATTCGCGCCTTCACCCTTGTATAAAGTTAGTATAACCTTAAAAATACCACGGTTTGTGTTTGTTTATGCGCATTTAAATATTTTACGTTCGTTTTGATTATGGAATTAGATGCAATAGAAGAAGTAGAACCAATAAATAACATTCTAAATCTAATGCAGGTTCAAAGAAAAGTTAAAATATTAAAAAAGGAGATTTTTTTTTGATTTAGGTATATAGCCATGAGCAGTTACGGTTAAAATATAAATTTTCTAAAGGTGGTGTTTTTAGACCAATTAGTTGGTAGATCTCTCAATATGGACACGCGCGGATGGACGGTGGATTATCTTCTGTTTTGAGGTACTGGGGACGTAAATAAAGATTATTCTATTCTAATTGTTCAATCGGTCTCTCTTAGCCATTTTAATATTCACTTTTAAAATTATATTTCTCTATCCACAAAAATAAACAAATTCAATTACAACTGTATTGACTCAGTTCGCGCGCAAAGAATAGAACAAAAAAAAAGGTCGAGAAACGTCAAGTTGACAAAGGGTCCATTCAGTTTTTACGGACAAACTGCTTTTTTTTAGAAGTTTCTCTTTGGTCGCGCTGTTGCCAAATCGTGCATTTTGACATTACGGAAGAGTTTTTATACCAAAGATATATCTGGTTTATTTGTAAAAAAATATTCTCGACATATTCTTAAGTTATAACTGTTATTACTTAAGTATTAACTATACTTAGTATAAGAATGGAATAGATGCGATATAACACATTTTTATTTGTAAGGCTGCTAGACTACATAAGGAACCTACTTGCCAAATTTGGAATCTGTAGACCCAGCGGTTTAGGCTGTGCATTGATTTTTAAACTTTGTCACCCCATTTTCCCCTCTTAGGGGTTGAATTCTGAAAAAACCTGAAACCCGTTTCTACTCATTTATCAATAGGAGCACTCCTGTGAAGTTTCGAATTAAATAGTCTAACTAATCTGGTTTTCCCATACAAACTTTGGAGCCCCGTTTAACCCCCTTAAAGGTTGAATTTTGAAAAATCCTTTCTTAGTGCACCCCTAGACCACATAAGGAACCTATTTGCCAACTTTGGAATCTGTAGACCCAGCAGTTTGGGCTGTGCGTTGATAGATGAGTCAGTCAGTCAGTCAGTTTCTTCTTTTATATATTTAGATGTTAATTAAAACTTATTTAATCATAATTGTTTTACTTTAATGTAATGTCTCATATATTTCTTGCCTTCTCTCAAATAACGATTATTAAATTTAATAGCAGCATCCATATACGCAACAGTTTATCCGGTTTGTCATTTTCACTAATAACGATTAATGATTAATAAATCAGTCAGTTAACTAACACGAAGTACGAGTAGGTACGCAACGCAAGCGACCAATCGAAAGAGCGCGAAAAAGTAACGCGGCTTACGTACGCAGTTACGCACGGCTGGAGCGCGACAGCCCTAGAGAGCTTGCATATTCAATATGAGCGAAGCGGTAGGTAATTATCTCATGCCTACACACGGAGTGACAGAGCCCTGACCGAGGCCTATCTAATGCCAGGCGTGAAGTTATGTTGTTATTATTCTCTTATGTTCCAGTTCTGTGTGTCAGGGGCATCATGTGCGGTAGGTGAAGGAGAGAGCCGTACCGTCGTGTGTGCTGTCAAGAACTGGCTGCAAACACATGAAGAAGCTCAGGTAAAATTACAGGTCGGGCCTGTGGACGGCGAGCTGTGGGCTAGCTCGCCGTCCGTCCGTCTCATGACGACAGGCCGTGTCGACGGCGCGTTCGTGTTCCATGCGCGCCTCAAAAAGAGTCAGCAATAGGGAAGGGGTCTGCAAGGGCCAAAGCCTGCCGGGGCTGCGGGACTATTCGAAAGAGATCCCGTGGCCCCGGAACACAAAGGGCGATGAAGGAACATGGATGGGTTTCAGTCAGTAAAAGTCTGACACTTCCTTCTGCTCCGCCCAGAGCGGGAGGAGTCATTTGATGATTTTCCATCCGAAAAAAAAAGGTAAAATTACAGGTGATATTATAGTAAGCAATAACATTAGTCGTGGCTACACCTGTGTAGAGGTCAGAATAGTCCTGGTCCCGGACACAAGTCCTGAAAAAATCGAATAAGTTCGTCAGTTAGATTATCAAAAAAATATTTGACACGTATTTTTTTTTAGTAACGTATACCAACATTAACGAAAATACAACGCTTTTAAAATTCTCAATACGTCACGCCGTGCTATAATTTTTAGTGCGTTGTGACGTCAAAAGCCCCCACTCCCGAGTTTTGATGCATTAATTGATTTATTTTATTTCATTATTTTTCAAAACTCTAACTGACGGACTAAATAGATTTGCAATTTATTGATGGTGGAAACTAGCCTATTGATGAGATGGAAACGTATTACCAGGATAAAATGTTCTAACCGAGGTCTTAATCTAGAAGTGTGCCAAAAACGTTTAAATTATTTGGCCTGCCTATCAATACAAATAAGTATAAGTAGTATGATACAAAATCTTCTAAAGCGTCACGATTCCGAGAAATGAGCTAACAAAGCTAGAATCTATTTATTGATGCTATCTTTAGCACAGTTTTGATTTTAATAGCCACGAATAAAACCTGTGTTTAGTATATTTTAGAAGATTTTTCTTATTCAATACTTGTTTGTATCGATAACAGCTTTCGATTTATACGAGTAATAACACGCGTGACAGCAACTTGAAAAAAATATGGCGGAAGTTATGCAGGCCAGGCCTGATACAAAGATATTACAATCCTTTTCATTGACATCTGTACAGTCGTTACGGTTTAAAAAGGTCATTGTCTGTTATAGTTGTCAATCAAAAGTTGTGAAATCCACATGGCGTTTGCGAACAATGATTTTGGTCTGATACATTTTTTAAAACCATTCTAATTTCTGGACAAAGTATCCCGCCATTTGTTCCTTCATTTCTGAATCTGTCCAGTTTTGTGTGTCACGTCATCCATCCGCACAATGACCGCTGGGCAAAAGTCTTCACACAATGGGTGGACCTACAGATGGACGGCGCTGCAGAGGCTGGCTCAGAAAGAGGTGGCGTGACAACTTGAACGCGAGGTTTGGGTCTAGGTGGCGCGGGACAAGAGCTCTTGCAATGACTTGGGGAAGGCCTATGTCCAGCAGTGGGTCAGTATGGGCTGTCCAGTTCGTCTCACCATCTCCTTTATGTTCTATCGCGACCCCGTCTCACTGTCTTCTTATTATGTTTCAGGTAATGATAGCAAGTATCCTGGTGGTGCTAAGTCTGTGGTGGCTGGTGCGAGTTGTCCTCACACTGCTTATAAACCTGATCTGTCCGATATTCATCGTCATTCTAGCAGTGGTTAGTATATATTTAAGTTAATTGTGGATTTGCTTATTTTAACTTAAAACTAGTGGGACTTCCCTTCATAAATATTTCAAAATTGAATTATCCCTATTTGTGGTATTTGGTGGCTAACATAACTTAGGTATATATATATATATTTGAGAGCAGCAGTGGCCCAGTGGTGGCGGCCCCAACTTACGAGCAGTAAGTCGTGGGTTCGAACTCAGGCAGGCGCATTACTTTGTGTAACTTATTTCATCACCACTGCTCTCAAAACGGTGAAAGAAAACATCGCGAGGAAACCGGCATGTCCTAGAACCAAAAATTTGAAGACATGTGACATTCCCTCTCATAGAGAGGAGACTTGTCCCAGTAGTGGGAACATTATAGGCTAATGATGATGATGATAACGTAGGTACCTAAGATTTCTCTGAATTGTTTCACACCCACTAAATTCTGAACTGCACAAACCAAACAAATAATGTTGGTTAATTTCCACAGGTATGCGTGCCCCAACTTCGAGCGCCCCTTTTAGGTCAAAACTACCCTCTACTAGCAAACTTAATAAGAAGCATATTACTGAAAATGGCAGACAACATACGAAATTTTTAAAAATCGAAATAATATTGAAGTGAAAAGGTTGTAGTCCAAATTATATATAACATTTGATTTTTGCAATTATGCTTTTTTATTTTTGAGATGGTTATCGCTTGATCTTGATCTTGGTTAAGAACCATAAAAAGAAGTATGTTAAATAGTTATTCGACGTTGGACTTTGATGTCAGTTAAGACAGGCACGTTTTCAGCTTTCCATAGACAATGCTCCTTCCATTCCGGTGGTAAATCCTCAGTTCTCGCAAGCTAATAAGGTATTTGGTTGACTAACAACAATTAACCTAACATCACCCCTGTATTTTCCCAAAGAATTAGGCAGAAGTGCACCATAGTACACCCACAATTGCCCTGTTATGTTTTTAAGTCCTTTGTGAAAGGTGGCGAGCCTATTACCATCAACCACGCACAAATTCAAATTTAAACTGCTCAGAAATTCCTTATGGGAAAACCCAATAAAACTTTTCCCGACTTGGATATCGAATCCTGAGGGCCTTCTCTCTAGGGCACGCCACAATAGTGGCGATAAGTCCCCTCTTTGTGGAGTGGCTTGAGAGACGCCACGGCGTCCTCACCTTCCGCCTGACGCAGGTCCTCACCTGACACGGTTGTTTCGGGAGGTTCCTGCACTGAATCGGGCGGGAGGAAACGCCCGGGTAAAATCCCGGCCGCGGGGAAAATCCCGGCCGCCGCAGGAGACGCACCGGGCGTCGGGGGCACGTGGTGGCCCCCGGCCACCGTAGGCGCGGACCTGTGGACGGGGAGCTATGGGCTAGCTCGCCGTCCATCCGTCTCATGACGACAGGCCGTGTCGACGGCGCGTTCGTGTTCCACGCGCGCCTTAAAGAGAGTCAGCAAAAAGAAAGGGGTCCGCAAGGACCGATGCCTGCCGGGGCTGTGGGCCTGTTCGAAAGAGATACCGTGGCTCGGAACACTAAGGGCGATGAAGGAACATGGATGGGTTTTAGTCAGTAAAAGTCTGACACTCCCTCCTGCTCTGCACAGAGCGGGAGGAGTCATTTGATGATTTTCCATCTGAAAAAAAAGGGCCTACTCTCTAATATATTCATAATAGTATATTCGAATCTATCCGTCTCTCTCACTCGCACTCATCTGCAGACATGCGCGAGAGAGACGGATAGATCCGAATATACGGACGAAACGTTAGAGAGTAGGGCCCCTGGACCGCTCGCTCATCTGCAGCAGCAATAATCTGCAGTTAAACCTCCACTAGATGTCTCTGCCCTCCATGAAATAAAACAACAGTCTATTATATATTTTATTCAAGAAAATAAAAATATATTACGCCACTTACCTGAAAAATGATGTAAAAAAATCCAAGAACTTTACTGCCCCAATGAAATAAAAGCAGTAAGTAGTGAGCTATGCACTTTTCAGTACCAGTTGTAAAACGCCACCTCACAAAAATAAAAGTTAAATAAGACGCCTGAAGTTAGTTTTATTAGAAAATTGAGAATCATTTGCAGTTTTATGAACTGGTACTGTAGGAGCAATGGGATGGGTTAAAAGTACTGATTAAGTACTTGAGAAGTAGTAGTTTCACTAATTTGTTTTTTTCTGTTATTTTTCAAAGATGAAAACATGCAGGAGAAGCACAAAAAACTGGCCAAGTGCGAGTCGGATTCGCACATGAAGGGTTTTGTACCATCGTGGGGAGCCCCCTTTATTATTAATTTATTTTATTTGTTGTCATAGCGGCAACAAAAAATACACATTCTGTAAAAATTTCAACTGTCTACCTATTACGGATCATGCAGCCCGCTGACAGACAGACGGACAGCGGAGGCTTGGGTCCCGTTGGTAACCCTCTGGGTATGGAACCCTAAAAAGGAGGACCTGTCAAATAAGATAAGGTACAAATGCGTTTAGTTTCGTGCGCTCCATATTTTTATCAGCTTTTTTTTTTCAAAATGCAATCTTTTCGTAATTGTTTAAATTATAATAGTTTTTAGTAACAATGCTATTGTCTAACGAGTGGTGAGTCTTGCGTGCAATGTTTACTACCTGTTTTATTGACAAATAACAAAGCCAAACGGGACTTGCTCTTGGCTTTAACAATTTCATTTATTGCTGATATAAAAGTAGAATTATTCCCCAGGTTCATGACCTGTTGTTACTTTTGTACCGGTGTTACTTTTGAACCAATACCGTTACTTTGCAACGATTCTCTGGAAATAAACCGTCGGTGTCGACAGGAGTTAATTCGGCGGTGCTCCGCGAGATACCTATACGTTCGCGACTCTAACTGTGCGTCGTAAACTGGGATTTTGTTATAGGGTTGGCAAGGGGGTAGAAATCTTATGTTTTCGAATACCAAAGGGCCAGCTAACGTGGACTGCAGCGGCAAAGTCACCTCATCGTTGTGCAGCGACGCGACTGGTTTCTATAAAACTGGATGACTGCTACGACGACGCAACGCACTAATGAGGCCTCAGCCTTAGTCACTACACTATGGACGTATAGGTTGGTTGCATATGTTTGATACTTCGCGTACGTCGTCGCAATCGCGCTAGGCTCGCACTGTGGACGCACACTATTAGTAAAATTACCGCCTATCTACTTTATGAAAACGATTTCATAAAGTACCAATCCATAAAAAGACATTAATGGTTCCCGCAAAATAACCTATTTTGCAAAAAGAAGCCGACCTGCTAGCCCAAAACCACGATATTCAAGGCCCGTAGACAAAATAAAGTAATTCGTAATGTACCTACAAGAAACTAAAATAAACTGAATACGTTTAGGAGCACTTATATCTGAAGATACTTTACCATCTGTCACACAGTCCGTGGCTCGTGACGAGGGTCCCTAGATCGTCTGGATATTGTAAACACGGTTCGATTTAAGTACATGCCTACATAACTTGGGCACTTGTCCCACCGCCAACGAGGAAGGGACTATCGACTATTTTTCGCTCAAGTAATGTTCAATAGATGTAGGTCCAGGGTCAGGAAAGGGTGAGCTATGGGCTAGCTCGCCGTCCGTCTGTCTCATGACGACAGGTCGTGTCGACGGCGCGTTTGTGATCCACGCGCGCCTCAAAGAGAGTCAGCAAAAAGGAAGGTGTCCGTTAGGGCCGATGCCTGCCGGGGCTGCGGGACTGTTCAAAAGAGATACCGTGGCCCCGGAACACAGAGGGCGATGAAGGAACATGGATGGGTTTTAGTCAGTAAAAGTCTGACACTCCGTCCTGGTCCGCCCAGAGCGGGAGGAGTCATTTGATGATTTTCCAACCGTAAAAAAAAGGGTCAGGAAAGGAGACGGAGAGAAAGAGGACATTAATAATTAATAATTATTCAATAGTTGATCGCTGAATCTTCACACTGCTGAGAACTATCTCCATTCTTTTGTCGTAGAGTCAAAAGCTATCAAAAACTCGCTCAGCGACGCTCGCATGATGGCAGTAAACTCGCTGAGAGACTCGCTTCGGTGGAGTCCAGACCTAAGGTTGAACAGTAGTTAGTTGGGGTCACTGACACGGATGTTGTCACGTCACTTCGCACGTGTCACTGGAGCGTATTAGAGGTCTTTAGTAACACCTGTTTTTGTAAGTTAGAATATGTCATAGTTAGACCTGTGTATCACAGACACGAGTGTAGACGCACGAGTACCTCCGACATCTTAATTCATACCGTTCGTTAGCACCAGCGCGATGTGGCCTTAGTTTGATTCATCCACAGATAGTCGGTAGATAGACGGCTATATCTGTGGATTCGTCTCAGTGCTGTGAGATAACTTCAAAACTAGACAAGCAAAGTAAAAAAAAATGGTAGATAGTTTATAATCTGGATTAACACAGGACACATTTTCATCCTGGTAGTACGATCCCGTAGGAAAATAGGGAATATGCATGAAATACAACTCTTTTTATTTATAAAAATGCCTTGTATTGGCGCATAAAAACATTGTGGTACACTTGTTAAAGTTTCTAATACATCACTTATTTTACAGTTCACTGTTTTATATGGCATGTTTTTAGTGAAACGGAACGCATTGTCAAAACAAGTTCATTGTGTCAAAAAACACGTCTTTTATTTGCAAAGGGCTAAAAGTTTCACTAAAATTTTATTATAATACTAGCGGCCCGTCCCGACTTCGCACGGGTTTGGTAATTTTTTTTTTTTTTTGTTTTATTGTAAATCCTTTAGTCCACCAAATAGATGAATATAATCTGCCGACATATGTACCTATTCATATTTTTTTACTAATAATAACAGACAAATAATTAGCTGAATTATACGGTATTTCGTTCACTACAAAATAAATTTAATTAATTTTATAGCGTCAACAACACGTGGTAATTATGCTGTTAAAATGTAGCTTATATGACACGTTCGTAGATTTACCATAGCAGCGCCATCTATTGATTACTTACTCAACCCAGTCGAAAGGTATCGACATCTGTTAGAATCATTTGGAGTTAACAGATAATTGTGACTGTCAAATAATAACAGACAAATAATTAGCAATAAATTAAAATTGCGACTATAATTTGAGATTTAAACTATCCTATCTCTCAAGTTGGATCGAACTGCACATGGTGTGCGAATTTTATTATAATCGGTTAAGTGGTTTAGGAGTCCATCGAGGACAAACATTGTGACACGAGATTTATATATATTAAGATTGTTATTGCAATTTTTACTTGAATAAAGCACATACAATTAGAAATCAAGAATAAAAAGAAGAAAGAATCAAATTATTTTATTAAGGCCAAAAAAAATTGATGTAAGCAAGGCAGATTTTGGATAATGACGTCACATCATGGCCGCGACAGCTACGGACGTTTGAACTGTCGTAGAAAATTGCAGGAATTTAATATTATTTTTGTGCGACAAGCAGTAGTTGAACTTAACTTCTAATACTTTTCTTGGGTTGATAGTACTGTATTTTATTGATTTAAGTGAAGATAAAATTACGTGCATATTCCTTATTCCCGACGGGGAATACACGCCATGGGTATAAGCTAGTTTGATATTAAAAATATGTAGATGAGATCGTCCTTTGTGACATGTGTTGGCAGACAAATGAACCGTAAAGCATAAATAGAAAAACGTACATATAACACACAAAGCACTTAACCACACATCTAAACAATTCCTTCAAGAACACTTTCACTGGGCATCAAACAAAAGTGCGACACCTCAAGTTTCGAGTGCAGTTCACAATGCTTGGCAGCTGTCGACGAGCACAGACGAGCACTCGAGAACCTGAACACAAGAGCGATTGGCTCGACCACCTGCATTAAGCTCGTATTTACTCTGTTTGTGCTCGTAAATATGGAAATTCTTTCGTACGGGATGCGGTATGAATGCGTGCTGTATGCCTGATGTCTTGACTTGTAAAACTGCCCATACGGTGATCAGCCTTAAACGGTACAAATGATTCCAAAAATACTGTAACGCCTTTCTCACGACCTCGGGCGAAGCTCCTATTCTGTGTCTTTTATTTCCTTCGCGTGAGCACCGTCGCGTAACGGATGGCATGTCTTTTAGCGATTAATTTAAGCTGTCGCAAGACGTATCGTTTTATCGTGTAGATTGTGGCCAACAAGTAAATGTTAGCTCCAAAACAATTGCCACCATTTTACAAGCTTTTCACACACGTCGTGTTTGTGCCAACCTTAGGGACCAATATCATATCTATAGCCCCGACAGATGCTTCCAAAAGTGATGTGATTTTGATGGCGCACTTTTGTGCTAACATGACGTCAGAGTATTTCGTCTAGAACGCCTGGGAAATCACACGTGTGTGTCATTGTTGGAAAAGGTTTTGTGTGACTTTGAAAAGGTCAGGGGGAAAGTAATTGTGTGGAAGAGCAGAAGATAGTTTTATTTTTAATTCGTTTTAGAGATAAGGGTTTTTGATGTGCACGTGGAGAGGATTTTAAAGCTTTAGCGTAGTTGATTTGAAGAAAGAGTGTGTTCCTATTAATTTTATTCGCGACCAGATCGAAGCAAATACTACTACCAAAAAGAAGAATAAAAACATAATATGTTACAGGTACAATTCAAAAGGCGACAGGAGCCGCTAACCACAAAGGTAGAGCCAACCAATCGAAACGGCAACAGACAGCAATGGTGCCATTTTTTCATAGCCGTCAAAGAAACGGTGACGCTGCGGTCTTTCATCGAGATGTCGATGAAAGACAAGTATTATAGTGGATGTTGTCCATTGAGTTGGGATTTGCTCTGTTTCCAAGATTTCGTTGCATATGTTCGTAAACGGTTCTATTATCTGGTTTATGGCATTTTGGAGTAGTTCGTTAGTTATTTTATCATCGCCAGGTGGAGATTGAGAATAAGACAACAGTATTTTATCACTCGTAGTGTCGTAACAGCGGTTGGGTAAGTTTATAGTTGACAATATCATTACTACGGGATAGCCCGTAATGAAATACTAAACTTGATCGTAAACTGTTAAATTGTTGCCTTTAAACCTGGCACTGTTCGGTTTGTCGTACAGTGGAAGATATTCTATCTGTGTATATTATATATTCTGAATGCCTCGTTTATCTTGTGGTTGCAAGCGTTACTGCTGACGCTCTAGTTTAGATAGTTCTAGATGGATAAACGTGCTGTTGAGTTTTTCCATCAATAGATGAATTTCTCAATTTGATGGTTGGACAGTGGTTGCTCAGATTGATGGTTGGACAGTGGTTGCTCAGTTTGATGGTTGGACAGTGGTTGCTCAGTTTGATGGTTGGACAGTGGTTGCTCAGTTTAATGGTTGGACAGTGGTTGCTGAGTTTGATGGTTGGACAGTGGTTGCTGAGTTTGATGGTTGGACAGTGGTTGCTCAGTTTGATGGTTGGACAGTGGTTGCTCAGTTTAATGGTTGGACAGTGGTTGCTCAGTTTGATGGTTGGAAAGTGGTTGCCCAGTTTGATGGTTGGACAGTGGTTGCTCAGTTTAATGGTTGGACAGTGGTTGCTGAGTTTGATGGTTGGACAGTGGTTGCTCAGTTTGATGGTTGGACAGTGGTTGCTCAGTTTAATGGTTGGACAGTGGTTGCTGAGTTTGATGGTTGGACAGTGGTTGCTGAGTTTGATGGTTGGACAGTGGTTGCTCAGTTTGATGGTTAGACAGTGGTTGCTCAGTTTAATGGTTGGACAGTGGTTGCTCAGTTTGATGGTTGGACAGTGGTTGCTCAGTTTGATGGTTGGACAGTGGTTGCTGAGTTTGATGGTTGGATAGTGGTTGCTCAGTTTGATGGTTGGACAGTGGTTGCTCAGTTTGATGGTTGGACAGTGGTTGCTCAGTTTGATGGTTGTTCAGTGGTTGCTCAGTTTGATGGTTGGACAGTGGTTGCTCAGTTTGATGGTTGGACAGTGGTTGCTCAGTTTGATGGTTGGACAGTGGTTGCTCAGTTTAATGGTTGGACAGTGGTTGCTGAGTTTGATGGTTGGACAGTGGTTGCTCAGTTTGATGGTTGGACAGTGGTTGCTCAGTTTGATGGTTGGACAGTGGTTACTGAGTTTGATGGTTGGATAGTGGTTGCTCAGTTTGATGGTTGGACAGTGGTTGCTCAGTTTGATGGTTGGACAGTGGTTGCTCAGTTTGATGGTTGTTCAGTGGTTGCTCAGTTTGATGGTTGGACAGTGGTTGCTCAGTTTAATGGTTGGACAGTGGTTGCTCAGTTGGACTGCCTCGTTGGTCTAGTGGTCGCAATCGCGGCTGCTGACCATGAGGTCCTGGGCTCGATTCTCGGGTCAGACAAACTGTTATTAAGAATTTCTCAGTAGCAGCCACGGAGACTTGATTTGTGCCCGATTGATTGGCTTGCCTCATATTACATGGGGCTTAATCAAAACTGGCGAAATATGGGTGTACTATTAGGTACAGTTCTGTCTAACCCTTTGGGGAGGCGTGATGTTAACTAATTCCTTACTAGCCGCCCTTTTTTTTTTTTTTTTCGGATGGGAAATCATCAAATGGCTCCTCCCGCTCTGGGCGGAGCAGGAGGGAGTGTCAGACTTTTACTGACTAAAACCCATCCATGTTCCTTCATCGCCCTTTGTGTTCCGGGGCCACGGTATCTCTTTCGAATAGTCCCGAAGCATCGGCAGGATCAGTAGCCGCCCTGAGTGTTCAGTTGCGAGTGAGGTGACAACAAGTTCATACCTTATTGCAAGGGACTCGAACATAACAGGTGAAATATGGAGTACTATAAGTAGTGTCTAACCCTTCGGGGATTACAGGGTGGTATGTGAAACTACAAACACGAACATCTGGGTAGCCATGTGCCAGTTAATTATGGACTCCTATCAAATGCAGGCCAGTGCTAAAAATAGGCCTCCCTGTATAAGGGGAGGTTATGTACCTAGGCACTATGCTGATATTCAAACGGCTCGGTGGTCAAGTCGCAATACTCTCGTATCATTGACTCAGCTGTTTGTGACAGTTTATTTAACGCCACTCTTAAAATAGACGAGCAAAAGAAATAATTTAGTTTTTTATTCTTCCGTTATTTTTACTCTGTGGCATTTACTTTTTAAGTTATACCTGTAACATACTAAATTCCACTCATTTAATTTTTTTGATCCTTATAATATAAACATCTCTGAATACACTTAAAGTACTTACGGGATGATATCCGTGATTTTGTTTTTGGTCGATGAGCTCCCGATATTTCGACGCTGTTGCAAGCATCATGATCGCGGGAATACTGAAGAGGTATGCGGGTGGGATGAAAATTATTTATTATGAGCAAACAAATCTGTCTACCCTCTTTCTTAGTCTTTTATTACGCGCACTACTGGAACTCGATTGTAACTCACGACAAAACGCACTCACAGTATCACTAGGTTTTTCTTGATAATGGAGACGCATGTCCGCGATCATGATGCTTGCAACAGCGTCGAAATATCGGGAGCTCATCGACCAAAAACAAAATCACGGATATCATCCCGTAAGTACTTTAAGTGTATTGAAAAACCGTGAAAGTCTAAAACAGTGCTCTGAATACTTCTGAAAAAAAGAAAACAAAGATATAGAATGAGACTTTAATATCTACTTTTACTATCATGCGATAAACACAACAACAACGCAACAACTATGATTTTGGTATTTACTACTAAACAAATTTACGTGCAAGGAATGATAATTATAAAGAAAAAGTGAATGATAGCGTGACAATTGACAAAAGGCCATCCCAAATAACATGGGATAAGGTCAGGGAAATGATGGAGTGATGATGAAGTGCACGTGCAAAACTCATTCTTAATTCTTTCTGAGAATGTCTGTCTTATCTCATAGCTATGATCATCCAACTTCAACGTCAATTCCCAAAACCCAGTCCATCAAGTATTCTCAGAATCAGAACTTCCTTAACTCCATAACGTGACCAATTCAAACTACAATCACCAGAGTGGCATCACTACAAACCCTTCCCACGTAACGAGGCTGTATCACCAACTGCCAAACAGAATTATATCATCAGAACTCCATTCCTTACAATCGTTCTGTCCCATGGGCATGCAAACTATAACCACGGAATAGATAATATACAGAAGGTTAGAAAGTTAGCTGCATAAGATGAGCAAAAATGCACGCGCACAAAGACACGCTTCATGTATAGCGAGTGCAAGAACGCCGAACGAGTGCTGAGTGCGATCGCCGTACGTACTCTTCTATGTGAATTCACCTACAGAGCTTGCATGTAAAGTATGGTAAAGAAGAGGTATGTCGGCCATTTTTGTAGGTTGGTTGGAGCTATAACTGGTGGAGCAAAGGAGGCTTTCGTTTTATTTATTACAATTTATTTATGGTATGTTTCAATCCTCACTCTTCGTCTAGGGAGAACAGAGGCTTGTGTTAGACGTATGCTGACTAAAATCCCATTGCTCCTACTACTCCCATGAGTCGGGAGCCCAGGAGGTATCTCCTCCAGGAGTATTCCTACATTTGCACGCACCCCTGACTAGTCCTACCGACTGCGCATCGGCTAGCGTAGTGTGGAACGCACCCAGCTAGGTACTTGAAAAGGAGGCAGAGTCAAACTGGATGTAGGAGGAGGAGAACTGTCTCTTGTGTCGCAGCTTAGGAAGGGCCAAATGGCCCGGCCGGGATGGCTGGCTGGGATTTGTCCGCACAGGGTGGTGCCAATGACAAATAATTAGTCACTTTTCGAGAAACGACAAATTGTGCTACATTGACTGTGTGAGTGGCTGAGTTGATTGAGGTGAATACGAGAATCTACGTGCGCCTGTTTCCTAAAACGTTTGTCTTCTGTACCATTCTTATTCTGTGTTATCGAACAGCGGCAAACCGATCTCGATTCCGATTGGGAAGCAATTGAATCAATCGCTGCGTTAGTTCCGGCTATTACCTATTCATAGCTTCGCACTGGACGACGGACCTAAAACATTGGTTTTATAGCCGAAGTAATGTCTTGCAGCCTCAGCAATTTTAGATGGGCGATAGATGGAATTTTTGAAATAGTTTTGAAGGAGTTATGGGTAGGTTTAGAAGTTTATTTTAGTTGTAGTTTAAAGTGATGATTGTATTTGATTTTTCAGGATTGTGAGTATATTGTACAAGTGGTACTTATGCGAAAATGAGCTGCCGCAATTACATTATTCAGGTGGCTCAAATTACGAATTTTCATACTTACTTACCTATTTAACCCGTATCGAATTTTAAACATTCCTCTTGGGTGCTCATAATGTATTCACTATACAAGGAAATCTTGTTCAAAATTAAATGCTTCTGTCTTCTAAACCCAGCAGTTTAAGCTGCAAGTTGTGTGTGAGTGAGTGAATTTAACTATTTTGTTATCTATATTTTATGTTATTTGGAAGAAACGCTATCTCTTTTTATAAGCAATACTTTCTGGATGCTCAACACTCTCCGGAGAATAAAAGAAAAAAATCACACTTTCGTTTACGTGTTTTGCTCAATCTCTAAAGTGCGTACTTTTATAAAATTTTATTATATAAGGCGGCAGTCGTAAATGAGAATAATATAGAATATCGTACATCTTTACAAGTTAGTGTTGGGACATAAATATTTACGCGGGATGCCTATCTTCTGCTTAGTCAACGGAATTTCATATAGGGATGATGTTATGTTGACGATATTAAGAAAACTTTTACTATAATTGAAATACTTTAATACCCTGGGATACAATTTTCCGCATCACTTTCGACAAAGGAATAACTATGCCAAAAAGGTTGACAAGGCGTGGAGTCCTAAGGGCCTATACACACGGCGTATTTTAAACGCGCAGACGACGCCCAGGTGACGCGCGTATACGCGCTTCAAACGAGATTTGAACGCAACCTTGTATGCTAAGCACACGGGGTGATCGTGAAACACGCGTCTACTAAAAGACTTATATAATTATCACTGTACCCAAATCGTAATATTTTGTTGTTCTTGTATTACTATAATAATTTTTTTTTCTAATTGTTCATTTCTGTTGTTATTATAGTTCATCTTTTATGTAATTCATCTTGTTTCTTTTGTATAATTTTTGTGTAATGTATTTTGATTTGTTTAGATTTTTAACCTAATCAAATTTGCTGTATGTACTTACCAAGATTATAAGAGAATGATGACCACATCATTCTCTTATAATCTAGGTAAGTACAATTGTGCGTTGCACAATTGTATTTGTCCCTAATCTATGCATACTTGCATGTAATTGGGTAGTTTTTGTTGGAGATCCAATAAATAAATAAATACTGCGTTTATACGCGCAGCGATACAGACGCGCTGTAGTCGCTCGTAGCTTCCGCGTTTGGTCAGAGACTCCTCGTCAGTTGTACGCGCTTCAAACGAGTTTCAAATGCGGTTTACGGCGCAGTAAACGCGCGTTCCTGAAACGCGTCGTATGCGCGTTTAAAATACGCCGTGTGCTAGGGCTCTAAGTTAAATTCCCAAGTTAGGCTCTTTATTGCAAAATTGTCCAGCTCTTGACCTCGATCGAGCCTGATGGAAAGCGATGGATGAGGTCTAAAAAAACTAAAATCGAAAGTGCCCTTCTATTACAAGGGACCTAAATATAACTAGAACAAAATATGGGTGTACTTTTGTTGTACGTTTGTTTGAATGACTGTGTTCAGACTTAAACATTAAATTTACTTCATCTTTCTAGTACAACACCATCCAAATATCTCCGCGCCCAATATTGCTCGTCGCCGAACTAAGGGGCGGTCTAAGTTTTTCAACTACAACCCGTATGAGAACCCTTGCTTGTCCCATTGTGCATACCAACCCGTCCCACCGTGACTTGTGTTTTGTCATTCAGTGACTCGGTCCTTTGGCGTCGCTTTATTATTGGTCCTTTGGCCGGAGCTGCTGAAAGTCATGATATGTGAGGGTATATTGCTTAACATTTTTGTTGTTAAAAGAAGGTATTACTTGAGTTATTGAAGATGAGGGTATTTTTTTTTGTGTTGCTATATGTACCTATGTGAATTTTGTGACATATTGAGATTCGTTTTCTTTTATAAAACATACTAGCTATTGCCCGCGATTTCGTTCGCGCGGAAATTTAAATGTAAGCATCAGAAAAAAAAGTATCCTATGTGCTATTACAGAGTATAATCTAAATCTGTGCCAAATTTAATTCAGTTCTGTTCAGCCGTTCTGTCGTGATTGTAAAAAACATCCATCTAGTCAATCTCTCAATTTATAATATTAAGTACTAGCTTCTGCCAGCGGCTTCGCCCGCGTGAAGTTTCATAATTGTTCCATGGGATCTTACTACCGGGATTAAAAGTATCCTACGTTTTAATCCAGACTATAAACTACCTGCGTGCAAAATTTCATCCAAATCCGTTCAATAGTTTTTGCGTGATTGAGTAACAAACACCCATACTCACAAACTTTCGCATTAATAATATTAATAAGATAGATATCCAATGGCACTTGGTAAAGGTAATTGTGTAGCTCTCCATCAGTGAAAGCAATTTTGAAATCGGTAAGTAGTTTTCGAAGATTACCTAATACGTCACTAATGTAAATCTATATTGGTATAAAAATCTGTATAATTGAGTATAGTGAGTTTGTGTCAATTTTGACATACTCAAACAAACCCAGAGATACCCAAACACAGTCCGAACAAAAGACAACGAAATACCGGTAACATATTAGTTTACACACACAAACTTGCGTTTGTATCGTGGCTCTGGAAATCAATCGCTCAACCATTATAGAAAACATCAAAAGGCAACCCATTCTTGGTACATCTTCGATACCTCCCATCTCCCAAAGTCATTAAATAAATTGAAATCACAATAGCGTCCCCTAGCCTGTTGTTACCTACGTCGTCTTAATTTCGGCCACGTTTGTCCCGCAACCGCAAAGCAATTCGGGGAGGCCACGGTTCGATTTATCTGATTTATTCTATTATCGGCCATGTCTACTCTGCCCTTTTTTTTTTTCGGATGTGAAATCATCAAATGACTCCTCTCGCTCTGGGCGGAGCAGGAGGAAGTGTCAGACTTTTACTGACTAAAACCCATCCATGTTCCTTCATCGCCCTTTGTGTTCCGGGGGCACGGTATCTCTTGCGAACAGTCCCGCAGCCCCGGCAGACATCGGCCCTTGTGGACCCCTTCATTTTTGCTGACTCTCTTTGAGGCGCGCGTGGAACACGAACGCGCCGTCGACACGGCCTGTCGTCATGAGACAGACGGACGGCGAGCTAGCCCATAGCTACCCGTCCACAGGCCCGCGCCTACGGTGGCCGGAACCACCACGTGGCCCCCGACGCCCGGGGCGTCTCCCGCGGCGGCCGGGACGTGCGGATCTCTCCCTCTCACGTTCCGCCACCTCTTTCGCTAGCATGACTGCTTCGCAGAAGGAGGCGACGGCTCGGGGAGGCCACGGTTCGATTTATCTGATTTATTCTATTATTGGCCATGTCTACTTTGCCCTTCAAAGCCAAAAAACGGTAGGTACCTATTTTTTTTTTGTGACAATTTGAAATATTTACATTAATACATTGCCCGACCTGAGACTGATCTCAAAACCTAATGCTCCGCAGTCGCACTAGCAACCGCTAAAACAACCAGGCGGGAACTAAATAACCAGCAAGAATAAGATAATTTTAATTTTCTCATTTTTGTACGGAAAAAGAGAGATTTGATTTAACAATTTTATTATTCCCTGTTTTCTTTAAGTTTGGCTTACGGGGTCATGTATTTACACCTTTGGTACTGTCATAATTATACTGATATACTAAAGGGTTTGGAATGTTAGCAGACCTCGATGTGTGTGAAATGCTTCTCGAGAAGTATTACGTAGTAGTATCTACTTGGTCATTTCGTTTCGATATTAGGTCTAGAATAACCCCTTTTCCAGAATTACATAAGGTTGAAATTTGAATAATTGCCTACAGAATAATTTCATGGTTTGATGAGATAGATAAACCACACTTTACAAGGCTTTGATTGTGTTTTTTATTTGGGTAAAAATATAATTCATTAAGTAAATTATATTATTGTGTTAAGGATTGCAAATAGATTAGAAAACAAGAAAATGTTCGTCTTGAAGGACTAAAAATATCAGTAATTTTGTTGTAAGGACCAGTTTTCTTCTGCCGGGGCGGCGGGGTTAGAAAGGGATATCGTGGCCCCGGAACACAAAGGGCGATGAAGGAACATGGATGGGTTTTAGTCAGTAAAAGTCTGATGCCCGATTTCACCAAGGATCCCTAAACTATCACTTAGCTAAGGTACCCTTAAACTAAGTCTTCCCTTAAATAGGTCTCTTACCTAAATCGATTTTCACCGACGTAAGTGTCCCCTAACTATGGGCTTCCTAACAAAGTGACAGTTTTTTTCTTCTAAAAGTGATGCGCGAGTGAAGAGAATTATCGACTAATATCGATTTACATCATTTCAAGGGCAAATTGGTAAAAGTAATCAACAAAACTATTTAAAAAAAATCCTTTTCATATTTATTTTATAATTTATTTCATATACTTGTGAATAATGGTAAAAAGAAAGCAAAATTGCGGATTAAGGCTGTATAGAACACTGACACTGCCGTTGCTCAAAAAAATTACAATATATTTGACGTAACGTTTGTTTTTACCCGACTGCGCCAGAAGGCTTTTTTTTTTACACACCTTACACACCGATCTCTGTCACATACCACATAATTTAACGTTGACGTAGTATATTGATCACAGAAGGTCAACTTTTCTGTTAGAGATAGTATACGCTATGGTTTTGGTACAAACAAGTATTTGACTTGGATATTACTGATATTGACGAAAGAAAACATCGTGAAAAACCTGGACCTATACAATGTGTAAGCGACTTCACGAAGTCGTCAGCACATCTGTCAATTCTGTACCTCCAACTAAGTAGCTCTACGCAAAAATTATAAACGACTTTTTACCCGACTGCGTCAGAAGGAGGGTTATGTTTTTCGAGAGTATGTATGTATGTATAATTGTCTGGCACGCTATGTGGCCTGAACGGCGCGATGGATTTTAGCTTGAGAGGTGTCGTTAGATTCGTATTTACTGTGAGAGTTACACTGGGTATATCCAAACAAAAAAATCAAAATGGTGGATTTTACGCGCCAAATTCAAATGTTTGGCACGCTCTGCAGCCTGAACGGCTCGATGAAGGGTTCAACATGAGCATTTTAAAATGGTATATCTAATTACATAATTGAAAAGTGTAAAATAAAAAAAAAAAATTAAAAAACCCGACTGCGAGTCGGGACCCATATTGGAAGTAATTATTTTAGTCTAGATTATTTAATGGGTCCCGACTGTTGCAGTCAATATGTCCTACTACCTGAACTTGTTTTTTTCTTTTCAGTTTTTATATATAGTTATTTTTTATGTAGTCGGGTTTTTTAATTTTTGAGGTTATGTGTTGTGTGTGTCGCGTCGTTGTATTTGGTTGGATTTCGTGGTGTTCTTCTTCCTTCTCTGGAAACTTAATAAATTCTTTTCGAAGGCGCACAATATCTTCTAAAACTCACTTAACAATTCTACTACCAGTGGCTACACTGATTCCTCCCATGTCTGCTACTTCGAGCAAGTGGTTACCAGTAGCGTAAAACCGTAAAGCGATCACTAACTGATTTATAGGAGCGACTGAATTATTTCTAAAAAAAAAATATTGATTTAACATTTAAAATAAAGTAAATAATATGATCAGTCGTAGTAGAAACAAATGTCTCTCCTGGGTTTATTATATATTTGTTAGTTATGTACTTACTTATTGTCCGGGAATTCTAAAAAATCTTCAATTTTCTCCGACTAAAACATCACACTCTCTTTTGATAACCTATAGCTCCGAACGGAATCTGTCGTCACAACTTTCAAAGAAATTTGGTCTTTCTCTAAAGATACGTGGTCTTCGAAATATATTGTGCACATTTTTAATCTCATCTATGGCATCTAAATTATCTAAAATCTCAAAAATATCGTCCATTTCGTACAATTTTTCAAAATTTTCTAAAGACAGTACAAAACTGACCTGCCACTTAAACAATAGGGAACCCTTCCTCGGCCCCATAAGTTTAAGGGGCCACTTATTGCGCCAGGTGACACTTAACGCTTGGTGAAAGCTATTTTACAGTTAGGTGCCACTTAAATATTGCTAAGTAATACTTAAATGTTAGGGGTTGGCGGTGTAAACGGGCATGACACTCCCTCCTGCTCCGCCCAGAGCGGGAGGAGTCATTTGATGATTTCCCATCCGAAAAAAAAAAGGACCAGTTTTCTTAAATTTCATCCCGACCTAGCAAACAAGGAAAGGGTATGTTAAGGTTATTTCCTCAAATTCCAAACATGTGTAAGTATTCTATGAAACGTAAAAAGTTTTCAAAAACAGGATTGACTTTGAAACTCCAATATTCAATCTTCCTTCGTATAAGATTAAACGAATCCGGATATTAATATTAATAGCAAAACTTGTTCCAAATATAGTTTCTTGTCTATTTTCATCAGAAAAAGTTATAATTACTTATGTTGTACCAAGACCGATGCCCTACGAACTTTACCGAACTTTGCCGAACAAATTAGTATTCTTTTAGCATAGATTCGAGAGTCATCTTTAATTTTTTTCCTGAGACTCCTGTTTTCATTTTCCGGAGATCAGAACTTGTCATAGCATGTCTATGTTAATTTACGAAGAGATTGTTGTTTTTTTTTTAATAAACAAAATTTTTTTCTGTAATTTACGATTTTCAGTCAAGCTGGAATAGTTTTAATTAGGAAAGTTGTTTCAATGGCCGATTTTTATTGAAATACAGAATTTACAAGAATCTGTAAGTTTTTATTTCGCCTTCAGAGTTTTCTTGAAGGATTTTTTCAGCGAATCCTTTCCTCTCCGTTTTTATGATATGAAATAAATCGTAATAAAAAGTTCTCACAATATTATGACCTTTTTTCCAAAGCTTTTTATTTCGTCGAGAATTTTTCTCATTGAAAGTACAATACATTTGAAACCAATTAAAAGTTATTTATGAAAGGTTAATTAAAAGTTGGATTCTCGACCTTTTTCAATATTATGCTGAAGAGCCTATATAACATTATTATTGAAATATTCTCATATATTTTTGTTATTAACAATATCGCGCCTGTGTTCTTTGAGAGGTGAGACTGAGAAGTAGATAAAGCACAACTACATTGTATTTGATTTCAAAGAAGAACTTGAGCTTACTTCCATGATGTCACGCATCCAATCTTCCAACTGCTACTAAACTTGTGAAAAAACATAATAAAACGGGTGATGGCACGCTATCTGACTTGGGGATTAAAGCCAGGTTCCTTTGTCCCTTAGAGTTATCAGAGAGGCAGTGATATCAGACTCAGATCCCGTTGACACAGTGATGATCAGTATGATATTTTGCTGTACAATAGGCGAGACGACAAAAAAATCTAATTAGTCCGCCACTTAAATTATCAAAAAATATTTGACCCGTGTTTTTTCTTTGTTACGTAAACCAAAATTGACGCTTTTAAAATTCTCAATACGTCACGCCTTGGTATAATTTTTAGCTAGTTCTGACGTCACGAGCCTCCACTCCCGAGTTTTGATGCGTTTTATCAGTTGTCAATATTCATTGATTTGCAAAGACAAAAAATACGTGTCCATTAATTTCCAATACTCTAACTGACGGACTAAATAGATTTGCAATTTTTTGATACTGTCGTCATGCCTATTTTGGGATCGCATGTCAGTTTCAGATTTCTGTTATTCAAAAAACCTTATGAACAGTGGAATGTTGGTGTGTAATTCCAACTTATACCGTAAAATATCGAGCAGGAGAGCACAGCGTCATTAGCTACTTAGTAATTTAACTGACTGACAGTGATAAGAGCCGAAAAACGAGGGCGAGTTTTTCATTATTACTTTTTTTTTTAGCCTCCTGACCTGACCGGAATCCAAGGGAGGCGATTTTGATTAAAGGGGATCATAGTGGTCTAACCCCATTAGGGGCAAACAGGAAAAGACCCACAAATCATGCCCCCCGGCCTTTTCTCGTACGTGACTAAAAAAAATCAATTTTTATCCCATCTCCTGAGGGTATAAGCTGACATGGAGGCGCTCTTACGTATTTTTCGGAACATGGATGAGTTAGTAAATGGAGTACTAACAAGTAGTGTTGTTTTCTCTCAGTAAGTTATGAAGCGTTTATATTTAGATAGTGACCAGCACTAACAAAGTAAGGCATGTATTCACTTAGCAGAGCAACATCGATACTTAATTCATTAGGAGTCATTTTATTCGTCTTCAAATATGGGGTGGCCGCATATTTAAAAAATATAAAGGCGCGGTATTCTAATTTGAACATATCCAAATGTGTCAATACTATGTTCCGAAGATGAACACATACCGCACTTGTGCACGCTGGTGTGCAATTGAAACGTCTAAACACAATTTGAACGAGGAATAGAAAAACAATCAATCGAGTGATATCAGTTTAAATACCAATTTAATTTACATAGTTATCGTTACTCCACAGGGTAAACTCTCTACTCTGTGTCATAAACAAGATGGGTTTACTTCTTCGTATCTTATATGTGTATGTGTAGTATCGTCGCGCGTTGACAAAGGGTCCGCGAACACTTTGATTTGGGCAAACACGGCTTTGATATAAGTTGTTTTCACACTGTTTTACTGGGAAAGGAAGCTCAGAGTTTAGTGTAAACAAGGGTAAGCGGTTTATTTTTTGGGTGTATCTGTATAGGTTTATACGCTTTGTGTTCTTAAGGTGATACAAGATTGTTCCATAAAACACTTTTTAGATTTAGTAACTTTGTTTTAGTACGGTTGGCTGGTCTAGTGGTTGCAAGCTTAACTGCTGAGCATGAGATCGTGGGTTCGATTCCCAGGTCGGGCAAAGGGCAAAGTATTTCCATCAGAAATTTCTCAGTAGCAGCCACGGAGTTTATATTTGTGCCCGGTTGCTCGCCCCTTATATAATGGGACTTAAACATAGAAATGTAAGTGTGCTATTAAGTACTCCTCTACCTAACCTTTCAGGGATTACTAGCGTGGTGTTATGTTATGTATTTTTATTTTTACGTGCTACTTACTTTATTATTATTACAGTCACACGTATTCAACATTTTTTCTGTGACTATTTTAGGAATAATTATAATTTGGTCCTTGTGTACGACACTAGGTTGCGTAGCACCTAATTCATACCTGCGTGTCATCAATAACATCTAATACCCTTTCATAGTCATACTTTGACACAATTTCATAGAAATTAATGATAATTTCAAAAATAGCCAATTTATTCAAAACGTAAATACAAGTAATATTAAATTCACCGCAAGCCGCATCGTCCATTAAATCATTTCTCATCTGAATTCATTTTGTTCGCCACACTGGACATGAAAAGGCTATTCAGTTTAATTTATAAAAAGCATTGAGGAACCATGGGGATATTCCGTTTAACATTAATGTTTCCTATAAATATGATTTATAGAGGAAGGCTTTTGAGCACATCTGTCATCAATTGGTCATTTTTATGTAAATGCTTATTTGGTGACAGCGGTGAACAAATAAGATTCTGACACACATAATAAACAAAATCTAAATAATAATAAATAAATAATAAATATCGCTGGACATTACACACAGCGCCATCTAGTGCCATACTAAGCAACGAGGCTTGTGTTGTGGACACCAGATAGTTGATATACTACATATATACTTTTTGTTTGTAAATACATACTTATTATACATATTTACATCCATGACTCGGAAACAAATGTCCATGCTCATCACACAAACATTTGCTCCTACCGGGATTCGAACCCGGAACCCTAAGAACGTAAGGCAGCCCCACTACCGCTGCGCCATTTGGGTTGTCAAATCTGTATCAAGACCATTTAAAAATTTAATAAAGACTTTTATTTCGGACAAGCAACATTACTAGGTTAGTAAAAGAAACAAATTTAAAAAGCTTTGGCGACGTAATCTCTCCTTGTCTTACCCTGCACTCTACCTATTATTTGTGAATGAGTGAACATTGCAGGCTTTGCAGATTCCCAGATGCTTGTTAACTTTTGTTAAGTCTGTTTTACGCTTTTTGTATAGTAAGCAACGACCTATTGTCGGGCCTTCGCTGTCCCCCCATACTTATGTACTAATGCTGTAACAAAATAATATTGTTATACCAAATGATTTGAAAAGAGTAACCATGGAGTTTCTTGCCGGTTCTTCTCCATGGAAACGACCAACGCGAACCGTGCACCTTTTTCGACGTTTTTTATGTGCCCATCTAGATTACTAGACTATTATTTCACATAGGCCTAGGCCTATGTGAAATAATAGTACATTTTGAGACAAGTGGAGAAAGTTTGTTATTGCATTCGAGGCGGAATTAACTCCGTAGGCGAGGGTGTTTTTGAGCCGAGAACTGCAATAACAAATGTCCACGTGTATCCAACGACTTTTTTCAATACACTTTTAAAGAAACAAAATAAAATAATGAAAAAAAAAACAATCACCGCTGACTATAGGCATTGCACCAATTTGTACTAAGTATAGGTATAGTTTTATCTGAGGCAATTTTCTAACACCCGCGTGCTGTGCCGCGTGCGAAATTGGCTCCTTTCTGCACGCGGCACAGCACGCGGTGATGGAAAATGAAAACAATCCACGAGCGTGAAATACATGGCATGTTGAACCTAATCGTAGTGCGATAAGAACCCGTTTTCGAGGAAGTGTATTGAAAAATATTTTGATTTTGATTTTGACTCTAAACCATACCACATGGAGAGCTTATCGACCCATTGCACACTGTAAAGCCGGTTATTCTATCAGTACTGAAAGATACTCAACAGCTCTGCCGGCACTTCTCTCTCCCGTGTTCTGTCCCACAAAACATTATAAGAAACAAGCATATACAGGAATTTGACATTTCATCTAATATTGCACCGTGAGAGCGAGAATCGCATTTTCAGTACCCAGATAATTTCGTAATCCAAACTGTGCATCATGTAGGTGTAATAAGCCATCTAACTGCTCTTTCAACAAGTGTCAAGTACCTTTGTGACAATAATACGAGAATCCAGGAAAGAAAATGTTAAAAAATTTGGTTAAAGATATGGTTAAAGATATGACTTATTCTGTATAGAACTACACAACTTCAATTATTATTTGAGCTCACCCTTAAGACCAGATTTTCTAACTAAATTACCACCGGCTTAACTCCTAAAAAGTTATCAGGCAACATCCAGAAAAGCTTATGAAAACTAAATCCCAGTACTCGCCTATAAGTATTTTCATTTCACCAGAATTATTCGCTCGGGCCCGAAAAATGTTCGACACTCTCAAAACTCGATTTAACTCCCAAACTTACCACGAAGTATGAAATTATTTTATACCCCGTCATGCTTCGGTTCTCTGTGCTTAGCCCCCAACATGCTTAGCTTTTTTATGCCTCGTTCCCGTGAAATGTTTTATACATTCTTATTGCCTGTGACGAACTCAAAGGAGGTATTTTTTTTTTGTCGTGGATGTATAAACATTTCCTTTCTATAAAATACTATGAAATGCAAGTATGGTAATGAGAAGATTGGATTGGTTTTCCATAGAGAAATGCATTTGTATGAGGGAACTCAATTCAATGGTCTACCTTGGAATTGCGTTAAGATGCGATATTAAGTATTTTTAACTGACGTAGGTTTTTTCAGCTAAATTGGACCGTTTTAATACGAATAGTAATATTGGGAGAAAGCAATATGGTTTACGAAGTCAAGGAACAAGAAATCACGGGCACCACTTTTGCAATTGTCTCCTCAAACTTAACCATTTTATCCTTGGCTATAAACATACGAGAGACAAAAATCCATCTAATGTAATTAAACGATACATCCATCGATAAACCTCCACTACAGAGGCTTATCATGTCCCGAGCCCTAAATAAACCCTTGCTGCGGCGCTAATATATCACGAGACTCGTTGGCGACCGATGTGATACGGTCATTATCTTTATTTATTGTTTTTTACGTGGCCGACCTATTGTTATTATGCAAACAAAGACATGTTTTGATTTTAGTTGTATAGGGAGAAGTGTGGCTCGCATGATTAAGTCGAGTTTAGATCGTTAGATCGAAGTTTGAGTTTTTTTTTAAATTTGTGTGTTCATTTTCTATTTTTTCCCTTATATATGAAACGATACCTTTTTCTCGATTTTGTTCTGCCTCTCTGTTGTGTATGTGCTTTATTAGAAAATGTGTGTAATGTATAAACCTATTAGATAAATATAAAATAAAATAGTCGTAAGTGCTTACATGCGATGTGATGACGGCTATATGTTACGGGTCTTTTTGCACCCTGTCCCCATCAATAGGCTTGTGTCCTGAAAAAATCTAATTAGTCCATCAGTTAGATTTTCAAAAAATATTTGACACGTATTTTTTCTTTTGTTACGTAAATCACAATTGACGAAGATACGACGCTTGTAAAATTCTCAATACGTCACGCCGTGCTATTTTTAGTGCGTTTTGACGTCACGAGCTGACTCCCGAGTTTTGAAGCGTTTTATCTTTGTCAACATTCATTGATTTACAAAAACAAAAAATACGTATCCATTATTTTCCAATACTCTAACTGACGGACTAAATAGATTTGCAATTTGTTGATGGTAGAAACTAGCCCATTGTCTCACCCTCACAAACCCAAGCAGTTTCCGATTAATTTCTAAGGACCATACGATGTTATTCATGTTATCTTGTCTAAGTTATGTTGACGGGGATAGCTCCTTTGTTGCAGGTAAATTCAGTTACTAACGACGTGCCGATCGGCAGCTGCATAGCTGTGGTCCATTGTATCTACCAATTTATTGGACACGTTGACAAGGGAGCGATAGAATGATGTTTCTGGTGATACTGATGTTTATCGAGTTTGCATGACCGGCTTGGGAAAGTACGTTAAATATTCAGTAGAACAGGGTGTCGAGCCTGCTATTACAATAGTGTCACAATGATCTATCATTGATTTCATAATTGTTGATCAATGACAATGGTCATTTTGCTAAAAATTCGTAATCTGCTAAATTCATAATGGTCGATCATTGTTCGGTCAATGGTCGATCATTGTTCGGTTAATGGTCTCGTACTATAACTGTGATAAAATGACATTGTTGTATTGCCATTATTAAAAAACCTTAATAGAAATGATTTTCGAAATACTAGAATTAAATTTGAACCTCTAATCATGCCAGATTTCATTTATATATGTTTTTACATATTATTTATGAGTGTTCTATGCAATCTGAAGTAGTAAGAAGTTCGTAAATAGCAAAAAACATTAAGTTATGTGTAACGCGGATTAATGTGAAACTATTCAATTCAATAATATTTATCTGTTTAGCTGTCAAATTCAAATATAACATTACTGCCTACTGACGTTTTAATCTGTTTTTATTTCTAGCGGTCGGTGTTTTGATTTATTTTCATTTAAGTGTTTTAAATTATGTTTAATATAGAAGCCTATATTTATAACAATACAAAATGGTGCTAATTGAGCAAATTTTGGCTGGAACTGTCAACATTTTAGCAGATTACCGCGTAAGTCAGTCATTCAATTCTCATTGTGTACGAGATTACCATTCTATGCCATTTCTTTCAATGGAGTGTCAGTGGTTGATCCTTGGGAAGTCATTGGAAAGTCATAATGACGCTACTATATTAGTAGATTACGAAACTTGTCAAAATCAACTATTATGAAATCAATGATAGATCATTGTGATACCATTGTAATAGCAGACTCGCCCTTCTGGTTGGGATAAATTGTCCATACAAATACTTTTTGTTATTGTCCACAGCTCGTATTATTTTTAAATTTTTGTTCCCAGCTGTCTTTGGTTTTTGACTGTCGTAAAGGCGCAACCCACCGCGGGGCACGCGAAGCATTTTAGCTGCGTTTTAGTACACCACAGTACACGTGCGTGGCCTACGCGGTGCACGGAGAGGTTACATACGGTTTTTTACCAAGACTTTACGTGTATTGCGTGTACCGCATGCACAGCGTGCATAGCGTTGACAGCGTTGAGCTATGTAAGCGCCTTATTCGAGCAAGCCGTCAATGTACTAATGACGTCAATTCGTGCATAGCGTGTCCGTGGTTTGCAATGGAAACAATCACATACGTTTTCTTGCAAAGCAAAGCTTATCACACGTGCGTAGCGGTGAGTATGCGCCTTTATGTCTTTCAACCAGTCGTACCAAGGGGTATTGTGTTACCCAGTATCGTAGGGGTCAGATGGATAGTCGCCGAAAGCCATACACAGCTACATTCAATTAAACTGGAAGCGGAACAGAACTTATTTATTTTAGAAAAGGAATGAAGTGGGCATTATTAGCTAAAGTTCCCAAATTCAGCCACAAACAAGAAGGGATCCTGTACTAAACTCAGCGCGTATTTCATTTCACCTTTATCGCAGTGTTCAAATCTCACAAGTTTACGACCACGGCCGAACATTAACGGGATGATATCTTATTATTCTCTCCCATAATAACCAAAGACGTGATTTTATATTCAGCCGACTTCATCTTAAGGGCAGAGATACATTGAGGGTTCCAGATGTTTTTGTTGAGTTTTTTTTTACACTAAATAGGCTTGCGTTTGTCCGCAATTCACCTGATGTTTAGCGATGATGCGGCCTAAGATGGAACACGCTTGCCTAAACGAAACCGATTCACTCAAACTTTGAAGATATCCAGATTATAATGATCGGAAAACAGAGAAGCCGGCAGTGAATTCCATAGAATAACAGTTCGCACAGTAAATGTGGAAGCAGAGCGCTGTTACATACTCTAATACCTTAATAAAGGTATAATTTCTAAGACGACTACCGTTCCGTTTTCATAGAGTTACGTAGACATCAGTCGTCTCACTGCGGCCTGTCATGTAGATTGGGTGGTTATGGTTGTGGTCTCCTCCAGAATTAAACCTTCACATTCTAAACAGCTTTCATATTGCAATTTGCTAGCACCCTATATCCAGCAGTCACTGTACTAAAGAATAGACTTAGTTTGTTTTTATAAGCATTCGAAAATGGAAACTATTATACAGGGTCTTGGGTTAGTTTAGGGGTTAGGCCCCTAGCCGAGGATCGTGGAAGGCGCACTAGTTTCCATGATCTCCGGTGCAAGTGTGTGAGTGACTCCTTAGCGCGCCCCAGGGTGGAGGACATCCATGAGGATTTTCTACCCCGGGAACAAAAAAAAAAGGGGTTAGGCCCTCCGCAAACTGACAGGGTGCAGTCAGCTCCTTATTTTGAGTAATATTCCACCGGAATTTTTCTCGTAAAACGTTAATTATATTCAATGTAAAATTATATTTTCTGTCCTCAGCACTCTGTTTAGGTAAACGTACGGCTAAAATAAAATAAAAAAACAACAATTGATGTTTAAAGACTAACGAATGACGCTTGAAATCAGATATTTACTTCCGCCCTAGCTACAAAGTTCATCGAACTCGTCGTCGCGCTTGCCGCTCGCTACGTCTTAGTATGATATACTGAATTCACCTCATTAGGCTATTAGGGCTGTCCCTTGCACCCTGTATTAGTAAAAGAAATGACAATCTAAACCAGAAATATCGCAAGTGTAGTCTGGTCCTAAGTTCCGCGGCAAAACATTCCTGGTTATACGATGTTAAAGAATAATTGTAAAGTACCTTTCATTGTTATTTCGTCTTAAAACCTTGCCTCCTTAGATTTTTGAAAAGATGAAAAGACCCGTCAGGACAGTCGTTTCGTAAAAGTATTACAAATTGTAATGAACTGTTTTGTAAAAAAATACGTTGGTGTAAGCCAACATTTTGTTTACAAATATGGTTAAAGAAATGTATTACATGATAAGAAATTACAAGGATTTCACTTACTTGAGAACATTTTTTGGAACTTAAAATATTTATTAGATGAACTTTGACACACAAACTAAGTAGGTATAATGTCACAAATAGTCACCCATACGGTCTGGGTCCGGTCGGCTTATCTTTAATTTTACGCTGCAAAATTTGAGATCGACTACATTGGGAAAAATGAATGGGTAGTGAGTGGAATTTATTAAATATCTAAAAAATACTGTTTTTTCTAGTGTCACCATCATCCTTGCCATTTCCTGTTAGGTTCGGCTTCTAGTGTAACCAGATACAGCTAAATATCAGTATTAGACGAGGAATGACTGGCTCCTCCATAAATGAGTAACTAGATTCCAGAATCTACACACATAAAAAAAAGTTTGCGATCCCTTTGAAAAATCGAAATCTTTTTTGTTACGGTACCTAGATTGTGCAATGAAAAAATTGGTTATATTTTTAATTTCAAACAGGGTATTTCTATTTAAAGAAAACACAACACCAAATTTTTCTTGATAAAGTTCAATTTAAAAAATTATATCAGCTTATGCTAGTGATCACAGACTTTTTTTGATGTGTGTATGTCTGGCATAGAATATCGGATAAGATTCTAGTACGGTCGACCAAGCTATTTGGTTTACATTTTGACATGCAAATTACGTTGTAAAGTGTAATCCAAATAGCTTGGTCGACCGTACATACGCCCTCATGTCAACTGTGAAAGTTTAATTAATTATCAATGATAGTTTAAAAGAAAAGTATCATCAAACAAAGTTTTTTATTCTGTCCTTAACTGTTTTTGAACAAGTCACCCCTTAAACCCACATGTCACCCTGTCACTGACAAACGAACTTGTCTGACCAAGTTAAATTAACTGACGGTCGTGCAACCGCGCTGTTAATCAAGTTAACTTAAACGTTAATAAGCTTCCTTTGATGTGAGTCAGTCACTCATATTAATATTAGAAAGGGACCTCGCTTGCTTGGGCAAAAGGACCGATAATTTATTCATTCATGATTTATTACCATAATTATAATTATTGGACACGGTGTAAAGGATGCCGAGGTGTACTCGTAAGCTAGTACAGAATGAGTTCAGCACATGAATTCAAACGCAACAGTGTCGAATTTCCAAAACAAAAATCAATTGTAATATACGAAAGTACATTCTGGTACTTTCACGGTAAACTGTATAGTACAGCTTTCTTTTTTCAATACTCAATACTTTATTTGCATTCCACTATGTAGGTACTTAGGTGGTAACTTAAAAAAATGTGATTATTGTGGACCCTGTCGGGCACAGCAAAATACAAAAATATAGTAGGAGAGAGGAAGCTTTAAATACAAGATTTTATATTCAAAACTAAATCCAACAATACCATATTAGGAATTCTTTCTAACTACATAGAATTCTCTATACATTATTTATATTTTATCGTTTAAATATTCGTTTACACTATAATAGCATTTTTCTGTTATAAATTGTTTTATTTTTGATAAATATTTTTATTTTATCTTCTCATTAATAACTGACGAAAAATATGAAGGTGCTGAATTAATCATGACGTGCTGAATTAATGGTGGCACCTTGATGTACCATACACCGTACATGTATATATGTATCTAATAACGTGAAACAAAGAGAAGGACTTTAATTATTAATATTAAGACTCATTTAATTGACAAATAAGTGACTAATCATTAGCAGATATTTCAGATGTCTGCTTACACAATTGTGAAAAATTTGATTGAATGTCTAAGAAATCTTTAGGTGCAAATTTTTATCTTGTTTTTAGTGAACACATCCAGCATTGATTTTAGATGATAAACATCATAAGGACTATCAAAAAATCTAGCCATTTAATTAAATCTTTAAAAGATGATGGATGACTAAATTTAACTCTCGTAGCACCAAATTGAATCGCCCCAGCAAAAAGCATTTTATGTCGTAGAATAATAAAGTCCTACATTTCTATTTTTTCAAGACATTACGTATCCATGAAAATTAACATTTTCCCCGTGGTTTTCCTTTTAAAATACTTATACGATGTGAGGAATGAATACTAATATAATATCATTAGGGGACGTTGTACGAATACTAAAGATATTCGAGACCGCCGGGAACGAGCGACCGTATTGTACCAGAGAAAATACTCTGCTTTACTTCAGAAACTTCGAATTTCTTTATTTAATTAAACAGTATTAAAAGTAGGTTTTTCGAGATTTGGCAAGGAGGTTGTATCACTTGATAATCTTATTAGAAAAGTTATGTGAACTTTCTCATTCGGTTAAAAGTTTAATCAGGACTGGCTGAATGTGTCGCAGTGAGGATTTCATTGAGGCGGCTTAGTTACGTTATTAATGTTCATTAATAAACGGTTTTACACAAAACGTTACTAACATTATTAGTATCTTCTGCTGCCAATTATTGGATTTGAAGGGCAAAAACGCAATATTGTCGTAGTTACAGCAAGATAAAGACATGATACTGATAGTAGGTAAAAACACAAGTAAATATCAAGCAACAACTAAAAAACTCGACTACTGAAATCACGCTCTAATTAAATTCGGGGTTTACAAGGTAAAATCGATTCCTCCTACTGCTGAAGTCGCTTAAAATGTACCCTATGTTACCCGGACCATAATAACGAATCGATTGACACCATATTCATCAAAATCGGATGAACAGTTCAGGCGCTACGGAGGAACATACGCAAATTCAAACATACATACATAGACTGCTAAATTCATAACCCTTCTTTTTGGCTTCACCGTAGTCGGGTAAAAATACACTCACAGCTAGAAAGGTACAGCTGTATTCTGCAATAGTTGCCATGGTCAAAATGATACCGCCCCTAATCTGATGGAAAAACCCCAGAATATCCGACCGCAGTTAAAGGAACAAGGCATTTAAATGCCCATCCCTTACCAGCAACAAAGGCAAAGCGTCTCAATTTCCCTAGTAACTTAATAATAAAAAAGTAAATACATTTTTAAGATTTCTGCCTACAAATAGCCGAGAGATGATCTACTCGCTGATATTATTCATACCGCTTTGGTCCTTTTCTACAAAACGTCGAACAAAAGGACCAGAGAAAAGGAATGTATTTTGACTTTTAATAATAACCAACAATAAGTAATGGTGGGGTTTCATGGAGATATTTTGAACAAAAGATTTCAGCTGTGTTCAGGTTATGTTTTTTACTTTGATTGGCCATTTTTTTGTTGTGATGGCTGTTTGATGGGCTCGTGGAAAAATAATGGGCACTTTATTTTTTGTAGTTATTTTCTGTTGTAAATGACGCCCACTGCAAATGGCGTGGGTTATCATTATAATACTACGTGTGATTTCCGTCATGAATGTTTTTTAATAAAAATATCTCAGACCAGTTGATGGCAATAGGTCCGCCCCTTACTAGACTGGACTTCAGCATTATTGGCTTAATGTGGGTGTACGTATAAATGTATTGGTATATCTCTGTCTAACCCTTCAGGGAAGCAGATATGATAGTCTTTACTCAATTAGGTATGTTAGAGTCGGCTTGCCTGCTAAATACCAGTACTTGACGTGGAGCGGCTGAATATCTGACCTCCAAACCCAACCCAGTTACTGAGTAATAGAATGCCTCTTGGCAATTCTCGTTGTCAGACTTTCAGGCTTTTGACTACCTGCAACGACTATAAAAGATCGTGACGGTATGTATTATCGCGCTTAATGAAGGACACTACTTTTCACCCATACTTTTTTCTTCCTAGTGCTATACCACTTTAGGTGGGGTTGGCTCTCTTAATTTTCTGGCGCCAGGACAGTCTGTCCTGGGCTGTCGGGTCGGGCAGTTCTTCCTCCAACAGGAGCTTCGTTATGATAGTAGTTATATGAACTGAGTACTAAGAACTGAACTGAAGATTGGCCGACCGTCAGTGAACGCGATGGTACGTGTGTTTTGTGACAAAAATTGTGAATTTATCAGCAAATGCGACACTAATCTTGAACTCGTTGCAATACAATTGTAACGATTTGAGGAACGTGCCCGAAACTGGGTCGCTAACTTTTATGTGACATGAATGTTTCAGATTCGTACTACCATCACGACTACCGTTTCCTCATATCGTAATGTAAAGGTGAATGGATCAATGATAGCTACTGCATTTTCTATTTAAATCTGCTTTAAAATGTTAAAGACTGAAGTTACTACATGTGTATCTAACATTAAAGATTTTTTTTAAAGTCCACTGCTGGACTAGGCCTCGTCAATCGCACCCCACTCAACTCGATTCTCGGCAACTCTCGTCCAATTGCTACCAGCCACCCTGCGAAGGTCGTCGCTCCACCAAGCCTGAGGGCGACCTTAGGCGTGTTCCCAATTTGTCGTGACGACAGATAATCGTGTACTTTTAAGTGTCGTGGCTTGTGTATTTAAATGGAGATGTTCACATATAGGACGACGCAATTACTGTCGTCCACGACTTTTGCCAACTAAAAACCAACGATAAATTAATCGTCACTACATGAATCATTCCCCCTGCGTCGAGTCCCTTTGCGTCGACTCGTGATTTTTCTTGGTTTTGATGCACTGTCTTTTGTTTCGCCTCGACATAGCTGTCACAGAGTACAGTCATATTAAAAACGAAATACGGCTTTTTAATTAAAATAGTGGGAACGAGGCCTGACTTTAATCGATTTGTGGACTCCACTCAAGAACACGCGTCTACCCCAACGGTCATCGATTCGACGGCCAGCCCATTGCCACATCGGCTTACTTATTCTGTAAGCTATGTCAACAACTCTGGTTCTGGTGTTTTAGTCTAAATCAACGTATTTAATCACACCAATTATCAGCCTAACAAACTGCAAGACATAGGCCTCTTCAATCGCACGACATTCTCAGCAACTCCCGTCTCTTTGCTAAGAGTCACCTTACGAAGATCTTCGCTTCACCTGCCTGAGGGCGTCTTACATTGCGATTGCCAATTCGCAGTCTTCACTCAAGAACACCTACACAGTTAAAGATTTAAATTAATTTTCCGGATTGAAGTAATAATTTTCTTCTTCAGGTATAAGTACCAATCTTACTTTTTCAAATGAAATGGCTTCGCTACCGAGCTGTGAATAGAAAGGATACTCATTTTATGTGGTTTATTGAAAAGGGATTTTTCATCATTGAATTGGTATTGAAAGGAACTCGTGTCGTTTGTCTATAAATATGTTTCAAAAGATGTTGGTGGTATTTCAAAAGATCTATAGCGTGTATGAGTGTTGAACAAACGAGACAGAGAAGGAGATAATATCTGTTTTAGCGAATACAAATAGCGATCATTTAATGTTTTTAGACCCTTCATTATAGCGGTCTACGGGTCCAGTGTAATAACGCACTCATGATACTGTTGAGGCTGCCATGGCGATGTAGCGCATCAAATTTTTTTGCGGAAAGGCATATAGATGGTTTTGCGGCCATCATGCGAAAGAGAAGCGCTTCTCTGCTCGCTCGTCTTCGTGGCAGTACCAACAGTATCTTGAGTTTATTCGCAGATAGATAGGAGTCTCCAATGCTGCGACATTGAATGAAACTCCACACTTATTAAAACTTGTATGTCTACTAACACTAGTATTTCATTTAAGACCATTGTTACTAACACTATGGGCGTTGCCCGAAAAAAATGCTATAATAATAATTATCCCACTGAGGCGCAAAGGCCTCTCCCATGTTGTGCCTGGTACTCATATCTTTCTTGTTTGTTCTGGTCATCTCACTCACCACCCGTTGCGTGGAGACTTCTAACTAGCGGTCGTTAATGATACCAACCTTTTTTTGTCTACGTCTATAATTTCTGTTTTGTGGCGCCTAGCAAGTTACAATCAACTTGATTTAGCGAAATCAACAGTATGTCCAAAGCAAGAAGCCAGTTATAAATACGCCATTATTTTTTAATTAGTACAAATACTTATAGGGCTTATTAAAGAAGGTCTTTTTATTATTTATGTAAAGTCTCAATATATAATATTGATATACAGCAAAGTTATTAGCTTTTGTTTATATCCCAAAATGTCACTCAATTTATGAAAATATTGTAGAGGCCATTCATAATAGTATTCATTATCCGTTTTCTCTCACTCTCACGTTCGCGTGGTCATTTTCTAGTAGCAATTGTTATGAATGATTGATTCAGTTAAGAGTTTAGCAATTATGACAAATTTTCGTAGACAATTTTGGGATTTCGTTTTTTGACTACATAAATATGATCTGTATAGGGTACGGATAGAGCCCCATTTTTTTGTACTAATTAAAAATTAGTGGTGTATATTAAAATATGATAATATCACGTCACGTCTCATCATCACACATGACTTTCTTCTTATTTTACGTAATAATATAAGTATCGCATAACAATCTAAAAGAGAACATAAAGGTTCGCCACGTAACACCTTTACGTCCCGTAAACGTACGCTTGAGGAGCCATCAAAAGAACCTTTTAAGATAAAATGCGGCCCTTTTATATAATATCAAAGTATCACCTGAACTTTACGTAATAAAAAGTACAATATACCTGTAAGTGTCATGTGTTAAAAAAAACAATTAAAGTGTAGTGGTGTGTTCGTCGGACTAGCGGACTGCCAAGTCATAATCACCTCTGATTTTTCGGATTCATGTGCGTATCTCTATCTTCGGTGAAGGAAAATATCGAAGGAAACCAGCATGCCTGAGAGATGTTTCTCGACGGCATGTAAAGCCAAGTCAGAGGCTCATGGGAGGCCTAAAAACTCTGATACTGATACTATTTCTGATACTCCCAGGTAAGCACGAACCACAGGATAATGAAAGAAATGTCATGTACATAAAACTTGTATGCGGTCAATATTACTTACACAATTACGGTCACAATCAGGTGGTGGTCAGACCGACGTTAAAATATACTTTATTGAACACAAAAATGTATTGCAATGGGTACAAACGCGGTATTATCACTATAAACGATATCAACCCCTTAGGATATCAAATCAAATCAAATCAAATCAAAAATGTTTATTTGTTAGAATATGGTACAAATAGATGTTACAATAATGGTTCCAGCATATCCTGCCATAATATGGCGTACAAATATTTTATACAAAAACAAAGCTAATGTAAAACCCAGAATGAGAATATGTATTTATTAAAGTAGGTGTTACCGAGTGTTTGAGATGGCGTATATAGATATTATTATAAATCTAAATAAAGTTTAACGTGTAGAAAATACCATTACCCCTTAATACCATCAAAACAATAATGTCAAAGCAACTTGATCCATATATTTTCTCAAAATGTCAACAATAAAATTGATTATATAACAAAAATTATAGATGTCAAAAAATAAAAATATAGGAGATAATGTCAATTAGAATACCTATGTGAAAGTCAAAACCATTAATAAATAAACTACTATATTAATAAATTATTATGAATTAGAGAATCAATTATGAAAAATATATTATTAAAGATTGTATTGTAGTGATAATAATAATTAACAATGACTATGTCATGTGGTGGACTAAAGGCTATTTTAATTTTAGTCACTACCGACTAACGACTTATCTTCTTAGTATTCTTGAACACTGTAAAAGTTTTTTCCTAATAACAGTCTGGACAATACCCTTTTGAACAACGGCAATGGCAAGTCCTGAATACTATTTTGCAAATGGTTATATATGTCGCCGCAAGAGTCTCTATCTGCTAAGATTTCATCTAATTAATTACACTCATAGTTCTATTCCATGATGGTATTGATGAACCTGCCATCTCTGCTTGGCAGTACGATTATTACAAACATTGTTATCGATTAACTGAATAGTTAAGCGCCATCTATTGGTTTTTGTATTAACTAGTACTTAGATCTTCAAGTGACAATTTAGAGAGTAATTGATTAAACTAAAGTCTTTATCTAGAACTACAGTTAAAATTAAGATAAGCAAATACTTTATGGCAATTGGGATTTTACCAATTTGTTATTGCTCTTTTGGCACTATGATTTGTTTGTATGGCAACATTCCACAGTGTTGTGGAATGTGGCGCCAAGTACGATTTTAGTTGTCAATGACTCAATTTATAATTTTAAACTACGACTAAATCAGTTTTCCTAGAACTAACTACAAACCAAAAAGTAACAAGATTATTTACAAAGCAATTTGTTAGTGAAAGACCTGTTCTTAGTATTAATTAGACCTGCCTTCGATCTACCGGAAATAGTTTTAAAAACAAAGTGTAAAAAGTAATGAAGCAAGTAATTTAGCTTAAACTTAATAACACCTTTGCATTTGTGAATATTAGTATTGTTTAATTATTACAATAAATAATGGTGAAGTTTTCTAGTATTGTTTGTATGTTATAATGAACTTACGATGTAATGAATCACTGAACTGAGGGGGCGTGTCACTTCCGCCGACTCAAGATGGTCGCGTGTGGGCAACGAGGTGTTTCGTTAGCTTACGTTGAGAAAAACAATTGAAATACTAAGTAATTATAAGTGTTTATTGAAGTGAACAATATTAAGTTGTGAAAACAAGAAATGTAACACGATTTAAAAGAGTGTATGGAGTTTCTTCGTCCGTTCTTCTCCATATCAACCACATGCGAACGGACGGCTCAACCCTAGAATGTTTCTAAGTGCCTGTACCTAAATGGTTTATTAGAAATAAACGTTTGGAGTTTGAGTCAAGTGGTGTGTGTGATTTCAAATACCCTTCCCTAATCGCACGGCGACGTGATGGCTATAGAATGAAAGATAATATGGCGGCGGACGGCGCCAATATTGTGGACAGCGTTCCTCTAAGGAGTCTAAGCTTTTCCTGCCGTGATATATATAATAATTGCCATGCAGTAAGTGTTTCTTTTAAATAGCATTAGACAGAGCGTTCTTCAAAATAAATTATAAAAGGGGTTGTTGGCGGTGTACTGGCAACAAATACAATTCTACATACAATACATAATGATTAGCTTGAAGGTGCTTGAAGGAAATTTCTTATTCATTGCTTCATAATGTTTGAAAATTTCATATGGCCGACAATGTAAATAACGCAAGACAATTTGTTGAATCGTTAATATCTAAAGGTGTTGTATACTATTGGTACGGACTGTTGACAGTGCACGAACAATGGTCTTTCGATTACTTTGTAAAATACTAGATTTTGCTCGCGGATTCGCTTCCGTTATGTACTTAAATGAACTTGCGGGAAAGTGTAGGATGAAGTCCATGACTCTCGGGTGTAATGTAGTTTCTCGATCAGTTCCGAAGACCCTACATACAAACTTACAAACAAATACCTCTTTATAATATGTTAGTATAGAAATAATGTCGGCAACTTTTACCACATAAATCTTACATAAATCTTTATTTTCACAATTTTTACATAGTCACAGACTTCAAAATTAACCACAGAAGAATCGAGAATCAATAATTGTCCTAGCTAAGAAACTAATTTTCATTGGATCTGTATATTAATCAACAAGGCTTCCAAGGAATTTCTTCGAAAGCGAGTCAATTAAAAAAGTTTTGACTAATGGTGGGCCCAAAAAACTGGCACTTAATGGCAAAAAGTATCGGATTTTATGACTTGTGAGAGTGGCTTTTGTTTTAGTTTAAATTAATTTTTAAATAAAGTAAATTAATATAGCAGGAAGAAGAAGTAAGAAATGGTGTACATTTTCGAATTGGTGCTTCGGCGAAACATGTCTTGTGTGGAAAACATGCACGGACAGTGAAATTTTTTTTTTCTGCTTTTTTCAACTGATACGTATATTTTGTTTTATTTTCACATAAAGGTGGCAGACAGTGGTGGTCACAGAGATTCCAGTTCAATAGTAGCTTACACTAAAATTGTTAATTATAAAACCATTTCAAAGACAAGCTTTTGAAAAAATGCACTGAAACAAAGACTAGTTTTCATAAAAGCTTGTCGCGTGAATAGAAAGGCAACTAAAACTTTATTTTATAGATAAAAATAAAATTACTGCAAGAATTAGACAATTTATACAATTATCTCCTAATGTTGTGCATTGCTCTTACAAAGAAACTGCAAAAAAAGATCGACTCGTGAAGGATTTGAACCTCCGACCTCCGATGCGATGCTTTGTTTCTGGATAATATCGGCGCTCTGACATACTGAGCTAACGAGTCTTGTTACATTAACGCGAAAATGTCGACCGTATACCAGAGGATTAGGAGAGTATTTAGTGAGTACATAATATGGCGCAATAACAAAAACATTTAACTGTTACATCTTCACAGAACAATATTTATTACCAAAGTGCTTGGTCCTGTGAACCTGATGACTTTATGACCGAGGCAGTGAGCGAAAGTAGAATTTGGGTAAAATATATTTTAACTTTTCACAATCGATACGCTAAGAACAACAGAGGAGTCCCTCTTGAGGAAGTCGAGATTCTTTTCAGGCGGAATAAAATTATAGCAATAATTAGTAAGCCAGAGTTATAATATCTTCGCGCAATGTTCATACAATGACCACAAAAATAATTGCAACAAAACAAAAAAGAGATCGACTCGTGAAGGATTTGAACCTCCGACCTCCGATGCGATGCTTTGTTTCTGGATAATATCGGCGCTCTGACATACTGAGCTAACGAGTCTTGTTAATAGCACTGTAAAACAACGACCACTATCATCAGTATGACGTCATGATCATCCTCTGAATATAATCAACAATGGGGTCAAAAGTAACAAGCGATAAACAGATATCAAACTTTACCTACGGCAAGGAACATCAGCAGATAAAATTGTTAAATATAATCGTCCTGACGCTTTCAACGATGGCGGCCAGTGGAGACTAGCAGTCGACGCAGGAAATACAGTGCACGAGGTGTGCGCATACACAGGTGTACCTACTTTCTATTTCTTTACCCTCATAATCCAACGGGACCGCAGACTGGAACAATGGGGAGCCATCAGGTGCAGGAGCGCTATCAATAATTTAACGTGCACAGTCAAACTGCGGAAAAAATGGTAATGGAAAAACCCAACCTGGGATTGGAACTCAGGACCACACGCTTAGCAGTCATGTCTGTGACCACGAAAATATAGGGCTATTGAATTGGGCAGTTAAAAAATATAAAAAACAAACAAAACTGCTAAAAAGATCGACTCGTGAAGGATTTCAACCCACTCCGATCCAGCCTGTCCCCTTGCTGTCCTCTCCCAGCGACGCCCTAAGCCGAGGCCCGTACCCCGCAGGGGGTGCCCTTAGCGTGTAGTCGCTTAGTCTGTAAGTTTTTTGCCCTGGCTGGAGGCCTTACACTTAAGGCACCCACAGGAAAATCCGGTTAAGCAGACGACAACCTCTCTGGTTGAACTGCGAGATGCCATTTCGAAAAAAAAAAAAAAAGAAGGATTTGAACCTCCGACCTCCGATGCTATGCTTTGTTTCTGGATAATATCGGCGCTCTAACATACTGAGCTAACGAGTCTTGGCTCATTGACGCGAAAATGTCGACCGTATACCCGTATTTAGTGAGTACATAATATGGCGCAATAACAAAAACATTTAACTGTTACATCTTCATAGAACAATATTTATTACCCAAGTGATGATCTGAATCTCAAAATGTTATCTCAGGAACCATCTATAAGAGTCTTCTGGCCTTATGTTATCGTGGCCGAGTTGGAACTCACAAATAGACTTCAAACCAAGTCCCACTGACATTGACCCCTAGTCTTGGGCTGCTTGGTCCTGTGAACCCGATGACTTTATGACCGCGGCAGTGAGCGAAAGTAGAATTTGGGTAAAATATATTTTAACTTTTCATAATCGATACGCTACGAACAACAGAGGAGTCCCTCTTGAGGAAGTCAAGATTCTTTGCAGGCGGAATAAAATTATAGCAAGAATTAGTTAGCCAGAGTTATAATATCAATAACCACAATAAAAACAATGAACTCAGGACCACACGCTTAGCAGTCATGTCTGTGACCACGAAAATATAGGGCTATTGAATTGGGCAGTTAAAAAATATAAAAAACAAATAAAACTGCTAAAAAGATCGACTCGTGAAGGATTTCAACCTCCGACCTCCGATGCGATGCTTTGATTCTGGATAATATCGGCGCTCTGACATACTGAGCTAACGAGTCTTGTTACATTGACGCGAAAATGTCGACCGTATACCCGTATACAGTGAGTACATAATATGGCGCAATAACAAAACATTGAAATATTACGTCTACATAGTGCATACAGAGCCAAGCCAGCTACCAGAGAATATTTATTACCAACGTGATGATCTGAATCACAAAATGTTATCTCAGGAACCATCTTAATAAATCTCCTACCTGGGCACGTGTTATCGTGGCTGAGTTGGAAAAAATAAAAAATAAAACAAATTTATTCGGTGACTTTTGTTATAAATTGTCACCGATTTCTGAAGCTAAAGTCATTTTTTCACTTTTTTTTGTGTTCTTGAAGTCGGTTTTATTTTTTGCAAAATTGTTTTATTTTTCTATTTTACTTGTAATATCCCATACAAATATTTGATATGCATTTATTTTACATTGCTAAGCTAATCCCCAATAGAATGAAATTTAACATACTTAACTCAAAATGTCGGTGTACTGTACTCATCTGCGTAACCCCTCAGAGCATACAGGCGAGATTTTTAATAACGTTAACATCCAAGCGATTGCAGCAATCTCAACAGATATAGTTCCATTGAACATCTCCGACGACCAGCATCAGATCTTCACCAAATTTAAATGCGACTACCACGGAATGATTTTCTAACAAAAAAGAATCATCAAAATCGGTTCACAATTATTTATTGGCGAAAATGTCGCTGAACATACATACAAAAAAAAAAACATTCAGACGAATCGATGACCTAGGTTTTTCTGTAATCTACAAGCAATGAACTATATTTTGATTTTTTTTACAAAATTTTAGGCTCAGTAGTTTCGGTGATCAGGGAGGTCATGGTCAATTTTCATCTTTTTTCATGGATAAAATCAAAACTGTTTATTTTACAATAAAAACAAGAATACATTTGAAATCCTCATAACAAGCCCTTTTATTAAGTTTTTTTTTTATTCCCCGAAAATGAGCCTTATTAAAAAAAAAAGATTTTCTTTGCACATCTGTGTTTGGTTCATAGAATTACACCATCCTACTAAATTTCACCTGATTTGGTTCTGTAGATTCGGAGCAAATTGGCTGTGACAGACGGACGTACAGACAGTCGCACGAGTGATCCTATAAGGGGTCCGCTTTTAATTTTTTGTACGGAACACTAAAAATGATTGACTCGTGAAGGATTTGAACCTCCGACCTCCGATGAATTGTATCTGGATAATATCGGCGCTCTGGCATACTGAGCTAACGAGTCTTGTTGATTTGATGCGAAAATGTCGACCGCTTAGCTAGATGTGACATCAGGATTTATTATTTCTATATATGGCGCAATATCAAAAACATTGAAATATTACGTCTACATTAATAGTGCAATGCAGTGCAATAACGCAGTTTATTCAGAAAAATCTATGGAAAATTTTACTGAATAAACTGCGTTAAGATTATTTAATAATCGCCTGCCTAAACCGGGAATTGAACACACCAATAATGTAATTTTGGTAATAATATAGACTGGACTGCACTATTAGTGCAGTCGTATTAAGGGTTTCTCCAGCTTCAGAATGAGATAATAAGCTGTTAACTCGGATACAGCTTCATTTTGGTGTTCTAAAAGTTGTCTCAAAAGTCTTATAAAATCTCATGTCTGCGTCGTAAGTTTCTCGTGTTCTCTGTCCTCTATCTCAAAAACGGTTGGGCGTACAAAATATTATTAAATTATCTCAGCTTATTATCTCTCATTCCGAGGTTGACCCCCTTTTTTGGTTGCTTAAGTGATTGCACTATAAATGTAGACGTAATATATCACCCACTATTTGAACGCGCCCCAGAAGTTGGTAGCCGTAAGGCTGGTCCGGGGGTACCGCACGATCTCCCGCGAGGCGCCGAGCCTCCTTACCGGATTGCTGCCGTGGGATCTGGAGGCGATAGTCCTCGCGCGCCTACACGAGTGTCGCGCGGAGGCGCTACGCCGGGGGAAAACTTCGCTGCCGCGGCAAATTGTCGCTCAGCGGACGTACTTCCGGCGGGATCTCATGGCGACATGGAGAGAGCGACTGTCGCAATCCCGTGCAGGGCACGCCACCATAGTGGCGGTAAGTCCCCTCTTTGAGGAGTGGCTGGAGAGACGCCACGGCGTCCTCACCTTCCGCCTGATGCAGGTTCTCACCGGACACGGATGTTTCGGTAAGTTCCTGCAACGAATCGGGTGGGAGGAGACGTCCAGGTGTTTCCATTGCGAGGATCGACCGGAGGACACGGTGGAGCACACTGTGGAGGTGTGCCCCGCTTGGGTGGAGCACCGCCGTGTCCTCGAGGTGGCGATCGGCGGCGGCGACCTCTCGCTTCCGGCCCTGGTCCAAGCCAGGGTCCGGAGCGAGACGGAATGGGACGCCGTCACCTCCTTCTGCGAAGCAGTCATGCTAGCGAAGGAGGTGGCGGAACGTGAGAGGGAGAAATCCTCACGTCCCGGCCACCGCGGGAGACGCCCCGGGCGTCCGCGTCTGGGGCCACGTGGTGGCTTCCGGCCACCGTAGGCGCGGGCCTGTGGACGGGGAGCTATGGGCTAGCTCGCCGTCCGTCCGTCTCATGACGACAGGCCGTGTCGACGGCGCGTTCGTGTTCCACGCGCGCCTCAAAGAGAGTCAGCAATAGTGAAGAGGTCCGCAAGGGCCGAAGCCTGCCGGGGCTGCGGGACTATTCGAAAGAGATACCGTGGCCCCGGAACACAAAGGGCGATGAAGGAACATGGATGGGTTTTAGTCAGTAAAAGTCTGATACTCCCTCCTGCTCCGCTCAGAGCGGGAGGAGTCATTTGATGATTTCCCATCCGAAAAAATAAAAAAAAAGGCTGGAGAAATCCTTAATAGGACTGCACTAATAGTGCAGTCCAGTCTATATTATTACCAAAGTTACTTTATTGGCGTGTTCAATTCCCGGTTTAGACAGGCGATTATTTAATCATCTTAACGCAGTTTATTCAGTAAAATTTATGGAAAATTTTACTGAATAAACTGCATTAAACAATGTTACAGGTACTTTCTTTCCGTATAGCATTGCCGTGTATACTGTATTAGAACCAAAGGCGTGTGCAAAATTTCAGCTTAATCGGTGGAAGGACTGTTTTAAAATTCAGTTGCAAGATTTGACGTAAACCAACAAGCAATGCAAGTTAAACAAAAGCTTGTTAAAAAAAAAAGACTTCAAAAAACACAAAAAACTGAAAAGTAACTTTTGCTTCAGAAGTCGGTGACCTTTGTTTGATTGATTTAGTTTTTTGTCACCGACTAAAAGTTTTTATTTTTCACTTTTTAGTGGTTCACATTTGCTTACCCGTTCTCAGCGTACCGGCGTGATGTTATGTAATTAACTGGTGTAAACAATAGACAGACATGAGATTACAGCAATCCCAGTCCATTTGCTATCGTTTATTGAGGAGTTCCGTTGCCTATCTCCGAAGTTCTTCATCAGATCTTCACCAAATTGAAATGGGATCACTCCGAGAAAGTACTCTTCCAGAAACTACCCAAATTGCTTCAAGTGTGCCTATAACATTTGAAGAGTATACTCTCTATTTCTCCAGGATCCCAACATCAGATCCTGACTTGATGATCATGGGACCACCTGGGAAGTATACCCTTTCAAACAAACAAAAAATCCAAATCGGTTCAGCCATCTTCGAGTAATCGGGGAACATAATTGAAAAAAAATAAAAATAAATGGTTTCGACGAATTGAGAACCTCCTTCTTTTTGAAGTCGGTTGAAAATACTGTAACATTTAACACAGTTATTCTTTAAATGGATCGATAGACTCGTTGTTGTCCATTAATGTTAATTAGCTCTAGATATTTCCACACTTGTGTTAAAAAATCACTGTCAAAAGTCAGAAAAAATATACACTTTATAAACAAGAAAACGTTTTAACCAGTAACACAAGTAACTAATGTTAACCGATACCACATTACTACGCAAAGCATATGTCTTCTCAAACATCTTAGTATAAACTACATACAATACTGAAGTCAAGGACTCTATCGTAAAGTGCTCTCTGCAAAGCATTACTTTTATTTACTTGTTTACTCTATTTAGTCAACATAGAGCAACTGCTGTATGTTGAGCTAAGTTAGTTTTTATCTTGTTTCTGAATGGGAGAGGAAATAAAAGAGTTATGTCGATAGCGAAAGTAGCCATGAAATTAATTGAAATGTTTAATAAGCACCCATCTATACTTTTGCGAATTGCGGACAGGCGACGGAGGCTACCGAACTCACAATGATAATATACTGTTATTGGTCTGTGTCTGGTGCCCGAAGCCGGTTCGCAATTAAAATAGGCTAGTTTACACCATCAGTAAATTGCAAATCTATTTAGTCTGTCACTTAGAGTATTGGAAAATAAGGGACACGTATTTTTTTTGTTTTCGTAACTCAATGAATATTGACAAAGATAAAACGCATCAAATCTCGGGAGTGGGCGTTCGTGAAGTCACAACGCACTAAAAATTATAGCACGGCGTGACGGATTAAGAATTTTAAAAGCGTCGTTTCTTCGTCAATTTCTGTCTACGTAACAAAAGAAAAAATACGTGTCAAATATTTTTTTAAATCTAACTGACGGTCTAATTAGATTTTTTCAGGACACAAGCCTATTGGACGAAATCACTATCTGTTGCATCTCAGAGGTTTAAGAGATCAACTAAGACATCCGACCCACTTTCAAATATATGGACACTAGCTTTTGTCCATGGCTACACTCGCGTTGATTTAGAAATGGACAATCAATTCGGGTTGTACTCTGCTTGTAATAATATAATGCAATCATGATTACGAAAGCCACGCGGTGCCATCTATTATCATAAGAACGTTATTGTCGTTTTCATCGGGAACAGTACTTTTTTCGGGATTAAAGGTACCTGTACGTTTTAATACACCTGTCAACGTATATGCAGGATGCTCACTTTAGGCATGAAAAGGCTACAAACTTACTTTCGCACTCATAATATTAGTTAGGATTAGGATATACCCCACGTTCAACAATTACGCTTCTAACTACTCTTAATCTACCTTTTTTTTTTTCGGATGGAAAATCATCAAATGACTCCTCCCGCTCTGGGCGGAGCAGGAGGGAGTGTCAGACTTTTACTGACTAAAGCCCATCCATGTTCCTTCATCGCCCTTTGTGTTCCGGGGCCACGGTATCTCTTTCGAATAGTCCCGCAGCCCCGGCAGGCTTCGGCCTTTGCGGACCCCTTCATTGTTGCTGACTCTCTTTGAGGCGCGCGTGGAACACGAACGCGCCGTCGACACGGCCTGTCGTCATGAGACGGAAGGACGGCGAGCTAGCCCATAGCTCCCCGTCCACAGACCCGCGCCTACGGTGGCCGGAAGCCACCACGTGGCCCCCAATGCCCGGGGCGTCTCCCGCGGAATCTACCTTAATCTTGAAAATTTCTCAACTGCGTTGAAAAACGCCACACGTGGCGTTATTTATCCAATTCGCACCCTTATTTCTCTGCGGTTGCAGCTTTAGTTCAGGTAAGTGCTCAGTTTCAGCGCGTGGTGCTTGTAAGTTGGCACTAAACAATTTGAGACCTTAACTTCAACGGATCGAGTACTTGTGATAACAATTTTGGTCTTCCTCGCTTGTATCGGTAAAAGGAACATTATGTAAGTAATGTTGGTTGAACTTCAAGGCTCGGGCTGACTGTAGGCCTGCGTGAAGTTATGCGCACTGCAGGGAAAGAGCATTGCCTCGGCGCATAGGCTCGTCATTAACCAGGTGTCTACCTAACTTTAATAGGTGAGCAGTACTGCCGTGTAGCGTAAGGAGTGACGCCCTCAGGCTCGGTGGAGCGACGATCTTCGCAGGGTGGCTGGTAGTAACTGCATGAGAGTCGCTGAGCATGGAGCAGTGGCGTGCGATTGAGGAGGCTTATTTCCACCAGTGAACTGCTGTAAGCTGATGATGATGATGACGATTGCCGAGTGGACACCGAGCATTAGCGGTAAGGAATCGGCCTGCCTACCGTAGGCCGACCACGTGCGCAAGGGTGCGACGAGTCACCCTCGGCGGGTGAATGGCCCGTCGCGCCGCAATCGGGTGGTCGTTTCGCGGTAAGCGGTTTTTCGTTTGAGTCTACAATTAATTGTTAACATGGGTTTTAATTACAGTAACTTTCAGAAAACTATTAACTTAATTTCTGTTTTAACATTATCATCATAATTTCAGCCGCAAGACGTCCACTACTAGACATAGACCTCCCCAAGTGTCGCCACATTGACCCATTCCGTGCGACTCCCGCTCCTCCAGCGGATTCCCGCAACCTACACCAGTCTGTTTTAACATGTGTGAAGAAAAATATCGTGAGGAAACCGGCAAGTCCTGGAACCAAAAATTCAAAGAGATCTGGATGTCTAAAATTGCCGCTTTAACAGAATCATAATAATAAATATATAAATATAAATATCGCTGGACATTACACAGCGCCATCTAGTGCCACACTAAGCAACGAGGCTTGTGTCGTGGACACCAGATAGTTGAAATACTACATAGATACTTTTTGTTTGTAAATACATACTTATTATACATATAAACATCCATGACTCGGAAACTAATGTCCATGCTCATCACACAAACATTTGCTCTTACCGGGATTCGAACCCGGGACCCTAAGAACGTAAGGCAGCCTCAGTACCGCTGTGCCATTCGGGTCCTGAAGTAATATAATATATATGAATGCGTTACAATTGTCACAGACACAGTTAATATTATGAATTGTCTTCTAAGAGCATCTTTACAAATTGTATATAACGTAATTCATATTATTATCCTATTATGATTCTGCTAAAGCGGCCATTTTATTAGACCTCCTGACATCTATCAATCCGCATTTGGTCTGCGTGGTCAATCCACTACATCTCACAACGAGCCGTCTCCCGGCAGTGGACACGTTATGAACGTATTATTTGTGCCTAATATGCACTAAAACTTATGTTACATGAAACACAACACACTTCCTTTGAACACAATAACCTAAACTACACTAACTGCACTAGGTACATTGAAACTACTTACCCCCCACCTCTCTCTGTCCCCCGGCACACAACTAGTGCCAACGCTAAATGGTATCAAAACTAGTTGATCCGCGTCTAACTGACACTGTTAGTACTTTCAAGGGTTAGGGTTTCGTATTACCCAGTAACTGAATTGTGGATGTCAGATAGGCAGTCGGTCCATGAAAAATACTTGTATTCAGCTGCTTGAGTTTAGGTTGGCCGACAACATTATGTAGTTAAAAAAGACAGGAAGGAAGGATGAGTTATGAAGTGAGTTTTATAAAAATAGTAATGCCAAGAGTATGAAATTCGGAAAGCTTTTCACTTTATAGAAATAAAGTGAAAAGCTTTCCGAATTTCATACTCTTGGCATTACTTTGATCAAGATTTATTAGGTAATCGGACCCAAAACATAACATTTTCACCGTGAAGTTTTACACGTAACCATCCATATTATGTTAGTAGCACGTAATATTTCACAAATACATTTTTATTACTTTTATTACCTCACGCACTGAGCCTTTTATTTGTTGAGAGGTCAAGATTGTTGTTTTATGTTGTACTTCACACTAAGACTTAATATCCAGCCAGGTACGTAGCGAAGTCGTTTGGCCCGTCATAAAGTGATTTAACACACATTAATGAACACTTGCCAACCTATTTTTGGAAATAATGTTGTTCTCTGTGCTTTCAACATAATAGTTGACTTATGTAGAAGAAAGAAATCTGAGCAAGTTTGGTCCTTATTGCATATTTTTTCTTTAGAGAATTCCTCATGCGTACCTTTTGTCTGGGGAGAACAAAGTATTCTGCCGGACTCTTAAACATTCACGGGAACCCCCGAAATGTATCAGACCGCCTTATCTACACTGGGTGTAACCCTTCACAAAGTCGTCAACTAAAAATTGTGCACATCAAACTAGTAAGTACCACTGAGCAAAACTGCTGGGAAATTTATCTAAAAAACCACAACCACAAAAGCTAATCGTGACGTGTAAAACTGTTTGTAAAAACCTATTTGCAGAATTGCCAAACTTAAGTAGCAGTGGGCAGGGTACATTGCTCGCAGAATGGTGGCCGATGGGGCCGAAAAGTTCTGGAGTGGCGACCGCGAACCGGAAGACGTTGCGTTGGAAGACCTTCCACTAGGTGGACCGATGACCTGGTGAAGGCTGCGGGAAACCGCTGGATGCGAGTCGCACGGGACCGGTCAATGTGACACTTGGGGGAGGCGTTAGTCCAGCAGTGGACGTCTTTCGGTTGAAATGATGATGATATGCAAAAGAAAACATCATTTAATACCACGACTGCAAGACCTCCCAAAAAGGCGCGCACCATCTTTGTGACTCTGTGTTAAGCGCGCTTTGAAACCCGGCTTCGGTCTTCTAGTTACAGTTTGGCCGCTGAGAGAATGCGTTCGTGACAGGTCGTGAGCGAAAGGGCGATGTAACTTTGAAGTGGCGAAGAATTTACGATAAACATAATATAACTGTTTTTATGCCCTATTAACAAATAATATGTATTATTGAAAATTGTATTATTAAATCAAGTAACAATATAAGTTATAATTTCGCGCTAAAGGAGACAATTTTTTTTTGTTTGGAGATTAGGCCACCCACATAAATTGTTACGTTTAATAATGAAACGTACATTGATTTGTTCCCTAAAATATCCAGATTACAGTGGTTATATTCGCTAAGCCTTGTCTAACCGGAATAAATACGAAAACTGCAAAATACTTTTACGAAAATCGAAATAAACAGAAAGAGTAAATGTCAAAATAATGAAGTTGTGTCAAAAGGCGGATTTACAACGCTCCGTGACACGTTGATTGTTTAAACCATCTACGTGATTTTGAGTAAACCTTTAAAAATAGCGTTAAAATGCTCACAGTTTAATAATATGTTTTTTATATTCTATTCTGTTTTTATAAAAGCAGATATGATTACCACTGGGTACCGTACTTTTTTTTGTATACGGAAAAAAACGTCCCTATTCACGAAAGTATTTTCTGTGAAATGACATTGACCACAACAGGAATGATTTGACTCGCAAAAAAATATCATAATATAACTTTTTATTATGATTTTAAGATTCCGGTTACGTTTCTATGTAATCTTTCGTGTGTTACTATTATAAAACTGTTACTTATTTTTGGTGTAATATGAATAATAAACGCAACGTCCAAGTGGGCCCAAAAAAAATTGTCTCCTTTATGTACCAACTGACAGACGTCAGAAACGCATTCTCTCAGCGGCCAAACTGTAGTACAATAATTCATAACTCAATTTTTTTTTTTTTTTGTTACAGTAAAATAGTCGACACTGTGTATAAAAAAACTATCATTTTGTACGTAAAACATATTGACAATGAAAACTAGATACACTTAGACCTGCCTTTAGAGCCTGTGGACCCTTTTCTTCATTCAAAAGATAAGAAATCAACGCTAAGAATCTGACACGGGTTGATAAAATGTATCCTAAAAATCTATACAGGGGTTCTTCAATATCACGTATTTCAAAAACATATAATATTATATAAATCATTGATGTATCGACAGGGAGGGTCACGAGGCAGGAGCTATTTATGTAACAAGATGTTGGCCCGTTTTTCTAAGGGTTCCGTAGGTCAGACAGGTTGGTGTACGGGAAATCGGATAGAATGTTGTGATGCTGATAAAGGAATTGATCGGGTCTGGCTTATCCGTGCTGGACAATGAACTTCTCTATATTCGGCCACTCAACGAGATATGGTTTTTATATTGAGAGGAGTTTTGTCAGGGTTATTGCTGAGCACAGGGTCCTGGGTTTGAATCCCAGGTTGGGTGCTGTGTTGTTATTGGGTTTTTCATCAGAAATTTCTCAGTAGTAGCCTAGAGTCTGGATGTGTGCCAATAAGCACGCCCCATATTATATAATAATAATAATAACATTTATTTACTCAAACACAGATTGTAGTAGGATACATGGTTAAAGCAAAGTTCTTAGAAAATAATAATATGTCAGATAGTCTACAATCGAGTGGGTGAAGCACTGTTCTCCTAGCTAGGTTACAGAATAACCTATAAGGGACTTAAACATAATTGGCGAATATACTATAGATTCACCTTCGGTAAAGCATATATGCAACATGTTATGGTTTTTTGCTGGTCAAAGATCTTCTATATATTCAGCCACTTTCCGGGAGATGGTCCTAATATATGTATAGGGTGATTGGTAATTGGGTGCATTCCCTGAAATGGGTGATACTTGACTTAATTTGCAACAATTTTGACCCTCTTCTTCATTAAAAAATAACAAATTGACGCTTAGAATCTGACACTGGTATGATAAAAGGTATCCTAGAAATCTGTTACCAAGGTAACAGATTTCTAGATAGACATAATAAGAGATGTTTAGCTGACTCTAGCAACAAAAAGCTTAGTGTTTAAATATTGTTACACAAATAAATGGAATAGGGATGATGAAAGACTAAAAAAATATGATTCTGTTTAGTCCGTCAGTTAGATTATCGAAAAATATTAGATACGTGTTTTTTGTTTTATCAGATTAATAAAAATTGACAAAGGTAAAACGTGTCAAAGATCATGAGTGGGGGGGCTTGTGACGTCACATTTGAGTAAAACATGTGCTCAAATGTGACGTCACACGAGTTTTCGACGCACTGTATCGTCTTCATTTTTTGTTTACGTGAAAAACTATTTACCAATATTTTTTGGAAATCTATCTGACGGACTAATTCGATTTTTTTGTCATCTACCTTATTGTATTTACAAAGTCTGATGAAAATATCTCACCAGTAAAATAGCTGAAAGTATTTATTTCATCCTTGAAAGTAACAATACAGTAAGTACAAAGAGCTGAAACATGAAGCTAATTCAGCACAAACTTAGTTGTTAGTGTTGTCGCAGACAAAGTTGTGCTCTAGAGACTTGTGAAATATTACTAGTTTTTTATTAGAAGGTACAGTTGCACACAACGTACAGATGATGGCAATAGGCTCGATTCCAATAAAATGGTATTTAAACATAACTAGCAAAATGTGGGTGTACACACTTATGTACATCAATACATCTTTAACAAACCCTTCAGAGACAGGCGTTGTGTTACTAATATATTCACACACATGAAAATATGATGACCTCTTTAAATATTAACCTACCTAGTACATTCAGGAGTAAAAAACTATTTACTGCGCCGAAATATTTTTCAATTTAGTGCAGCGAGATTTACCTCGGAACTTTATTGCAAAACTAGACATCCTTCAAAATGACAAACATTGCAACATCCCACAACAGAGTTATGTCTTCCATATATGTATCTGTCCTGCTTTCAATCTAGGTTATGGACTTCATGTAATTCAGTAAGCCCTCGTTCGCATGGGCGGGTTTTTAGCGGAATGCTTTTCCACATTGTACGTTGCCTTTTTTTGGGACAAGCCCACCACACCATTCCTAAGCCACTGCGACTACTGAAAACCAAAATCAATTAAGCTCGATGAAGGTCCCGAAAAACAATTTAACTGTCTTGGATTCCGCAACGAAATTAATCAGAAAAAAATATAAAATGTCACTTCCCTATATCCGCAGGAGACAGAACCAATAGGCTTTCGTAAGACTTGTGTCACTGAGCATGCAGCTCGTGGCCAATAGTTGAGATATTTAACGCTCTATTAAACGCCCGGTGTTGTTGGAGCTGCATTGTATAGATTCAATCTCTATAATATTATATAATCGCATAGCCCATATTGTGTGAGTACTATGTACTAGAAGCTATCATTCACTGGAAACCTACGTCTTTTCTTGACTTGAATGTGCCCTGGCGGTTGTCATGTCATGCTCACTCAAATGTCTCGCTGTTGGTGGAGCATGTGTCGGATCATTTAGTTCCCTACAAAATGGTTGAGATGAATGGTGCTGATCTATGCGTCATGTCCATGAACGGGCGCTGGCAGTTGTGACTGGTCATCTCTTTTGAATGAATTATTTTAGTTTTTGAATTGTTTTTTTTTGTTTTGTTTTACTGTGGACACTTTTAACGTGCACATCTTGCTACATTGTTCTCACATAATATACCATCTCAACATGAATGATGTAACCAAGATTTTGTAACAATATTCTCATTTAAAAGAGTGTCCATGGAGTTTCTTGCCCGTTCTTCTCCATAGAGATCTACGCTACGGAATGGGCAACTACAGTACTTTCACAGTTTGTATGTCTTGTGACTGGGACTGTAGCTACATTTAATTTTCATCTTTGTTTAGATAGATAGATTAAACCATTTATTTAACCACTTGTTTCGACAATTCAAAAGTGCCTGTAACTGGCTTACTTGAAATAAATGCTTTGATTTTTGATTTTGGTGTTGTTAATCCACCACTGCTTATTCTTAACACGTGATGAGGCTCGTTTTGGGTTTCCCACTAGTTCTACCGTAGAACTGTGTAGTAGAACAGTGGGAATGATCCAGTTTTCCGACAAGAGTAGAAAATCCAGTGAAAACGTTATGTTAATAAAAACGCCCGTGTGTTCATAGGCCAAGAGGAATTACTGAAACTGATTGCGTATCTTTACGTCCTGAATCAGTTGTGTTTATGTTGTGTACTTGGCTAAATATCTTGATTCCAGTAGTTGTGTTTGTATTTTAGTACCTACTCGTAGTAAATCTTGTTTTTGTACAGGCTTATTAAGATTTCTGGTGTCTCGTAAGTATTTAGATAAATGGGACACTTTTGTTAATATCTGTTTTGTGCCTAGTTCATGAGTTTGTAATCTTCTTCTTTTGGTTTAGAAGAACTCGGACAGGAAGAAACATTTTGCAACGTTATTGAAACCAAATATTTTTGGGTTTCATAGTCGATCATGAAAACCCGAAACTGAATGATCGGGACGTGAAATATTGTTTATTCTATTAATCAATTTGTAGGTAGGTGAAACCTATAATGTACAGAAGTAGAAAAAGGTAACATCACGGTCAAAAGATACATTGCATTACTGAAAAAAATGATCTTTAGATACGAAACCCTCACAACTCAAATCCTAACTCACAATTTATCATCTTTTACTAACGTACAGCTTATCTCTGCTTACTATTACTTAACACAGTGGGCTTTTACGCCTTACCTTAATAAGTACTACATACTATACAGCGTGTCTCCTAACAGCGTGGCCATGCTTAAAGGAGTGTCATAGACTATCAAACTTAACAACTTTTAATATGGGACCAACATTGTAATCGCGCAAAACCGGTGACCCATACACTTGGATCGATTTATCGAATCGGGGGCGTCAGCCACGGGTGCCTCTACCACTGGGGGCCTAAGCCACGGACCCGAGAACCTAAGTATTGTTTTTTTTATAAAACAGCTGAATATTTTTTAACCAGTACTAACTGGATTGTGGAAATGTGGAGGTCAGATAGGCAATCGCTCCATGAAAATTTGTGGTATTCAGCTGCATCCGGTCAGACTGGAAGCCAACCCCAACATAGTTAGATAAAGACAGGCCGATGATGCTGATGAGAACAGCTAAATATTTTTTCGCGTTTACGATGTTGATTTAATAAAGAATTCTCTTAGTTGCCATGGCTTATTTGAATGAATTATTTTGGTTTTTGAATTGTATACTTGTTTTTACTGTGGACACTTTTAACGTGCACATTTTGCTACATTGTTCTCACATAATATACCATCTCAACATAATTGATGTAACCAAGATTTTGTAACAATATTTTGATTTAAAAGAGTGTCCACGGAGTTTCTTACCCGTTCTTCTAGAGATCAACGCTAGGGATTGGGCAACTACAGTACTTACACAGTTTTTATGTCTTGTGACTGGGACTGTAGCTACATTTAATTTTCATCTTTGTTTCGACAATTCAAAAGTGCCTGTAACTGTCCTACTTGAAATAAATGCTTTGATTTTGATTTTTAAAGTGGTTCTGTTTGAAAGTCTCTGTACGATGAGCACGCCTTTTTGGTACATCATCATCTGCTTAGCCTTTTCCCAACTATTATTATTATTATTTATTAAATAAAGGCCAACATGGACCAATTCACACATTACAAAAAGAATTAAATAACACAGAAATTAAAACACAATACAATACAAAAACCATTATCAGAAAAATCAATACAATTAAATGTCATCATACAATTAAAATTAAATACAATTAAAACAATATTTCCACATTGGCCTTTACATGTACCATGTCACAGTGATACATGTACTGGCAGTCAAACCGCTGGGCGAAGGCGCTCAGGATACTATTCGGGCTGACCCGCACCCTGCGCACCAGGGATGTGCACCGCCTGCGCATGGTTGTATAAAAACAATCCACACGCGCCTCGGCGAACATCCCCGAAGCGCTACAGAAACGAGGCAGCCCCAACAGCACCCTGAATGCATTATTGTATTGGACGCGTAGAGCGCTGTACTGCTTTTGCGTATAATCCACCCACAGACTGCTCGTGTAGAAGGACGTACAAAATGCCCTGAATAGGGTGATCTTGACGTCTCTTGAACAACGAGCAAATCTGCGAGCTATCATATTCGCACGAACAGACAACGCTCTACGCTCCCTTTCTATGTCATTATCGTCTTTCAGATCCGGGGTTAGACAGTGCCCAAGGTATTTAAACTTTTCTACCCTACGAAGGGGGTAGCCATTCAGCCTAACTTTAGGTGTTTGACTTAGGGACCTTCCCCGAGCCTGAAAGACCATCCACTCACTTTTATTGATGTTGTACATCAACCCGTGTTGCCCAGCATATTTTTCGCAAATTCCAAGCAGCTGCGACAGTCCACCTACAGAAGCACTCAGCAGCACCATGTCGTCCGCGTAGCTAATATTATTAAGGCAGACTATGTTGTGGTCTTTCAGTCCAACGTATGCAGCTGAATACCAGTATTTTACATGGAGCGACTGTCCCTGACCTCCACAACCCAGTTATTACTGGGCAAAGCGATACACCTTAGTAAGACTGGTTGTCAGACTTTCGGGCCACTGACTACCTGTAACGACTGACAAAGATCTACAAATAACAACCAGAACCAACAGATTGACGTGCTTTCCGAGGCACGAAGGAAACTTGGTATGAAATGGTTGGTCACCCATCCACAAACCAACCTAGGCACGCGTGGCTCAACCTAAAGATCGATCCGAGTGGTTGTTATTATTTAGCTACGAGCTCCTCCTTGCTGACACATGCTGTATAAGAAATAGCATAGTTCGGCATACAACGTCGTATGAAGCAATTAGTGTAAAAGCATTGGTCTCATTACGCCGATCGCTCTGATGGTTTGAGATCGTAAAATTTCGGGCTCGAAGTGTGTCACTTACGCTTTTTGGCGTGAGGGTACGGAGAGTAGCTTTTTGTTTCTGTAAGGTTAAGGGCAGTTGTAGGGTGTTATTGACATTGAGTGACCTTTGGAATTTTGACATTAGGAATGACGACAGTATCAAAAAATTGCAAATCTATTTAGTTCGTTAGTTAGAGTATTGGAAATTAGTGGACACGTATTTTTTGGTTTTATAAATCAATGAATATTGTCAAAAGTTAAACGCATCAAAACTCGGGAGTGGGGGCTCGTGACGTCAGAACTAGCTAAAAATTATACCTAGGTGTGACGTATTGAGAATTTTAAAAGCGTCATATCTTCGTCAGTTTTGGTTTACGTAACAAAAGAAAAAACACGGGTCAAATATTTTGTGATAATCTAACTGACGGACTAATTCGATTTTTTTGTCGTCTCGCCTATTGGATAAGATGTGAGCTGGTCAATATACATCTATGATAAAAAGTAAGGCATTTTTTTCAGACATTTTATGGTGTGGTGTTTGTTTTAACTTATAAAAGTGCTATTCTGTGTTTTTCACGTCTGTTTTTGTTATGATATTTATGTGTGCGTCAAAACAAAAAAAAACATAAGCTATATAAAAAACGGCCTTCAAAGTTAACAAGTCTACCAAAGTTATGAGCCCCAATCATCCCTACCCGCCCGAAGTGCCTCCTCATATTAGGGTCGGCATCCAATGTCATTTGCCATCCGCATTTCCGGAGCCCCATCATGCAAGTGACACCGAGAAATTAAACTAGTCCTTCAAAGCGTATAGGAAGGGCCGTAGTTCATTACCTAAGTACGACTGGGCAATTTATCCTCTCTCGGAGCAATATAACTTAATAGGGGACTACTAAGTACACGAAAAGTTAAGTGGACCGGTCCATAACTGACCATTGTGTTTGGAGCGTGGATCAAAGATGAAACGAGATGTGCTTGGGGACCGGTGTGGTACTCTGGGATATTGTTAAATTAAAAATAATTTGTAGGTTTTTTAGTCTTTAGAACCGGGATTTTCTTTTTGTAAATATTATTGAGTTATTTTGCTGGAATTGAAGATTATTTTATGGTAAACTAGCAACCCGCCCCCGTGCAATTTTTTTTTATTGTTTCGTCATATATGGTGCTAATCGGTTTTTATCTCTCTCTCAGTTTTTGCTTTAATATATTTGTAACAAGTTAGTTTGTAGTGGTGTGACTGTCGGACTAGTCAAGCATAGGTCTTGTGTCCAAACCCAAGGCACCAAACCCTCTGAGACTTCGGATTCAAGTGCGTATTGTATAATATCACTTGCTTCGGTGAAGGAAAACATCACGAGGAAACCAAACCAGCATGCCTATTTATCGACGGCATAAAAAGCCAAATCATAGACTCATGGGCGGTATAAAAACTGATTCCAGGTTAGGCACTAACCACACGAAAATAAACTAGAAAATAAGTAAGTTTTCCTGGTGAACATCGATAGAAAATCTTGGGGAAAAGTTTCAGTAGATCGTAAACTTGTGCATAGAGTGGTAAGCACACAATAAGAGCCATGTGAGTGTAAAAAGAGAAGTGTTACCTAGCCAAAACATCTCTGTTAATCCATTCTGAGAATATATTTATACCAGATGTTTTTGTTCGTATGGGTACTAGGTACTTTCTCAGGTATAAAAGTTTATTAAAGAAGTCCGTTCAATATGACTATTGGAGCGCAAATACTGAAAATTACTTGTAATTCCAAGACCCAAAAATATTCCTTGTTTTTGTAACCGTTTTTATAAAAAGAGGGAAGTTAAAATGGCCTCTCATTGTCGGTGTGCCGTTTTTTTCCAAATAAAATTCTTCGTAATGAAATGTAGGTGGGCTCCTTAATGTTTCAGTGTTCCGTTATGGGGTCCCAGACAATTGTGAATTCCTCATAAAATACCCGTAATAGAGTTAGAAACAGGTATTTTTCTTCAAGGGATTTTATGAGGACAGAAAATGCTCAGAGTACATACCTACGGTACTTTATAAAGTAATAAATATTTTAAAAAGGTCCGAATTTTATACAGGGGCGTGGAAAAAATGTCTGTATTTAAACTATTTAAAACGTTTTTTTAAAGGTATTTAGCATTTAACCCTCGGCCGTTGTCCCGGCTGTCATTTGATATTTGACAGTCGTTACATGCCCAAAAGTCTTACAACCAGTCTTACCAAGGGGTATCGTATTACTCAGTAGGTACTAACTGGGTTGTGGAGGTTAGATAGGCAGTCGCTCCATATTAAATACTGGTATTCGGTTGCATCCGGTTAGACTGGAAGACCCAACATAGTTGGGAAAGGACTAGGCAGATTATTATGAATTGGTTGTCTTTAAAAGAAAACGGGAAATCACTTCGTTTTATTTCCTCCTCAGATTGACAAGGATAATTCCAAAAAGGCAGGAAAACAGCAGTAAAATGGAGCTGCGAACGTTTTCTTAGCTTTTCTTAGTTTTATTAGTCGACTGTAGTTATTACAATGTTGATGCTGGAAGCTCTCAACTTGTTATTACTTACCTTAGGTATTTAGTTAACTTTCTTCTCAGAAAGCACACTGATTAACTAACAGGAATCTCAATGAGCTTGAAAAAACTGTTTCATCTTCATAAATATTTTTTGTTCGTGTATTTATATCTGCTGGGAAAAACTTTCCCGGGCTGTAATATTTTCCTCTTTCTCATTCCATTTTTCAAATAAAAATTACGGAAATCATTATTTTAATTAAAATGGATAAGCTAACCCAGATCGTCTCGCCACCTCTCGACAAAAGACGGTCGGCGCCTCCGAGGAGGCACGGGAAAAGAGCACATGGAATTGGGAGAGGCCTTTGCGCAGGTGTGGGAGTTTTTTTAAATTAACTAAACCAGCTTACCCAAATTGGTTGAGATATTGATAAGTATTCAAATAATGCTTCCGCACAAACCATTATCAAAACGGGCTTTAAGGCCGAATGGCGTCAAGCTCGCGAGAGTGCCATCGATCCGCAAGTTACGTCGCGATAGCACGCGTATCACGCTCTCAGCAACTTCGTTTGTGGGTTTTGTTGCTATCGCATGACGCATGTCGCTTGATATTGCGTATGAGCCAAGAGGTAAGAAAAGAAAGAAAGAAAAAGAAATGGTATTTATTAAACTCACACAGGACATAATAGAAACAAAAAGATAGTTCGGAATACGCGAAGTATTCACGTAAGAAGGACCGAATATGTCGATGCATGATTTATCATGACCAGCCTATAATATTTCCACTGGTGGGATACAGGCCTCTGGTAAGAACGAGGCTGTGATTTACCACACGGGCTTCGTACGGATTGGTATCATTTGTGGTTCAATGACAAGTCGGCTTCCTCACGATGTTTCATCCTTCACCATAGATATTTAGAGAGCAATGGTGAATAAATAAATTACACAAAGTAACGCACCCATCAGCGTTTAAACTCACAACATACAACTCATGAGTCAGGTTCCAAAATGCCATGTTGATGAACTAAATTTTTATTAACAACGGAAATCTTGTTATAGATGGGCCTATTGGTTTAAAACGGTCAAAGCTCTGTCCACATTGATATTCTGTAAATAATTGTCAATAGTACTTATATGTTGGTAATATTGTAGAGAAAGATTTATGGAGCGGGCACAAAGTATAGACGTTTTAGACCACGATAAGGGTCCCAGACCGGGGCTTATCAATCGATACGATACTTCTGTCTAGTGTGGTACAAGTTGCTGGGGTTTGTTTGAATGCTGTTAAACTAGGAATATTAACTATTTTTTTTTTGTAGAGGACCGTGATAACAGGAAGTCTGGAAACGGCAACGGTAACTGAAAAATTGTATGCGGAGGAACGAGGAAAATGTCAGGAGGAAGGTTTTGAGTATGATCGTGAATGGCTATAAGAATGGAAAAAGACCAAAGAAACGATGGATGGACTGTACGAAGGATGATATGGGTAGAAAGGAAGTGACTGCTAATATGACGAGAAATGAGAAGTATGGAAGATGAAGAATGCTTCGCCAACCCCAAATAAATTGGGATAAGGGCAGGAGACCGCGTAGTAGAGGACCGTGTGTGGTTTAAATTCTTATAAGCAGATTTCCTTCAAAAAACCTAACAATTACTTAATATTAAAAAAAAACTGGTGTGTGTGTTAACTGGTTCTTAACCAATAAGATCCCTCAAAATGTTACGAGTAATGTTTTTATTAAAACCTGAAATAATATTTTCGGAAGGAATTCGTCGAATCGAGTAAGCTTTGAAAAACTCTTTTGAGAAAGGATTCTCAAACTCACTATTTTTAGACACCACCCATCTAAAAGCGAATATAACAGTCTTTATGTAAATATTCGCCAACTTCTTTGGACCACTAGCAAAGCCCAATAAGCCTTTTATAATGAGGCCCTAGGGGACCGCATGGCTCCCGAGAAACAACGCTTATTGTCAAAAGAATAAATAATACATTTGCTACGATGGTTCTGTGTACACCAGACATTCAATTTGTTAAGTTTGAGCTCCGGTTTCAACGTATACTGTTACTGTTTTCATGTTTCAGAGTGATTGTACTGTAATTTGGGCAGGGTGGACTGGTTTTTGGACTTTAATTTGTGAAGTTATTTTTATTGTGAATTTCTTTTTGTTATTTGATTATTATCACGGGTTTCAGCGCAAGTTGCTCATCATCTGCAAAGCCTTTTGAAACTAGGTTGTAGTTGGCTTCCTAGTCTAACAGAATTCTGCTGAATATCACTTTTAGATGAAGCGACTGCCTATCTGACCACAACCCAGTTAATACTAGCCACTACTACAATACGATACCTCTTGGTAAGACTGGTTGTCAGAATTTCGGGCCACTGACTACCTGTCACGACTGTCAAAGATAGGATCAGGATATCATCGGGATAGAAATTTGTAAGGATCGTAGCAACATTCGTTAGTTATTGCTTACCCCAATGGGAAAATGGCATAAGTTAATTTGCGTATCTGTAGTTTACATAGTATGTAAAAATATCCAATATTGCGTTATTCTAACATAAATACAGGGTGTAAACCACCTCCTCACGAAGCCGTCAACCAAGCCTTCTGTACATCAAACTAAGTAACTTTACGCAAAAATTATTGCTGGGAATCGACTTTTTTTTTTTTTGGGTGAAAATCATGTTTTGTGGTAGAACTCAATGTAACGCACTCAAAACATTGTGCTGATGGATGGATTGAATAGTACGGGGGTCGTGGAGGTGTTTAAAGTAAAAACCTTACATTAAAAACTTGTATTAAAAAAAAAGAACTTGTCAAAAAGTTGGAACTTTGACCCCCAATATCTCCGTAACTAGAAGGTTCCCAGATATGGTGTAAAACAAAAAAATGATCGCAATGACAAGGAGTACAAGTGCCTTTCGGCTTCGTTAAGAGGTGTTTTACACCCTTTATTTCGAGATTTATATTAACTGGATCTTATGAATTATATTTGTAAGTACTGATAGAATATATTATTAAAAATATTATTTATTCTCTAGAAAAATTAAATAGGTCAAATAAAACGATGTTTCTAGAGCCCTCATAATATTCTACTCATTAACACGGCATTAGAGGAAAGCCTTGGAGATTTTTTATGCCGAAAAATTAAATTAATTTCCTCAATATGGCTGGCGAAATTGGTTTTGGTCTGACTATAATCTCATTTTAATTGCCATCAACGTGGACTGGCTCTTTTGGACTTTGATATTTCATTGCTGATGTCAGAAAATGACATTTTCCGAAATGTTTGTTTGCCAAATAATAATAATAAGCTTTATTTTTCGGACAACAGTGATCCATCGTGTTAGTAAGTAATACAATAACTTATTTCTAGTGTTAGTAGCTAAAATACAATAGAGAAGACAGAGTAAATAGCATTGTGAAAAGGACATCCCCAGATTAATGCTTAGTGATTGTCCTTCTCACAAAGCTTTTAATAATCGGAGAGTCGATACTCTCCTCCACAGTTTTATAAAAAATAGCCGTAAAAAATAGCCGCTGTCCGAGTGCAAGCTATTTTGGAGGTTCTTTTTGATAGTTGGTGCTAAAGATATTGGAACTAAACCAAGTTTCGAATAGAATGTAGGCTTTTTGAAACTTTATAAATATGAATATGAAAAGATAGCATTGAAGAGGATCTTCCGGCCAGACGTGTGTTGTGTCTGATGGCCTACTGCCCAATGATCCATGTTGGGCGTGTTATAAAAAGCGTAATCTCGTGGATTACATTGTGATTTTGCGTGACTTTATGTATGCTGCGTGGTTTGTATTTGTGATGTTACCACAAAATCAATGTTGCAAACTACCAAACCTACACTACGAATTCTCTTTGAATCAAATACCAACAATTTCACATAGTGTTCGAAACACTAATAACTTCACGCCTACCGAATCTACCGTGCCTATCTAGGTATCCCCGACCTCCGAGTTCACCGACCTCACCCCATTCACGAAACTTACACGGATTGAAATCTAAAACACGCTTTAAAAGCAATATTAATGTTCGTTTCACCTTTTCATTGGAACGTTTAACGTCCTTTGACGGTGCGCCATCTGTTTGAAGTGAGAGCGAGCAAGGAGAGGCTTTTGAGAGTACGATCAAATAAACGTTGCGAGTGGAGAGGGTCTCTGAAGGATTTAGTCTAGTTATAGGGTTTGTTAATGGTGTTTTAGGTGATTTTTGCAACGTAAAGGGTAAAAAGTATTGATTGTTGGTGTGTCAGGGAATATTTACAACGATTTCTCCTTCGAACGATTATTGCAAAAGTTTTTGGTGGTTGCTGTTAAGCAGATGTGAGACACGTATTGCTTTTTAAAATTTTATTTAATTTATTATATTGACATTTGATTATTTCCCATCCGAAAAAGGGCTATTTCGGTTGGGAAATAATCAAATGTCTCCTCCCGCTCTGGGAGGAGCGGAAAGGAGTGTCAGTCTTTTACTGACTAAAAACCCGTTCATGTTTCTTCTTAGCCTATTGTGTTCCGAGGCCGCGGTAACTCTTTCGAACAGTCCCGCAGCCCCGGCAGGCATCTGCCCTAGCGGACCCCTTCCTGGCTGGCATCTCTTTGAGGCGCGCGTGGAACACGAAAGTTTTATTAAAGTCCTCCAATTCTCCTCCAAAAAAGGGCCTACGAGGGAGAGAGTTTATGGATAGAATGGGGTAGGTTCGGTCCGAGAAGCTATTGACCTATTAATATCATTCAAATGGCCAATGACTTGCCTTGCCAAAAAATCATTCCACCTTGCTTGGGGGCGTAGGGTACCATCCTTGGTATAAAAAGCCATACCTAAAGAAATTCCCGAAAAATAAATCAAGGGTCCAGAAAACTCAAAAAGTATCCACTACTTATCCACATAATTACCGTCTTGTTCTTAAAAAACGCCGTAATGGGCTATTAACGATACTTCAAAGAAACTGCTCGTAATTCAACTCTGTTTATTTTGTTTCATGAATTTTCTTTTTTTATACCTGGGTTTTATGTTGGCAACAGTGAGTTGATGATCTTGTTTAAGGTTGGAAATAAAAGAGAGAATTTTCTGGTATTATGAAGTTTCTTGTGAACTTTTAAAGGTTAACTATCTGTCATTTTCATTGGATAGTTTTATTTGAATAAGGCCTAAAAGTGATGCCCTTGTTAGCATACCCTACTGGTGTTTCGGCATTGTATTAGTTGTGTTTAATTCTTATAATCATCATCATCATCATGAGCCTACAGCAGTCCACTGCTGGACATAGGTCTCCTCAATCGCACCACTCTGCTCTATTCTTGGCAACTCGCATCCAATTGCTACCAGCTACCCTGCGAAGATCGTTGCTTTACTGAGCTTGCATAAGGGCGTCCCGCCTTTCGCTTTCTGATTCGTGATCCCCACTCAAGAACTATTTTTTGATTTAAAAGAGTGTCCATGGAGTTTCTTGCCCGTTCTTCTCCATAGAGATCTACGCTAGGGAATGGGCAACTACAGTACTTTCACAGTTTTTATGTCTTGTGGCTGGGACTGTAGCTACATTTAATTTTAATCTTTTTTTCGACAATTCAAAAAGTGCCTGTACCTAACTGGTCTACTTGAAATAAATGCTTTGATTTTGATTTTGAACACGTCTACCCAATGGTCATCGATTCTACGGCTAATAATGAGAGTGATGATGTGAGTAGTCAACAACTCTGGTTCTCTGTCGGATCACCTCGTTAATCCTTATTGTAGGGTGTAGGGTGTAAAAAACTTCTTAACGAAGCCGGAAGGCACTTGTTCTCCCCGTCATTGCGATATTTTTTTTGTTCTACACCATACCTGGGAACCTTCTACTTACGGAGTTATTGGGGGTCAAAGTAACAAGTTTTTGATAATATTTTTTTATTTTCGTCTCAAGTAAATTTTTTACAGGTTTTACTCGCCAAACTTTACAGTTTGATGGCGAGAAGCGCTCGTTTGGCATACATAACTTGAAATTATAAACTAAACTTAAAATCGAATATATAAAACTTATTATACACTTACACAATTGAATGCAGCTTGCAATAATAAGAACGGAACGTTAAAACAGTTCAGCGCGCGCCCTTGGTTCAAATCAATGTTATTTAAATTTGATCATCCGATTCTTCTGCATCTTTCTTTAATTTACGGTTAAAAGCTCGCTGATAACACGATACCTGTTTGTTGTAACCAAATAATAAATAGTACTTAATAGTTTCGTAATTAGGAAGTGTAGTACATAAAACAGTACAGCTCCAGTAGTGTTGTTGTACTGTGCATGTAAATATATTTGCTATACAGTTTAGCAATAGCAAAACTAATATCACGCACAATGCGACAAGCTGACGTTTTTGACACACCCACAAAGTCCGCCACTGACAATAACATCCATCGTTCCCAAAGCATAAAATCTTAACGTCAACAATGGCTGATGTAGTGGAGATATCCCATGATTCCAGAAATAACATCAATTTATTTAGGTTATGTTTACATTTTGAGGGTGTACAATAATTTAATCCTGGATCCTGTTACTCTTTTATGTGGATGAATTTCAAGAAGTAACAGTTCAGTAGATTCTTTATCGAGTCAAATCAAATCAAATCACTTTTTATTTGTTAACACAGGTACAGAAATTCAGATCTTATAATTAACAAAATCGAGCGCTATGTTATGCCAGTAGCAGGCTTACAAATGTGGTGAGCATCTAGCTCAAGATTACAATTTAAAGTTTTTACAAAATATATTGAAAATCATGCATAGGTATTGTATTTAGGAAAAAGAAAAATTGCAAAAATTACATAATATTATTCGAGTCAAAATCTCACATGAAATTCGTAAGAATCCAGCAACGTTAAATAATCCACTCTTTCTTTATACATTTATATTCTATCACGCTTATTATCTTCTTCTGAATCAGTCTCACTGGAGTTAGATATAATATCAAACACTTCTTTATCACTATCTGAGCTCGACATTTCAAAATTCAAAAGCGAAAACAGTAAAATAACATAGAAAATCTACTCTAACCGACCGAAATTGGCCGGTAACCAAATGACATTACGAATGGTCATCTTGACGGTCTACGGACGGTTAAAATATTTATAGGAACACCGTAGACTCTCATCTCCATACAATACGCTTACCGGTACCCTCCCATCCGTTAGTTGCAAGCCGTCAGTAAGTTGGACGACGAGACGTTTTTTATAGGAACGGTTTTAGCTTACGCCTCGTATATAAAACTACTATTCGTAACTAAAACGGATCGTTTCTCAATTATAGGAACCGGGCTTTATTCAGTCATTGGATTGTAAAAAAACTAACGACACGTTAGTTATGCAGCTAGATAAAGTATTCCTATGAGGTACCTAACGTGTTCCAACTAGTAAAGTAGGTAAATGGGACGTCCGGATAACTTCTTGTTAAACTAAACGAAAGTAATGTTCACCTGTCTTCCCGAGAATTACATATTTACTCGAAACTATTTGAAGTTGGGTCCTGGGACTTATCTTGTTAGTTGAGGAGACTCGGAATAAACAGAATAGTTTAAGAACTTTCCCGAACTATTTCTTTGTTATTTAACATTGCCCTACTTACCTAGTGTTAGCCTTGTGGTAATAAGTTGGACTATAATACGCAGTCCAACTTTAAAAGATTATTTGCAATTAGACTTATAGTTTTTGAGATATACGCGGACAAACATACTAACATACTTACACCTTTGTTGTATGTTTAGAAGCTGGTATTGACAACATACAAAAGATGTGCAATTGTCAGAATTGCACATTTTTTAATTGTTTTTTTCATTACATACGGGTCGAATTGATGATCTCCTTTTTTTGAAGTCGGTTAAAACTCATGGAGCGTCAATGTATGGAGACATTTTTTAAAATTCAATTGTCCTCAAATAGTTCCAGAAAATTGCATTTGATCATCAGCACCACGATAAAATAATTAAATCGAACCTATCTTTAGCCCTCTATCACCGTTCAAAGATTTCAGAACATCGTCAAAAAAAGCGCTCTTTGATTGTGTGCTCCTCTGGCTGAGAAGAGGCCTGCGTCCCAGCACTGGGAACATTATAGGCTGATTGTGCTAATCCAATTACAGACAGTTTCTTTCTCGAACTCAACAACGAAAGCAACTGTAGGGAAATATATTACCTATTGCTATAATTTAATCTCCTTTACGATTATTAGGTAAACCTCATAAATGAAAATCCCTTTTATCAAAATAATTACTTAAGTATCTCAAATAAGATCAAATTGCTTGTGAAAATTTCTACAAACAGATTTGCCACGAAATTATTGCCTTGAATTATTCCAACAAAAAGTAATTGCTACCTTTCATAAAATCGAACATTCGTTCGCTGTCAGGACATCAAAGAACACAGAAAATTGTATTGAAACAAGGCATCTGGCAAACAAAATAAAAACAGTTTTTACAACTTCGAAATTCAGTTCTATCTCAACAGTGTAAAGTCCAAATAAGTTTATTGAAATATTTTGCGAGTGGAAAATAAGGGCCCGGAAATTAAAACCGGTAAATGAAGAGACAAGAAAATATGAGGGCGTCACAAGCCACAGGTCTTTCTTGGAAATAAATGTCAAGTCTTAAGAGGCGGGAAATTAACAATTATTTTAGAGGATTCTCATATAAGGTTAGCAGAAGTGTAAAGAGCTTTTTGTGCGTCTGTTTCAGTATTAGCTCAAAAATACGGTTCTGAAAGCGACGGCAGACCGCAAGCTTTGGTGAATACAATGCATACTTTCGACGAAACAACTTCGACACCAGCAGCGTTTTTCTTCTTCAGTCACGCGAAAGTCATAAGTCTAACAAAAAAGTTTTCGATGTCACCATCTATGGCAGCGTTTTTGGAAGAGTTACATAGAAACCAGTCGTATTCCCCCGATTTGTAGTCGTGGTCCCTTAGGGCTTGTTAGCGATAATGAACGGCTCACTACTGTTTTAAAAGATAGTATTGTAACTACTTAGTGTTTAGTAAACAGGGTGTAAACCACCTCATCACGAAGCCGTCAACCAAGCATTCTGTACATCAAACTAAGTAACTTTACGCAAAAATTATTGCTGGGATCCCGCTCGCCCCCGCCACCGTCAGTCGCCTGCTAGATACGACGCCGTGAGGGCGGAATCGTATACGCACCGTACACGTCTGCGCAGCTAACCCGCGCGTGTAGTATATTTTCGTGGTTTTCTTTAAACACAATCAACAGTGCAACGATCCGCTACAGGGCTATTCCTAAGAAATCCTATGGTGTCTTCTCTTGTCCAGTTCTTTTCTGTGTGGTCCGTTTCATCTGGACTTGTGCCTCAAGAACTGAATTTCGGTTGATGAAAAGACTGATAAAAACATACCTGACACAAGAACATATTACTTTCAACTGAGTTTTAAAACTAGTTGGCATTCATCACTTAAAAATACAATACCTTTTCTTCGTCTTAAAAATGTTTCCACAAAAAATATAAATCCTCACAAGTAAAACCTCAACAGAAAAAAATCAAAGCATCTTATGAATTTAAACAAAAGGCAGTTTTCGTATGCATGAAATAAAGCTCATGTTTCATTCAGTAGCATAACGAATGACATCACCTGTCATGGCTGACGTACCGTTACAAAACATTTTGGAGGGAGAGGAGTGCAAATGTCAGAATGTTATGTGTGTTTCCGTTTCTTTTCCTTCTATGTTGGTTCAATAAATGTAGTTGTAAGAGGAGGTTTTTATACATAGTTACATTTCATTTATTACTAGCTGCTAGGCTGAATATTTGCCGCACGACGGAGAAGCAATGGACAACGACAAAGTGGCAGGGTCTGCAGTGGCGGGATGAACTGGATTCATTTTTAAAGGATTCGACTACTATCACATCAGCCGAGAAAAGAGAAAGAAGCAAGGAAGTCCTTTGATCTGCAGTGGAAGCCAGGGCTGTTATTTCTGGACCGCCACTGCTCCTAGCAGAATGTATTACAGAATAACTAACTATTCATTCACCCTGTATAATGCTTACATCAACACAAATGCCCTGCCTGTGCAGGTTAAGTACCTGCATTGTTGTTGTAATTTAATATTCAATTGAATCCTATGCTTTGTTATTATATCTTATGCTTATTTAACAGTTTGTGCAAAAATACTTTACTGCTAACTGCGGAGGCTGAACTGTAAATGGTTTTTAGTAATTAACTCAGTATAACTTTTGTGTTGTTAGCTGTAAGCCACCCAAACACAAAAAAAAAAACTCAATTTATCGATGGATTGGTTGCTAAGTCGGTAAAAACATGATAAAACCTCTAACAAAAAGGGATTACCTCCTCAAAAAACACAAATATTCCGAAGTTTTCCGAGAACGTGCGAACATAGAAACTCCTCCGTTACCCCAGAGGATTAACTCCAATAACCTCACAAACTTCATACATATCAAAGCTTTGTATACTTTCCCCTTTAGATCTAGTTTCCCGCGTATATTTCTCGTATATTTGCGTATTACATCAAACGAGGCCAATTTGAAAGGCACGTGATTCAGATTTTTATGTGCAACTATTAAATCGACTATTGTAGTTGTTCGCTCTCTCATCTCTGGTAGTTTTACTCGACTGCCTAAAAATTGTTTTCAGGATTCTTGGATATAATATATGAGTTTCTTTGGCAATAGGAGCAGGGCTTGGATTTTTTGTTAAATGACCAATAGGAAAGCCCAGTCGTGGAAAGTTCTATATGCAGATGTATTAGATACAGTCCTATGAGCCAACAGTTTGATTTCGCTTATCTTTTGGTGAGATAGGGTGTCATAAATGATCGCCTTGGGTTCAAAAAGGTAAGTGCCAATCGCGTTCAAAGGGGTTTTTTTAATGTCACCCCACACTAGGAATGTTTCCTGTATCGTGGGTGCGTTAACAAACATTTAAACTCACATACACAAACACTCAGAGAGCAGCGGTGGCCCAGTGGTGGCGGCCCCGACTTACGAACAGTAAGTCGTGGAACCCAGGCAGGCGCATTACTTTGTTAATTTATTTCATCACCACTGTTCTCAAAACGGTGAAGGAAAACATCGTGAGGAAACCGGCATGTCCTAGAACCAAAACATTCGAAGACATGTGACATCTACCAATCCGCACTGGGCCCGTGTGGTAGATTATAGCCCATTCCCCCTCATAGAGTGGAGGCCTGTGTCCCAGCAGTGGGAACATTAATAGGCTGATGATGATGATGATGACACCAACACTCAGACCCAGAACAACCACGATTGTCACGACACTCTAACGCGACAATCTTAGCCACTGCGCAAACCGTGCCGTCAAATATTACTACCACGACTTCGTATTTTTTCTACGACTTACAGAATACTTACGTATATTTCCACATCATCATTCGCCTGTCCTCATAAATCCCAATTTATTTGGGGTTTCCGCAGCATGTCCTGCTCTTAATGCTTCTCTATTACTCGTTATCTCAGCAGTCACCTCCTTTACATCATCAAAATTGCTAAAAAAATGACTTTTTGTCTAGTGCCTCAGGGAACAAGCTCCCACTGACGGTCGACCAATATTCAACCTTATAACTCAGGGTGGAAAGTGGTAGTACATTGGTCATGTATGAAAACTCAAAAATAATTTTCTCAACTTGTTTATTTAGATAGTCAACATATTTCCTTCTATCATCGACGACATAGTTCAGTATATTACAATAATGCGTTAACTCAATCACAATGCCTTAGTTAGTTATTATTGCAAATAACTAGAAATAACTTATCTATTTAAATGGGTATCGTAAGCATTCTTTACAAATCGTATTCATCTTGTAAGTGATCAGCGGGAAGAATAAAAAGAAACATCAGAACATCACTACTGCTGGCTTTATCAACACTATACTAGGCTACAACACTGTTCGCCGAGAATCTAAATTTAAATAGTGCAGAAATACGCATTCATTCAAAAAGTGTCTTTCGTGTTAATGAAAACGTTCATACGAGAAACTGGGGGTACGGTAGTGGTCCCGCCAAGACGAGTCAAGCGAACCGCAAGGACACTAACTACCGTTTCTCGAAGCGCTTCGTCGTTTTTTTGAACCCATTTATCTTGGGTTTGGATTGTACCAGATAAAAATGAAATGTTTTTGGTGGGGTTTACAACTACCTATCTACGTCCACTTGACTGAAATACTGCTGATTTCTTGCCTATCTAATTTTAAAACTTTTCAGGGTGTCTGATAATTAATTATACTTTTAAAATAAAATCAAAATATTTTATTTCACATAGGCCTAGATGGGCACAGAAAAAACGTCGAAAAAGGTGCACGGTTCGAAACAAATATTTTAACGAGTTGAGAATCCCCTGCTTCATTTGAAGCCAATAAAAAGGTAGCTTGTTTGATTTTAAATCATGTAAATATACAAAAAAAATCTACCTATAGATATCGTATCATTATTGAGAGAGGGTTATACCGATGAATATATTTATAGGCCTCGCCCATCCTCTTCCACCCCACCTAATTTTCACATTCAATATTATTGATTGGCTCTCAAGTCACGCCTTAGGATGACAGGTACCTGTCACACACATATATCCTTTGGGATTTAGACTAATAAGTTGACAACCTGTAACGCTGTTGACATAAAGTATAGCTTTATATATAACAGGCATGGTGACGATAGACTCTATCGTTTAGAGTCTCTCACTCTATTGGATATAGGGCTGAAAGATGTATGTAAAAAGTTGTACCAACATTGAGAAGTTAAACTGTTAAATATTTAAAACACTTGCAAATTGGAGCCACAAATTAACAATTTCAGGCCACAATTTCAGGAGAATGGGCAGGTTAGGCAAAGGTGTACCTAAGAGCCCTAGCACGCGCATTTCAGAAACGCGTATTTTCTGGGCCGTAGATGCCGATTTTTGCGTCTTTACAGATTGAAACGCGCGTAAAACGCGACAAAAACGCGCGTGTGAAGCGCGTTCGAAACTCGTTTGAAGCGCGTACAAAGGGTCAACTGACGAAGAGTCTCTGATCAAAACGCGGAAGCTACGAGCAACTACAGCGCGTCTGTATCGCTGTATTTGCGCGTATACGGGCAGTAGACGCGCGTTTCGCGGTCACCCCGTGTTTAGGTTATAAGGTTGCGTTCAAATCTCGTTTGAAACGCGTATACGCACGTTTAAAATACGTCGTGTGCTTAGGCTCTAATAGTACACCCACATTACGCCAGTTATGTTTAAGTTCCATATAAGAGGAGGCGAGCATATTGCCATCAACCGGACACAAATCCAAACTCCGTGGTTGCTACTGAGACATTAATGATGAAAAAACCCAATAACACTTTTCCCGACCCGAGCTCCTGGGAGCTCCTGCTCAGCAGCCGCGCTTGCGACCGCTCGACCAATGATGCCTCATTGAACTTAAGACTATTCCGTCTTAAAAAATATGTACGTGACGATACTTCAAATGGATCAGTCAAACTGCAGGTAACGGTCAAATTGAGGACCGGTTGCGGACCCTGTTCACTGTCAGGTGGTAAAACTTGTACAAACTAATTGAAGGCGCGACCTGCAATTTGTCCTTACCAGTCTGAATAATCTTACTCTTTACTTCAGTTAATTTAAGACATCAACGTCTTTTTTCTGAAACACTAAAAACCGAAACTTTAAGGTTTCAATGACAAAACACGCGAACATATTTGCATTTACCACGTTGACATTACACGAAATTTCCGCGCTAGCAGCACAAAACTGTCGACGATTCCTTTGTCATAATACCCAGCAATTTCACAAAGATCAAACGACGGTCGCCCCATGTAACATACAGGTCTGCATCTATTTAGCCCGAAACCATATTCTAGCAAACGAGCCAGAAACAGCAAACAGATTTCGATTTTTGAGCTAATTACATGCAAATGTTTATTGCTGACTGTATCTTGGTATACAGCTGTGATAATTAACTATGACGTAACAGGTGGTGGTACCAACATAACGGATCAAAAGCCTAGCTTTGGAAGGACTCGGTGCGGCTTACGGGCAATAGGCTTCGTTGTATAGATTTAGCCGTGTTGGTTCAGGCTAGAGTAATTGTGAATGAATAGAGGTCTCGTTAGCGAAGTGGTTGAGAATTGGAGGCTGATTTAAGAGGGGTGGTAGAGCATTGGAGTAGCGATTTAAAGGATCGTAGTAAAAAGAATAACGTAGAATGTTATTTTGAGAATTTTGGTCTACCTTTTCCTGTCCTGTGATAATTTGAAATATTAGACAAGAAAAGAATAACAGAAAACTGCTGCGTGTTTTGAGAAAAATGGTATACTTATAGAAAAAGTTAAGAGATTTTCAACAAATTATCATGAAAAAGATGGTAACACTTAAGGAAGGTAAGATTTCTGACTAAAACAAAAATCACACCGTCCAATTTACTTTGTAATAAAACTGGGTAAAATCTCTCTCGAATGGTAACAAAATATTCATTAATTAGGATCAGCCTAAACTCAATCTATCCATCAAAATCCTTGCATCGAAACCCCAGTTATAGTTGGCATAGATTGATGATTGTTTAATATTGTAAAAAAAAAAAATTACGAAAAGTCAGGGTATGCAAACTTTTTGCTGTAAAAATAAATTAACTCTACCGAGACTGCATGTTTTACGAGGTCGCTTTTAAAATTGTACCATGCCCTTATTTTTAATGGCGGTTTTAATAAAGTTATGTCTTTTTGTACCGAAATCATAAACTACTGGGTGACTAGTCCTTGAATTATTTCTAAAATATATATATCTCTGGAGCTCTTGGCTAAAAGAATAACAACCACACGGTCGATCGATCTTTATCTTGAAGGCAGTTGCTCCATGTAAAATACTGGTATTCACATGCATCTGGTTAGACTGCAAGCCGACCGCAACATAGTTGGGAAAATACTAGGCAGATGATTTTCTATTTCTGTATTCCAATTTCCCATAGTTGCAAAACCACGATGGCACTGTGACATAAAAAAAATCCCCAGTTATTTTAGGCCCCAAAGCGCTGAGAATCGTTTTTTATTTAAAAAAAAGTGCTCTTTCATAAACCTTTATTGCCTTTTGGTCTCCACCAAAAATGCAATAAAGGTTTATGAAAGAGCACTTTTGTTCGAATGTGTCGAATGATGCACTGAATCCCCAAATAAATATGTACAACGATGCCCATTCCACCGTGTATCATGACCAAAAATCTCATAACACAAACGCATTCACAAGACTTTTCACCACCAATAACACAGTTTACCAACACTGACCTAGATTTTAACTGAAAGCTACCGAAAACTTCGTTATACCCTCAAAGTTGGCTGTCTGAACTAGTTCATGTTGCAGTGCCCAGGTGCAAGAGAATCTTTATCAACGTGTCACAACGCGTTTCGAAGATGAATCGCGGCTGGAGACCGCTCGAAAGTAGGGTTGCCAAGCCAAGAATTATAAATGGCCACTTTTAAATTAAAAATAATTTTGTATTTTTGAGTTGGAAATAAAATAATGCTGCTGGTGTAGTTGTAGTTATTTTAAAGTGATTTAAAAGAAGAATGGTTATTTTAAGCACGTAACTACAAAATTATGTTGGCTACTTTATTCTCAAGTGTGAGATATTAACATAATTATATGTACTGGACAAAATTTTAGCTTGTAAACAGTAGAGTACGAGCTGATCGTTATAATATGTTTGTTTTGTTTAAAGAGCTGATAGTACCGAAAGTACCTTTACATTAATCTTTCACTCATCTCGATTAACTGTAGAAATGTTCTTAACACACAACAAGAACAACGAGTTCTTTTTTTAATTCTGGATTTGTTTCGTCAATTAGGTACAAATCCAGACTCCGGGCACAACACACTATCCTTCAGAACTGACGCCATCGTGCCTGATTCTGGATGCTATTGAATCTGGACAAAATCTAAAGACACAAATGTATTATGCGCCAAACAAGTGTATAAGAAAAGAAAAATATCCCTCTTGCGGAAGCCCTACTAAGGAATGACTAAGATTTAAAAAGTCGAGTTTTTCTGTCATGGCTGACGGGTGAAAAGTTATGTCTCCAGTAAAACTGTCCACTTTTGTTTCTGCTTTATATTTTTCTGCAAAATGGAATGTTGATTTATATAGTATGTTCCGGTAACTTTTTCAAGGACGCTTTCTGTTTTAAGAGTAGTTTTCAAGTATCTACTATATCAATGTGGGGGAGAATAAGTTATCACTGTTATGGGCCACTTACACAACAAGTAGTAAATGCATTATGCGCCAAATTAATTAATTGATCATTTTATTTCCGACAATCATATGAATATGACAATGACAGAATGCTATTTCAAAACCGTATGTTGTTAAAAAAATGCAATAATGTTATTTAGGTATTCTGCGTAGAATGACCAGATGTATGAACGTGAACGAGGTGAAAGGGGTATTAATTTAGGATCGTAGAAGGTGACGTTCTGTGGTTTCTGCCTACCCCTTAAAGATAAAGGCCTGAGTTTATGAATGTATGTATGCAATTCTTAATGTTGTCGATGCAAAGAGGGTTATACCCTCTTTGCATCAACTTATTTTTTTAGAGAATTATAAAAAAAATACACATTATCACCGAAAATGTTAGTTAAAACCAGCAATTAAGCCAAAATGTAGTCAACTAAACACGAACCACTAAACGGGTACCAAGTAACTTGTTGACAACCCCCCAGGGAACGGTAGACCTACTCTAAATACACAATGTTCAGTAATAATTTAATTTTAGACCATCATGATTATTAATTTGGCATGTAATACGAGGAAATTAATTATAAACTAAGTCCGGCAATTTCCACCAATGAAATTGATCACGATCAGCATAATCAAACTGCGTTTGAGAGCTGTCAGTTTGAACGCGGTTTAGATGACCTATTATAATTATGGACTTATGTATGTTTTTATGCCTTCTTACGATAACCATTTAAACGTTACATAATATCATTAAAAGCTTTACAATCTATTTACAATATTTACATAATTTAAATATTCATTTAATATTAAAATGGAATGTTCAGTAAAGTAGCCACTTAGTGGCATAAATTGCAATATTTTCTTAGGTAAAACCCGTATCATCCGGTCATTTTAAAGATTCCCGGTTTGTTTGCAGAACGACCAGATATTAGTTAGGAATGTATGTGCAGGTTAAGATTTAAAATTAATCAGGAGTTGATATTTACATTTTGTCGCTTACTTTTATTACTAACTCTAAATTACATGGTCTTTAAAGTAATTTTTCAAACAAGAACATAGTTTCACTAAAATTAATGTAGGTAAACAGTCTAGTTTTTGCAGAAAACTAAATAATCTTTTAAAAATAGATCATAATATATTGACGAAAGGCTGGTATTAGAACGCCATCAAAATGACAGTTCATTGATTGGCATGTCAAAGTACTGGTCAGTCTGCAGAATAAATTGAAAAACAAAATGTCGTTTTTCATTTGTTATGAAAAATATGTAATTTGGAATGTTTGATGACAATAATTTAAACAATTATTTTATGATTAGGAAGACTTGATAATTGTAGGTAATACTGCTTTATTTACAATTTTTTATATTTTAATTAAGAATGTTTAAAAGCCCTATGTTCAGAATTGTGTTCAAATGGAATAATTTATTGATATTGGCTACAGGTAAGTGTTAAAAATTGATTTAATGTCTATTTAAAACAAATATAGCACGCTTTTATTCAAAACTATTTTAAAATGTATTATTAAAAACGCTATTCTTTGGAATTTTCGTAAAATACTTTTAGCATTGACCAGTCGATGTTACAAATATTTTGGTGAAAGTCAATAATGGCGAGTAGTTGGTAAACTGATTTATTCGTAACAGTTTTTCCGGTTAATGATAAAAGTATTTAATTACGTATTACAAATATTATTAAATACAATCCATATCAGCGTAAATGGCACATAGTTACTAGTTATATGTACAGTCGTGATGTATTATACATACTTAGTAATACATGCTTACTTATTTACAAAAAATACATTCACTAGTTGTCTTTCATCGTGGTTAGAATATTTACATTTTTAAGGTGAAAGTCAGAATTTTACACACATAAAACTTTTTTCAGACATTAATGCGCTCGAAACGGTTGTGCAAAGCAAAGGCATGGAAAAGTGTTTTGTAAAACCAATTTAAAGAAATAAATTTTTGAATTTAAGGCGTTATTATTCGGTTTCCAATAAAATACACGCGAAGAAGAAGAATAAAATACATGATGTAAGGGAAACACACATCGTACACAAACTTTTACAATAAATTCATTACGTCATTTGTGACCCACCAGAATTAAAAAAACACAGCATTTCCATATAAAATTGCAACAATATTTTCACAGTCAAACTTATAAACTACTAGCGGACGTCACACGGTTTCACCCGCGTAGTTCCCGTTCCCGTGGGAGTAAGGGGATAAAATACAATCTATGTTACTCAGTAAAGACGTGGCTTTCTTATGGTGAAAGATTTTTTTAAATCGGCGCAATTTATTCATTACAAACATACACACAAAAATACAAATCTTTCCTCTTTATAATATTAGTATAGATACGCAATATCTGATTTTTTAATTACCAACTAAAATATGAACCCACAGGGTGTAAAATCATGTGCTGAGTCCTTGGTAAAGGTTCGTTTCACGACGTGTCTTACTTCGAGTTGAAGGAAAATATATTTTGCTCTGATGTTAATTCAGCCAAGTTCAAAGTGATGCCATCAAGCTTTCAGAATAACTGGCTTAGCAGGCCTTAAGGTTAGCGATCAATCATAAGTTAAGGATTAGTTCTCAATAAATTACTCAATTAATAACAAAGCAGACTACGCTAAATAGAAGCTCTAGAAAGTTATGGAAAATTCTGACTATCACCCCTCTTAACCAGTAATGTTATATCTAATACAACATTAAATATTACTTCACGTTAAAGCGTTTCATTGAGCGCTAATATGCAAACAAAGTATCTGGAATACGTTTTATTTTTTATAGCTTGAAGTTATTATGAACTAAAATCTTTGGCTTATATTCTTACATTTTTTGGTAGTAGATATTGAATGTGCGAGGCAGTAAAGAAAATGTATAGAACAAAAGGAACGCGACAGTCGCATGATCGCTTTGGTTAGGTCGGCCTTAATACAAATAAGAAAAACAGTGTTTTATTAAATGCTAACATTATGCAACCAACAATAACAGCATCATATATATTTTGAAATACAATTAACTTTCTCAATTCTTTTGAAAAATATTAATACTGAAAATGTGAAGTAACAAACAATAATTTGTGATTACATCTTCAACTTATAGTAGAATATTGCAAAAAATTAACAAATCATAATATATTTTATTAAAAATAGGCATAGTGCATAAACTTCAAACAATTTTCAACAATGTTACTGATAAAAATAACCAAGTATGTCATAATCAAAGAAATTCGTGCCAGTCCAAAAATACAGTTAAATTTTCAGTTAAATTTTCAAATACAATTAAATTTTCTATTTTTTTTTGAAAAATATTAATACCTAAAATGTGAAGTAACAAACAATAATTTGTGATTACTTCTTCATTTATAGTAGAATATTGCAACACATTAAAAAATCATAATATATGTTATTAACAATAGGCATAGTGCATAAACTTTAAACCACTTACTTTTACAATGTTACTGATAAAAATAACCAAGTATGTCATAAGTAAAGAAATTCTTACCAGTTGAAAAATACAGTTGCAGTTTGTAAGCTTAAGAATTCTTGCATTAAAACGACCGCGATAACTACTTGAAAAACATGCCAGAATGAAATATTGCTCAAAACTTTGACTTGAATGCTTTCACGGTAGGTATAGTACATTGGAAGAGCTCACACTTAACTACGTGGAATTGAGCCGGTCCGAAAAAGGTAATAAAAGCGAATATTCCAACCCGGTGTCGTTTTTGCTTTAATACCAGGACATAAGGCTCTTTCTAAGCACCTCAAGTCGGTCTCCCATGACCTCATGAGTCTTACAGTCATTTCGCAAAATGTTTGCCAGTCGTATAAATTCGTCGTCGATTAAAGACTTTTGAATTTATTTAAATATAGTTATAGGAATTTCGAATAGTGAAATTATTTTTGAAGTTAAGTTAATTAGTTTTCTAGAGTTATCATTGATATCGGTGGAATAGTTAATGGTAAATTAAGCTAATAAGCAAAGTGTATGGTTATGTTGATTAATTATGTAAAAATCCTTGATTGTTTCAACTATTTTGTTTCAGCAAACAATTTACTGGTTCGAAGGTGAATACAAAAGGCAGACATTTGAATTAGGAACACTTTGTCATCTCTGGAATCTATAAAAGCAAGTGAGCATCTATCTTTAGAAACAAAAATCTACTAGTAGTGCAGTATCTTCTGCATTGAAAAAAACCATCATTGACATTTAAGCGTTTTGATCTTCATAAGGTTTGAGTGCATCGCATCCTCCGAGGATTTCCAGATAGAAAACGATAATAATACTATTAAAGATAAACTCAAACATTCAAGCATCCAACATTTATAAAGTTTTCTTTTAAAAAGTTAACATTAACCAGAACAACACACGAACACGGAAGTACTTTGATATGCATCTTGGAAACTATTAATAAACGAACATACATATTACTAAGAATCACAGTAAGGACTAGCTTTTACAATATATTACTAGAAGTTAGTGTGGATATACCAAAAATTGCTAAGTGTCAATTCCATTCACGTGGTAGAACATACATTTAAGATGGCAATGCTTTCTTTTTTTTAATCACGTCGTTCATATTTTGTCAGCTTGAATTAAAAAAAAAACTCACTTATAATATCCTTTTCTTTGCCGTATTCTTTCATGACTACCATAATAATAACGTATGTTTTAAGTCATACTTTTTCTTCAAGAGTATTTTCCCAGAACATACTTTTTTTTGCACAGATAACTTAATGCTTAATATTTTTCAGAAATATTATTGCATTAATGATGGAATCACATCATGGCGGATAATTTTGTTACAGGAAGAAAAATAATACCTCATTCGAACCAGAATGCACCCCTACATGTAGCACGGGAGAACATTACTACTAAATCCTCCACAACAGAACTGTTTTATAAAATCTGCATTCTTGTTCCTGAATAGAGAATGATCTCTCTGCGTAAAAAATCAAACTGGATTTCCAAGGGAATTAGGCTCAGTAGTAAGCGTAAAAGAGAAATGTTATGGCAATACAGGCGTGCCCCTACTTCTAAAAATAAACTTTCATTAAAACAATATACTGCTCGTCTAAAGAAAATAATTACATTGACCCAAAAATCGAAGAAAAAAATTCACATAAATTCAGCCAGGAATAAATCTAAAGCGACTTAGAGCATTATCAATAACAATAAAAATAAGATTAACTATCCTAGAGAAAATATACCTGATTATGTAACAATGAATGACAATAAAATACATAAACCTGGACTAATTGCACAAGCTTTTAATTACTTTTTATAGACGAAATTCAACCAAATAATTCTGCTCCTTCCTATACAAATATTGAGACTAATTGTAACTCCAAATTTATTCCACCTACAGTACCAGCAGACATAGTGGCTATAATTCACTCATTAAATAATACCAATAGCCATGGATATGATGGCATTATTACAAAACCGGTCAAGCATGTGGCGCCATTAATAGTACCTGCTATGAGTTATATAATTAATCTTTGCATTGAGTATGGCCATTTCCCGGACAAATTAAAAATTACTGTTATCAAACCAATTCATAAAAAAGATGATAAAAGTATGATGGGTAATTATAGACCGTTAGCACTTATTCCTATTTTTTCCAAAATTATAGAAAAGGTGATATACAATAGCCTTTCGTCGTTTTTTGGAAAGCATGATCTCATAGCCAGAGAATAATTTGGATTCAGGAAAGGTAAATCCATTAATATGGCGATTTATGATGTTATCAAGAAAATTGATTCAAGTGTTGATGCTAGAACTGCGGTGGCGGCCTTGTTTATGGATATGTCTAAAGCATTCGACCATGTAGATCATGGTATACTGCTAAACAAATTAGAGCGTTACGGTATTAGAGGAAATGCATTAAACCTAATACACTCTTATCTTTCAAATCGCACTCAAATCACGGCGCTTGATAGGCTATGTGTGAGCTCGAAAATTGAAAGAACATACCTGTTGCGTCCTAGGAAAACTACATATGGTGTTCCTCAGGGTAGCATTCTTGGCCCTCCATTATTTAACATTTATATAAATGATATGCCTAAGCTCAGTAAACATCAGATGGTCTAGTTTGCTGATGACAGCACTATTTTGTTCTCTAGTAATGACATTAATATTCTTGAAAATGATATAAATGACGATCTCAAAAATATAATAAATTGGTTAATTAATAATAATCTAAAAGTAAATCTTGACAAAACGAAAATAATGACATTTAATCAAGGAACAAATAAACCAAGACTGAATATAAAATATGGTAACGTAGTAATCTCTGAAAGTGACATCACAAAATTTCTGGGCTTCTATATAGATAGTCATCTAACTTGGAAACATCATATCGACGCTTTATCAAAGAAGCTTAGTCAATTTGCGTATGCTCTGTACTGACTATCAAAAACGGTTAACCGCATTACCGTACAAATAGCTTATAATGCTTGCTTATAATGGCTTCTAGCATTAGGTACGGGATCATTTTCTGGGGCAATCCCACTGACAGAGACATTGCTTTTAAAGCTCAAAAGAAATTCTTGCGGTCGTTTACCAAATTACAATCTACTGATAGTTGTAAACCATTGTTTAGGGAACTTTTCTTGCTCACTCTACCGTCTATGTACATATATGAAATGGGAGTGTTTGTTCGCTGTAACTTGCATTTATTTGAAAAATTGCGCTCTCGCCGTCATCAGAATACCATTCATACTCATAAAACCGCATTCTTTGGCAAAAGTGTGCTAGGCATGGTGCCAATAATATTTAATAGTATACCAGCAGCTATTCGAAATAAAGAGTGTCTGGGATCCTTTAAGAGGTCTTTGTTTAAACTCATTTTAGATAGATGTTATTACTCCATCAATGAATTTACTACTGATAAACAGAAGTATGACGATTCCGACTTCCCAATTAAACACTTTTGAATGTATTTATTGACTAATTATGGAAAGTGTGTATTTATCTAAAACTGTAATGACATGTTTACCTAACCGACATATGTATTTTAAATTGAATTTTTTTTTCTTTAATGTAATAATATTGACATGCCACCTTAATTGTAATTGCTTGTTTATGCTTGTTTTATGTTAGTTTTGTCCGCCATTTTGTACGCCATATATTGGCAAAACATAGTGCACACATTTAAGACGATATACTATCTGTAACCATACCTATGTTTCACAAAATAAATGATTGATTGATTGATACAAATGCATACAATGATACAATTTTAAATCAGTTCAAAACACAAGCGATTATTGCCTGAACGAACCGATAGTTCAACTATTGAACCGAAATCCTGCCTACAATCACATTTCCAAGTAACATGGCTCGAGAATTCTAATACCTCGAGTTAATCCGTTCAAGGCTAGGGTATATACGTTCTTGCTATAGTTTCTACTTGTAATATCTTCAAGAAGGCCTAGACTAAGTGACAATATATCATCGATATCCAAAAATATATTGTATCGACAAAAGCTACCAAAAAGTTCATGCCATTCTTGTTCAAAGTCATTGCAGAAATACGAAGCACTTTGAAAGCGGGTGCTACTTGTCAAGGCACTCAGATTTTGTTTAAAGACATCTTTAAAATAAAGGACGTTGACGGTCGTAGCGTGTTTTCTGTCCAACGAAAAAGTGAAGAAATTTTCGAAGTGACACTGAGAGCGATCGATGTCTTGGAGCGAGATTTTCCGCCAAATACCAGCCTTAATGCCAAACTTCAATTGCCTAAGCTTGGCAGGCAATATGGGCAGAGAGTAGGAAAAGCTACAGAAGGTTAACAATGCATACAGGTTTTTACATAATCATTTTGAATTACTAAAATCTGATGGAATCAATTTTTATCTCAGACGTATATTTGGTAGGTACCAATTACTGTAGGTACAGTCCTAATATTTGGTAAAAATCGATTCTGATTCTGTCCATTCCCCAAATCTTTTTCGTTGTGCCTGTAAATGTAATGGGATCCATTACATTTGCAATCAAAATATCACAAAGATATTATTGATAGTGAGCAATTGCATAATATCTAATATTCTTTTGCCTCATATGCATAGTAAATATTCCCGACGATTTTCTAGACAAAAAGATACGTATATATCTTAATGTCAATCACATAAATTGTTGTTCTTTTATCGCTAGCGCTACAAGAGAGAACCGAATTTATGGGCCTCAGTCACGAAACAGACTCGAGTCACTGCCGTCCAAGATTGCACGCCGCAATATATTTATTTTGTTCGACATCTATGTCATCGGTATGGTATAGACCTTCTGTTTATTATTTTGTAACAAAAGGGTAGTATACTGTTACTCTATTATAATAGTGGTGGAAATTAGATAATGGAAGCTATGAGGTAATGCGTTGAAAAGGTTAGGGTTTCAAGCTTAATCCCATTGAAACGTTGCGGTAAATCTATTTCCTACACAAAAGCATTTTCAGGTGAAGTAACTTATTTCAGAGTATTGTTTACCGTAGTATCGTTACTTGTTTGTAGTTTCTGTAGATTTCAACATAGATGTAGTTTAACGTCTAAGAGACACAAATGTGTCAGCCGTTGCTTCGAAATATTTTGGCTAGGTTTCATGTCTTCATCAAAATTCACGAATAATCTTTGGTACATCCACATTTTACCTAATGAAAACATAAGTACAGTCTTTATTTAGACAGTGACCTCTTCAGTAAAGCGACTCTTATCATCTAAATTAATAACTATAGCATGAGTCCTTGCGTGTCCTGATCTGACACCTTTCACAGTCTCAGTACTTCCGGGACTTGATTTCAATTCACTGGTCTTATTATTCTCACTCTTATTATTGTAACCGTTACGACTTACTTCTGGTGGTCGGATATCACTACAGTTAGCTTCGCCGGAAATTTTGAATACTCCATTTTGTTTGTCTTCTTTCGTTTCCTCGTTGAGGTCTGTGCGTTTCTTAGGAGAATCAGTCGTGACGTCGGTCTGGCTTTGCTCTGCGTTGCTGTTCTCTGTGCTTTTTGTTGGACTGAAGATTTTATGTTTATAGGCAGGAGGGGCTTCGAAAGGCAAGTCCCTACCACTGCTGGAAGATTCCTCAGCAGGTGTGACAGTGCACATTAACCTGTCTGCTACAGCACTGAATACTGTGTTCAGTTTCAAAGGCGCTGAATGATCGGATGGAGGAGGTTTTCTATCGTAAACTGCTGCAGCGTCCTGCATGGCACCTATTCTTCGGGATATGACTGCTCCAGTCCCACATCTTTCTCGGAGCTTTTCTAATTGGTTGCAGATTTTTCTGAACTCCTCCTTTTGGATAAAAAGATTTTATGATAAATATTTGTTATCAAATGCTCTACTCTTAAAAATTAACTGCACCCTTAGAAATAAATGAAGTACAACTCATTTCGCGAACAGTAATAAAGGTATACCACAATAAACACAACACAATAACACAATAAATCAAAACAGTTGATTTACAGCCTAAATTCAGACTACAATGCCAGACGTTTTCGGCCGGGCTAAAATAATTAAGTTCTCGTCTAACTTGTGTGGCAGATTCTGGAAATGGAAAACCAATTTGATAATACAAAGTATAGCTTTCCACACCATTGAGATGAACAATTTAGTAATTGGATGCTATATTAGAAATATAATCCTTAATACCAAAGTAACGGTTTTCCAAGAATCATAAAGTACTTCTCCCTAACCTATCTAAGAAGTATCTTGCAATTAATTATGAAACCTACTTAAATGTGACCGATCAGAACATCCTCAGTAATCAGCACCAGTCAATCAGATATCAAAACACTCTAACAATCGCAATCCTTTTTAATTAATAATTCATTCAACAATCGAATGAACGTATTTATTACGAGACACTTTGGAAAATGAATTGATTTCAAAACGAAAGGTTTTATATTATATAATATTGAGTGAGCCACGCAAGAGGGGCTTACCACTTTTTTTTTTCATACTATCCCCAAGTATATCATACATTGCCCGTTTCCTTAACCAAAACACTTTACACTCCATACAAACAGCGTAATGCTCACCTCAAGCTCCCTCTCTGTCATATTATCGCAGAACCTCGCGCTGCGATTGGTCGTCATGGTGTAGGTGGACTCTGCAGGCCTCGATCTGAACTTGCCCGTCTTCTCCCGCTCGTCTTTGCCATGCCCCTTGTAAACCATGTAGGCCTGGTAACAGAAATGTTGAAGTTAGCATATTGATCTCGACATCATCCAAGTAGCAGTTGCAGAAGTTTCTAGATTTTATATTTTTTCTAAATTGTTTAAAAAACGGATGCGTCTTTGGCCGCCATAGGTGATGACAATTAGCGTGTCCTTCTCTAGGTCTCAAGCTTCCTATCTGTCACCAAACAGTGAAATTGTATTGTGAATGTATCGTGTGAAGATAAATGCCATTGAGAACTAAACACTGGAATAATTAGCCCTAGAAATCGGCGCAGTGGTTTGGACGGAAAAAGATAAGAGACAGACACAAACATGATGAACTTATTAACATCTTTAAGTATTGGTACGGGAACCAGGTGAACAACGTGAAGTGGGCAGGCACGTTGTCGGACCCATACAGGTTGGAATGTGGGGTGAGGCAGGGGGGGTTGAGCTCTCCCTCCATTTTTAACCTGTATGTGAATGGACTGATCGAGGCGCTCAGCGAGCAACATATCGGTTGTCACATAGATGGCGTCTGTTTTAATAACATCAGCTACGCGGACGATATGGTGCTGCTGAGCGCCTCGGTCTGTGGACTCAGGAGGCTGATGAGTATATGTGAAGATTACGCAGCTGATCACGGGCTGCGTTATAATGTGAAGAAGAGTCAGTGCATGGTTTTTCAGGGTGGGTCTAGGAAAGTGCGAGAAATGCCACCCATAACGCTGAATGGCTCACCCTTGGAAAGGGTGAACATTTTTAAGTACCTAGGACATTTCGTGACACCTACCTTGAAAGATGATGCGGACATTGAGCGGGAGCGAAGGGCGCTGTCGGTCAGAGCGAACATGGTTATCCGCAGGTTTGCGCGGTGCTCTAAAGATGTTAAATTAACGCTTTTTAGAGCCGTTTGTGAGTTTTCCGCTTTTTTTCACTACTCTGTACACGTGCAATTTGTGGACTGACTATACGCAAAAGTCGTACAGCGGTCTTCGTGTGCAGTTCAACAACGCGTTCAGGATGATGTTGGCGCTCCCCCGCTATTGCAGCGCATCGACTATGTTTGCAGAAGCGCGCGTGGATTGCTTCCACGCCACTATGCGCAAGAGAGGCACGTCGCTGGTGCGGCGAGTGCGGGGGAGCGCTAACAATATGCTGGCCGCGCTCGCGGGAAGGCTTGATTGCTCCATCATCTCCCACTGTTGCATGCGACATGTGGCAGGCTGATGCGACTGACAGAACTGATTTTATTATGTAAATTTATTGATTATGATTATTTTTTATTAGTGTTTCTATTCTTATTGTGTATTTAATTTTATTGTATTGAATTAGTAAATGAAATTGTTACAAATTGAAAATATTGTGTATGTAATGTGACTGTATGAATTTGTGTGATTTCTATTATGAGTCTGTGATACTCGAATTAAATGATTTTATTTTATTATTTATTTATTACAAACAGTAACATTTGCATTTTTAATACTAGTACGCAAAAAACCTCGGGTGCATGAAAAACCAGACTTGAACAATACCTGTATCAAGGCGTGCTGACAAAGACAAGAGAAAAACCATTGTCAACACATGCGATGTTCATTAGTGAAAAATATTATTTCCTTTTTAAATTCCAACATGTTCAAGTTTGATTTCTTTGATGTAGAACATTGTGGTGGGTCGTTAGAGATCAGACTGTAAAGATGGGATTTCCGGATGCGGAAACCTCATTTTGTTTCAACGTTTAGGAACATACATGTATTACAAAAGAGGTTTTATGATAAACGTTGTTGGACGGATTTTCCTGCTGTTTTACTATTGTTTAGTGTGTCATATGCGATAACTTAGGCGTTGACATCTTTGCATTAAATTTAAGTTTAGACTAGATGCAATTTTACCCAAACAACATAGCACGGAATCGATAGTCTAGGAATTCTCTCACAGACCGCCTCAAAAGTCGTCACTAAGTAAATACATCATTAATTGACACACAAATTCACGGCTTACAAAGCGTTTGTTGTAACACGAGTGAACGATGACACACTTGGTTTGTTTGCTAACTATGGTGCCTCTAGCAGCTCCCGCCGACACCAAACAGACTCGGCATAACATAACAGTGCCCGTCTCAAAGGACCAAAAACAAAAAAAAAGACACAATAAAGAACACGACAACATACCTTAACATCCTACTTAAGAGCGCACCGAAGAAACGATACGTAATGCCAAAATAATTGTATTCACTTGATCCCTTGCTGCATCGTTATTACTTATCCTTTATTTATGCAATTAATATGTAAGATATTTAAGGATTCACTCTATTAATCGTGGAAACACGATTACTTTTAGTTTCCTCGATATAAAAAAATCCAAAGTAATCTCTAAAAAACAAAATAAACCGGCGTAAATACTTCACGGAATATCATCAGATTTTAAATAATAACAAAACTACATGTTTTCTATAACGCATACATTTTACATTTTCGAAATGTGTATTTGTTTGAATAATATGAAGGAAATACCTAAATTAGCTTGCGTTCCGCCCATTCTAACCAGACCGCCACGCTTCCCCCCTATCCGCTTTAGTCCTGCTTCGGCCTGCTTAGGAATACCTAATATCTATTAGCGCCAGAAGCTCGGTGCGCTCTTAACCAGGCACAAGACAAAAGAGCATCATATAATAACGCGTGGCTTGCAGCAGCTCTGCGGCTCTTGCCAGCTACTTTGGGACCGCGGCCAAATTAACAGCAATAACTGTTCTGCTGCGACGGCTTACTTATGCTGTTAAGTTTTGTGGACTATAATATTTGTGTTGATGAGCCTAATTTTGGAAGGTATGTTGACCATCATTGCTATACAGGGTGTAAACAACCTCATCACGAAGCCGTCAACCAAGCATTCTATACATCAAACTAAGTAACTTTACGCAAAAACTATTGCTGGGAAACGACTTTTTTTTTGGGTGAAAAATCATGTTTTGTGGTAGTACTCAATGGATTGAATAAGTACGGGGGTTGTGGAGGTGTTTAAATTAAAAACCTTACACAAAACTTGTTTAAAAAAAAAAATTGTCAAAAAGTTGGAACTTTGACTAATATCTCCGTAACTGGAAGGTTCCCGGAACAAAAAAAATATCGCAATGACGGGGAGAACAAGAAGTGCCTTTCGGCTTCGTTAAGAGGTTTTTTACACCCTTATAATATAGCCTTGTCTAATACACTACTGAGTAAAGGGAGGTGGGTCCCTTTTGTGCATCGGTCATTGGGTGGTATAACTGGCTGATTATCGTGAACCAATTTTTATACTTATTGACTCGGAATTGGCAGGTCGGAAACAGCTTCATACCCGTGTAACAAAGCGAATACTTCGACACGGTGTTGTTCGTCTAAACCAAAACAAGACGAATGGCATCTATGCCACTTTATTGGAATTTTAGTTTTAAGTCGATAAAGCTCTTTTTAACCTGCTCAAGTCAGTTCCGCGTCGATAATATGCGGTCACTTCCGATGAAATTTAGAGAATCAATCAAACATGTCAAAAACTGATCCAGGGTTGATTAATAATTTGGAGAACTAAACAAAGTTTGAGCCTCAAATTATGAACTGGAATTGACGTTTCGTGAAGGTATTGGTGCGAATAAGTATTTTGTAGCTCTAATAATAATTATTAGAGTGTAAAACCAGGTAAGGTAGAATCAATTGGGCTCATGGCCCAATAACCTTGGGTTTTTTGGGTTGGGTGTTAAGGCACCTATGAGTTGCCGTGCCGGGCGTGTTGGTAGAGATTAAAAAGGCTTATAACTTAACGGGCTTTTATTGATAATTATTATTTTATGAAAATTAGACATCAAGTGTAGATGATTAACAGTCAATCTCAACCAAACCCAAACCGCGATCTTGGCGCTTGCGACCGCGTCGAAATATCGGGAACTCAAAACAAATAATAATCACGGAAGATATCCCGTAAGTGACAATTTAAGATGATCAAGTGTAGAGATGCAGGTAAGTTATTCATAGGAGTATACGCTGCCTAAACAAACCTCTATGATATATTTTTTATTTATTTATTTAATTCACAAAACTGATGTACAATCACAAAAGCAACAAAAAAGTTACAACACAGAATTTCTGATTGTCATCTACTAGATGTGAATCTAGCATGCAAATAAATAAAACTTACAAATTGTGAACTTTTCCAACAATTATGAAAAAGTTTTGGGAGAGAAAATTAAACATAAGAAATATTATATGTAAAAACAAAAAACAGTAACATATTATACAATTAAGACTCTAAGTTTAGCCCTAACTGAGGCTACAGAACCAGCAAAGACATCTATTTCACTACGAATGGAGTTCGCTAGAGAGAGCATGCGGTAAATGGGTGAAAAATTACCTATATTAGTTTGACTATGGGGCAGGACGAAAGTCCTTCGGTTAATTAAGCGGCTGCTACTACGTGGGATACTAAATGTCACTCTTTCTAAAAGCTCAGGAGAATCAATTATGCTATTTATTAGTTTAAACAGAAACATGAAATCCAGAGATTTCCTTCGTGCGCTCAAAGGTTTCATTTTATAGTGACTCAGCCTAGAGTTATACGAGTTCAGACTACGACATTTGTTATCCGAGAAACTTAAGTGGTATAAGAACCTTTTTTGAATACGTTCAATACGATCAGAATGCACTTGATAAAACGGGTTCCACACCGTACTGCAATACTCCAGAATACTTCGAATAACTCTGTTGTAGATGAAATTGGTTCTTTAAAAATTTTCATTTCCTTGACGATGAAACTCGACAATTTAGATGCCTGACTAATAATTTGGTCATAATGACTCCTAAAACTTAAACTACTATCCACTAAAACACCGAGGTCCCTAATAGTATTAACTTCTTGGAGCGGGCTGTTATTAATCGAGTAATAATATTCACACGTTTTCCTTTTTCTGCTGAATTTGATAAAGTAACATTTGTTTTGATTTAATGACATTTTATTTTGTATGCACCAATTGTGTACGTTATATAAATCTAGCTGAAGCTGCATAATATCGGATTCGTTGTATACAATTCGATATATTTTTAAGTCATCAGCAAAAAGTTTATATTCCGAATTAATTTTGCAACCCAAATCGTTTATAAAAACCAAGAAAAAAAGAGGCCCCAAGTGTGAACCCTACGGCACCCCAGATGGTAAGTAATATCGTTTGGATTTAAAACCCTTGAGATACACCAGTTGTGAGCGATTTTTTAAGTACGATTCGCACCAACGCAGCAACGACCCATGAACGCCCATACTTTCTAGTTTAGCAATTAGTATATCGTGGGCTACCAAATCGAAGGCCTTTTTAAAGTCGGTGTATATTGCATGGACTTCCCTACCGTCATCTTATGCAGATGATATATATGAAACATACTCGACTAGGTTAGACAGTGTCGATTTTTTGAGGCGAAAGCCGTGCTGGTTATCATCCAGTACACTTTTAAAGTGAGAAAACATTTTTTTCTGAACAAGTGATTCAATAATTTTACCACAAGCAGATAAAATGGACACTGGTCTGTAATTTGCAACAACACCAACACGACCAGATTTAAAGATTGGCGTGATGTGCGCTATTTTCCACTGATCAGGGAATACGCCTTGTGCCAAAGAGTAGTTGAACATAGTAGTCAGAGGATCAGCCAGGTTCGCTACACATTTTCTAAGGAAGAGAGGAGAGATTGAGTCAGGCCCGGGTCCTTTATCACAATCTAGGGAAGACAAGCAATCAAAAACTTCTCTCACTTCAAGTTTGCACCGACTGAAAGTTTCATTTTTACAGGGAGTGGGTTCAACTGGCGTTGAAGTGAGTGTGTTACTATCTACTCTATATATGGACTGAAAATGATATGCTGGTAAATTAAAAAAAAATATGATTGTATGTATAGTCCGCGCGCGAGCCCCAAGGAATCGGTGGCTTAATTAAATCATCGGTGGTTTTATTTCAAGTATATAATACCCTCATAGAATGATTTTATAATTTATTTCGCGCGGAGTACCTACTAAATTATGAAATCATTCTATGAGGGTATTATGTACCCACGCAGACTATAAATGTAACTTCTCAATACACCTAACAGATGTAACTTATTCAGACAAACTGTTTGTTAAAATAAATGTTGATTTCACCCAAAATTTGAATTGAACTTGTAACCTTAGTCACAAATTGTTGTCTAATTTATCTATGGAGAAAAGAGTAGGTACCACCAATAAATATAAAACACCGAAGTCCCATCACTATGGCCTTTAAACCAGATCCTGATGAAGCAACTTACACGCTTAACAGTTTACCTGGCAATTGAAATTCTGTAGCGAAACTAATTTCGTTCAGAACTCCTCAGCAATCGGTTTAAAACTTCGTCCACTTTCATGATTCAATATAAACTTTTATAAGGTTTTTTTCCATTAGCTGTACCTCCGTACGTGGGGTACTTACGTTGGGGGAAAGTTGAAAGTGTTAAGAGTTTAGAACTACTTCGAGAATAAAGAGATACACTTGTTGAAGAAAATTAATTTTGAATTTTTCTTGCTTAACTCTTTATTACACTTTATTAAGAAGTGGCGGTAAAGTTTGTGCTGCAAGATGGTGCAGGTTTGTTGGTAAAGTTACCTTACTGCCTGTTTCAGATATTATCGTCAGTATTAGCTTCTTTGAAAAGCTTTTGTGAATAAGATAAATAAATATTGCTGGACATTACACACAGCGTCATTTAGTGCCACACTAAACAACGGGGCTTGTGTCGTGGACACCAGATAGTTGATAAATTAAATAGATACTTTTTGTTTGTAAAAACATACTTATTGTACATATAAACATCCATGACTCGGAAACAAATGTCCATGCATGAGCACGGACATTTGTTTCACACAAACATTTGCTCCTACCGGGATTCGAACCCGGAACCCTAAGAACGTAAGGCAGCCTCACTACCGCTGCGCCAATCGGGTCGTCAAAAAAAATAATTAAAAAGAGTAATCTTCGGATCCGCCACAAAATAGAGTTTTTGAAACGTCTCCTCGCATTGACAGTGCATGATTTAGATCAGTATTTTGTTTAGATTTCAAATTATTATTTGAATAGGGCTTCGACTGGTATATTACGATCTACACTATCATTCACATATCCCGTTAATGACAATAATATTTTATTTAAGTCCAACTATTTCTAATTTTGATTTTATTTCTGCAATCCAGCTTTTAGCCGTAACATAAATATAATTTTACCCTAATGGCTCCTTCGTATTAATTTTCAATTTACGACTGCACCAGTCATAAATGCTTATAAACATCTATCTTTAAGGTTACATAACAGCTTATCCTTATAGCTTTCCAGCGTGAGCTATTTTCCAATTAGGACAATATATGCGGAAAACAATAATTGTTCCCTTGTGTAATATAGCAACTGACAATTAATGGACAGTGAATTTTTTACAAGCAATATTGAAAAACTATTTGTGTCACGGCTCTTGTGTTGAATTCAGTTTGTTTTATCTTGTCTACCTTTTTAGGTCGTTAAACTGTTAGTAAGGATGTCCTCTTATCTGCTAATGACTGAAAAATAAGCCCAGCTGTCAAGACTGTTTAAAAGGAAATGACATGTGTGTACAGTTACTGTAAACACATATTTACATATGCTAGCCTTACCTTTTTTTTTTTTTTCGGATGGGAAATCATCAAATGACTCCTCCCGCTCTGGGTGGAGCAGGAGGGTGTGTCAGACTTTTACTGACTAAAACCAATCCATGTTCCTTCCTCGCCCTTTGTGTTCCGGGGCCACGGTATCTCTTTCGAATAGTCCCGCAGCCCCGGCAGGCTTCGGCCCTTGCGGGCCCCTTTCCTATTGCTGACTCTCTTTGAGGCGCGCGTGGAACATGAACGCGCCGTCGACACGGCTTGTCGCCATGAGACGTACGGACGGCGAGCTAGCCCATAGCTCCCCGTCCACAGGCCCGCGATGCTAGCCTTACCTGCGCTTTTGATTCCTAAGGTATACAACATTGTTTTTAGTATATGCGAAACCTGAATATAGTTTGTTCACAATAAGCAACTGAATCGATTACAATAACTTTTACACCATGTTATATGCTGTCCCAAAAATATTAAAAAAGTGTACAAGTTTGACACCGCGCGACACTAATACCTATCCACGATCATACGCGCACAACTGACAGGTCATAGCGGCACAAGGCGCGGTCGCATAGCGCAGGCGGCCGTCCGCCACATTTTTTTACGGACAAGCAGGAAACAGAACAAGCTTATAACTTTGTGATATTTCATGATACAGTTTTGAAATTTTATACATAGATTCTTTACATAAAATACTCGACACGTGTTTCGGGTTTTACATATATGTACTAAAACTAAAGTTGTATGTGAAGCTGATTGAGATGTCTAAATTGGTCAAATTTCAAAACAGGAAAGATAAAAAATCAATCCTTTATTGGCCTCCTCTCCCTTACGTCGTATTTCTCATTACCGAGGGTCGTGATTACCCCGACGTGGAATCATCTGTGCATAACCTTGGCATTGTTTCCCTCCCTATCTCAAGGACGTTCTAATTTTACTTGATATTATCGTACTCTAATAACTAGATTCTTAGAAGATCTTACAAAGTTAGGATAACTATATTGACACCTCAATACCACGAGTCTTACACCTAGCACCTGTAATTTAAGTTTTAAACAACAACTACTATCAGATTCGATAAGTAAGGTGGAAGTTGCTTGTTATCAAGCATTGTGTTGTTAAAGTAAAAGTTACATAGTTTGATTATATCCTTCTCTGTTTACAGTGTATTTTAAAAGGTAATCTGACCTGTAGGCTTAGCCAAGTTGACAATCTACAATCGTTAACGCATAGAAAACTAACCAAATTTATGGAATGACATCATTTCAACGTTAAGTCACGTGGTCGAAACAAACGAATAGAAACTTTTAAGTTCAGTCAAAACTGTAAGTTGGCTACGATTTATATGGGATGTAGCAATCACGATTGTAGAAACGAATACATTTCATACTATCATCTTAACCGATGTAAACTTGTCTTGGAAGTTTTTATTTGCTTGTTTTGACCACGTGACTTAACGTTTACGATTGTAGAAAGAGAATCGATACGAATCGTTTGTAACTTGGCTAGGCCTTTTTTTTTTTTTTTTTTTTTTTTTTTTTTTCGGATGGGAAATCATCAAATGACTTCTCCCGCTCTGGGCTGAGCAGGAGGGAGTGTCAGACTTTTACTGACTAAAACCCATCCATGTTCCTTCATCGCCCTTTGTGTTCCGGGGCCACGGTATCTCTTTCGAATAGTCCCGCAGCCCCGGCAGGCTTCGGCCCTTGCGGACCCCTTCACTGATGCTGACTCTCTTTGAGGCGCGCGTGGAACACGAACGCGCCGTTGACACGGCCTGTCGTCATGAGACGTACGGACGGCGAGCTAGCCCATAGCTCCCCGTCCACAGGCCCGCGTCTACGGTGGCCGGAAGCCACCACGTGGCCCCCGACGCCCGGGGCGTCTCCCGCGGCGGCCGGGACGTGAGGATCTCTCCCTGTCCTGTTCCGCCACCTCCTTCGCTAGCATGACTGCTTCGCAGAAGGAGGTGACGGCGTCCCATTCCGTCTCGCTCCGGACCATGGATTGAACCAAGGCCGGGAGCGAGAGGTCGCCGCCGCCAATCGCCGTTACGAGGACACGGCGGTGCTCCGCCCAAGCGGGGCACACCTCCACCGTGTGCTCCACCGTGTCCTCCGGTCGATCCTCACAATGGTGACACCCGGGCGTCTCCTCCCGCCCGATTCGGTGCAGGAACTTACCGAAGCATCCGTGTCCGGTAAGAACCTGCGTCAGGCGGAAGGTGAGGACGCCGTGGCGTCTCTCCAGCCACTCCTCAAAGAGGGGACTTACCGCCACTATTGTGGCGTGCCCTAACTTGGCTAGGCCTGCTGTATTGAAAACAAATTATTGAGAATAAAGTTTCTTTAAACCTAAGTATATTTTTGAGGAGCAGCGGTGGCCCAGTGGTGGCGGCCCCGACTGACGAACAGTAAGTCGTGCGTTCAAACCCAGGCAGGCGCATTACTTTGTGTAATTTATTTCATCACCGCTGCTCTCAAAACGGTGAAGGAAAACATCGTGAGGAAACCGGCATGTCCTAGAACCAAAAAAAATCGAAGACATGTACCAATCCGCACTGGGCCCGCGTGGTGGATTATAGCCCCCTCATAGAGTGGAGGCCTGTGTCCCAGCAGTGGGAACATTAATAGCCTGATGATGATGATGATGATGATATTTTTACGTGGCTGTTGTTATCTTAGGGTGCCAAATGCGAATGTATGACGAGAATTAATGGAACTTTGGTGCGTAATGAACGAATCCTAAGCACACAATAATTAATCTTTTGCACAATGCACACACAATGCACAAGAACAATATGTACAAATAGAATATTTCAACAGGGACCAAAAACAAATAATTCATGTAAGATCTGATAGGAAAACTATAAATGCATCAATACCTCAGGGCAGTGTCATTGGATGTCTCCTATTCATCATCTACATCAATGACCTTCCTAAAATCATGGAAGAACCATGTGTGCTATTCGCGGACGACATTTCTCTACTTACCACATGCCAAACAAATAATAATATAAATGAACAATTAAACACGATTTTCAACAAAACAACAAAATGGATGGACGAGCACAACCTTGAGATTAATTATAAAAAAAACCAAACTAATGACATTCTACCCTCATCAAAAATCCCCATTACCGGTCAGCTTTTCAATAAATGGCACAAAAATTGAAGTAGTTAACGGCTTTACGCTATTAGGACTCTTGACACACACATTTCTTGGAAGCCCCATATAAAAAAAGTACGATCAAAACTATCCAAATTCACCTATGCACTTCGAGAAGTCAAAAAAACTACCGACCTGCAAACCGCACTTACCACATACTACGCCTACGCTCATGCATGGCTCAGCTATGGCATCATAATGTGGGGAAATAGCACGGACGCGCCTACACTTTTCATTCTCCAAAAGAAATTAATTCGTATTATAGTTAACATACAACAAACCGATAGCTGTAAACCCTTTTTCATAAAACATAAAATACTCACCTTACCATCCATCTATATCATAGAAATATGCAAATTTGTTAGAAAATACGCCTACTTTTTTACAACCCGCGGTGATAAACATAGCGACCGATCTGTCAGATACAGAAATATGTTAATGTTACCCTCTTCGCGCATGAAACTACATTCAAATAGTCCCTACGTTATGTCCATAAAAATATTTAATAAACTACCAGATGCAATAAAAAATGAAACTAGCGATACAACTTTTATGAATAAACTCAAACAATTATTAATTAAAAAAGCATACTACACAATAAACGAATACCTAGCTGACAAACAAATATGTTTAACACAAACAGACACCATACATTGTTAGTCGTTTATAACGCACACTCCTAAATAAATAGATAATTTTATTTTATTAATGTAAAATATATATTATTGTAATGTTATCTAATTAGTATTATGCATTAAGTGTTGTTTGTTCATTAAAATTTACAATTAAATTCAATAATTTTAAATACTTTTAACATTGATAATTAACCATTTTAAATTTTGAAATAAATGTACCATAATTAATTATGTTCCCTGCCTACAGATGTGCCATAAATTAACATAAACTAATATAATAATTTAAGATAAATTGATCTCAATAATTTTATATAAATATCTACTATATTATAATACCATGTTTGTTAAGATTTATATAAAAATGTCGACAATAATAACAATACTATTGATCTCTGTTAGAAATAATGATGTTACTAGTTATTACTATGTCTATAATTGTTATCGTGTAGTTGTCCCTTTGTTTGTAAATAGTATCTATTATTAACTACTTAAAATATAATGTTAATCTTGTTTATTGCTGTGCCCTAACAGGGTCCATAATTGTTCTTAGCTGTAAGCCCATTGTAACATCTTTTTAAACTTATGGTATGCAAAATAAAATGAAAAAATGAATATGAATATGAATGCAACACACACTTTTCAATATGACCTAATTTAAAAACAGATCTTCGAAAAAATCCAAGAAATTGCATCATTTTTAAAAGGCCGTATTTCTAATCTCCGGCGACTTTGGTACTTATTACAAAAGTAAGAATTGTAGAATAAATTGTGGGCTATGATTAGAGATACATTTTAATTTAGTTGGACTAACGCCCATTTTGACCACGACCCTTTGGTATTTAAAGGAAACATTTTATCATTACCTAGGTTTATTGCAAATCATTAGAAAAGCTACAACGATTACTCAACGGTTCTCCCAATCAATCTATTTCTAAAGCTATTCGTTAATTGTCTCTCAATAAAAAACAAAAACCAAGTGAAATCAATTGAAGTTAAACTCGCTTGTTACGACCGCGCCGCTGATAAATTCTATCACTTAACTTTTGGTATACCACAAACAAATTGTTACACGTTTCGAATTATGTATAAATGTTTGTTTTTCAACCTCAAATATTTTAATAAAATTAGGCTCGAGGGTTCTGTAACGATGATCAGTATAAAACTCGATTCAACCTTTAATTGGGTAAAGATATGTTGATGGATTGAGAGGGAGAGGAAGACCAACGAAACAATGGCTGGAATAAGTGAAAAAAGAAAAAAAAAAGTATCCATGTAGTATATCAACTATCTGATGTCCACGACACAAGCCTCGTTGCTTAGTGTTACACTAGATGGCGCTGTGTGTAATGTTCAGCGATATTTATTTATTTATTTAGTAAGAAATTATATGAAAGAAAAAGGAGTAAATGTTAGCGTGACGGTTTACAGAGGAGAATGGAAGAAAAAAACGTGTTGCGCCGACCTCAAGTAACATGGCACAATGGCAGGAAGATGATGATAAATACGGCTCTTGTTTCGAACTTAAACTGTAAGAAAAAAACCTACCTATTTGCTATACTAAAAGGGTCTTTTTTTCCATGTGTCCTGTGATATTATGACTGTTATATAGCCACATGTACTTAACTAATGTTATATGTCTGAGTGCTTCTCCATTTTGTGTGCTTCTGAAAAAATGTACCTAAGTAAGCCCAACTTTTCCGTAAGAAAGTGTAACATAACTATGTGTATGTAATGTCTCTTGTGTTTGTAATTTGCAACACACTACATCTGAAGATAGCTCTTTTTACAATAACTTCATAATTTGTAATCCTAGAGAAGTCGAATAAATTAAGGGCAAGATTCACACAATGCGCTTTGATATTGCAAAGTGGAAGATGCGTTTGGTATGTGTTTATATCCGATTGTTCAAGTGACTATTGCTTAGCAAAGTAATGTCTAAGTGCGGTCCGTGAATCTTGAAGTTAAGAAAAAATATAAATAACTCTAAAAATACATAAAATATTTATATTAAATGTAAATATTCGTAAAACCAGCAACATTCAAGACAGAAGGCAGACCCCGGCACACACAGGATTATTTTGAAAGCACCAAACAGTGCAGGAAGCACAAAGAAGGCAGCGTTTTCGATGTGTCGTGATTATTATTATCTTTAGACGACTGTATTTTCAAGCTGTTCCCAATGGGCCGTGACGACAGGAAACAAAAATACGAATATTATCGCAAATAACAGCAAATCGTGTCAAAGTAACTATAAGGCTTGAATTCCTGTCACGCTGACGGTCGGTTGCACACGGTCGGTCGCGTACATCATCATAGCATCAATAGCGCAAACTTATTTAAAAACAAATTGAAGACATATTTATTGAGGAAGGGCTATTACAGCGTCGATGAGTACCTAGACGATAAGCGAGAATTTTTGTTCTAGTTTGTAAATGATAATTATGTTGACTTAATATTTTATTTTATACCTACTTTTTTTTGTTTTTGTTTGCTTTTTCTTTTAAAATGTCGCTTTGTTTTATTATTGTGTTACACATAGATTATTAAATGACATAATTAATATCTCTAGTATAATTATAAATTTTAAGTCTGACATTTTATTTTTACAATTAGATGACAATTTATTACGGACCTTTTTATAAAAAAATGTTTTTATTTTCTTTTTAGTTATATTTGACATTCTATTATTATTATTCACAGAAAGTTAGATGATATGTTATTAATCTTTTTTACACAATTTAATTTTTGTACTGTTTTATTTTACACAAAATTTCTACACAATGTATATTGTTCTGAAATAAATGACTTATGACTCAGCGAAGAAAACAGTAGCAAATACACGCCGCGACGTCAGGGTATGCAGTATGGTGCTATATAGAACACAATGTATACTCGTACGCGCAACCGACGCACGCTACTAACGTCAACGCGACAGGAATTCAGGCCTTAATGTACCATTTATAGGAATTTTTGAATTGTCAAAAACAAAAAGACGAAACTTCATTCCAGCCACAAGACAACTGTTAAAGAACTGTATTTGAACATTCGAGAGCGTATACATATCTCATTTTCATATTTCTATAGAATGGGAAAACACTTCGAGGACTCTTTTTTTCACTTTGAACAAGACAACTATCTGATGTCAAGATACATTGGGAACCGTGAGGCCGAGAGGTCGAGTGCAGAACCAACACAGAGGTACATACATACAGTCTGACCATAACCTTACCGTGCCTACCTTGCTCCCAAAGATGAAGCATAGAAGAAGGGTCACCGTCAGCTGCGTGTGGCAGAAGAAGATGATATACAGGAGATCTGGGTTCGCTGGAGACTGGAGGAATAACCTGGAAAGAAGAATCAGTGTTAGAAGATGCATAAAAGTAGTTACATCTCTGTCATACTCTTCAGGTGTACAAGCGTGGTGTTTGATGTTTAGCGGCTGATAGAGGTGTCCGGAAGGAGAAGACGTTGACCCTACATAAATGTTAGGCTGGTGAGTAATTTTTAGGATAACTCATTTATTTATTAATCAAATCTGTAAGAAACGATAGAGCTGCGCTGTAGGATAGCAATAGGGTTGGTCTATGTAACAAGCTGCGTTGTAGTAAAGGAATAGGGTTGGTCTATGTAACAAAAAAGAAGAAAAATAAACGACAAAAATGTTTTTAACGAAGCAAGTCAATATTAAAATTTTATATGACACAAAGCAAGTACACTCACCTAAAGGCTACTCCACAAGAATTCTAAAACAATACAGTACAACAACACACAAGGACTGGGTGAACAACGTCACAATAACCTACTTACTATTGCTCTGACGATAAGCAGTTCCAACTAAAACTATTCCCATTCCTAGATTGCTCGGAAAAATTCCAGCTAGACTGACATTTAAAACTATGCAGTGGAACTTGGCAAGAAATGGCGTCTCACAACACAATCATTGTTTCCCCCGGCTCTGATGCAATATCAAATAAAACTCGCCATGTACGTGTCTGATCATGCTCTGTAAAGGTGACGTAGTAGGGATGAATATTTACCGATGCAAAATTATCGCTTTTATTGACGGCTAAATAATAAGTTTGTATGTCTCGAAAAAAATGATTCATTTAAAAGTTGTATGCGGTTGTAACCATATAAATTTGGGCTTTTGGGACCGGGACTGCGGTCCCGGATTTCCTTCGAAAACTATTGTTTTAAATAGAAACGTTTTAATCTTTAAAATTATGGCATTTAACCACACTCCAGACGCATCATAGTCTGTCGGTAGTAGGAGTGGTTCTGTAACATTCTGACGGACGTACAACATTCAGATGGAGAAATGAAGACGCGAACACACATACATGACGAAATAAAATGGGAACCGTTTTTACAATTGGCTACGGAACGCTAAGTCTCTCAAGTACTCCTCCAAGTTGATTTACTAGTGTTCCACTTTCTCAACTAATATTTTAATGTAACTTCGTTTTTGTTACAGCTGCAGTTTTTATCTGCAAAGTTTCCACTGATTGAATCTTATCAAGCTCTTTTTCTTTAACGGCTAGCGAGCAAGAATGACAAGGATCTTATAGCCCGCTCTTGTAGAATTTTTATTTTATTTTTATTGCTGGATTTATGTTAGACGTGACAGCGAAGATGTTTTTGCTTGATTGAGTGAGTTATTGATCCGTAAAGTTTTGTTTTTATTTACTTCCAGTTTTAAATTGTAAAAACAGTTGAAACGTGGTTTGATAAATGCTTTTACTTTTTGACTAATCGACTGATATGAGTATACTTTTATAGTCCTTGTTTTTTGAAAGTGCCTGTAAATAGTTTAAATGAAAATGTCTAGTGCGGTTACCGTTTTAAAATATTTTTATTTTCAATAAAGCTTAGCAAAAAAGTTATGTTTTATTATACTAAGAACTACAACGAGAACTACTTACTACTGTTTGTTTTGTTAGTTACTGAAAATAGAATTTGATCTTTTCAGCCAAACATAAAACGCAAAAATTCTTATATTACAGAATATTAATCAACAACGAAAATAAAATTTAATTCATGGTAGTGGCCACTTCAAGTGACCAATAAGAAATTCAGATTGAATAAAAGACCCAGCTTTTTCTACAAGCCCTACGATATTCAAGTTTCAAAATTGATCCCATAAAGTCTGAACAAAGAGTCAATTATCCAAGAAATCAAGTTCATTCTAAAAGTACTAAATCTTTTTCGCCTTTCCAGGAACATAAATTGCCACCGTTACAGAATTGGAGTTTTCTGAAGACAGTTAGACGGTTCATAAACGTTTCAATAAAATTCTGTTCAAGTAAACCCCTTGTGGGATGCAAATTGTACTTTATGACCGAACTTTTGTAGAATTTTGTTAAAGAGCAAGTGATTGACTATTGAATTTTGATAATACTTTTGATTTGGGACTTTTTGGTGAGATCCTGAATGGTTTTCGTAATTATAAAATATTGATTTCTTTTTCGTCACCATGAGGCACGCGAGTTGTTAAAAACGCTGTGGTACAGTTCTATCATTTGAAATTATGATTTAAAATGATATTACGTCATTACATCCGAAATTAATAATTTCAACTGTCACAATCTCGGCCCAGGAACGTGATATTGCATCAAGACTAAGTAGTAGGCGGTAGAAATGGTAGGTTTTTGTTGTTGTTTGGTTGTTACGACTAATAGAGAAGCAGGTATAGAAGAAGTCATGCTGCGCCGATCCTAAATCAATTTGGGTAAGGGTACTAGGGTAATTGAAGATCATAAATACAAAATACAGATTTTTGTGGAACTCCAAAAACGGAAACTAATAATGAATGATGACTTCAAAGACACTTTACAACATTAGAATCAGTTATTTGCATATTGTCCATGTGAAACAAATTGCTTGTGCCAGGAGCGAGAGCCACAATAGTTTAATGAGTTCCGGGCTCTAAACTTTCCGTCGCTAGCTCTAAACTTTGCGAACTATCTCGTTTCAAAATTTTGAGCTAAATTACAGCTCTGGATTTTCGATTTAAAGTGGCTTTATAAATTTTGAAAAAATGACCTCATAAAAAAGTATTAAATCCATTACAACAGGATTCATCAAGTGCCAATACCTACATATGAGTATATGATATAGGGGGTGTACGGACAAACTATCAACTGGCACCTTTTTTGGTACAAGCCCGCTTCACTATTCCCAATCCACTGCAACTCCTGAAAGACAGAATCAACACTGGCGACCACCAGAAAAGCGCCGAGACAATGAAGCTCGACGAAGTCCCAGAGTAACAATTTAACCGTCTTGGATCCCGCAACGAAATTAATCAGAAGAGAATAACGGAGGAGTAGAAAAGCGGCAACTGCTTTCAAATTTTTTGCATTACTATAACGACTGTCAAAGGAACGAACATAAGTTTTCGGAAGCTTATGTCAATCCGATACACTTCCCTTCAAGCTATGTTAGGTACCAGGTAAAGGGTGTAAAAAGACCCTTAATGAAGCTGAAAGGCACTTGGTGTCCCCGTCATTGCGATCATTATTTTGTTCTAGACCATATCTGGGAACCTTCTAGTTACGGAGATATTGGGGGTCAAAGTTCCAAATTTTTCTCAAGTATTTTTTTCAAATACTAATTTTTAAGGTCATAACTTTAAATACTTCCATAACCCGTTTACTATTAAATGCGGCCATTAGCACAATGTTTTGAGTGCGTTACATTGAGTTTTACCGCAAAACGTGATTTTTCAGCCAAAAAAAAAATCGTTTCCCAGCAATAATTTTTGCGCAGAGTTGCTTGGTTTGATATATAAAATGCTTGGTTGACGGCTTCGTGAAGAGTCAATTTACACCCTGTATACTAAATTCAACCTATATGGGGTGGAAGGGACATCGACGCACAAACGATGGCTCCGTCCCATCTCGTAACTTTCCTTTTTCGACAACTAAACAAAATAGCAACACAAAAGTCCCATTTCGTAACTATTTTGATCTTTATACATCGAATCCCACTTCGACAACTTTTTGTTTGGCAAGTACAGTTAGCACTCAGTAGAAATTACCACATGTCCAGTACATTATTTCAAACAGGCTAAAAATATTTTTTGAATCAGAGATTTTTAAAAAATCTGCTGTTTCCTACAAAACTGTAATACTTTGACGGTTAAAATGCAAGAACAGCATATTTTTTGGTTCGTAATGGTGTACTGAAAACGTGATAGCCGTTTGTGCGTCACTATCCCTTCCATTTTGTATATTATACTTATCCTAAATTCAAGAAAATTATACAACATGTAACATAATAAACGCACATCCTGAAATTACTTTGTTCAGAATCGTTTACTGAATCGATTTCTATAATTTTTAATATAGGTAATTTTTTATCCCAAAAATAATTAAAGCTACGTAATTTATAGTCACACTACCCCTGTATAGTCCAAGCAAACTGAAATGGACCGTAACTCAAGGCAATAAGACTTTTAAAAGTGCAGTTTTATTTGTATTAATACAAATTCCGCCATTCAATACAAAATAAAGAAAAATGAACCTTGTTTCAAGTAAGTTAAAGTCGTTACAAATACAGTTAGGTTAACTTGGCGATTCAACCGCACGCACACTAAACAGGCACTCGTTAAAGGACACAATAGATAAACCAACAAAATGCAAAATATGTCATACTTGTTTTCATTCCCTTTCTCGTGCAAATTAAAAACCTGGGATAGAGCGAGATGAGACCATGACACCGGGTGGCGCCGCCACCGGCGCCTACTATCAAAGCTAACTTAAATAAATGTAAACAATATTTAGTCACGGGCGAACTTCCGTACAGTGTATGCAAATAGTTTTTCGCGCGCGATTTCTTTCCAATAATTGACACAAAATGTTCAGTGAAATGGTGACTAATGGTGAGGACTGTGGCACAGTGCAGTGTGGTGATAATGTGGTTCTAGCTGGCAGAACATTCAAGTCAACCAAAGGTATGGTACAAGAGTAGACCGCAGGGTAGGACTATGTTAGCTGCTACTTCGTGGCCATGAAACGTTTCGTCCGAACACAGCCATCGACAGGGGAGCCGATTGGCGTACACGTAGGTACTCATTTTCAAAACGAAATATGGGATTAATTCGATGAGAATCCCCAATCAGCTGATTTTACGACTTTTTTGTGGGGACGTATTAAATCGTTAGTTTATTTTAGTGCGACAACAAGACGTGCCGAGGATCTAAAAATAGGATAGTGAACGCTTTTGATAAAAAATGACGAAGTGCTTTCTAAATTAAAACATCAATTAAGAAAACAGGCATTAAAATGTATTGAAGTTTTCTATTGAAGTTGAGTCGAGCGACGACGTTAACAGCTGTCTCGAACGCGAGCGACTACCTACTAGGCTAGCAAGACTCACACAGTCGCATACGTAGGTATGAGACCTACGTATGCGACTGTGTGCGTTCGTTGATTTGTACTGTGACTACAACATTCTTCCGGAATTAGGAAAACTAATTTATTAAATAATCATTGCCTAGACATGTTTAATTAAAAATTCAGTGCATGTATTATGATTATAACATAATAAACTAATTGGGTTGTCTGAGGGTGTGCGTTAATTACGTAACATGTTTATACAACATGTTACGTAGTATATACGTATAACGTCGAAATTCGAAAACGCACTACGGTTTACGATATTGGAAATCGCGTTACGGAACTCAAATGGAGTTGGGCAGGACACCTAGCAAGGCGCAGTGATGACAGGTGGACCTAGGCTGTCACCGAATGTCGTCCAAGAACTAGCAAAAGAAGCCTGGGTCGTCCAGTGGCGAGATGGGCAGACGACATAGTTGCCGTCGGGCGAAAAAGCTGGATGAGGCTGGCACGGGACCGTGGAGATTGGCACAAGAAAAAAGAGGCCTATACCCAGCAGTGGGTGAGTTCGGGCTGTGGATGATGAAGATGACATAGATTGGATTGGATTGAAAGCAAGTCCCTTAATCTTCCTACTTTTTACCCGCTCCACATAACCACAAATATTCAGGCAGATAGACAAACTTACATGGATATATTGAGGAAGACAGAGAGAAGGAACTCGTTGTAGATGGCCATGGAGATGAACCGGCTCTCGTTGAACTCTGAAGGCGCCTTCCGCACCATGATGCAGAGGCGGATGCCCCACATCAGGAATATCACCTCCACTGTTGGACAAATATTAGGAGTTAATCAAAGGAGTATTATTAGCTATAGGTCTTGCCGATAGTAAAATTATACTTATGGCTAATAAATAAAATTTCACGTTCATACTAGCGCCCTTTCCTTTAAATCCTGTTTTGTTCGCGTGCTCTATTTTCCATTTGGCAATGCATTTCTGCTGCAGATGGACATTCGGGAATTATTTCGTGTGTGTGTCTTTGTGGAATTCTATACATATAATAAAATAGTTGAGACCAAAAAATCTGTACATTGAAGATTTAAAAAAAAAACCGACCAGGGCGATTTAAAATAAGTAACTGAACATATTAAAACCATTTTTAAAATTTTTGTTTGTTTGTTTGTTTGACCGCGCATCACGTAAAAACTACTGAACCGATATTGTTGAAATGTTCACAAATCTATTTAAATACATTCAGAATTACATTTAGGCTATAGAAATTTTGTTTTTTTAAAAAAAAAGGGGGTGAAAAGGGGGGGGGGTGAGTTTGTATGAAAAAAAGTTTTAGATTGTTCTAGAATCATGAAACTCAGAATAAATACTTAAAAATAAAGAAATATCTGTTTTAGCATTTTTTTTATCTCATCCAGAGACGCAAAAAAGAGGGTTTTGTGATTAAAATTAATGAACTTCAAACACCTATACAATCAAAACCAATGAAGTGTAACCCTTTTAAAGTTGCTAAATATACTTCATATCTAATACAGGTAAATATAATTTCTCAGTTTTTTTGAAATTTGATTTTTGACGTGAATACGCACAAAATAGCGTAACTCAAGAAAATCAGCTTTCTTCGGTATAAGTAGTTGGTACGAAATGTTTGTGCGCGCATCACGTCAAAACGACTGCATAGGCTTCTTCAATATTTAGGCTATATATTATCACGCTACTTCCTGAAGGGGGTAGGCAATTTTGCATTATGTCCGAATACTTCAATCGTTTGACTTTTCAGTCATGACGTAAGTAGGTACATGAGAACGGCTATTTGTAGCTTAAGTCAACGAAGTAAGTAGCCTAGCGGTTTCATCACCGCTCTGTAAGCTACGGGGTTTGCAGGTTCAAACCCCCCCCCCCCCACATTATTTTCACTTTTTGTGATTTGTTTATTTTTTTATGTTGTGAGATTTCATAGATTTCTTTTTGTATATTTTAAATTTCATGCATTTCTATATTTCTTATTTTTTTTCTTGGTGAAATATGTTTTCCATAAAGTAATAGAGAAGTATAAAAGAAGAATAGAATCATGCTGCGCCGACCCCAAATAAATTAGGATTAGGGCAGGAGTATGATGATTTCTCCAAAAAGTAGTTTAGCGAACATCAGAAGCCTGATAAATTCACGTGGTCTTGCCGTGAAAGAACTGTGCTGTGCTATTCGCAATAATCAATAATCCATACGCAATTTACGTACACTCGAGAGCAATGAATCCGGGTCACTTAAAGAATGTTAAAAATCTCGGAAACTAAAAATGATAGGTTAATGCAATAAATTGTATTTAATAGACAATGTAATACTCCTTAAATGAAAGTAAAAAAAATATGAGTCACCATACATTTTATTAACACAAAATTACATAAAGAAAAAAACTGCTGATCTCTCCTTATAACAAAAATAGGAAACATGAAATTTTTGAACTTTATTACGATTTTCTTGAATTTTAATACTTCGTATTGCCTCCTCGTGCTTCCATTACTGCGTTTACGCGGTTTGGCATGCTGTACACCAAGTTCCTTATACGATTTTGGGGAATATTCTCCCATTCCTCTGTGAGAGCAATTTTGAGCTCACGAAGCGTGATTGGGGGAGGGTTTCGTTGTTTTACGAATCTGCCTAGCTCGTCCCAAGCATGCTCGATCGGGTTGATATCCGGGCTGCGCGCTGGCCACTCCATACGAGTAATGTTCATCTCTTGAAGGTAGTCATTCACAATCCTACCTGTATGAGGTCGGGCATTGTCATGCATAAATATAGCATCCTCACCTAAATTGACCATAAATGGACCAACGTGATCATTGAGGATTTCTTCCACATATCTTACGCTAGTTAAAGAGCCGTTTTCCATGATCACCAGCTCTGTGCGACTTTCAGAAGAAATTCCGGCCCACACAAGTACAGACCCACCACCGTAGGCTACTTTTTCTTCGATGCATGCTTGCTTGAATCTTTCCCCTGGTCTTCGATACACTCTGTGTCTTCCATCGTGCTTGTAGAGCATAAATTTTGATTCGTCGGAGAACATAACTTTTGACCAATCTTCAATACTCCAATTTACGTGGCTCTGGGCATATCTTAGTCTTGAAATACGATGGCCACGCTCCAGTTTAGGGCCGTTTGCAGGTCTAAGGGGTTTTAAGTTAGATTCAGCAAGCCGACGTCTTACTGTCCATGCACTTGGGTTACTTCCTCCGAGGCGTCGAAACTGATTTGTGAGTTCAGTTCCTGTGAGAAAGCGATTTCGAAGCATGGTGTTCACCAAGTATCGGTCTTCTCGTGCTGTGGTACACCTGGTTCTGCCCGTTTCTGGTCTGCGTAGGTTAGAACCAGTTTCTTCGTAACGTCGGAGAACTCTTTGTACTGTTGACAGCGACACACCGACAGTCCTGGCTGTATCGCGCTGACTCCGGCCGGTTTCCAGCATTGTAAGTATTCTGGTGCATTCTTCAGGCGTAAGCGACATAATTTCAGCTTGAATAATGAATATAGAGCACTATCAACATGGTTTATGTACCCACATAAATGACAGATTACAAACAAAAGCAAAACCAAATGCTGTAATTTCGTAGTTCCATCTTCGAAAGTGGCCCTTTTTCAAATTTGATTTTTTTATGATATAACTATACAATAACTAAGAAGTTTTAATACCTTCATTTAAGGAGTATTACATTGTCTATTAAATATAATTTATTGCATTAACCTAGCATTTTTAGTTTCCGAGATTTTTAGGATTCTTTAAGTGACCCGGATTCATTGCTCTCGAGTGTAGATTATATTTACAGCTATATTGTTATTGGCCTCATTCCATGCACCTTGGTGAGAATTTAAGACCTGCCTGGACTGTCATCGAAGGTCTGACGATGGAGACAAAAGTCAGTTGCAAGAAGTCCGCAACAGTTTGCAACAGCTATATTGTGTTAGGTATGACTTTCATACCTAGAGTATGACTTTCATCGAAGGTCGACGATGGAGACGGAAGGCAGTTGCAAGAGGTCATAAAGAGTTTACAGCATCTATATCGTGTTGGGCTCATTTTATGCACCTTGATGAGAAATTTCGACCTAGCTGGAGTATGACTATCATCGAGTGTCTAAGGATGATAACGTAAGGCTGTCGAGGGAAGCCCTTATTTGGAAAAACAGAATATTTTTGCGATTAATGCAAATAATTCAGAGAAATTAAACAATTACCTACTTGATTCTATGCCTAATATTATAAAGCTGAAGTGTTTGTTTGGTTGGTTGAACACGCTAATTTCAGGAACTACTGGTTCGAGTTGAAAGTATCTATTAGTGTTGGATAGCCCATTTATCGGAGAAGGCAACAACGAACAACAACGTTACAACGTTTATATAACATCACGCTACAATCAATAGGAGCAGAGCATCAATGAAAATTGTTGCAAGAAAAGGAAAAAATATCCTTTTAAGATCTTTCGTTGCGTGCGCTACGTAAACGGTTAAAGTTACGCAACAATCGTATATGACGGAATTGTTCCTCTTAAAAAGTTCTATAAAAAGTCCGCGTTAGCAATATTATATCTATCTTTTAAGGGTGTCTCACACTCTCTCTAACCATCTCTCTGTCTCTCTTATATGACGCAGACGAAGTTGCGCGGGTCAGCTAGTGAAAACAATAAATGAGGAAACTCGTGATAGAAAAACCACCAACAATGCGGGCGCGCGAATCTGGCGAATGGTGAGGCTAGAAGCATATCGCACGGTTAAGTAAATTACTATTTGTTTGGTTTGAAAATACACAAAATTTTAAACCTGTAAATAATGTACATACTGTTTTTAACAACGCGAATCACACCTCGACATCGTTCGAATTGTCTAAATTATGCTTAGAGAAACACTAATTTAGTCTGAAATTTATTGAACTATGGGAAGATCTATCATATAACACAATTATGTCTCACCCACTAACTCGCTCTGACATGTTAAACCGCTGAACCGTTTACCCCTCTTCGCCCGAATTGTTTCACCCCCCAAAGTCTTAAGAGAATTCAGAAGGAAATGATAATTTAAACCACTTCACTACAAAGTGCATTTAAGCTTTGTTGGAGTTGATTAAATTAGTAAGTTGTAAGAAGCTAAACAACCGACTAACTTACGGTTTGTAGTTTCACTCCCAGTTTCTGTAAGACTGATCAAGATTCTTAATTAAAGTTCAGCTGAATGGAAATTCGAATACGGTACTTGTAATATTGATAACGGTTTTTGTTTAACATAAGGTTTGTAGTTTTATGTATTTTACCATTTTGATACTTAAACGTGTTTTAAGCTTTCACGGTTTATTACTACACATTATACTGTCACATACGGGATCCATTATTGTGAGCTCCCGAGGCAAGCGCAATAATGGATTAACGTAAGTTAATAAGTGACAGTTTAAGTGTACTAAAATGTAAAAAAAATAAAAACCAAGATCGAAATATTGTTACAATATTTGGCGTCTAAAACGCGTAATTTTGAAAAGACACTAAATGTAAATGGAACCTAAACAAATCTCGTAATATCTTAGAGAGAATATTTCACATAAAATTAGTGCAAAATATAACCTGAACTGCATTACTTTCATTTACATAAAATACACAGTGCAAAATTGATACTAAATAAGTACAGACGGCAGCACATCAAGCTACTACAATCTGTCAAATTTCTTTAATAGATTTTCAACTTTATCGCTAAGGCATTAGGTTCAAGTTTGATTGGGAAAATGTGACAGTTTCGGGTAGCTTTATGTGCAGCTGACGTCTGTACTCAAAATAAATTACTTACGCGTTGTAAAAGAGTGGTCCCACCAATCAGTGTTACAAAGATACGCCTTGAGGTCATCCTTCGTCCTGCCAACGATGACAGCTGGCGGTGCGACCAGCGTGCGTATGGCCAGCAGAACACACGCCACCCCCACGATAACGCCGATCCGGCGCAACAGGTACATGTCGGAGATCTTTACTGCTTTCGCTGACCGTACTTGGAATATTACTGATATCCTGTTGAAGAGAATTTGAGGTTAGTTTGTATTTTTTAGGTCATCCACCCTCCAAATCTTAGACTAATCTAAACTCTATCATCTAAATCTAACTAGGTATGATGGAAATTTCAGGGCCGACTTAAACTACTAAACAGCTTAGATGACATCTAACGCTCTGGTCTAACTGGCTTTTAGGTTGTGTTGAACAAAATAAAATGTTTGACTATAAAAATACCTACTATGTTTGTTATAAATGCTGAGAAAAATACTTTAACTACTCATATTGTGTCGTGATATAAATAATCATTGTCTGAAAGATAAATTCTACAAACACGCAGCTCCCAGTTCAGTTTACGAAAACATCCCAGACGACTCCTAATCGCATTTATAAACATAACATAAAGTATTTAATAAATGCACGATCAGTTTCCTTCAACAAAACAGATCCTGTTATGCAAACATTAGATCCAAGTTAAGTAGATTATCATAAATTGGGCCCGTAAACAGATTCCCTTTTATTTACGCATTTCTAAAGAGGGCCGAAAATTTAAAAGACAACTTGATTCTTATCTCGGCAAGAGGACAATTTCATTCCGTCCCTATCTAATTAAAAGAAACTTGATCGTAATCTAAAAGTTTAAGCCCAATTATATACTTGAAATGAGTCTCGGATTGAAGATTTAGAAAAAGTTGTTGATATAAAATATATTAAGGGGGCTTAAAACGTTTCCAGTGGGTAATAAATTGCTTCTGAGAAAAATGTTCAGCGTTTGGTTGAAAATAAGAAAAGGAGCGATATCTAAAAGTTTGTTCAAGTTATCAAGAACCATGATTAATATTTTTTTATACGTTTAGGAAAATGTTAAGTATGAATGTAGACGGCTATAAGAGTAAAGGAAGACAATGGATGGACTGTGTGAAAGATGATATGGCTAGAAAGGAGGTGATTGATGAGATGACGAGTAATAGAGAAGTATGGAAGAAGAAGACATGCTGCGCCGTCATAAATAAATAAATATCGCTGGACATTAACACACAGCGCCATCGAGTGCCACACTAAGCAACGAGGCTTGTGTCGTGGACACCAGATGGTTGATATATACTTTTTGTTTGTAAATACATACCTATTATACATATACATCCATGACTCGGAAACAAATGTCCATGCTCATCACACAAACATTTGCTCCAACCAGGATTCAAACCCGGGACCCTAAGAACGTAAGTCAGCCTCACTACCGCTGCGTCATTCGGGTCGTCAAAATAAATTGGGATAAGGGCAGGAGAATGATGATGGTGTTTATCGTTCTATGTAGCTGTATTTCTGCCTGATAGTTGTCACATTTAAAATCAAAATCAAAATATTATTTCACATAGGCCTAGATGGGCACTTATAAAACGTCGAAAAAGGTGCACGGTTCGGGTTGGTCGTTTCCATGGAGAAGAACCGGCAAGAAACTCTATGGTTACTCTTTTCAAATCATTTGGTATTACAATATTATTCTGTTACAGCATTAGTACATAAGTATGGGGGGACAGCGTAGGCCCGACAATAGGTCGTTGCTTACAATGCAAAAAGCGTAAAACAGACTTAACAAAAGTTAACAGTTAACATTCCCAATGCTATTATATTTTTTTTTATATATTATAATGGGCCTCTCCCTCAATCTAGTCCTGAGGGCAGAGATGAGGTCAACGAACATTGGTCATGTTCCTCGCGTTGTGAACATTGACAAGTAGACGAAAATATGAAGCTATACGAATACGAATTTCCTGCAAAATTATGAAGTGGTGTTTTTTTGTGGAGGGACCTCCAAAGTTCTTTCAATGTCCAACTTTCTCACATTTAACTTTTAATAAGACTTGTACCCAATAACGTGAATTTCATTAGCACACGGTACCCTAATTCAATACAAACTGATTTCAATTTAAATTAAACAAATTAACAACTTCAGCTTTTGCATTGAAAAGGAAAAACAAAATTGTATTTTGAACTCGAAATTGAAAATTTTCAACATAGAGGTATGTAGGTAGGTATGCTTTGTATGACCCTAGGCGGCGTGTAAGGCCCATGTCCCAATGCCAACAAGAAAGCGACTGGCGACTATTTTCTTTCTCAAGAAATGCAATAGGTAGGTATCGTGCCAGTAAAAAGATACATAATATGAATACAGCCTGGATTTGTGCCCAGTTGATGGCAATAGGCTCGCCCCCTATTATATGGGACTTCGGCAAAATGTGGCAGTACTATTTTGGTACACCTCTGCCTAACACTTCTGGGTTTATAAGCGTGATGTTACTTTATGATTATAATATTAATAGTCGATAGCTGGCTATTTACACTGCCAGCGAGAACATTCTCACTATACTAGTTCGTCGCAGTGACCAGAGCAATCAAAGAAAAACTAGCTCACCGACGCTCGCTTGTCGAGCAGAAAGACTCGCGCTAGGTACTATCGAGGACACTCCCGCCTGATCACCATTAAGCAAATTTATGCTTGCACTTACAACATAGAAACACTCTCCAGCCCGCCCCGTTGAATTTGTATTGAAATAATGAATGAAAAGATACCGATCGGCCGAGCGCACTAACGACGCACGCCAAATGAGAGTTATTGTTATTTTGCGCGCCTAAGTTGACGCTTTCCTAATAGGTCTAAACTTTAAGGGGCTCGCATCGTGGCTCGGCGCCTCCGCATGTTTTATTTTATATTTATTATACATATATATACATCCATGACTCGAAACAAATGTCCATGCTCATCACACAAACATTTGCTCCACCCGGGATTCGAACCCGGGACCCTAAGAACGTAAGGCAGCCTCACTACCGCTGCGCTATTCGGGTCGTCGAAATTCGAACCACACACACATACTACTTGGTTATCACACCAACTGAGTTGCATGTTCTACTCGCCTTTCGTCTCCCTTTCTCGCGTATCGTTCGTGTTGGGACACGTCCCTAAAGATTCTATTTCAAGGACCAGTCCTAATTCCGGGCTTAATAACGGTCCGTTGGATTTTTGTGATACCTGTATAAATAATTTAGCTCTGTAAAGTTTTACTCTGAAATGGGTTTAACATAGTCATATTTTGAAATTATGGTTTGACATGGCGACAAATCGTGAATTCATACCCTGACAGACAATGCTTGTCAAGGATTTTGCTAAATTCATACCCGGAAGGAGAAGAAATGGGGATAAAAGTTTGTTAGGAAGTTAATCATTGTTACTGATAAGAAATCTCATCAAGCATACAGTTTGTAGCGACAATAAATATCGCCTGATGTCTATTGTTGAAACAAAACAAACACCAAAGAAACAGATTGTTTGCCAAGAATCTTCAAGTACCTATTGCAAACTTCGTGACCTCCTTGTAAAAGTTTATTATAGTGTGGGATGTTACACAAAGGCAATATACTATTTTGATCTTCACGATCAAGGTTAGTTTTTACTACCCTATTAAGGGATACCTTCTAAAATCTTGTTTTAATGACCCAGTGACCAAAAGTTTGAAACTAGCGAAATCAGTATGAAGACTGGAAATGGATTTTTTTGTTTATCAGCACCGCCGTCATCGGGCCAGATACGTTTTTTTGCTGTTTGCTCTAACTCATTTTAGACAAGTAAATCTAAGTATGGGTATTCGATACCACTTACCTCCAAGTTTTCAACATAAGAGCTCCATACGTAAGACAGAACCCGACCTCCCTTAACCAAACCCTGGCGGTACAGGTCAGGACCGTGGGTCTTCCGTACATGACTAGAGTGGTGCAGTAGATGAGGAGGGCTCCCAGCACTATGACCCTAAGAAGGGCTGGGCTTGCTGCTCTTACAACCTGGGAACAAGATGAAGATGTTGAAATGCAAGATCATCGGAAATCAGTTCGACCAAATATTTAGAGCGTTCAAACAAGATCTGTGATTTACAAGTACGATACACCACCGTAAAAGTAAAAGTCAAATTGGTTATCTTGGATAAATTATGTGAATTACGGCCGTTTTCTATAACTAAAATATCGCTGGACAAATAAATAATAGGTATATAAATAATATAACTGACTTAAAACTGTTACTTAATATGCCTACAAAGCTAGCTTGGAATATCCTATCCGCGTCACATACCTATCACTCGGAGGACTGTGATTCATAGAAAAAACAAAGAAAGCTTTTCTGAGACGTTTTCTTTCTCACGGTCCGTAAGCTAAATGTCAAACAGTTAGAGATAGCAACCGTCCGTTACCTGTTAGTAAGTTATTAAAAATGGCCGTTACTGTACGGTGTTACCACGGTATAGTGAGTCAGTCAAAACACACAATTATAATATAATCTGAGAGCTTTGTATTGCTACAATGACTTTGATCGGAATTGTCATAAACGTTTCTGCGGCATTATTATGTCAGTCCCATGTTTGACTTTTCCATTAGCGTTATCACTGATAGTCCCTCGGGCAGGATAAATTTCCTTAACTTTCAGTAATTCTTAGCTTATACTTCATATTTTCCAAGTACATTTTAACTTGAGAATATCCCGAGTTAACATAAATATTTTTTCACCTTTCATGAACCCCGAAATGTGCTTAAAACTTTCGGAAATGCTGAAAAATGTATTTAAAATGAGGAAAACTCTGAACATTTTCTGCCGATAATTTGGTTTGGAAAGTATTTTGTAGTACCTCAATTTGTGTTGACACCGCTGTGTTGATCGATAGTCCGTTTTGATGGATAGCTCGGGAAATAAAAAGAGTATCGAAACAGAAAAACGATGTAGCCGCTTGTTTTATGGATTATTTGTATTTTTTGTGGCAATATTTACGATTGCAATAGGTTTATAGATAGATAGAGTATACTTTTTATATAAAACAAATAAAATTCGGCTCTTTACCACATGCTGTTACTTTACACTAGGCTGGGTACACTAGGTAGAGTTTGGTGGTTCAAAGTATTTGAAAACCGGGTAGTAAAATGGTAACAAATCTGAATCTACAACACACTGTTTTCCGAAGCAACATTTCTGCTAGACATCATAACTCCTTGCCATACCTAAGCAGTCATTGTCTAGCAAAAATTTCAATAGCACCCCCTATCTAAATTCAGATTCACTCTAAAAACTGCAACGTTCTGAAAACATGCAAGGTCAAACCTGACATGAGTGTTTCAAACTAGTATCTGCATAGGAATTCGCCAAGATTTTGGATACCACAGCGAAATACGACACGGAAACATTGTAAGTAGATCGCAGCTCATAATTTTGGCTCAGTTTTGTCGCTTTGGCATTAGAAAATACCATTTTGGTTCTAAAAGTTATCGCAATTGTGCTCAATGGGCGCATGATTTGCAGCATTTAGTACGATTGCTACGGAAACTTTTTGGTGTTAAATAGCGTGGCTTGTCCTGTGCAAAACTAAAAAGAGATACTTGATTTGCCTGGGCCATTTTCTACATGACAACTTTTCTTATTTTACGCCATTTTTACGTATTTTTTTTAGCTCAAGGTGAAGTAGAAGTTCTAGGTAGCAGGCCGCAATAAGGATTTATTTACATTTAATTTTTTATTTCTACCAGTGGATGCAAACGTGCATTATCAGTAGTGAAATTGGTGACAATAGAAAGCCGTGTGACAAGTCAAAACACAATTCTTCAGGTTCGTTTGCAACCGGCGGGCATATGACGCAAATGTATGACCGTGAATGAAACAAAAATAGGTCGTCAGCATTAGGATAAACAAAACACCTTCATATATTACATAACATTGTCGAATTACATAACTCGGTAACGAACACACACGGAAATAATACAACTAGGGTACATAAGAGAACTCAAGATATTGATTGAGCAGGTTCGCAAACATTATGAATACTAATTACACAGAACGGTATTTGATAAGTTACCATGTTATTGCTTGAAGGCATTTGAGAGGTTTCTGGTGTAGCTACGCGTATTGAGTTGCTAGATTAATATTGAGCAGGCTCCTTTCTGTATGAAAGCTATGGGTGCTCAAATTACTATGTATATTGAGTCAGTTTGATTTTAATCTAAAATATGGTTTAAACACGTGTAATCTGTTTACCTACAACAGCTTTTTTTCAGGTTGAAAAAAAAAATACGTAATAGAATAGTTCATTTTGATACAAGCGGAAAAAGTTTGTTATTGTATTGGTGAGGGTGTCATTGAGCCGAGAACTGCAATAACAAATGTCCACGAGTATCAAACGACGTTTTTCAATACACTTTTGAAGAAATAAAATAAAAGAACGAAAAATATTTTTGTCATGAATTATTAGGAAAGTATGATTTAAATTTTTTTTTTTTCCGCGCTGTGCTTTCGCCAGGTTGAAGGAGAAGCAAAGGTATAAAGCAACTAAACAGCCTAATATGAAAAAAAAAAATAGAAATTCAAATATTTTTGAGTTTAGAACACAAATAAATGTTATTTTGTTCATAAACGTTTTTTTATTTTATTTTAATAATCATGGTGTTTGATGATATTCTATTTTTAAACATTATTTATTAGGAAAATTCACCACATCATCTAAAATAGTTTATGATTTATAGTGTTTTATTAATTTACTAGCTGACCCGCGCAACTTCGTCTGCGTTACGTAAGAGAGAGAGAGGCTTAGAGAGAGTGTGAGTCAACCTAAAAAAAATGCAGATAATATGCTTTAGCGGAATTTTTAAGAGGAACAATCCCGTCATACATGTATGATTGTTGAGTAACTTTAACCGTTAACGCAGCGCACGGAAAGGAAGCTCTCAAAAGCAATAATTTTTCGCTGTATTTGCAACAATTTTCATTGATGCTCCGCTCCTATAGATTGTAGCGTGATGTTATATAACGTATAGCCTTCCTCGATAAATGGGCTATCCAACACTAAAAGATGTTTTTAACTGGAATCAGTAGTTCCTAAAATTAGCGCGTTCAACCAACCAAAACAAACAAACTTTTCTCCTTTATAATAAGTATAGATTCAAGTAGGTAACAATTTAATTTCTCGGAATTATATGCATTCATCGTTAAAATATTGTACTATGTTTTTCCAATTTGGGGCTTCCCTCGACAGCCTTAGGTTTTCATCCTTGAGACTCGATGACAGTCATACTCCAGCTAGGTCGAAAGTTCTCATCAAGGTGCATGAATTGAGCCCAAACACGATATAGCTTTTTTTTCGGATGGGAAATCATCAAATGACTCCTCCCGGAGCAGGAGGAAGTGTCAGACTTTTACTGACTAAAACCCATCCATGTTCCTTCATCGCCCTTTGTGTTCCGGGGCCACGGTATCTCTTTCGAATAGTCCCGCAGCCCCGGCAGGCATCGGCCCTTGCGGACCCCTTCTTTTTTGCTGACTCTCTTTGAGGCGCGCGTAGAACACGAACGCGCCGTCGACACGGCCTGTCGTCATGAGACGGACGGACGGCGAGCTAGCCCATAGCTCCTCGTCCACAGGCCCGCGCCTACGGTGGCCGGGGGCCAATACGTGGCTCCCGACGCCCGGGGTGTCTCCCGCCGTGGCCGGGACGTAAGGATCTCTCCCTCTCACGTTCCGCCACCTCCTTCGCTAGCATGACTGCTTCGCAGAAGGAGGTGATGGCAACCCATTCCGTCTTGCTCCGGACCATGTATTGAACCAGGGCTGGGAGAGAGAAGTCGCCGCCGCCGATCGCCGCTTCGAGGACACGGCGGTGCTCCGCCCAAGTGGGGCACACCTCCACAGTGTGCTCCACTGTGGCCTCCGGTCGATCCTCACAATGGAAGAACCCGGGCGTCTCCTCCCGCCCGAAAACACGATATGAGGCCAATAACAATTTAGCTGTAAATATAATCTACGTAAACTGCGTATGGATTATTGATTATTGCGAATAGCATAGCACAGTTCTTGCACGGCAAGAACACGTGGATTTATCAGGCTTCTGCTGTTCGCTATACTTCTTTTTGGATCTTTTTGGAAATCATCCTCATCATCATACTCCTGCCCTTATCCCAATTTATTTGGGGGTAGCATGATTGTATTCTTCTTCCTTATGTACTACTCTATTACCTTTTGGAAAAATATTTCACAAAAAAAATAAGAAATGCACACAACTTAAATACAAAATGAAATATAGGAAATCTCACAGCATCAAAAAAAAAATTAAACAAATCACAAAAAGTGAAAATAATGTTGGAGGGTTTGAACCTGCAACCCCGTAGTTTACAGAGCGGTCATGAAACCGCAAGGCTATTTACTTCGTTGACATAAGCCACAAATAGCCGTTCTCATGTACTTACGTCATGACTGAAACGTCAAACAATTGAAGTATACGGAAATAATGCAAAATTGCCTACCCCCTTAAGGAAGTAGCGTGATAATATATAGTTTAAATATTGAAGAAGCCTATGCAGTAATTTTGACGTGATGCGCGCACAAACATTTCGTACCAACTACTTAAACCAAGGAAAGCTGATTTTCTTGAGTTCCGCTATTTTGTGCGTATTCACCTCAAAAATCAAATTTCAAGAAAACTGAGAAATCATATTTACCTGTATTAGATATGTAGTATATGTAGCAACTTAAAGGTAAACAAAAGGTTACACTTCATTGGTTTTGATTGTATAGGTGTTTGAAGTTTATTAATTTTAAACACAAAACCCTCTTTTTTGCGCTTCTGGATAACATTTTAAAAAAATGCTAAGACAGGTATTTCTTTATTTTTATTAATAAGTATTTATTCTGAGTTTCATGATTCTAGAACAATTAATTTTTTTTTTTCATACAAACTTTACCCCCCCTTCTCACCCCCTTTAAAAAAAAAAAACCAAAATTTCTATAGCCTATATGTTATTCTGAATGTATTTAAACAGATTTGTGAACATTTCAACAAAATCGGTTCAGCGGTTTTTACGTGATGCGCGGGTCAAACAAACAAACAAACAAACAAACAAACAAATTTTTTTTAAATGGTTTTAATATGTTCAGTTACTTATTTCAAGTCACACTGGCTGGTTTTTTTTTTTTAATCTTCAATGAACAGATTTTTTGTTCTCAACGATTTTATTATATGTATAGATTAGTTGATTTTGTATTGAATTTTAACGAAATTTTATTTAATATAAATCAAACCATTACGGTTTGACTATGTATTGAAATTAACTTATTTTATTTTTGACATTTTATATTTTATTTGACAAAAAAATATTGTATTTATTTAAATTATGTTGTCTAGTTATAATAGTAGTGTGTGGTGTGTATTTGTCTCTGTAATAGTAGTGTGTGGTGTCTCTGAGTATTTGTTTTTATTAACTAAGTTATGGATTGTTGTGTCTGATGCAAATAAAGAAATTAAATTATTTATTTAAATATTCAAAAAATCTTAACGCCTAGACGCATATATCTCTTTGCCGAGATTAAAAAAAATACAATGTCCGCTGACTATAGGCAGTGAGCCAATTTAGACTAAGTATAGGTATAGTTATCTGTGGCAATTTCTATTTCTGCACATGGTGTTGGAAAATAAAAAAAAACGCACGGTTGTGAAATACATTGCATGTCGAACCTAATCGTAGTGCGAAATGGACCAGTTTTCCGGCAAGTTTATTGAAAATGTCTTTTTGTATATAAAACGACTATTATGTCTAATAATTTTGTAGTACTGTACCTACACCCATGTATGCCATGTGGCTTGTCGGCGCAACACATTTTTTTCTTCCATTCTCTTTGTCAACCGTCACGCTATCATTTACTCTTTTTTCTTTCATATAATTTTTCACACAATCTACGTACCTACAGATTATAAACAATAAATAAATATTTTCATTTGTATACAAGGAAAGAAAACACCTAAATACTACGCAGTTAATAAATTTTGTACAGTACAGTAAAGCGAATTTCTGTCTCCTAAACAAGGTCAACTCACTGACATCAGTAAAAATATGGTCTGACCAAAGTTTTGGGACACATCACCAACCAAAAAGTTATACCGCCATTTGTTCACCAGACAATCATAAATACTTATCCTCTTACTTCTTCAACTCCTTTGGGGGGAGGGGGAAGTCATCAATCATGGAAGCCATAACCCGAAGCTATCCGTCACTGCCAAAATCATAATAAGTTTTTCTTTTTGGCGTGATTTCATGAGGCAACGTGTTGGGAACAATTAGTGAGGGCATAAGAAATTCTAGATTAGATGCCTTGGAGTTGAGGGAAATTAAGAAAAAGGGAATTTCTTAAATATACTTTATCTTCTATTCAAAATAGGCCTTGGATCGTACGGTAGTAATAAAATGCCCAAAAAAATGTTATAAACTACACTGACCTGCAAAAATAAATACACTACACTTTTAAAATTTCATTTTTTCCTAAACAATAGTAGTAGTAGTAGTAGTTAGAGATTTAAAATAATAAAAAAAAACGTTATAAACAATTATTATCAGCTTTCTTTGAAACTATAGACAAAATTAAACAATTTTTCGAGTCCTTTTTGTTTCGAAAGTATATCTTGTGTACTATAAAAGTTATTGCAATTTTGAAAGCGTGAGACTTATTTTTCAGGTCAGTTTATATAGTGTGTCGGTTTTAACTAAGTGAACTTGAAAAACGGCACTAAAAATCAAATCTCATGATTGAACTATTCCGATCGATGATTGTTGTCACTCCGCTACGCTGAAATGTATCATAAAACCTTTTTAAAACATACTCACCCTAACATGTCCATACTTGATAGTGAAATACACGATGAACGGCAGACATGATATCACTAGGCAGGCGAGCGCGAAGATGGTGGTCCTCACTACCCAGTTGAGGGCAGCCACGCATGGGGATCCGTCCAGGCAGGCTTCGCAACCCTCGGCGCAGGGGAGGCACTCGAAGGCATCGGGGATGGAGTAGAGACTGCGTTGGAGCTGGTAGAAGACAAGTTTATGTTAGTATAACATAGACTAGGCTAGGTAGAGGTGTGCGTGATAGTATACTAACATTTCGGCAGTTATGTTTAATTCCCATGTAAAAGGCGGCCATGGAACTCGGTTTTGCATGAAGGTTTTGTAGCACGTTTAAAACTTTTATGCATATGCATAACCTAGCGTGTATGGCTACTGCCTCAGTGAGTTCGATCTCACGACCTGCAACACAGGGAAATTACCAGTGGGCTCGTTGTACTCGTAACTTAGCTTAGAGTTACGTTTACGTTATGTTTGCTCATTTTGTCAACCCATTAAAATTATCCTGTCAGTTATTAACGGCATACAAAGCCCTTAATTCTACGCGTAGTGTTACGAGTATATTTCTCAAGAACATTTTATTTTTAGACCCTAAGTAAGTAAATCGGGCTTAAAACAAAAGCACATTTCTCCTAATCACCTGAACATAATTTATCCGCCTTTCTCTAGCTCAAAACGTCGTAAGCAAGTCGTTGACACATTTATTTTACTCAAAGAAAACGTACATGTGCGGAGTATTCGTACATCTGCGAATGACGGTAGCGAGGTGTATAAGAGATAGCTTCAGGGGATTTATTACTTTAATAACGTGTCGAGACAGAGTTGCTTTATAAGCCGTCATAGTATAAAACTTTATAAAAGAGACCTTTTGGAGAATAATAACGTATTTTAATAAACTCGTTTGCGTAAATTATAATAGTATTCAAAGGGATGAAGTTACATACGTAGAATAGATGTAAAAATATTTTTTCAGTGAATATTTGGTTTGGGAGTAATGTATAGTTAGGATTTTGGGTGCTGTTTTTTAGCGTTCCATTTTCTAGTACCTAATGTTTTCCATTGGTTTTTTCATGGAGGCTCTACAAAGTACTGCCTCGTAATGCGATATTTTAATTTCATTGCTTTTAATGTTTGCTCAAAACTTTTGTTATAAAAACTGTATAATTATAACAAAGCTATACGCTAACAGTAATGGCCTGCGGGGTATTGTAAAAGTTGATAGATGTCAGATGTCTTTTAATTTTCGATTTTGAGATATGACGATTTCCTCATGATGTTTTCCTTCGCAGTTTGGAAAACAGTGGTGATATTATTAATTACAAAAAAATAAGCGGGCTAGTCTTGGTATGAACTCACGACCAATAACATATAAGTTCGGATCGTTATCATTGGGCCACCACTGGTCTAAGAACTAGCTCAGCAGCTTCCCTTTATAAAGTTTAAAAGAATTTTAGTAATCAAAAACTTACCAGCAAATGTTTCTCATATTCTTCTTCAATGTCGCTACCGTTGTAGTATCGGTTATCAGCTGTGGTGTTGGGGTAGTAGAACCCTCTGCGACACACACACCGGTATGACCCTCGACGGAACCCCAATCCCGGCATTGGGACACACTGAAACAAGGTTTTAGATTTAATGTCGTTGATGGACCAGAGGACTTTGATTCACGACTTTATAGGCCTATGAATAAAGTTTTCGAAACGGGACTGCCATCCTCAAATGATGCATAAACCCTGATGCTGAAGGCTCAGAGAGGCTTTTCTTGTTTTATTTGGCTCAGGTTAAAATTAACGCACTGTTGCAACAGTAGCTGTAACCTTAGAACTTAAATATTTCATTGTAGCTTCCAACTTTTCAAAAACAAACTCGATACTTCTTAATTTAAACGCTTTTCGGATCAGGATAAAATAAATAATGTTGTCATAAACAGCCGGGTATAAATCTACGCTTTTCAACACATGGGCGTAACTACACAGAACAAAACTGGGCGATTTATTTATCGGAAACCGACACATCTACGTAAAAACCTCAGATCTGTTCATGAAGGTTGTGAAATACAACTTTTATCAAGCCAATTTGGTTTTTCAATCTTACTTCGAAAGTTTGTGAGGGTGGATGTATGCGTGAAAGAGTAACAATGTTTGTTGTTCAAAAACTAGTGAACGGATTTGGATGAAATTTGGGACCCTGAATTAACACCTAAGATTTTTATCTAGGTATTTCGATCCTGTGGAACAGTTACCGAACTCTACGCAGGCGAACCCGAGGGCGTAAGCTAGTTTTATATCAAATTAAAAGCTGATGATAAAGATGACAAAAGTTGCCATTAGTATGAAATAGCACGATAGTAACCATTTCTACTCTAGTGCAAAATTAGCCCCGGAATGTTGCATATGCCTTTATGTTAAATTGGAAGTATTTGAGTCAACCTACAAAATGATATCAAAATATTGACTCTACGTAGTGAGTATTACTCATTTATCATAAAATTAACTAAGAGCTATGCTATCTCAATATTAACCAATTTCATTATGAAACGATTTCAATTGAACCCTGCCCGCTAACCTTCTCTTTAAAAGATTGATATCGAACCAAAACATCCTGTATTTCCTATACCCCAAATAACAGTTTGTCCGTCCGTCTCAAAGGAACAATAGATGACGGATATAACCTTATGCTTACATCACGAAATGGATGAGGACCACTTTTTTATCAACGGGATGGACCCCTTGGGGTTCAAAAGGAAATATTGTTTCATCTTGCCCAATCATGTCAGACATAGATTTGGCATTTCATGGTTCTGGATGGACCAATTTTGTAGATGCAATTTTGATTGGATAAGGGTGAGGATTCAAATGTTTTGATTGGGTGGGAACTTGACTTCTGGCAAAATATCATTTCAGTAGTCTAAAGGAAATCTAGATTTGTTAGTAGATGGCGGCTGCCATCAGTGAGGTAGCCTGGTGATAAATGTGCGTTTTTTCGCCATGTTATTTAAAAACAGTCCTTTGCACAGGTGTATTAGTTAACATTACATACTTCTTAGTCTTAAAATAAAGCAGAAATATTTACGCAAGGTTCCAAAGCAATGTTTTCTTAATTATTTCTTTATTCTACTTACTACTTTTTTTGAAACTTTTTCACGAGAAAATCACTTCTGTATTTTGTACAAGTGTATCTTATTTCTACTTGTTAGAAACTGTTTCTTCATTATGTTTTAATTACTATCTGTATTTAAATTTAATAACAATATTTAAATACTTTTTACATAAATAATAAAATTAAGTGTTATCGCACGCACTACTTCCGGTTGTACCATCACGTTTTAATATAAATGTCTACCAAGGCTATTTCCGGAAAAAAAGATAACATGTGGTGGAAGTAAGAACAGTTGAAATGTACACAAGTGTTAAGTGATTTTGTAGAAACTTAATAAATATTGTGAGTGATATCCTGGATCCTAACATACTCTAACTCTGTCTACTAACATAATGCTAGATTTAGAATAGTAGACAGTTGGTCCTGTTGCCAGAGTTAGTATATAGTACGTAAACTACGATAAATTTCGATTTTCAAGCAATTCGAAGTGTTTTCATTTAGTTACCTTTAAACCCTGGTGGTCAGAATCACTAATACTTAATATCTACTAATATTTCGGTGGAATAGTGATTTTAGGAATTCCAAGTAGTAATAATTTTCGTCGAAATTATCGTAGCAATATTTATTAAACACAATAATGCACTGTTTTAGACTTTCACGGTTTTTCACTACACTTAAAGTACTTACGGGATGATATCCGTGATTTTCTTTTCGTTCGTTGAGCTCCCGATATTTCGACGGAACGGACGACGGACGGACGGTTTTTATTTTCACGGATATCATCCCGTAAGTACTTTAAGTGAACACAATAACGTTGTACTTTAGTACGCTTCTTATCCCTCACAAAGAAAACTCAAAAAAATGGTTTTAAGTTATACTATCTACTATTTTACTCTAATTTTCTAAAAAACTCGCTGACCAAAATCACTGTTATATTATCCTCCAATAATTAAAATACTTCTTCACAAAATAACAGTTACAAATAAAGTATCAGTTACAAATATACTTTATTCACGTTAACAGCAAGTGGGCACTCTGCCATGCAGATCACATAACAAAGGTACAGTCCGATAAGCTATTTTAATTTTAAATGAGGATCAGAATCCAGTCAATATCAGATTGAGATAATGAGATTTAAAAGAATCGAGAAATCGGATGCTGCTAAATACGCTTGGACTGGCATTGTTTGTTTCCTGTATTTTTTCCTGTTTACTTAATCTTTTAAGATGGTATATTTTTAATGAATCCTGGAAGTACCTTTGGATTAGGGACCTATATCTTTTAAACCGATTGTCAGTTAAATGCTTTTGAAGAAATATTTTTGAAGGCTATCTCAGCCGTAAGCTGCTTCCGTAGATGGCGAAATCTCGCCAGTTTAGATTCGAGTTATTAGAATTATAAAAACAATCTCACCATCATTCTCAAAAGTATAAGAACTTCTTTTGGCGACGGAAAATATCGATTCATCATAAAAAAACAACTAAACAAGCCACTCAAGCATTCGTTCAGATCAAGTGTGCTTGAACTTATGAAAAAAGTTATCTGGGAACGTAAAGTTCAAGTTTTATTCCCTTAAGAATAAGCCGCATTTTTCTTGAATGGTGTGACATTTGACAAAAAAGCCTGTATTTGTTATAGAACGGCACAAACCGTCCGATTTATTTTAGGTTTTCTATAAATAGACGTAAACTTTCGAGTCCAACCATCTGACGCCAGCCAGGCCCATTTCGAAAAGAATACAATGTCTGACTTATCTAACATACGCCGGATATTTATGTAACAGAATACCGGAGCGTCCTAAAACAGTACGTTTAGAATTGACTAAGAAATCGATGCTGAATTATCCAACAACCAAAAAATCGAAATAAAGTCTCATGGAGCCTCCCACCCGGTAATGGATTACGACTCACACCTCCCAGAAAAGATCAGCCTAAAATATTCCCACAGCTGGGAGGCCTGTGTCCCGGCTTTATAACTGCACACGAGGAACGACTTCAAATTCATTCGTTAACAGAGCCTTACCACATACTGAAATATTTAATTTTACGAACCCAATTAGCATGTTCCAATACCTGAAAAATACACAATAAAAATGATTCACGCTCATTCTGCTACACGTTGTATATTTCCTAAAATATATCTTGTATTTTCAAAAACCGAACGGGCATGAGACATACTTCGGCAGACATCCAAAGTGTTCGAACGTGACTTCTGACAATTCTAACCTTAGCTTTCGATTATATTCGAGAGCTTCTTCTATAAACGGTTAGCCTCGTAGACTTCCAATGTCGAGGCAGGTGCTGTTATAGGCAGAAAATTCTCTGTTGTATATTTTTTTTTATAATTTCTGTTACAAACTAAGCTCCAATAAATATATCGTAAACATTTGATTTTGATATAAGTGTAGCACAAATGTTGAAGTTGGTTGCAAGTCTTACTGGATTCGGTGAATACCAGTGCTATACATGGAGTGACTGCGTAATTTTCCTCCATCACTCAGTTAATAGGTAACACAATACTCCTTGGTGAGACTGGCTTTAAGACTTTTGGGGAGATTTTTATAAAATATTTCTATAATAATAAAGAAACAGGGTTAATGCTCTTACCTCAGCCTTTTCATAACAACAATAAAAATCGTACCGCTTTAACAACAAAAAAACTCAATTTCTCAGATAACAAGATGACACTTTAGATTTTCTCACACAACTAAATGAAACTTTCAAGGATGAGAACCTTTGTACCTACCTAGCTATAGAAAAAAGGGTTCAAATCATTCATGTTTGGCCTACGATTTGACCCTCAAAAAGGGTTCAGTAGCTACATTTAGAACTTTATGTAAAACCCGTGAAGAATAGGGTTACATACAGTTGCAAATCGTATAACTATTGGTGATCCATCAGCCCCATAGGATATTAATAATGCTAACTGATTCTTCGATTCGTGCTAAATGGTTCAAGAAATATGATGTTTCATGTTTTGTAGCAAGATAAAAAGATATTAAATTGTGTTTAACAGGTCGTAATAAGACCTATCTTTATCTGTCCTTCTATGTAACTGACAACGGGCTTACACTAACAAAAGGGGACATCTAAATGTAATACGTAAAACTTACCTAAATAGTCCTTACACGACGACGTTGGTATGGTATACTGGCTCAAAAGAATCAAAGAGTAACCACTGCTTTTCTTAGAGTAAAAAGTTTCTGCCTAGTCAGCACTCGCTAAGATTTACTCTTTGGTATATAAAAAAACAAAATCGTTGTCAAACTTAGCTCGGTGGTTTGTGACTATTTACCTAACTCGGATCAATCAGACCAAGTATAGCTTCAATTTACTCGCTCTTTTTGTTCTGAAAATATACTAACTCCTAGGCCATACTCAAATTACACGCGACTTGTAGCAGCGATTGCGGAGATCTATCTTTATTTAATCTCTTTTTTTAATTAATCGTATGTCACGGTCGAGTCACCGCGACGTAACTTGCGGAGCGATAAGTTTGGCGAGTAACGGAAACAAGTGAAGAAATCGTATCACCAGAGGCCGTGAACGAGGCCTAAAAGAAAACAAAACTTTTAGCCGACGTAATGTGGATTACTCAGCCACAAAATGTCTTTATTTACAAACCAAAGATACGAGAAAGTCTGTGTGATACTTTTTGTCAATATCTCAAAGTTCAGACGTCAAAACACATAAATTATATTATTGAAGCTGTGTTAAGATAAGTAGGCTGAGTTTGTTGTTACCTTTGCTTCGTAACGAACACTGTGAAAAGTAGGTGGCATGTTTTTAAAACCAGATGTAGTTAAATATTTTAAGGTCTAAATAATATAGTAAACTTCTTATCTCCATCATCTTCTTTCTCTTTCTGTAAGTGACAATATAAGTTTAGTTTTAAACCGTGAAAGCTTAAAACAGTATTTGACATTATATTAATCTGTGAATACCTACTTATAACATATCAGACGCGAGTCCGTATTATGAGGAAAGGTTAGCGGTGCTGGGCCCATACAAACGTTATAATATGAGCCTGATTCCTCCTGCTAAATAACATTAGAGAAAAAAAAATACTGTCTTATATTTATATCCGTCTTTATGGTAAAGACGGATATAAATATAAGACAGTATTTTTTGCCTCTCTTCTTCGAATTTTCAACATTATTGTTATTAAAAATAAAAATCGGAAAAAATACTATCTGTCACTTTTGTTAGGACGCTGGGTAAGTTTTGGAGGCTAGCTTATAGAGATCTAGCGGACGTCACGCGGTTTCAACCGCGTAGTTCCCGTTCCCGTAAGAGTACGGGGATAAAATATAGCCTATGTTACTCGCTGATAATGTAGCTATCCATTGCTGAAAGAATTTTTCAAATCGGTCCAGTAGTTTTTAAGTTTATTCGTTACATACAAAAATGCAAATCTTTCCCCTTTATAATATTATAAGTAATAAGTATAGAAGTATAGATATACAACAAAGGTGGATCGGCCACTTTCGAACACGTTCAGTTGACATGCCGCAAACATGCACGGCGGATTTGGTAAAGGCTCCATTACACTGATCTTATTGGCACGGGCAGGGCATTCTATGTATCTCTCTTTACAGTGTTTAAAAATATCGATTATGAATATCGTCAAAAACACACACTATGTTTATAAGCTTTTATTCTTACTTAGTATTTCCTAATTGTGATACAAACCTAAGTATTTTTTCTACAAACACAGATTGGCTGAATGCTTATCTGTTTTCTTGGAAAACTTTTCGTAATAAAATAAATGGTAGACAAAAGTCCGCCATTTGTCCGCCACCGATACGGTATCACACTGACACAATTGGAATAAAAGATCACTTGTTACTTGGAGAGAGTGAATTTGGTGTTTATTGGAAACGTCTGCTTTTGGGTTTGTGTTTGGTTCATGAAGTTTTATTTTCGAGAATTTTTTAATGGTAGAAAACCAGTTTGCTTATGTTACGCAATTATGTTAAAATTGTGATTTTTGATGATTATAATAATTGTACAGCTAAAATAGGATTAGGCCTGTCGTACTATATGGATCGGAATGCTGGGCTGTGAAGAAGATGGATGAAAAAAGATCGCATGTAGCGGAGATGAGAATGTTGAGGTGGATGTGTGGAATGACAAGAATGGATAAAGTGAGGAATGAGTCCCTACTAGGGAATGGGCAACGACAGTACTTTCAGTTTTTATGTCTTGCGACTGGGACTGTGTAGCTACATTTAATTTTTATCTTCGTTTCGACAATTAAAAAGGGCCTACTTGAAATAAATGCTTTGATTTTAATTCTTATAGAGGAAGTTTAAATAAATGCTTTGATTTTATTTTTTGAAGTATTATAGAGGAAGTTTGAAAGTTGCGCCAGTTGCAGAAAAGTTGAAAGGGAATATTGACTGTCTTGGTTTGGGCATGTGACGATGAGGGACGAATCGCATGTGACTAAAAGAGTGATGAGAGAGAGAGGAAGACCAAAGAAAAGAACAATGGATTGTGAAAGGAATGATATGAAGGAAAAAGGAGTAAATGATAGCGTGACGATTGACAGGGGAAAATGGAAGTTAAAACGTTTTGTGCTGACCCCAAATAACATGGGACAATGACAGGAAGATGATGAATTGTATACGTCTAAAATAAGGCACGTAGCTAAAACATGCCAAGGTGGAAGGCATAGAATTTCGTTTTGAAGTTTCGTACTTCAGGAGTAAACAAACTTGAAAACGGTATTATTTTCCTTATTAATTAAATTCTCCCAAAATTCTCAAACAAACATAAAACCACGGGTATTTTTCAGAGGTTCACAATGCGCTGCCATGACACTCGAATGCCGGTGGCTCTGGCTTCGATGATTGATTTATTGAATCTGGGAATATTGGACGCCGGTATAAAATTGTACGTGCCAGGCGATCAATTTACGAGTCTTTGTGCCAAGTTATATCGAAATGGATCCTCCTATTTCAGGGTTATGGATGACTATAAAACATCCTCATTTTGGTATCTTTACTGTTTATTGATTTTGTATTAAGGAACCAGATTGTACCTGCTTTTATGGACTTGTCCTGGTTTAAGTTGCGAAACTTTCCACTTTTGCGGTATATTGCTTTGTCATTAGAAGTTTCAATTAGTTTTTTTTTATGTAAGACCCATTCTATGTTTATTAGTCTCTTTTTTATCAATATTTTTCATATAAACCAAGCGCGTGTACGTTACCGATTATTCATTCATAGAAACTGACGGCCCGACCTAATTCTAACAATTCCTTGTCACATGTTCTATTCCATCATACGCTGTATCACGAATGTATGACGAATTACATCAGTTGTTGTATGTTACTGGGAAAATCCAATTCCAGGTCAAACTAAATCAGTAAAACAGGTTTGCCCTAAGACACCCTGTCTTAGGGCAAACCTGTTTTACTGATTTATCGAGTCGGGATACACTTATCCAAAAAAAGCAATTACAATGCGTCTAACTTGGATTTTACGCGGTTGATGACAGTTCTAACCTTACCTAACCCATTTAGACGGGGCGCTCTATGATCGTCATTCTGTGATGAGCCCTAGTTTGGCCTAGAACAAACAATTAATAAATTTAGCCGGAAATCAGGTTTAGCCGGTAACATGATTATATAAGTGACTGACTACTTATATTTATTTTCTTAAGCCAAGTACTACTCGTACTTGGTTAGGAAAATAAAGTCATAAAGTCATTTCCCCAAATGACCCACAAAAAACTCACCGCTACATTTATATATGTAGGTTTGCTCGCAGACAGTTTGCTAGCGGGTAACAAAAATACGAGGGACAAATAGCGTAGCAGACGTCACGGTTTGACGGGATAGGTCTAGAAACGTCTTTCATGGCCCTCAGAACCGACACGGATCAGTAAACGTAAGAAAAAAAAAAGATATTTGTGAAGATTTTCGTATTTTATCAGAAAAGTTACTCATATTTTTTTGCTGGCTCGATTCAGTCTGAAAAGAGACAGGTTGGTTGGAATGTTGTGTATTTATTGGACCATAAATGTTATGAAAGGTTTTTCACCGATATTTTTGGGGTAAATATCTGTTTGGTATTTTTCTTTAAATTATTAAGTACCAAAGCTTAATAAATTGAAAGTAATATTGAATTTTCCTATAAACAAAAACTGGGTACCCTTAATACTTATTTTCCTGCAAAGCTACTACCCGTTTTCACAAATTTTGATGCTAAGTCAAGCGTTTTATATTCAACTGATAAGCGCACTCAATTGACTTTAAACCAAGCTTTTCACAGCTCCGTATGAAAATTCTGTTAAACCAGCGTCGTAAACAGTCTCAGTATAAAATGCACGATCTTGCAAACATGCATGATAGATAGAGTTAAGAACCCTTCCGTTTTAGCTCTTGGCCACAAGTTACAGGATTAAGCGAATGCGACACACCAAGACTCTAGGTACGGTAAATCTGAGCGCATGTGGATCCGGACATCGGAATTTGACAGATAATAAATATACTGAATCTGTCAAAGTTCGGTGTCCACAGGTAGTCCGCATCCGGTTCATTCGATTGACTTGCGTAGCAACGGTACCTACCGACGCGACGGAAACAGTAGACACGCAGGTGTTTCAATTGACACAAGTCGAGTCGCAATTCGCATTCCCCGAGGCCGTAAACCGAGTCTTACTGTAACCAATTTCGGCTACTGACGTCACCTACTTCCAGAATGTCAAGCACCCAACTTTGACTGTTAAGGTCTTATGATAAACATAACCGTGGAAGTGTACCCTACCCCACATGCGACCCTTTTGCCCTCAAAAAACCTGGTCACGTAGAAAATAAACAAAATGAACCACGCATTCCGACCTCCGATACATTATCGTAAAATAAGTTGAAGTTGTTCGCAGAAATACCCGTGTTGGTATATAAAAATGTGTATGAGAAAATAAAAATACGTATATATACAAGAGTGCCTTTGAGAGTTTCGAAACACGGGCCTCCTTGACTTGAAATGGTGACAAGTAATAATATTAAATGGCAATTTTTAATTATTTGTATTCTCCGACTTTTCAACGCATTTTCAAGATGCCTCGATTTGGTTAATTTATTTTTTCATTACGATTTAGCTCTAGGAAAGCTTTGAAGTACTGTAGCGAAAATTAGTTATATACATAAATGTACATAATTATCACTGCTATCGAATTACTGACTTTATTTTCATAATATGTTAACGAAAAATCACAATTAATTTTAACTAAATATTTACAGCAAAAGGACTAAATTTATAATTAATTAATTATATAAATTAAATTTATATAAAATGCATCCCAATTGGATGCATTTAATATTTAATGACAAAAGACAAAAGGTTGATTTTTGAATAACATCGTTTGAGTACTGTGGTACTGGCATCATTTAAACTAGATCCAAGAGTTGGGTAGCTGAATAGACGATTTGCAAAACTTACACCTCCATATATAATGAAGACCTAAGTTCACTCGTAGATCCTTATTTGCTAGCCAAGTTGAGTGGGGTTAGAATAAACTAGAAAAATAATATCCTAACCCTAAATCTTGACCTTTTTTGGGTATTATTTAATATTGGAGCTCAATAAGTAGGTCGCAGATTGCTGAAATTAAAAGCAAGAATTTTGGTATGTTATGAAATTGTTAGGTTCGTAAAGGACAATTCCAAGACTTATTGTAAATTTAAAAGTCTTGGTTATGTCATTGTTTCTTTTCGTGCGGTTATTGCCTGCATGGTGTTAAAGTTTTTATGCCATCCATGGGCCCCTGACTTGGCTTTTACATGTTGTCGAAAAATATCTCTCAGGCATGCTGGTTTGGTTTCCTCACCATGTTTTCCTTTACGGAAGCAAGTAATATAATATAAAATAATAATATATAATATATATTTATTGTATAATAGGCGAGACGACAAAAAAAATCTAATTAGTCCGTCACTTAGATTATCAAAAAATATTTGATCCGTGTTTTTTCATTTGTTACGTAAACCAAAATTGACGAAGATACGACGCTTTTAAAATTCTCAATACGTCACGCCTAGGTATAATTTTTAGCTAGTTCTAACGTCACGAGCCCCCACTCCCGAGTTTTGATGCGTTTTATCTTTGTCAATATTCATTGATTTACAGAAACAAAAAATACGTGTCCATTAATTTCCAATACTCTAACTGACGGACTAAATAGATTTGCATTTTTTTGATACTGTCGTCATGCTTATACGCACATGAATCCAAAAGCTCAGAGGTTTGTGTCTTGGGTTTGAACTCAAGACCACACACAAGTCATAACTTGGTAGTCCGACAGTCACACCACTAGGCTATCACCGCCGCTTATAATACCAACTAATGAAAAATACATTAAATTTCTACATAATTTTGTCTCCAACATGGTAGTTTTTTTTAAGTAGTAATGTTTAATAAATCCCTCACAACGAAACCACAGAAGTGAGAAATAATGATTTATAACATGCTTCTCCTCGTAAACTAATAATCATTTTGATGCTACTTATACTAATGGATAGGCAATTTAGATTGAACATTATGAACAATCTCCTTTTTTTTTTTTTCAAAATACCAAAATTTGATTTTACTCTAAAATCTGAGCGTACTTGCTACGTACCTCTTGCGAAAGAATGAATGCTCAAGTTTATTTGGTCAGGGAACCTGGCGACAACAGGAGCTAAATTAGCAACTATATTTGTGGTGGTTCAAACTTCGTTTGAAATACCTACTGTTATAATAAAGTTCTAATCGTACAACGTAACAACCACTTTGTAGTGCAAGCTGCACTACAAAGTGGTTGTTACGTCAGTCACTGCGGGCTGAATAGTGCGAAATGAGTGGTTTTTTGCGATTTAAAAAAAATCTATTGATTGGACTAAAAAACTAAAACACTGTCATGCTAATATGTTGCTTGTAGAATTATTTGCCAAAAAATCGAATGATATATCGAATGATATATATTTTAGTATGGTTTTTACTCGTTAAAAGAAATTTTTAGAGATAAGTTCCTGATTTTTTTTATCGAGTAAAATTAGTTGTATTATGTTTTCAAAACGCTATCATACTAGCATTTATCCTGAAGAATATCATATATTTTTCTGGTTTTGTTTGTTGCAGTGAATCATAATTATGCTTTTTTGCATTATAAAACTCGCGTTTAGCTCCTGTAGTCGCCATAAAGGAAGGCAGACAGTCAGATAAAATAGCCGACAGACATATCGACGGACGTTACCTGCGTATTTTTATTAATAGTATGTAGTATGGATAAATGTCCTTCCACACTAAAGACGTCAATGTATTACATACGATGTATGTATATCGTAAAAACCCAAATAAAAGTTTGTAACAAAAATACGCCCTGTATTTGTTCTGATTATTATTTTTTCTTTTTTATTGCTCACCCGATGTGTTTTGACGTAAACGTTCCCATGTACTAGTTGGGTATATAATATTTTTGTTTTTACCCTGGTCAACTTTTATCGGTCATATATTGAGGGTAAAAATGAGTGCCTGGGGTCATTTCAGCGAGGTACGGAGAATGTGTTGAAATAATTTGTATTGTACTGACTGCTGGTTTGGGAGCTTTTTGGTTTTATATTTTGGAGCTGAAGTTTTAACAATGGTCTCAAATATAATTGGCGCTGAATAAGGCATATAAGTTTTGACAAAGAGTGTATGTAACATAACGTAGTTACGTATGATTTTTTTGGGCATAGGTAACATAACATCACACCTGTCATCCCCGACGAGTTAGGCGCTTATTACGCTCTACCACAGGACGGAAGATAGATTGGAAGCTGGAAACCTCTAATCTGTGTTGTCAAGGCGTTTAACACCATCACAATATGTAGCTCTAGTTCAAGTTCTGGAGGCTAACTGTAATTAGCGTGTAGTGATGAACCAGTGGTAAGGGCCCTGACTTACGAGTGACGTTCCCACTGCTGGGACACACTTCAGACTGCCCGGACCTGGTTGGTGAATGAACAATAGGAGGTTTCCTTACGATTTTGTCCTTTACTGTGAAAGCAGTGGTGATGACAGAAAGTACACAGAGTAAAGTGGCCCCTATTACTTGGGACTTAAAAACATAACTGGCAAAATGTGAATACCCTTAGCCTAGCCCAGCGGGAATTACAGGCGTGGTGTTATGAAAAGTGCGCGCTTGGATTGAAACCCCCGATTATACTCAAAAGTCAGTCAGGTAGAGGTCACTTATCAATCATACTGTACTTCTACGAATTCTGCCATTAGTAAGCATTTTACTACAAAGGAAAAGAACAATCAGCGAAACGATTATTATTTTTAACAAAGCCTGTTTCTGGACATGATAGTCCAAACGAGGGTTTTCCGTAAAGGAAATCGATGAAAGAGGGGATTCTATGGGGATTAAGTCCCCCCTTACCCTGTCAACGTGTGTGAGGGATTAGGCGATGAGCGCGTGAACACATGGTGTTTGATTATATCTTCTCACGGCTTCACGGATTACCTACCTCTTGGGTAAATAATTACGGTTGATCTTTTGTAGATGGTGGATTTTTTCATCAAAAATTTATATTTCTGATGAAAAAAAAACCGGACAAGAGCGAGTCGAACTCGCGCACCGAGGGTTCCGTACAAACTTTTTAACACCACCTTTTTTTGCACCAACCGCAAATAATAAGTTTGTAATATTAAAATCCCTTTTCTTTGTAATTAAAATAAATATTTGCGGTTTTTAGATTTTTTCCTTTAAATGTGCTGTAAGACCTTGCTTTTTGCCAAATTTCGTGATTCTAGGTCAACGGAAACTACCATATAGGTTTTCGACCCAAAACCTATAGGGAACTTCCGGTTGACATAGAATTGACAATTTTGGTTAAAAGCAAGGTCTTACAGCACAAATAAAGGGAAAATTTCGAAAAATAAATAAAACTTGAAAATTAAGGTAAATTTTGGTACTTACAAGTTTTCGCAAAAATCTAAATTTGCCCATATCTTTTTATCGTGTTGACTCCGGACCTTGATTTTTATCTTACATCTAATAGGGATCTTCAGTATATGGTATAAATTTCAACATGCTAGGTCCACCCGTTCCTGAGAAAATCGATGGTGACAAACGGACAGACGGACAGGAAAGTGATCTTATAAGGGTTCCTTTTTTTACCTTTTGAGGTACGAAACCCTAAAAACTGAGAAGTGTTGCAGAAATGAGTTTGGGTTGGTCCCCGGATGTTGGCAACAGACTTTAAACTGAAGAAATCCGGGTGTACAAGTACTAATTGTTGACCTCTGCTTAACTCTTTGAGGATTTTATGTTTTGAAAATGTGACTTTAATAGTTATGCCGAAATGTAGGAAATGGACATAACATTTCTTGGAAATAAGACTATTTATTGCCCACCAGCGCTGTGCTGTAGGCCTTCCATAGCACAGCATCATGCTGAATAGTAACTTGCATATCGCAATCACAACGTGCAAGCTTTCAACTTTTTATTCCGTCCTGTTGTATTTATACATTTTTGTTATGCGTACTGTTTACAATTTTTTTTTTGGTCATTTCGTTTGCACATGATGTTCCTGCGACAAATAAATATTTTTTCTTTCTTTCTAGTGTATCTAATCATGATGCTTTCTAGCGAATATGATTTCGAGAGCTTTATTCACGTTTGTATGAATTTCTTTGAATTAACTTGCAATGTAAAACAGCAAAAACGCAACAACTGAATTTTAAGGGTGAAATTGATGGAATCACCTAAACTACTGTTAGATCCGTAACAAGCTCTTTCTTTATGACTTAACTTTTTTTTCTGTGTACTTTTAAAATAGATTGTTAATAAAAACACCAGGTAATTTAAAAAAACAAATGGAAAAAAAATACTGCGACTGCTAGACTGCGTAAAAAATAATTAATAACTTTAAATCAAAACGTGAAGAAAAACATCGTGAGGAAATCGGCATGTCCTAGAACTAAAAATTCGAAGACATGTGACATCTACCAATCCGCACTGGGCCCGTGTGGTGGATTATAGCCCATTCGCAAAATACGCGCTTTGACTTGGAATTGTGGACCCCAGCCCGTTATACAATGTGTGTAAGTTCACAAACCTACCTAGTCATCCGCGCGTATTTGATTTGATATTTTTTTTATTTTTATCTTGTATAGATAATAAATAACTCTTTTTAAAAATAAAATATGGTCATGTTATACCATTTTAAAATCCTCATGATTACCGCTTTAGTTTGATACCCATATCGCAATATCCAATTTTTTACCGGGGTACTACAAGGATTCTAACGATACCACGTACATTGAAATCGGTTTAGGCGTTTAGAAGTTATGGTGAAATAAAGAAACTCACAAACATACGTTACATACATACATGAAACCTGAAAACATAACACTCCTTTTTTGTGCAGTCGTGTAATAATAAAAACGAATAGATGAATCCCAATAGAATTGATTTCCTTTACACACATTTTCGTATAAAATCATCATCTATATAGCCTTTGTCCGACTTTGTCGGCTTTCTAACTGGATGCAGCTTAATTTGATACAGTATATAATTCTGAAAGTCAATTAAGTGCTTTGTAAAACCGGAAACATTTTACCAAAGGATATATATTTTTAATCCACTTTTGTTATATAAATATCGGTGAAATAGAGTTAAAACGGAATGGAATAGTAAACTGTAATGATTGATTCATTTGTGATTGTGTAACGGAATTTGGAGATGAATAATTTGAGAGGAAAATTTTATCAAATGATTTATGAATATATTTTAATCTCTGCACTCTTCAAACTACTTGCGAGCTTGAGGAGCTCGTGGCTAAATAAAAACAGCCGCTCGGATCAATCTTGCCTAGGTTAGTCTGTGGATGGGTGACCACACATACAGAGTTTCCTGCGTGCCTCGGGTAGCACGTTAAGCAGTTGGTTCCGGCTGTCATTTTTGTAGATCTTTGATAGTCGTTATAACTGAAGTCAGTGGCCCGAAAGTCTGACAGCCAAGTCTTACCAAGGACTACCGTATTACCCAGTAATAACTGGGTAGTGGAGGCCAGATAGGCAGACGCTCAATGTAAAATGCTGGTATCCGGTTAGACTGGAAGCCGCCCCCAATATAGTTGGCAAAAGGCTCAGCAGATGATGACTCTTGAAACCGCTTGAAACGTATTGATGTTGGTTTGTGTTCGAATTAGTTAAAGTGCGTCCAAACCAAACTTACTGGACTCCAAATGCGGATACCGGACTTGACAGATACTAAATACTGGAATGTCTAACAAAGACAGGTGACTAATATCTTTTCAACATGATTGTATTCTGATTATTATTTTAATGACATTATGTATTTGACCTTAATTTTATTCTATTTTATTGACATTTTGTTTTTGATTATCAGTTTTTGACATGATTGTATTTTGATTATTATTCTAATGACCGAAACAAGAATGAATGAGATGTATTTGACTATAATTTTATTTTATGCGATTTTTTATTTTTTTTATTCTCTATTTTAAATTTTTATTTAATTTTACAAATTTTTAATTAAACATTATTTAATTAATGCTACTTGCTGTATAATGTTATAAATTGTTGTCCATGTGAACTTTATTTTAATTATAAGATCTTATAAAACACATGTGATATGCAATAAAGAATTGAATTGAATTGAATTGAATTGACCGCAGCCAGCCGCAGTATGGTCTGCTCGGTTTGACCGCACCTTTGGAGTTTTGCATTGATTAGCTACTCAGTATTTCAGTTCAGCAAAAATACTCTATTATGTATTGTTAAAATATAAGACATTATACATAAAAAAATAACTAAATAATTCTTAAAAATTACTGCCTCATTGGCCTAGTGCCAGCGCGACTGCTGAGCATAAGGTCCTGGGTTCGATTCTCAGGTTGGGCAAAAAGTTTATGAGTTTTCCATCAGGAATTTCTCAGTAGCAGCCACGGGATCTGGATTCGTGCCCGGCTGATGGCAATAGGCTAATCCTTTTTACATGGGACTTTAAACATGACTGGTGCAATGTCTGTGGGTGTTCTATTAGGTACAGCTCTGCCTAGCCCTTCGGGGATTACAAGCGTGATGTTATGTGATTTTTATTCATTCCTATATTAACAGGAGTGGTATTCCGCTTATTTATTTTATTTATTTATTTATTTATGTACACACAAAATATTTTACAGGACAATATATTAGCATAGAAGAGCACAAAGGTACTGCTTATTTCTTAAGAAATTTCTTCCAGCAGACCTGCGAGAGGAAAGTTGGATAAGAAATGTAGACACAGTGTGTAGAAACGTCACACAAGAAAATTTAAATTAAAAACATAAAACAAAACAATATCTATTTATGAAATAAACATACATACGAATACATACACAAATAAAAAAAACTACTATTGTAAATATTTACCTAAAATATACATACATAAATATGAAGAATATTACTGTATAGTATAAGAAAGGTAATGCTCTTTGACTTGTTTTTTAAAGAGAAATAATGTTTTAGAATCTCGAATGTTAGGCGGAAGTGAGTTCCACAAACGTACTGCGTGAACAGAGAAGGAGTAGGAATACAGTTCGGTTTTATGGGATGGGAAATTTAGATGATGCCTGAAGTGGGATCTACAAAGAGCATCAGAAGGACCGCTTAGTTATATAAAAGAAAATAATTGTTTTCCTTTTAATTTTTCGGTAATTTTACTGATCTTTAATTAATATAGTGTCTATTATTACGCAACCTCACTCACCTTTAATGGTCAAGTCAAGTAATTTAACGTCACCAAAATGTCAAATAGAAAACAATGCCCTTTTGTTGGTCCTTAAATCCACTTCTAACAGCCCAATAAAGTTGTGTAGAGCTATTGTAACTATCGCTGCGATAGGAGAGAGCCACTAGTGAAAGCAATAGAGATACAATCGGTCTTAATCCGATTGTGTGCATTGAGTATCGAGGTATAGAAGTTTGTAGATGCTTTGACTGGATGTAACCTTGTTTGTAAAAGTTAGACGCTTTAACTTTGGTTAAATAAATAAGGACTAGCAAAACGTAATAAATCAAATAGGTGTTTAAACCATATCTTCGTCGTGACGTGCCGATTGCACCTAACTTCATCCACAAAACTAGTTTTAAAAACACTCGTTTAGATCACAAAAATAAAAATAAAATACTGTCCATTGATGAATACAGCCAATCTAGCTAATAGTCTCATGTTACAGTTATCATGAGATAACAGAGAATCTGTATCGTTTGAAACTTCCCTTTGTAATTAATTCTGTTTTAATTAAAATCTAGGGCTCCAATTTATGGATCAAACTTACAGGGTAGCTTAATGATGAACTAATCTCGTTAGTGAATTTTTTAACAGATAACCTACAATTAAAACCAAAGATAATAAAATACTCGAGAAAAAGATGAAAAAACTGAGTGCCCCGTTGGTCAAGTGGTTGGAAGTCCTGGTGCTGAGCACGAAGTCCTGAGTGAGACTCCATGGTCGGGCAAAGTGTTGTTAAAATCCTTAGTAGCAGGCTGGGGTCAGGATTTGTGCCTGGTTGATGGAATTATGCTCGATTAGGCTCGCCGTCTATTACTCCGGACTTAAATGTAACATGCCAATTGTGAGAGTACCTACTATAGGTACAATTCTGCCCTAACCTTCGGCGACTAGCATGATATTATGGTAGTATGTTATTTGATAATAATGGATAGTTCTTTGAAATTTGATTCTTCGACTGATTTATATGGCCAAAATTTAATTTCACTTTCAGCTTTGTAACTTAATATGTTCATATGAAAATAGGTATGCCAAATAGCATATATTTGAATGAGATACTCGTTTTTATAAAGTAGTTTTCAAGATATCGACGTTCAAGTATTTTGTGCCCAGATGAATCAGAATTTGTTACTGATGAATCGAGCAATCGTAAAGTAGGCAGTGTAATCAAAATTCCACCTGAACCAAGCACAGATGAATCAGATATTTACCTTCGTAACACCGGGATCTAACCCAACCAGCTGCACTTCCGCCTTTTAAATCGTCCGTTGTACGACTGGCGTCCCCCCGCGCGGGAAGATAGACTCTCATTATTATTACCCTACCAAGTAGGTACGGTCAAGCGCAGCTTACGCCACATTAATCAGTATTATACGCTGGACACGTCTTATTGACTTATTTATAAACATACTAACGTTGTTATAACTAATACTCACTTTTTGTAAGAGGACTATTAATTTCCTTTCGATATAATTATAATTTATATTGATTTATCAAAGGGAAAATGCGACATCGACCATTTTGTTCCGGAAAATGGCAAACTGACGCGTTATATGAATCAGAAGAACAAACTTCAAATATTTTTATTCTGTACCTAAACAGCAATTATTTGAAAAATTTAATTTGTCCCAGTTAGGGATATAGATAAACTGTACAAAAAAAATAACATGCCGTTTTGTTAGTTGGTTACAGAAAATATACCCATAGAAATCGAAAATGTTGTCTCTGAAGAACTACCTTATTAATCACCGAGAAAAATACAAATTGTTTGTTACACAGACGTAATCATGAAAGTGTGGTCAAATAAACTACATAGTTTCCAAACAACAATATCTTACAATATTGCTAAAATAGCTCGGAAGCACTGTCAACATGAAAATATATGCACAAACTAAACCCAAAGTAAAAACAGAATAGTTTATAAAAACTCAGCATTTTTCGTATCAGGTGCAGTTTTCACCGTGACCTATTAGAATTTCCAGAAGTTTTCACATTTTTGGATGATTTCCAATGTACCGCGGTTGTATTGCATGCAAAACTTTGAAATATATTCAAAAGTGCAAAACATGAAATGTTAAAAAGGCCTGTCGCGCAAATTGGGGCGCCCGTAAAATACGAGTTCCTTCCTTTCCTTTTGCTTATTTCTTTGACTTCAGCTAGCTTTTACTTTTGCATATAGGCATTATTACGGTTAATGGTACACCAGAAGTTACCCCAACTACTTCTGAGAATTTTGTGATATTCTTGGAGACCAAGACGAAGTGACATTCTATCGATAACGCAGGGAGTGAGTGACATAAGCTACCGAAAAGTTTGTTAGTCTTGTTGAAGTGATCGTCTAAAATTATTTACACTTGTCTACTGTTCTACCCTTTATTAGGCTTGCGTATTTTGCGTAGGTATTTAGTAAGTATATATATACTTACTAAATACCTACCTACTAAATAGCTATATATATATATATATATAGCTACCCTTTACTTAAAATAAGTAATCAAAAGAAAACATTGAGTGGGCGTACTTTCGGCTAACTTCATTGAATGTAAGATATTATTTTTATTCTATTTTAAGAGAAAAGTAGTGCTCGACGATCTATTATTAATTACCTACAATAATTTTGAGTACACTACTATCTTTTTCGAGTGCAATCGCGACCGATTTGAACCGTGAATTTATTCGTGATCGATCGATCGATGTAGAGTACAAAATATCCCAGACATTTTTCTCGTAGTACCTTGGAGGAAGTCTTAGGCCGGAGTTTTATAAATTTTCCAAAATTAATGTGTCGCGCTTATTTATCCTTTTTACTTTCTACATTTTGTCACAATCGATGACCCATTACGACCTGTTCAGGACTACAGGCGACTTGAATCAAGCTACACGCACGTCGGTGGTGCCACTGTTCCCAATGTAATCAAAACACCAGTTCCTCTATAACCAAGCACTCTAGAGACATCCATTTGAGAGGCAGCGCAGTATCTTCAATCCTATTTATGGCATGTTTGGTCTCCGTCCCTAGCGGCTACTTCGGCCGACCATCGTATGCACAGGCGCACACAGTGGCCCTTGTTTGGCCAGCAAACATTCAATGGACAGAATTGATGTGTTACGGAGAATTTTGTTTGAGTTGCCGTCTTGTATTGGTCCTTATGCATCTTTGAGCATTGAGTCTTCTGTTATTCTCAAAGGAATGTATGTCGCTTTGCTGTGTTCAAGTTTAGTTCACGTTGCGTAGTTTTTTGAAAGATTCATTGATGTTTTCGGACTAGTTTAATGTTCCTGAATTTAACGTCAGCTTCTATCATGTCTTGCTACATGCAGAATAAACAAGAAAAAAAGAATATTACTCACAAAGATTTTCTTCATCGATGTGAGAGCTGAGGTGATGAAATAATTTACTGCCTATCTGGGTGTGGACCCACATTCCAAAAAGTTAACTTAAAGCAACTCTGCCGTCATGAACGGACCAACCACCACTGAAGCTCTGAAGAAACATTCAACAAATAATTTACATCGATTGTGATTTTAATAACAAGCTGTTCCATCTCTAGACGTTGTTAAATATTTAACAACGTATCAAAAACTGTGTGTACAAACACGTTCTGGTATCGAACACACTCGTAAACCGGCTCATAAAACAGCAACCCCTGCCACCTCACCACCTGGCTACAATCTATCACTACAACATTTACTGCTTGTTCCTAAACAAGCACATTCTTCGCCGACCTTAGCTTACTAAAAGATACCAGAATGATTCAATCCCGACCTCTCTTTGGCCTAACTACTAACAAACGAAAGGTTTCATAGGAAAGGTATATATTTGAGTTATCTTTTGGCCGCACGGGTTGAACGAAGGTTAAGCTACGCTTGCCGAGGTCGGTCTGTGGATGGGTGACCATTTATTACTTTTATCGAGACCCTCCGTGGTTTGGAAAGCAAGCCATTGGTGGTGTTTGTCATTATAGATGTCTGACAGTTAAAGTCGGAAAGTCTGACACCAATCAGTCTTATTAAAGGTTGTGGAGGACGGTAGGTCTTTACTCCATGTAAAATATTGGTATTCGACTGCATCCGGTTAGGTTAGGTTAGACTGTACGCCAACCCCAACGTAGTTTTGGAAAAATTGTGAAAACATTTGAATTTAGAAATTGTTTTAAGGAAATCGCCGTCGAGGTAGACCGCGGCGAAGGGGTGTGACAATCTGGTCTTGTTTGCGAGGTGAACATGGCCAGATATTGCACAGGGTACAGAGTTTTGAAAGGAGAAAGGCGACCTTCACGAGTGTCTCACACTCAATAAGTAACTAGGAAGTTTTTTGCTGCCTTTATTTTTAGACATTTTCAAGGTGTTTTGTTTGAGTCCTTAGACAGACGAACCAAAGGCCCATGTGACATTCTATAAGCGTTAATGATGACAGAATATTAAAAAATATATGGGACTAACAAAAAACTCATTAAAGCAATTGCCGCTTGTCTAACCTTCTCGGGTCAATCTTTTTACAGAAATAAATATAAGAACTGCTCCAGCCAGACCTTTGGGTCATAAAAAACGTTATCCAGTGGTACACAATGGCCTATTGAGACAATCAATCAAGCTACAAGTCCTGTATTGCCTATACCTACCTCTCATATTGCATGACAATATACCAAGCAATGATTTATTATGATTACACTTTCAATTTCCAAAAAAGGCGAAGAAAATGTATCACGTCTATCCATAGTATGAATAATAAATTGTAATGCTCTCCGAGAGCGAAAAGGTATCTGTCACATTACGAATAAATTACCGTAGTAACATGGGTTTATCAAGTACCTAAATTGTCATGAATTTGTCATAGAGATTGGCACGCAATTGATCAAGTATTTTTTTCGTTTTATAAATGTTTTAGTTTTCAATTTCTTAGGTATTGTCACTGCTGTCATGGCTGAAGACACCTGTCTGAGTGGGTAAAGGCTCAAGCAGACAGTCGTGTCTTGTCGCACGATGCGGCTTAGCAATATTTCTGCGCCGCAAAAGCTCAAAAAAGTAATTATAATAACTGCATGTGTCGCAATGCGTCGCGATGCGCCAGATGCGTGCATTTTCATAGATATTGTTCTACAAAGATATACCTGGTCGGTTGCAAAAAAGTGTAGCTATGTCGCTGTCTGTTTGTCTTAAAGCGTACGTTTCTAACGTAAAGCGAGTCAGCGAGCAACTAGTCGCGATTGTCTCTATAGCAAATTACTAATACTCGTCGTCGGTGTTTGACATTAACCTTTAATATTTACACTCTTTTCCTCTTACAATACCTACAATCGTTTGTACGTTTTTGGGCGCAAAAATCGTCGACGATATCTTTTTGGTCGACGCTCAGACAGATGCCTAAATAGCGAGGACTACGATGCCCTATCTTTAAAATAAATAAAATATCGCTGGACATTAGACACAGCGCCATCTAGTGCCACACTAAGCAACGAGGCTTGTGTCGTGGACACCTGATAAAGTCATGTAGTGTGCAGCTCGCCTAACCTTATATAACACACACAACAACTGCACACACTAAATTATGAACATTATTACACGAATCGTTGAACTGAATAGTTCTCTTTTATTTTGCCTACATCACTCTAATACAGTAATGTAATTACCAAGCTTGTCCTATTGTTCTGAGTTTGTTAATATTTCCATTTAAAGAGCACAGTCCTACTCATATTCTTAACATAGCCTCTTTTTCTCACTCGTGGGTGGTTTTATTTTGGGAGATAATTATATTCTAAATGGGAGATATATTTTATTTTGGGGTATATTATATAGTGCTAAAACTATAATTGTTTTGACTGACTGCTGAACATGAGGTCCAGGGTTTGATTCCCGCGTCGGACAAATTGTTATTGGGTTTATCCATCAGGAATTTCTCGATAGTAGACACGAAGTCTGAGTTGGTACCCGGTAAGAGACTCGCTCCCTACATGGGACTTAAACATAACTGGCTAGATGTGGGTGTACTTTAAGGTCTGCCTAACCCTTCGGGGTATTACAGGCGTGATGTTATGGAATGTTACGTGTAATTAACTATAGTTGACCCCAGATAAGTCCAAAATGATTAACAATATTGTACAACAGTTATTCCAAACAACTTATCTCAATCAACACTTAATCTGTATGTTTCCCCAACTGAATGTTCCATAGAAATGGAATAGTTCGCAAGACCCAAAATGATTGAAACTTTTGGGCTGTACACAAACCACGGGTAACTTTGCTTTTGCAGAGCGGTCTCGACCCTCAACTTGGATGATTCCGTTGGAATTGTTTCAGGTCTTGTGACCCTTGAAAAGAACCCTTTATGTAAGCTTCAGTTAATGTAATTAACGGGGACAATAGAGTTTGTGCCTAAAATTAAAGCATAATATTTAGCCTCTAACTTCTGACTTCAGAGCAGCGGTGGCCTAGTGGTGGCGGCCCCGACATACGAACAGTAAGTCGTGGGTTCGAACCCAGACAGGCGCATTACTTTGTGTAATTTATTTCATCACCACTGCTCTCAAAACGGTGAAGGAAAACATCGTGAGGAAACCGGCATGTCCTAGAACCAAAAAATTCGAAGACATGTGACATCTAACTCAAACTCAAATTCAACTCAAACTCAAATCATTTATTTCAATTAGACCATTACGGCACTTTTGAAAGTCGAAAATACAATAAAAGCAAAGTTACAGTCACAGTCACAAGGCATAATAACTTGAGAAAGTACCGTATTTGCCCATTCCCTAACGTAGATCTCTATGGAGAAGAACGGGCAAGAAACTCCATGGACACTCTTTTAAATCAAAATATTGTTACAAAATCTTGGTTACATCATTCATGTTGAGATTATACATATGTGTGAGAACGATGTAGAAAGACGTGCACATTAAGAGCGTCCAGAGTAAAATAATAAATCAAAAATTTTAAAAATAAAGTAATTAAAATGAACGAACCGTGGCACACATGTGCTATGAGATTATATAATACTAAAAACTGGAATCTATACAATGCAAATAGGTATATTTTTACAATCTTCTGCAGCTTCCACAATACATTAACATGGGAATCAATTCTTCTTCTTCTTCTTTGCGTGTCGATAGACTCAAATAATGTCCGACCAGTGCAATCAATTAGTTTGCAACTATGGTTCTGGAGCAGGACCAGCATGTAGCCAAGCATTTTTATCATCAATGTAATCCCCCAACTTATAATATGCTTGCCTACATAGTGTGCGTTTTATACAAGATTTAAATTTCGTCTCATTCAGTTGAAGAATGTGGGGAAGTATTTTATTGTAACATTTCAAACAGTACCCCATGAAAGATGAATCTACTTTAGCAAGCCTGAAACCTGGCTGAACTAGTTGGTCCCTATTTCTAGTGTTATATTGGTGTCTGTCACCTCTTTTATTGAATAAATGCAGGTTTTTCCTAACGTACATGATGTTTTCATAGATGTATTGACAAGGTACTGTCATGATATTAATTTCCTTAAACAGTTCTCTTAGAGAATCGCGTCTACGTAATTCATATATGGCTCTGATGGCTCTTTTCTGCAGAATGAATATAGACTCGATGTCTGCAGCCCGTCCCCATAGTAAAATACCGTATGACATAATACTATGAAAATAACTAAAATAGACTAGCCTCGCGGTATCAATATCAGTAAATTGACGGATTTTTCTAACAGCATATGCAGCTGAACTCAGCCGTCCTGCAAGAGATGTTAAATGAGGACCCCATTGTAACCTTGAGTCGAGCGTGATTCCCAAGAAAACCGTTTTATCGACAAATTCTAATTTCTCTTGATTCAATATTATGTCACAATCATTACTTTTGACATTTGGTAGAGCAAATCTAATGCACTTAGATTTTGTCCCATTTAGTACTAAATTATTAGCGGTAAACCAATTATGGACTTGCAGTAGGGCGTTATTTACGTCGTCAAGATCAGCACGTCGCATGGCACGTCTGTTTATCCTAAATATTAAAGAAGTATCGTCAGCAGACAACACCATATGCGGATGGTTGTTAAATAAACGAGGTAGGTCATTAATATATACTAAAAAGAGGAAGGGACCCAATATCGAACCTTGTGGTACACCCATTTTTACTTTTAAACCCATTGAATTGACACCATTTATTTGTACCAGCTGCTGTCTATCATTCAAATACGATTTGACTAAACTGAGCGCAAGTTTACCTAAACCGTAATGCTCAAGTTTCAAGATCAGGGTTTCGTGATTTACGCAATCAAATGCCTTCGAAAGGTCACAGAAGATTCCTATGGCATCTTGTGCCTCTTCCCACGCAGTAAATATGTGTTTTAATAAAGTGACACCGGCGTCAGTTGTACAACGTCCTTTAGTGAAACCATACTGTTGCTCGTGCAATATTTTATTGGTGTTGAAATGGTTAAGCATTTGATTGAGCATTATCTTTTCAAAAACCTTGCTGAAAACCGGCAACACGGATACGGGCCTATAGTTATTGGTGTCTTTACTATCCCCAGATTTAAAAAGCGGTATTACCTTACTGAATTTCATCAGATCCGGGAAGACCCCTTGATCCACGCACAAATTAGCTAAATACGGTGCTACAGTCTCAATAATTGAGGTACATGCTTTGATAGACATACCCCATAGATCTTCCGTTAATTTGATCTTGATTTGCTTAAAAGCTTTTATGACTATTATGGGGTTTATATGCTGAAATTCAAACTCATTTGGACAGGCTGAAACGTTCGCTTTCAATAAATCAATAGAGAGCAAGGGAGAGGATTTTAAGGTTTCTGTAGTTTTAAGTGAGGCCACGTGATGTCTCTAGTGTGAAATCATTATTTATTTTTTTGTTTCTATTTGTTTCACTGTTGATAATTTTCCAAACCGTCTTTATTTTATTATCGGCTGATTTAATCTTGTTGCTAATGAATAAGGATTTGGCTACCTTGCAAGTGTTTTTAAATAATTTCGAATAAGTAGCAACATGTTTATTAAAAGATTCTGTGTTGATGTAAGGCTTAAGGCCGTACAGCTCAAACAATCGTTCCCTACTTTTCCTAATACCCGGTGTTGCCCAGTCACTAAAAATAAACTTTGGGCCAATAGTTTTAAATTTCTTTTTTAAAGTATTATTGAACTCGGTGTGCACTACCGAAAAGAATTCTTCATAAAATAAATTTACATTGTTTATAATATGGCCCGGTATACCTAGCTTGCTAGTTAAATTATTATTAAATTTGTCTAAATTGCTGGGTGTTATTTGTCTAGATTGAACCTGAATTCTTTGTAATTGTATATTGGACGCGAAAGCAACGGTCTGACCGCTGTGATCAGAAGGAAGGTAATTTACGATGGATTTATCTAAGTACTCACAGCAACAAAAAACATTATCAATACATGTAGCAGTATTTGTAGTAATTCTAGTTGGTTCTAAAAACACATTTGACAAATTAAATGATTTAAAGAGACTTAAAAATCTACTGCTATTTACATTATTCTCTAAGATATTAACATTAAAGTCACCACAGACAATTATTGGTTTATTACCAGTTACAAGCTTTGCTAAAGCATCTTCCATTACTGACTCAAAGATAGAGTAGTTAAGGTAATTAGGGGGTCTGTAAATGCACACTATTACATGCTTATCTAGTTCAACACAAGATAATTCAATGCTATGTTCAACCGATAGATCAACTATATCATTACGAGACTTAGATTTAATACAATTTTTAACTAAGATTAATGAACCCCCACGCATCTTAGATTTCCGGTTATAGCAACTGCCCACGTTGTAATTCTCATAATTTATTTGCATTAATTCATAATCTTTCATCCAATGTTCAGTAAAGCAAATAATATCAAACTTGGTTTTTTCTAAAAATAGTTCTATTTCTAATCTCCAATCCGCACTGGGGCCGCCTGGTGGATTATAGCCCATTCCCTCTCATAGAGAGGAGGCCTGTGTCCCAGCAGTGGGGACATTAATAGGCTGATGATGATGATGAACTTCTCACTACTAGAACACAAGCCACCTCTCTGTAAACATGAAGGTTTCCTAATGAAGTTTTTTTGCAACGTTTTAAGTTTCAGTAGCCACAAAACTCTGAAATTATTGTGACATAGTTAATTATAATCGGAAGAAAGAGGCTTCCTGTAGGAGATACAATTCAATTTAAACTTATATTGTCACTTACGGGATATCTTCCGTGATTATTATTTGTTTTGGAAGATATCCCGTAAGTGACAATATAAGTTAAGTTTTAAACCGTGAAAGCCTAAAACAGTGTACAATTCAATTTGTTTACAGTTTTCATCGGCATCAGTGCTCTTCTTTTCTTTTTGTTACTATGAATTAATTAAAATTTTAGAATTTGTTGAGAGCCCATTCAAGGTCAAATCGGCAAAGGTTAGGCTTCTGCCGATTGCCCTTTTAAAGTTAGCAATTAATTATGTCTTTACAAATTAGTAACACAAAACTATCGGTGTTATCTCTTTTATGTTTGGTTCCTTTGAATATTTGGTATCAAAAGATCGGTCTTTATAAGACTCATTGAATTTAGAGACAAATTCCATTCTCTAGAAAATATAATTTGAGGCTAGGCATAAAAGCTTCGCGGAATCGATGTTACGAGTTCTATGGAGACCACCCACTGAAAGGTACATGAATACCAATAGATAAATTTTAGGTTATTGAATCAAAAAGCCTTGTAAAATTAAAATTCAAATTCAAGGAGTCAGACTGACTGACTGACTACTGACAGACTGCAGACCGCAAGTCGCAGAGACAATCGCAATGACATACCGCAACGACAATACTAACTCTTAAATGTCTTATAAAGTACTTAACAGTTAATTTCAACACAAACACCATTAGATGAACTAGACAACTAGTTATAGGTACTCGTGATAATGATGGTGGATAAGTCAAAAACTTTTGGAATATGCCACCGAAAGTCTTTCGTCAAACCTGGTGGAAGTCGTTGAAGGAAACGGTTTGAAAGCAGTTGCCAATTATCTTGGCCAGGCAGTGTCTCTGCATAAGTACTCAGAAGAGTTACCGTTACTGTTACTGTTAGCCTATGGCATCCCACTGCTAGGCAAAGGCCCCATGACTTCCAAATTCTTCGATCCAGGGCCAATGTGGACTACTGGTCGTTGGTTTTGTCCAGCTCATCCCGCCATCACCTGCGAGGACTACCGCGTCGCCTTCTGGTTGTATCAGGGCTCCACATCGTGGTTATTTTGGCCCACACCTCGTCGGGCTTACGGACAACATAGTCAGCCCAGCCAGAAGAGTAAAGGAACAATTGAAACTCACCTCAGTGGTCTTCTTCTTGCATTTGTCAGTCCCTGCGAAGATGTTCAGCTGCGTGGAGCCAGACCTAATGGGGCACTGGTCGATGTCCACTCTTCGGAGATCAATGTCGATGCCGCTGGTCCCTCTGAGAAAGAACATTAAATAGATTAGTTACAATTTCAGTGTGTTAATGGCCGTTTATATGGAGAAAAAACAATGACAGATTGGGACTTAACATTCATCAAACTGCTTTGACAACAAATCAAACAGAGGGTAGAAAATCAGAGGGTAGAAAGAGTTATATTTATTAACGATAACGGTGTTGGAAAAAACAAAAATAGTTTTGGATTGGCGTGAGTATAGGTTCTCATGATAATTTTGCCTTAAAGTAGGTTCTCGTGTTTAAGTAAACGATAGCACAGTGTTTGTACATCCTCATCTCATTTGAGGATCAATTTTGCGATTTCAGAAATTACCTTCGTTTATCTCTTTAGCCCGTTTATTGTTATTTTTTTTAATACAGAATAGGCTTGCGTATGGCCACAAGTCGATGTGAAGCGATGACGCCTAGCATGGAATACGCTTGCCTGGAAGAAACCAATTCACTCAAACTTTGAAGAGATCTAGAGTATAATGAGCGAAAAACAGAGAAGACGGCAGTAAATTCCACAGACTGGCGGTTCTCACCATAAATGTAGAAGCATAGCGCTTTGTTTGAATTCGTTAGTAAAAACTCAAATTAACTAAATTCATTATTGTGTGTGTATCTTACAGACTCTTACAAAATAATGGTTCTGGAGATGTCAAACTAGTACCTACTTCATTCTTATTTAATCAGCAAGTCTGCCTAAGCACAAACACAAGCAATGTTACATCGCAGGTACTTGTGTGATAAGTAGGTTTCCTTGTGTTTTCTTTCTGAGAAATAAGGTTAAGGAGAAAATGAAGTGTTTTGATTCGTTAAATTGATTTCTCCGAAAACTCAATCTAGCGAGTGATATTGAATCAAAACACTTGTACTTAACCTATTTTACTGAAGTATAGGTACATATAATATAACACACGTATATACCAAAATGATTATCGTAACGATTTCTTTTTAGGGTTCCGTCGTCCTGACTAGGAACCCTTTTAGTTATGTCATGTCGGTCTGTCTGTCCGAAGTTTTGCTAAGAGACCGTTAGTACTAGAAAACTGTAATTTTGTAGAGGTGTACACACCTTTAATTTTTTTTTATTTTACCACTTTGTCGGCGTTATTAATATACATATTAATAACGCCGACAAAGTGGTAAAATAAAATTTTTAAAAATATATTTTTTAGGGTAGCTCCCATAGATGTGAAGTGGGGATGAATTTTTGTTCATCGTCTACACCATCGTGTGGGGTTTCGTTGAATAGATTTAATAAAATGACTTATGGATTGCTAATATTACTTTTCGATTTAATGCTCCACTTACGAAATATTAAACTTTAAAGTGCAAATTCTTGTTCCAATAGGCCGCGGGCGTCCTCCTCCCTCTAAAAGCTAAACTGCTGGCTTGAAAAATCTGGAAAAATTCATGATGATAGTGCATTTCATGAACTTTAAAGGCCAACTATAGCAGGTAAGATAACTTTATTTGTTTAGCAGTAATAGTCGTTGAACTTGGGTGTTGGATAATTTTGTACAAAATACAAAATCCTTAGAATAAATCCTATAAAGTGACTAAGATGAAGTAGTTGCTTGTTTATAACGGGTAAAGACTTGCATTGAAAAACAAAATCTAAAATAAAAAAGAATTATCATAAGTTTCACGAAGCTGCCGCTAGATGGCGCTGTACCAACGGGTTCGTTCTATATTGTGATAACGGGCTACTACGGAACCGTACACTGCGCGTGGTCTAACATGCACTTAGCCGGTTTTTAAGTAAGGTTTTTTTAGTGACTCAATGAAATTCGTTGAAAGTATTTTGATACTTATAACCCCACGTTATATCAAAGTAAAACATGTAATCTTCATAATTACTACTGTTTTTATTTATAGTTCATACCTAAAATATGTTGTATTTTGTAAGACGAAGGAGACTACTCTTCAGGACAAAGGGTCTCCTAGTCTGGAAATTAGTGACACTGGCTGTAATAGTCTTGATTGGTTGAGCAATCATTTAAATTTGTAATTAATAATATTTTTTTTTTTGTATATTCTGCAATCGCGGGGTAGGATGTGGTTAATATCATACACAAACAATGGCTCAAATTACCTTAAGATCATTCGGATCTGACCGGCAAGCCAAGCTAAGAGTAAGGAACAGCTACTAATCTGAAACTGTAGTTTCGTCACAATTTTTTCCATGCAACAAATGAAGCAACATAACATTAGCATATCTAACTAAAACCCAACAAGCGTCTAATTAAAACAAAATTACAACAGCATTCTAAATTAGCTTCAAAAACAGACTATTAAACGTCATAATTTTGTGGTGTACGACAATTAAGACCAGAGCGATTTAACTTGCTCAGATTAAATTAAATTTCATCAGAAACTTTCTGGATTTAACTGTGCAAGCAGTATTACGAAACTTGGCTGGATTTCCAATGATAGTCGAACTAGGGATCACGGATCATAGGAACTGTGTTTAGAATTGTAATGCGACGATTTACAAGCACGTGCGAAGACTTGGCGTATTTGTTTTGGAGATTTTTTTCAACACTGTTTGCCGTCTAGTGATGAATGGCGTTTCACTTTTGTTTACATATTTAGCGTGGAGGTCGAAAAGGCTACATAGCTATCTGGAAACTTATAGTAAAGAGCTGCAAAAGATTCGGCATCATATTACAAGGGTCTTAAACATAACTTGTCAATTATATAATACACTACTGTCTACCTTTCTGACGATAACTGAAGGAATTTATATTATCTGAATTGCGTTGTTCTCATCAGTGAACTAAGAATTGAGTAGAAGAAACAAACCGTCAGGTGACAAAAAGCGTGCTCCAATATCCAAAGTAAATACAGATTGCTTGTATTCATCATCTGCCTAGCCTTTTTCCATCTATGTCGAGGTCAGCTTCCAGTCTGCATCCGAATACCATAATTTTACAAGTAGCGACTGCCTGTCTGAGCTCCACAACCCAGCTAGTATCTGGGTAATACAATAACCATTGGTAAGACCGATTCTCAGACTTATGGGCCACGGACTAAGCAGCAGAACTAAGCGGCGACTTTGCCAAGCGTTGCTTAACTTTGACAATCACCGCGTGCGGCTGTTATAATTTAGCCAAGAGCTCCTCAATTCCGCTTGTATTCCTATTAATCATGCACCATATTATAATTATAATCCAATCATCCAATTAAACCCAGTAACTTGAAACAGATGGCGTCAAATATGTGTGGCACTACATCACACTGACTGATTATGGTAATTGGTAATGGACCCCAAAGGACGGACTGGCCACCATTAACTGCTCTGCAGCATTAATATGACGTTTATATGACGCTTATACCACACTTATATGACGTTTTTGAGTTCAGAGCAGTTTGCATGCAAATTAAAGTGAGATGTAAAATTTAACTCGCTTTTTGGTGTGACGAGTGGTTTTTGAAACGACGTTTGAAATTTTACAGGTTTAATTATTTAAACTGGTCTGGTTTGGGGTTATACCTAATTTTGGCATTTAATGGTTACCAATAATTGTATATTTAGATTATTACAACACAATAATTATTATATGATTTTCCTTTCATTTAATTTATCATGTTTGTTAGAGAGATTTGATCCATATTATTATGATTGGCCCTATCGATTAATGTCAAAAAGGTACAGAATGTTATTTTTTAGAACTTTAGTCGATCCATCCCGGGCTCGATGCCCGAGTGTGGCATGTGAATTTTCGAAAATCTGTGAATGCAGATTTGTTTCTTTTTAAAAATATAGGAATGTTTCCTTTGAGTAAAATTTGCTATCGACATTGAAAAATTCCACCCTGTATATTATGTAACCTGTTTCAACAAGGGGCGTTTACATACTAAACAGTTTGTGACTGTTTATTTGGCGTAAACCTTAGACACAATGATATAACATTATTGACATTACAAAAATAAATACGATCTTTCATCTGATGCATCTTCGAGACTCTTTCATTAGTGCTCTTCCTTGGGCGTATTCACGTAGAGAGCTGGCTACCGGCACCGATCTGCCAGCGCTTATCGGAACCGGTCCGCGCAGGTAGTCGGCGCATATACTTTGTGACGAACCTGCGCCGATAAGGACTGTCCCTACAGATGAAAGAAATAAAACAGACCCTTGAGAAAAACAGTTTTTCTGTAAAACGAAACATAAATCTGATTTGCTTACCTCGTGGGAAGTAGCTATACTAATCAAAAATCTTATATTTTTAACAATAGAACGCATTGGCAATTTAATTTTGCAATCGACTTGAGATTTTAAAATTAATCGATCAAAATACCTACTCATACAAACGTATTCTCCTCTTTAACCCATCATTTAAAGGATTATTTAGAGGTTTTTATTTAGGGTTCCATTTTTGCCGACTGAGGAACTGTACCTAATGAGAAAAAATATCAACCACCTTTGTATAAATCAAAACGGAAACACCAACATCACTTAAACAGTGCATCACCACAGAAAAACCGATGATGGATTTTTATCACACCGGTAACCACAAATACCAACAGCATATCACATTCGCACTCCAAAACACGTTGATTTAAAACGACTTAAACAAAAGCCGGTATTTCATTTGCCATTGAATTAACGAATTTTCCAACAATTTTCATTTGGGGGAAGCAATATTTTTGTTGAGATTTATAGCCTCGCGGGCACTTCCTGCTTTGTACTGTAGATGTCCTTGATAAGGGCAATTATTTAAATGTTACTAATAAGGAATTCATGGCTTGGAGTAGGAGGTTGTATGTTATTTGTTTAATGTTGTTTCTGTTTTTGAGAGGGTTATAATACCCTTTCAAATATATTTCACAACTGTTCCTGTTTGGGATATTTTGTTAAGGGTCAGTTTTCTAATTAACGACTATCGATTGAATTCAATCATAGACAGTAAGCTCACCTAACCGAGTAATAGATAATCGATTTCCAATAGTCTTAAGAAACAAGAATTCAGTTATGTATTTTAATGAAGTCAGCAGCGCAAAAAAAAAGAAGCATTCGATTAGAATATAAGAAGCATTCGATTAGAAAAAAAATAAGCATTCGATTAGAAAAAATTTAAGCATTCGATTAGAATATATAAAAATAAATGTCAGTAGAATTGAATTTTGAAATAGTCTTTATAAGCTAGATTCACCATCAATAAATTGCAAATCTATTTAGTCCGTCAGTTAGAGTATTGGAAAATAACGGACACGTATTTTTCGTTTTTGTAAATCAATGAATATTGACAAAAGATAAAACGCATCAAAACTCGGGAGTGAGGGCTCGTGACGTCACAACGCACTAAAAATGCACGGCTGAACGTATTGAGAATTTTAAAAGCGTCGTATCTTCGTCAATTTTGGTTTACGTAACAAAAGATAAAATACGTGTCAATTTTTTTTTGATAATCTAACTGACGGACTAATTAGTTTTTTTCAGGATACAAGCCTAGTAAGCCAACTGGGCAATATTTAACTACTAGTTTTCGTCCGCGGCTTCGCTCGCGTGGATACGATAATCGTCCCAAGGGAACGTACGTATATACTACCGAGATAAAAATCTTATGTGTTAATCCAGATCATAAACTATCTGTGTGCTAAATCTCATCCAAATTCGTTCATTTTTGCGTCAAAGAGTAACAAAGATATACACACACTCAATACACACATACAAATTTTCGCCTTTACAATATTAGTGTGATTGTGAAACTGTAAGTCGCCAAATAATCAACTCACGTCAAGCGGAGGGATCCATTTATATCTAATAGAGAAAGTTGAATTGTCAAGTTAGGTTGGCCGAAAATCTGTTGGATCACGTCAACATTCCGAATGATTGGACGGCCAGAATCATCATCATCACCTGCCTAGCCTTTTCCTTCAACTATGTTAGGGTCGGCTTCCAGTCTAACCGGATGCAACTGAATACCTGTATTTTACATGGGGCGGCTGCCTATCTGACCTCCACAACCCAGTTAGTACTGGGTAATACGATACGCCTTGGTAAGACTAGTTGTCAGACTTTTGGACCACTGACAACCAGTAACGACTGTCAAAGATCTTAATTGACAGCCGGGACCAACGGCTTAACGTGCTTTCCGAGGCACGGAGGAAACTCGGTTTGTAATGGGTGGTCACCCATCCACAGACCAACCTAGGCAAGCACGGCTTAACCTAAAGATCGACCCGGGCGGCTGTTATTATTTAGCCACGAGTTCCTCTACATATTTATTCTGCAGACTGTTTAATTATACTGTTGGAATGACCTGAAACTGACTCTAAAATGGTTATCAAAGCTATTAGGGTCACTTTGTCACTGGCCAATATTTGCTGTGTCGTGAAATAAAAGTAATTTTTTCCAAAACGAAAAATCGGTTCGCGAGACATGAAACATCAGATAACCCCATAATAAAGTATCCTCTTTCATCTTTACTCGATACCAATATAAAAAAGAATGGCACATAACCTTGTATACACCAAACTTCCTTCACGATTAACTTAGCAATATAACAAATTCTCTCATACATTTGCCATGTTTCCCGAATCGTAACAACTTGTTACAATCCGTTTGATGTCACAAAAATTTAAATAACATGCTAGGATTTGCATAAACACACGATACAAAGAGTAAGGAGGATACAGTAAGACAAGTCGAAACAATTTGTTATAAGAAATTCTCACTTATTGAATTGGAAACCGGCTTTGGCCTACTGCAGTCAAATCATGTGTATCGTGATCCTGGGATTTTGCCGAAATTCAAAAATTTACTAGTGGTGGATACAATATAGGTTGATAGTCTTTCGTATTAGGAAGTTGCTATCTTACAAGCAATACTAAGGCCAATCGTCTACGACGCTTTCCCAAAATAACATTTTACAAACTTAGATCACTCAAGTCAAAATATCACAGCTGTAGTTTTTCAATGTGAGTTCCGTACAGGACGTGACTTACGCGATATCAGGTAACTAAACTGACCTGCAAAAATAAGTACTACACTTTTAAAATTTCATGTTTTCATAAACTATAGAAGTTAGAGATTTAAAATAAAAAAAACGTCATAAAGCAATTTTTATCAGCTTTCTTTGAAACTATAGACAAAAGAAACTATTTTTCGAGTCCTATTTGTTTCGAAAATATATCTTGTGTACTTAAAAAGTTACTGCAATTTTAAAAGTTTGATACTTATTTTTGCAGGCCAGTGTAGTTTGTAATTAGTTGTGTTTTGTGCCTTGCCTTACGATAGGTAGGTACCTGCCACAGGGATAACGTTTGAAATTGTCATAATGAAAAAAAATATATAAGTTTATTCACGATAATATTGTTTGCATGGTACATAATTACCCCCGCCAAACTGCAAAGCAGTTTGTTGGCAGACGTAGTCATTTGTCATCCACAGCTCGACTACACCCACTGCTAGGTATCGGCCTCTCTTTGCTTGTGCCAGGGTCCACGCTGCTGTGCCAGCCTCATCCAGGATATTCCCGCAATGGCAAAAATGTCGTCTGCCCATCTCGCTGCCGTTTGAAATTGTCATACAGCTGTTATTTCACTAGACCATAACATTATAAAAACTCTAAAATCATAAGTAACCCCAGCTAGCATCTAGCTGGAGGAAATTGGTATGTATAATACAAATACAAAGAACTTTCCCATTAGGAAAATTTCATATTATGCAACGCGAATCTGCTTCCTTCTTTTGAAATATAATTTTTTGTAGCTAATATAACAGAGCGGTTCCCATATTAATCTTATAATATTCTTACAGTGTTGTAATAAAAGATTTATAGTCAAAAGGATTGGGAAAATATGGCTTCCTTATTATTTTTGGGGAAATTCGAGAGGAATGACGGTTACTCCATAAATTGAACGATTTATTGATCCCATCGGGATTGTAAGGACCGTGTGATGGTGAAGCTTGTAAAACTGTGTACTTTTTATGTTGATAATATGACTGAAATACGTACAGCCGAACGCACGGCAGAGGTAACACTTTAACTTTGAGCTGGCCTGACCACAAAATTCTTATTTTGACAGTCTACAAGCAGTGTTTTAAGCTTTCACAATTTGTAACTGAATTTACACTGTCACTTACGGAATATTTTCAGTGGTTTTAAATTTATTGTGTCTATAATCTTATTTTAATTTGTACCCACAAAACATAATTATAAAATTTGGGCACAAAATTGTAAACATTGATACAATATAATGCAACACAAATTGTAGACAGTCATTTATTTGAATTCCTGTCGGTATCTACATCTTTATGAGGCTTGTGACTTGACTGAGGTTTTGTGACTACGGCGCACGGCCCACTGTGGTACTTGATCACTATTAAGCCCAGACCACAAGAGACAGGTATTAACTTATTAAGTAATCAATGTCTAGACAAGCAAGGCACTTTCATTATCAAACTTTATGTGTAAACGGTACATCGGTATTAATTGTAAACATCGACGTTCAGTATTTATTTATTTATTCATTTATCAATTCGCATTGTGTTTGAATTTTGTAGTAGCAGTCTTATATAATATCTACGTATTGTTTTCATAAACCTTTCTTTGTAGAGAGGTATCTAAATAAATCTGTGATTTTTATAGCCGGCTTGATACTACTAAAACAAATTACCTTTTTTCAGTTTTCGGCCTTACGGCCAATTTGTATTCGTATAGCAAGTCATGTGCTCTATGGGTTTTCTCATTTTTTTAAAATTAAGAACTTCTATGCAAACTTTCAGGCCTTATTTAATCCCATTGTAATTTATTATAAAAGGATAATGATGTCCAAAATTCAAAGTCTAGCAGCTTAGGCCGTGCGTTGTCAGTCCGTAAATTATTTTTCAATACACTTCGTCGAAAACAGGTTCTTATCGCACTACGATTAGGTTCAACATGACATGTATTTCACACACGTGGATTGTTTTCATTTTCCATCACCTTGTGCTGTGCCGCGTGCAGAAAGGAGCCTATTTCGCACGCGGCACAGCACGCGGGTGTTGGAAAATTGCCTCAGATAAAACTATACCTATACTTAGTACAAATTGGTGCAATGCCTATAGTCAGCGGTGATTGTTTTTTTTTCATTATTTTATTTTATTTCTTCAAAAGTGTATTGAAAAACGTCGTTTGATACACGTGGACATTTGTTATTGCAGTTCTCGGCTCAAAAACACCCTCGCCTACGGCTCGGGAGTTAATTCCGCCTCGTATGCAATAACAAACTTTCTCCACTTGTATCAAAATGTACTATTAATGAATTTTTCGTTTTTATAACGTAGATTGAAAAAAAGTACGATGGCTGAGTAAGATGACTACTACATCGGTATTTTACATTTCGAAGTTCAGTAATACAGTCCTTGTGGATACACATTCATACTAGTTTATGTTTCAAAATGAAGACCACAAAATAAAGAAAATATAAACCTACTAGAAATGTGTTATATGTTAATCGAAAAATGAACCTTATAAACTTGCTAGCACCTGAAAAACAATCTGAACCTCGAACCGGACGCCACAAGCGACAACCGCACCTCCATTAGACTGTTTTTAGTGCTTATATTAGCTTGAAAGTGCCGCTAACAGACAGTTTGCTAGCACGTTTAGATATTATTTACTTTATGCGGTTTCAAATAAAATAAATTTTGCATAAAATGTTTAGGATGTGTAAAAGGCTGTGACCGTTATTTGATTTATGCTGGGATTGTGTTGTCATGTTATTATTTATTAAAAACGCAGTATATTCATTTGACAGTTATTTTCCTTTTTTATTTAGAAACATTGACAAAATCAAAATGAACTTTACTGTTGTGGCAATAAGGCTGTTAGTGTTTGGCTACTATCAGAAGAAAAAAGTCCTGTCACAGAAAAGGACTATTACTTTAGCTCAAACGCTAAATATGTAGTACAGTTATTACTTGATTATGCATTTCTCTCTCCGTGGAAAAGTTCTAAAACATTCAGGCTAATTTTGCAAAGGCTCCTTAAAAAATGTTGCTACCATTGTGAACCTAGTATACCTAGAACAGAGTTTTCCGTGTCGTTTAAAGCAAGAATTTCCAAGCATCCATACATAAGTTTTAGCAACAGATCGTCCCGATACTGCGGTATCCATGAATAATCCATTTTCTAGGACAAACGGCCGGCCGCGCATATCACTGACCCGATCTGTGTTATTGCTCAAACGACTTCAAATGGAACTGATAACTTCTATTTTCGCGTTCAATCTTTTTTGAGGGGAGATTTCTTTTTGTCCTGTTTTTGTCGCGGAAATCGTGGTCGTAGCGGCGTTTGATGTTCAACGTTTGGTTTTTATGGATCATTTGTAATAATAATATTTTTATGACGTTCCTCAAGGTTTCTTTGAGGTGAAAGGATAACGTAGTAATATGTTTGTTTTTTACTTTTCTTTATTAGCATTTCTTGGTAAAACGTTTTTTCCTGAGTTAATGGTCTTGCCTTTAAATGTGTTGGCATTATTTTGTAACTCAAGATAACGGATTTTCGTTCTAGTTTTAATGTTTAACATAAAATTGGAAGAGTTTCTTTGAAAACGTAAGTGGTTAAGCCTTTACCACGGCATTAATTGTTTTGATTTGTGCACAGATGTGATAAAGATTCCAAGTAAGTGAATTATTTACGGTCGTTGACTTAATGTGAAAGCTGCTAAATGAAGTAATGTCAATTAATATCAAGTATTAGAAAATTGAGAAATTCTAAATCAATTTAGCACTGGGAACACTGCTCTCCCAACATAGAAAATAGGCCGCGTTCTAACCAAAGCGATCATCACGCAAAGCCACGACCCAAACTCAAACACGGTGGTCGTGTTGACAGAGAACGCCCTCCGGCGACGATCGAGTATTTCGCGACCTACCGTTTTGGTTTAGAAGTGTGGTAACTCGACCAAAAATGAAAAAAAAGGGACCAACTTACTTGAAGAAGTAACTTCCATTGCTATACCCGAAGAAAGGCACAGTGTACGTCAGCATCCAGATGTTGCCACCACCGCAGTCATAGTAAGGCTTCGACCACTTGCCGTCCTCATACGTCACTGACAGGATCTCGTCAGGCTCCCTGTCAGTGTGGGCTGTGTCGTTGTAGGTGTATGTGTTGTACCCTGGAAGAGAAGGTGGCTTTAGAACAAGGCAGACTTGAAAAGAACTTAAGATTGCAGAAATTCATTTGGAGCATGAAAGCACTGTTGTGGGTTACGATTGCAATCAGGCACTATAATGGAATTTATTTGGCGTGACGACTTCGCCCCGTGACGGCAGTTCAGTTCATATAATGGGGTATCTGTCCTTCAAAGTCAAAAAAACCTAAAAGAAAATTAAATGACCAAATGTAATCTTAATTTCGCGGGAAACATCTGGATATCGGAAGTGAACCGGCAAGTGTGGCAGAAAAAAGGGGAGCCCTATACCCAGCAGTGGGTGATTCCAGGCTGATATGATGATGATGATGAATCGTAATTTTAACGGCGCCTATAAATAGCACCTTCAAACCTAGATAGAGCAAAACATTCCAGTAATATATGCTATATCTTTTTGGTGTTAAGCTGCTTAGCGTCAGAAAAAGTTGACAGTAGTAGTACTTCGAACAAGGCAAGGTATGAGCTTTCTAATAATAACTTACACCTGAAAAAAATCGCAGTCAATAAGCTTTTTTATACACGAACACAAATGATTTTCTTAGAAGCGTTTAGTAGGTGTCATCAACCTTTACACGTCAAGTAGCCGGTGTTTACGATCAATGTTTTGTTTATACCGAATAAAAACATGCTTTGCTCCTTTTTACCTGGAACATGTTTATATAACAGACTTGAAAAAGACAGGTGACACGTGAAACAGCCAGGACAATGATATCGGAGATTACAATGTAATTTATTCGACTTCGTGTCACGCGGTATTGAATAACTTTAAAGAAAATGTTGGTAAATTATTTGGCGAGGGAAGTTTGTGTCGGGAAAACATAAAAAATACTTTTTAACCGACTTCAAAAAGGAGGAGGTTCTTGTATTCACATAATACAATCACGAGCACTATCTATGTCTACATGACATAAACATAATAACATAAAATCACGCCTGTTATCCCGAAGGATTAGGCAGAGATGTAGGTAATACGTTTTACAGCATGGTTGGCTCAGTGGCTAAGTGATTAGAATAACTCGGACTTGAGCAAAGGTGTGTTAAAATCATAACTAAGGAATTTGTTTCTGGAGAACGCGGACACATCGTCGGACTGTGATAGGCGGTGAGTTCTAGGCCTTAGTGGCCAGCTCCAGCTGGTCAATCCGGTTTGGAATTTATTGTCTGTTGTATGTTGGTGTCGGTCTGCCGTTGTCGAGAAATAAATTCACGAGACAGCAGTAGCAGTAAGTTTTATATATTCGATTTTAAGTTTAGTTTATAATTTTAAGTTATGCTATGCTGTTATGTTGTTAGTTATAAACGAGCGCTTCTCGCCAGCAAACTGTAAAGTTTGGCAAGTAAAAACTGTAAAATTAAAAAAAAAAATATATAAAAAAAAGATTCGCTGCTGCGCTGCGTGTCGCAGATTCGATTCGCGCACGGAAAAATATTTGTATGGCCTACAGATAGTTTTTTCGGGTCGTGCTGTTCGTGTATGTCAGTTTATATGATTGTAAACGCACCTACGATACAGGAGATGTTCTTAGTGTGGGGCAACGGTTTAAAAAAATGTAACAAGGGGCGACTGTATTGCCCTCAACCGTGCACAAACCCAGATTCCGTGGCTGCTATTGAGAAATTCCTAATGGAAAACCAGGACCTCATCCTCTAGCAAAAAAAATGAAATGTGAGTCTATTATGTTAACACTTTTTCGTAATTGAGGCGTATAATTTCAAAACCCGCTTAAACAATTTTGCATAGAAATTGTCTTTTTGTTGTCTTCTGAAAGCTCTTCCAATTCTCTACAAAGGGAGCTACTCATTTTTGATCAAATCCAACAACTATACTACAGTACTAAATTGAGCCTTCAAACCCATGCTTGGAGGCAAAATCCGCTAAAATGATATGTAGTATGTATTTAGTCAAGTTTTTCGTTGTATATGGGTTTAAAAAAAATGGTTTTGCGGATTTTGAAATTACACGTCTCAATTATGGGTTCTAACATTTTTCATTCGTAACAACATACAATTACAATTGATACAGTAGGAGACAGGTCACTCAGTCGAATGCTCGCAACTGTACTCAATTGATGTAGTGCTTTATTTATTCATACTGCTTTTACATAAGTATATTTCCCATTTCCCTTCGTTTGACGTTTCCCGGTCACGAGTGGTGGATACTGCTCATAATGACGGAACAAATCAAATGTACCGGTTTATAAATAATTCGACATTTCCCCGAAGGCTTTTCAGTTTCTTATTGTGTTTTTCTTTGAATGTGTTACAACTTGGTACGTCCACGTACGAAGATTCTGCATAGGTACTGGATACTTAATTTATTTTATCGGTACAAATTCTCTGTTTATCTCTTGTCAGCATGAGCTAGATAGCTTACGCCGTCGTAAAAAGCTTAGCCAGTCAGCGTCAATGGCTTAAAATTGTTTTTAAGAGCGCCTTGAAAGTACTTTAGGATCGTCATTCAACGCTTTTAAATAATCCCTCGACAATCATTCATTTGAAATCCGAACTCACGAAAAGTTGGCGAATTTTTTTTATCTAGTTGTACAATAGTACCTATACGTTGTTACTTTTATAGTACGTCACAATTTCATACTGGCGTGTAAGCAAATAGAGACTGATGGCTTGCGGGCTGAAGACGTGGCAGGCGGGAGAGATGAGTGACAGTTAGTCGCGCAGTAAATAGTTTGTGAGTCATGTCCTTACAATTAATGAGTTAAGAAACTGAGAGCAGTGCATTCATGCTGAAATGAAAGCAAGCCCATTGATTGTTTTATTTAGTAGAAGCCACAACGGTACCACACACCAAAAATCACCTGCCTTATCCTGATGGTTAGTGGTCAGAATTTCGAAATTCATGTCAATGGGTATTTGGGTATAAGACGCAAAGATAATGTGTATATATTCGTTTACGCATCAAAGAGCTTTTCATAGAGGGATTAGTATATTGAGAAAGAAATAGGAGGGGCGAAAACTTCTGAAATTGGCGGTATAATACAGTACGTGTAGTCATCCGCCATGTAATGAAGGCTAGGGAGGAAAAACAGCAGGTAGCAGTGCTCTTCTGCGACCTCTCAAAAGCTTTCGACGTCGCGGACCATGGCGTGCTGGCACTGAAGATGAGGCACCTTGGTATAGAGGGAAAAGCGTTGGAGCTGCTGCTCGACTTTTTAAAAGGCAGATTGCAGGTGGTGATCGGGGACGGAGGAAAGGTTAGGTCAGACCCTCTTAACATCACTAAAGGTGTACCACAAGGCTCCTCCCTATCTAACATCATGTTTAGTTTATTGCTCAATGACCTACCGGCAGCGATAAGTGAGGCTTATGTATTTATGTACGCGGACGATGTTGCTGCAGTCGTGTGCGCGCAGTCGATGGAAAGACTACAAGTAAGACTCAACTTAGTGGTGGGTAAAATTAACAACTGGTTTAAAATAAATGGCTTGATACTTAACACAACCAAGACCCACTACATGCACGTCAATCTTTCCGGTCGAATGTGTGCACCACTGTCACTTTTCTCGGCTTCGAATTGGACAGTTCTCTCACTTGGGGGCCGCATATTGATAAAATGTGCGGCAAACTCGGACGAGTATGCTTCGCTATGGAACGCTTAGCGCAAACGCTCCCACGTAAAATGATGAGAGGGTGTTATTTCGCGTTGGTACACTCGGTTCTCCAGTATGGTGTTGAGTTCTGGGGCCGAGCTGCCGATTGGGAGCGAGCCTTTAGGATGCAGAAGCGTGCCGTGAGAGCCATTACGCGATCACAATGGGACGACACCGCGAGACCACTTTTTAAACGGTTAAAAATATTGACTGTTCCTGCTATGGTGATATTGCAGGCGGCGGTATACGTTAGGCAACCTTTGAACGAAAACAGTAAACGCGGAGATAGGCATAATTATTGTACTCGTGGTAGAAACAAGTTAGCTGGTTACCCACACACCCAAATCTGGAAAGTTGATTCATGTTATGGGTCCATCAGTATACAACCGGCTACCGGATAACATCTTAAGCGCGACGTCTGATAATGCTTATAAGCTAAACTCAAAGGCTGGCTAACCGACCAGGCGTTATATGACCTAAAATAATGGTTTTAGGTAATTTGATAATTGTTGGTTCTATTAGTCTGTGGATCACGTTTTCTTAATTGTTTTTATTTATTTTTTTAATTGATGATAATTTTAATTTTGTAATTCGATGCTCTTTTAAATGATTTGTGTTTTTACTTTTTATATATAAATTGACCTGTAATTATTCATAATTACTAATAAACTAGCTGACCCGCGCAACTTCGTCTGCGTTACGTAAGAGAGAGAGAGAGGCTTAGAGAGAGTGTGAGTCAACCTAAAAAAAATGCAGATAATATGCTTTAGCGGACTTTTTAAGAGGAACAATCCCGTCATACATGTATGATTGTTGAGTAACTTTAACCGTTTACGCAGCGCACGGAAAGGAAGCTCAATTAGGTAATATTTATATGTATATAATTAATAAGGTATTTGCAACAATTTTCATTGATGCTCCGCTCCTATTGATTGTAGCGTGATGTTATATAACGTATAGCCTTCCTCGATAAATGGGCTATCCAACACTAAAAGATGTTTTTAACTGGAATCAGTAGTTCTTAAAATTAGCGCGTTCAACCAACCAAACAAACAAACTTTTCTCCTTTATAATAAGTATAGATTCAAGTAGGTAACAATTTAATTTCTCGGAAATATATGCAATCATCGTTAAAATATTGTACTATGTTTTTCCAATTTGGGGCTTCCCTCGACAGCCTTAGGTTTTCATCCTTAGACACTCGATGACAGTCATACTCCAGCTAGGTCGAAAGTTCATATCAAGGTGCATGAATTGAGCCCAAACACGATATAGCTTTTTTTTTCGGATGCTAAATCATCAAATGACTCCTCCCGGAGCAGGAGGTGTCAGACTTTTACTGACTAAAACCCATCCATGTTCCTTCATCGCCCTTTGTGTTCCGGGGCCACGGTATCTCTTTCGAATAGTCCCGCAGCCCCGGCAGGCATCGGCCTTTGCGGACCCCTTCTTTTTTGCTGACTCTCTTTGAGGCGCGCGTAGAACACGAACGCGCCGTCGACACGGCCTGTCGTCATGAGACGGACGGACGGCGAGCTAGCCCATAGCTCCTCGTCCACAGGCCCGCGCCTACGGTGGCGGAGGCCAATACGTGGCTCCCGACGCCCGGGGTGTCTCCCGCTGTGGCCGGGACGTAAAGATCTCTCCCTCTCACGTTCCACCACCTCCTTCGCTAGCATGACTGCTTCGCAGAAGGAGGTGACGGCATCCCATTCCATCTCGCTCCGGACCATGTATTGAACCAGGGCTGGGAGAGAGAGGTCGCCGCCGCCGATCGCCGCTTCGAGGACACGGCGGTGCTCCGCCCAAGTCGGGCACACCTCCACAGTGTGCTCCACCGTGGCCTCTGGTCGATCCTCACAATGGAAGAACCCGGGCGTCTCCTCCCGCCCGAAAACACGATATGAGGCCAATAACAATTTAGCTGTAAATATAATCTACGTAAACTGCGTATGGATTATTGATTATTGCGAATAGCATAGCACAGTTCTTGCATGGCAAGAACACGTGGATTTATCAGGCTTCTGGTGTTCGCTATACTTCTTTTTGGAGAAATCATCTTCATCATCATACTCCTGCCCGTATCTCAATTTATTTGGGGGTAGCATGATTGTATTCTTCTTCCATAAATACTACTCTATTACTTTTTGAAAAAAAAATTCACGAAAAAAATAAGAAATGCACACAACTTAAATACAAAATGAAATATAGGAAATCTCACAGCATCAAAAAAAAATTAAACAAATCACAAAAAGTGAAAATAATGTTGGAGGGTTTGAATCTGCAACCCCGTAATTTACAGAGCGGTCATGAAACCGCAAGGCTATTTACTTCGTTACAAATAGCCGTTCTCATGTACTTACGTCATGACTGAAACGTCAAACAATTGAAGTATACAGAAATAATGCAAAATTGCCTACCCCCTTAAGGAAGTAGCGTGATAATATATAGTTTAAATATTGAAGAAGCCTATGCAGTAATTTTGACGTGATGCGCGCACAAACATTTCGTACCAACTGCTTAAACCGAGGAAAGCTGATTTTCTTGAGTTCCGCTATTTTGTGCGTATTCACCTCAAAAATCATATTTCAAGAAAACTCAGAAATTATATTTACCTGTATTAGATATGGAGTATATGTAGCAACTTTAAAAGTTGCATCATCATTGGTTTTGATTGTATAGGTGTTTGAAGTTTATTAATTTTAAACACAAAACCCTCTTTTTTGCGCCTCTGGATGAGATGTTTCTTTATTTTTATTAATAAGTATTTATTCTGAGTTTCATGATTCTAGAACAATCTAAATTTTTTTTGTCATACAAACTTTACCCCCCCTTTTCACCCCCTTTTTCCAAAAAAATCCAAAATTTCTATAGCCTATATGTTATTCTGAATGTATTTAAACAGATTTCTGAACATTTCAACAAAATCGGTTCAGCAGTTTTTACGTGATGCGCGGTCAAACAAACAAACAAACAAAAATTTTTTAAATGGTTTTAATATGTTCAGTTACTTATTTCAAGTCACCCTGGCTGGTTTTTTTTTTTTATCTTCAATGTACAGATATTTTGGTCTCAACGATTTTATTATATGTATAGATAAACTAAACTAAACTAAACTAAAGTATTGGCAGAAACAAAAATATACGTAAACAAACAAAACAAAATTACGCCAAAGGGACCACAGCTCAGCACAAAATAAGGAGTCCGGGGGATAATGTGGTGGAACTGGATGCCATTATTATTATTGGACTTTTTAATTATTTCCGCGTTCGACAAAAGACTTTTATGTTTTGGCATCTCGTAAGTCGAGGTCACATTTTCAAATGAGAAGATTTCTTTCTTATCACGTTTATCACAAAGAAAATGCCAATATCTAATTCAATTCAAAAGTGATCAAGGGCCAATCTCTTATCCTACTCGAAGATATCGTAAATGCATACAATAGGGAATAGCTTATCAGTGAATTAAAATAAATAATTCTTGGAAACTGGTGTCTCGGATAAATTGGAAGAAAATTGCTGTGAGATAGCCCTTTATATAATCGAATAGTGTGACGCTTGAGTGCACTTAATAAGACACCTCCCGGTGTCTTATTAAGTGCATTTTTTTATTTCGATAGTTGTGCCTCGAATACAGCTTGAATAAGAATTTTGGTACCAAATAATTCCTGAATGGAATGGAATCTAATTACATTCTGCATGATTTATCTGTTCGTTTCAGTGACAAGCAAGTCTTTTCCGTACGTAGCATAACAAAGTATAATTATAAAACCTATAGTCGGTAACAACAAAAGCATAATTTTAATAATGTCCAGTTTCCTGCCATTCAATGCATTTCACGACTCATGTCAATCTATAATCGAAAACATTACTTACTGGAAAATTAAAGCAGTGTTTCCAGAACCTCATCAGAGTTCTCGTTATGAAAGGATTAAATATTGAAATTAATATGTACAAAAGCACGAATAATTACATACGACCCTTAATAATTGAAGTCCGAATGAAGCTCATGCATTTTTATCATTATTGCTGATTTGATCACTTCATCAGAGGCAGAATTTACACCCAAGCCGAAGGCGAGGGTGTTTTGGAGCCGAGAACTGCAGTGAAAAATGCCCACGTGTATCAAACGACATTTTTCGATACACTTACGAAATAATCATACCTATATATTTATTTTTTATTATACGTATTTTTTTCTTTAAAATTTCTTGCAAATCTCTATCTATGCCACTTTATTCACGTGACTTACTATATAAACCAATGAATTCCCCATTATAACCACAACAAAGACAAAATAAAATATTTACTTTTAATAAACCTACAACAATTTCAATATTTAAAGCACTTATACACAGTGACACACAAAAATAAAATATTAAAAAAAAAACCGGACAAGAGCAAGTCGGACTCGCGCACCGAGGGTTCCGTACAAACTTTTTAAAGGACAAACTTAAGTTTGCTGTTGGATCCCTAAAAACGGCTATTGCTCCAACCGCAAATAATAAGTTTGTTAGTAAAATTGTTTTTTTTGTTATTAAACTACATATTTACGGTTTTCAACTTGCTAGGTCCACCCGTTCCTGAGAAAATCGGTGGTGACAGACGGACAGATGGACAAGAAAGTGATCTTGTAAGGGTTCCGTTTTTTTTCCTTTTGAGGTACGGAACCCTAAAAAACAAATTGACGTTGTGACATACAGTCACTTCCCACGAGTACCAATATTACACTATCAAATAAACCCAAGACCTTTCGATAACACTTGGGGCGATGAAATTAAACGTAAAATAACATTACATTCTCCTGTTATGAAATTCTGTTTGTATACCTGTTGAAAATTATTTGTAGAAACAAATACAACTTTGAATTTTGCGTTTGAAAAACATCAAATTATTGACGTACATTGTATTATTGTGCCTCACAAATAAATAATACCAACAAATAGTATATGATTACCAGGAATATCTATCCACAGTTGCATACAATTTAGTTCTATTATTGATGCCCAAATAAAAATACATCACATGCTTAGAATAACCCTTGCATAGGTTTCATATAATGTAGTTCCAAAACGAATTTCCAATTTGACGCCTATTGACGTCATTGTATATAATGTAGGTACTTACGTTTAGTTTTATTTTTATAATAATATAGAGTTCTAGTTGTAGTATGTATTTATAATGTAAATATGGTTTATCTTTATTATGCTGACTTGTTAATTCCTAAATATCAACACATGTTACAATATAATAATTTAATGATTACCAAGAATAATAATGACATGGTCACATTGTCCGTACAGATGGTATTGCAATCGTATTGGCCCGTTAATAAATTAACATGAACCTGATTGGTAATAGAGTAATTACTGTACCTATTGAGCGTCCAATAACGTCAATTGAACTGTTGAGGACATAGATAATGGCGGTAGCATTAGCAATTTCAGAATCAGCCAAACTGGTAAGGACAAATTGTGGACCAGCTGCGGACCGGACACTGACATATTCTTCGATAAAGTATTTGTTTGTATCCGATATCTGGAGCCGTGTCCACACTTCGCACATAACGGTATCCTTTACAGAGGGGCTCTGATTTAAATGACAAAAGTTTTTAAAACGTATTTCTTTCGAAGAAAAATATAGACTCAACTTAACACAATAATCCGATATTTAGGCCGAACTGTTTGTTTTTGTACTTTGAATAAAAAAAAGAATAATTTGATTTGTTTTTTTTTTTTTTTTTTCTGGCTATTATTTTCATACCTGGAACAACATCTATAAATGATATCGATCGATTCCAGATTTATGAGTTACTCGTTTCCAATCTCACAAACAAAAGAAAAAGCAAAAGTAAAGGAAAGATACCTTTCGCAAGTAGGAGCTCAGACAGCAAAAAATTCGATTCCCTTAACTTTGTTAAGTTTCAATCGTCTGTTAGAAGTTCTCGGAGAAATACACCGTCGGGTTGTTTCCCTTTAGTCCTAGAAAAACATTGTCCTACTCGTGATTTAAGAAAACTTTAGCACAACGGAATAAATCCGATTTTACAAACGTATCTTTTCTGAGATTTTGGGAGGTAGGTCTGATACCGAAAACGTGGTAGAAATAACCTTTTCATCGTATTTTATTTTTAAAACTGTGTCTTGCAAACAGTTGGTCCAGATTATTATTATGAAGAAGATTTTTGAAGTTCTAATAGGTTTTACCAAAAAGGTGTTTTGTTGTGCAATCTATCTGCCCCCAGAGACAGACTTTGTTCTTAATAATCGCATCGAATTTTGATCCGGATTTCACTTTTTAGAAAGTTCATGATAACAACATAATATATACAATTTTAACTGTTTTTTTAGCCGTGCGCAACAGGAGTGGAACGATAACATCTTTATAATTTATTAATTCATTTAATTTCGTAAGTAAAAGGAAATAGCGTAACAGACAGGCGGACTCAAGAGGTCGTGAGCTCGCTACCCTTTTCTCTATTTACACGAGCCTTCCCCCAAGCATCGGCAAATGAATCTTCATTTGAAAACTCCTTGACCTTTCATCTACATTAACTAAATATTTACAAGCAATCTTCATTATAGTCTTTAAAATCCTCGCTTTTAATTTTCTTTAGGAACAATTCAAGAGGTGACGGCATTGGTAACACCGCCGCCGCTGTAAGGTAGACCGCAGCAACACTGGATTTACTGGATTTCTATGAAAACGCTTCAATAGATAGCGACAGTACCCCCTGTTGTTACTCCACCTAAGCGGAGAAAATTCCGAAGTGCCTGTAACTGGCTTACTTGAAATAAATGCTTTGATTTTGATTTTTTGATTTTGAAAAGCGGAGCGAAGATGAGATGTGCGGAAACCGACCAATCACGTTGGTTGAAATCTACATCACGTGACTTGTATCTCCTGTGATTGGTCGAACCTAGCACATCTCTGCGCTCCAGTTGTGTGTGTGCTTTGGTGGAGTCCGGGCCTTACAAACGGCATACCAATAGTGCTGTCAGTGGCTGTCACTAATCGGGATCATTTAGTAAATATGAGGTGAGGGGTTTGCCGATTCGGTGCAATACTTAAGTGATATATGAGCTTTATTTTGTTGACACGAAACTTTCTCACACAATGGACAGTTTAATGTTATTCTAGTGTGGTGCTTTCGCTAACTTTGATAAATCCTTCGCAGTTCAAAAGTGCTCAAGCGGATTGAACTAACAGGGGATGCTTTAACGCAGTTTATTTTCTAGTTGGGTAGGTGTAAAGTTTTAGAAGTTTAGCTTTATTTCGTAAGTACCAAGTGCTTAGTAAGCAACTCATGATTGATCGTGTTTGGTTTGAAAGAAGTACTGTTTGATTTTACTTCCTAACCTACAGTCGGGCAACTAAATTATTTGAGTACTAAATAAGTTCTAAAGCATAATTATAACTTTAAAATCTCAAACATTAATTAGTCTCCATCCATTGTTTGACTGGTCTATGTATCGTCCGTAGTAGGTATTAATTATTAACTTGTCGTAATTTTATGGAAGTTAATTTTTTGGCTTCAAAATACGTAAATATTACTCGGCAGCGATACATCAAACCGATTTGTCTCGCTATTAAAGTGTTTAGTATCGAAAGGCTGAATGCCAATCATAATAAAATTATCAATGTTAATTAGCATTGATTTCTGCGTCATCGCCATGAATTAAGTATAAATTGAATCAAGCTATACTTAAAATTTCACTTAGGGGATTTCTTCCGTAAGTGACATTTTAAGTTTAGTTATGAACCGTGAAAGCTTAGAACAGTGTATGAACCATGCTATGTGAATTGCAGTGATTAAAACTTGTTTATACTTTACAACACATTTGCTCGTAAAGGGTCTCTTATTTCAACATTTTCAATATCGTATTGTATCTCATTACGTACTTGTGCGTTTTCGAAAGTAAAACGCACGGTTTATCAAGATGCTCCGTCTAAAATGAACGATACTATTTGAAATCTTAGCAAAGAGTTTTTATGTCAGAAAAGTGGTCAACATTTTATGAATAAAATTAACTTTGGGTAAATATAATAAATAAACATTTAATTCTTTAATTTAATTAATTTTGACAATAAATTACAACCCATCCCATCTGTAACAAAAACACAAAAATAGTAATTTACTTTATTAGTAATACTGGCTGTTTTTTGTGTCTTTGCCTTAAAAAAAGCGCTGATGCGCGCGCATCGCTAATTTGTAAATAAGTAAAAATGATTCCGCGCGCTTTTTCTTTTCGCTGTATTGTTTTTATTTCTTTGATTTATTTCTTCGCAAATATGTTATAAAACGTCGTATGACATACGTGCGCTTTGATGATTACAGCCTCTGCTTTCTTGTATATAGCAATATCGCCTCGGCTGTAATTTTCAACTTACCGCACTTATATCATAATGTACACACAAGCTCACAGCTTTTTTACACCATAGGCTAGAAATTACAGAATACCAGCTGCTATGCTCTTTACATACATAATTATATTCCTTATGTTCACGTTTAGACGACCTGTATTTTCTGAAGAACATATTCCTTACTTAATTAATACATGTGAAAGTGGCTTTTGTTTATTTGTTTGTAAAACCTTTATGTTTTAACGCCTGAACAGATGTTAATGAAATTTGGCATACAACTAGACCATGACGTGCAATGACCTGGCTTTTGACATTTATGACTGTATCCCGATATAAAGTTCGCGTAGGATAATTTCCGATTTCGAATTGAATGAAGCTGCGTGCAAAAGCTACTGAGGTATAAACTTCAATAACTTTAAAACACAACTTAGCTGTATAATGCTGTGTTCTGTGGTGCCATCGAAAATTGCGCTAACTTTAATTTCCTTTGTACTGAAGTAGTACAATTCAGTTCAATTGTGAAAAAAAGAAGTGAATTGAACTAACTGCAGATTCTTTATCGAAGGTGGAAAGTTAGATTTTATTTTCAGGTTTAAAAGATTAAAACTTGTGGTTGGGAAAAGGAAGTAAGTAGGTACTTCAACGTTATTGGCTGTGGTTCAAATGGTTTAAGTTTTAAACTGCTTCTGTTTTTAAACCTGGACAGACTTTAAAGTAATTGCATTTTGTTACGGCACTTGAGGCTTCAATGACTCTGAAATACTCTGAAGCTTAATAAACAAAATATTTTAATTAAATGACAAATTACGTTGACTTAAGCGCGATTGCACCGCAGCTCACTAAATGCGTTTGACGCTTAACGAATTTTAAATATCAGTCGGTCTCTGTTTCTTTAAACGAGTGACAGAAACAGTATAATAAATGTTATACTGCAATGCAATAAAGAATTGAGTATTGAGTTACAAAGGGTGTAAAAAACCTCTTAACGAAACCGAAAGGCACTTGTTGTCCCCGTCATTACGAATCATTTTTTTGTTCCACACCATACCTGGAAACCTTCCAGTTACGAAGATATTGGGGGTCAAAGTTTCAACTTTTTGACAAGTTTTTTTTAAATTCAAGTTTAAAATGTAAGATTTTTACTTTAAACACCTCTGCGACCCCCGTATTATTCAATCCATTCATCAGCATAATGTTTTGATTGCGTTACATTGAATTTTACCACAAAACATAATTTTGCACCCAAAAAGAAAAGTCGTTTCCCAGCAATATTTTTTGCGTAAAGTCACTCAGTTTGATGTACAGAATGCTTGGTTGTCGGCTTCGTGATGAGGTTGTTTACACCCTGTGTACGTTCAGCGATCAATAAGCGCATTTATTTAGTGATTTGTGGTGCAAACGGGCTTAACTGTCAAAATCTTTATCGTAAAAGTTTTAACATATTTTTTCCGAAGATATACAACTAGAGTTCTCAAGATCGTGAAAATTGAAATACGTAATATCCTAAACAAATTCTCTTCCTCTTACAATAAATAAACAACTCAAAACTTTGTTTTCTTTTATTCAAATCAGGCTGGAATTTGAACAATAAAAGGAAAATTACCTCGAAACTTAGTTCGGATCCCTTTGTAACTTCAAAACGTTTTACAAGCCTACCGAATAAATATTTTACTTGGAAGCAAAAGAAAATCTGTTGAGTGAGGGACTCGATTGACAGACTGCGAAGTCTTTGTGAAGTACTCTGACGCGGTATTGTTTTAAGTAACGCTAAATCGATCGTTTCACTATAGAACCCCGGGGGGTCGTGTTTGTGTAAAAGTAAGATTGGCAACTTTTTGGAAGTCTTTGAATAATTTTACGGTACTGTGCCAGCGATTTTCTAATGTTTGGTTTTAAATAAAACAGATTGGCCAACGGTTATCATCATTGATTCCTTTACGACATAGTTTTTCACAGGTTTTAATTTTATTAGCCACTTATAGGGGACTTGACACCACCAATCAATTGACAAACTTTTTATAAGCTGTCGTAGACTTAGTATGGCAAAAGCCATCTGTGACGTCACTAATTTGCCAACTCAATAAGGCAACTTTTTTTTGGGTATCAGGACACTTGCGCGAAAGACCCTTGCGTGAAAAGACATAAAATACATATGTGCGCATGGACTTTTGCACGAACGGACTTTTACGCGCCAGGACACTTGCGCGAATGGACTTTTGCGCGAAAGGACATTTGCGCGAATGGACACTTGCGCGACTGGAGTTTTGCGCGACTTTTTCATCATGGGTGTCGTGTCATGGTTTTTGGGGTCGCTGATAAAAATATCAAAATGAAATGAGGTCAAAATGAAATTAAAAGATGGCACCGAGGAAATTTTTTGGTTTTAACATCATCAAAGTCAGGAAAACAATACCCATGAAAAACAACTAAAAATTTTCGTCGCTCATTAATTATTACTCTGGTTTTCAGGCCTAAAGTAAGTATTTATTTAATAAAGTTGTTTGTTTCTCGGAATTACCCGATTAATTTAACTTCCTCACATTTCTCGGCCATAGTATAACAAATATATAAATACGCACGAATGGCTTTTATAAAGCCACTAGCTGTGCCCGTGGCTTCACTCACGTAACTGGTTGATATTTTGGTCGTAGCTATGTCATTGACGACCCGAATGGCGCAGCGGTAGTGAGGCTGCCTTACGTTCTTCGGGTCCCGGGTTCGAATCCCAGTAGGAGCAAATGTTTGTTTCCGTGGACATTTGTTTCCGAGTCATGGATGTTTTTAATAAGTATGTATTTACAAAAAAAAAGTATCTTTCTAGTATATCAACTGTCTGGTGTCCACGACACAAGCCTTGTTGCTTAGTGTGGCACTAGATGGCGGTACCCTTGTCTTGAAATAAATGACACCATTTATTTCAGGGAACAAAGACTCATAGAAAAATACCTTAACCTAAAAATACATTAGTATAAGCGTGATATACCATGTGAAAACATGGTATATTCGCAAGAAATCATGTTCAAATTCATACTATTTTGTTCATACAGCACGTAATATAAAGGGTGTATTTATAGACTCTTAACGAAGCCAAAGACACTTGTTCTCCCCGTCATTGCGATAATTGTTTTGTTCTAGACCATAGCTGGAAACCTACTAGTTACGGAGATATTGGAGGAAAAAAGTCTTTTTAGATGTTTTTTTTTTAAATACTAGTTTTTAAGGTCATAACTTTACTTTAAATACTTCCATAACCTGTTTCCTATAAAGGTGTCCATCAGCACAATGTTTTGAGTGCGTTACATTGAGTTTTACCGTAAAACGTGATTTTTCACCCCAAAAAAAGTTCGTTTCCCAGCAATAATTTTTGCGTAGAGTTACTTAGTTTGATGTACAGAATGATTGAAGGCTTCGTAAAGGGAGCGTTTACACCCTGTATCTTATCTGCTGAACTTTAAACTAGACGAGAGAGTCTGTTAACTAAATAAACTGTTGGCAATTTCACAAATTCTGCTTTCCAATAAATAAATATTGTACTTGGTTAAAACAAAACATAAACTGTTTCCATCAATTTAGTTTCCAAATCAATAGCTTGTTCTACGAGTAGTGAACTTTAAATATTTGATGCCGGGGTATTCCGGGGTAACCTGAATATGTCGTCAAGTCACTTTTATGTAGAACAGAGTTAAATGTCTTTGACTTTTCCATTTACTATGTTACTGGAACAATGGTGAACTAGGTCTGACAATGTTAATTTAAAGCTAAAGATAAAAATACATTTATACTTTTATTTTTTTTTATTTATATGTAGATTGTTTGTCAAAATATGATTCTCGATCGTAAAAAAAACTGTATAAAATTAGAATCAACTATATTTTCTACACAAAACTTATTTTTTCACCCATCATCATCATTTCGGCCGAAAGACGTCCACTGCTGGACATAGGCCTCCCCCAAGTGTCACCACATTGACCGGTCCCGTGCGTCTCGCATCCAGTGGATCCCCGCAACCTTCACCAGGTCATCGGTCCACCTAGTGCGAGGCCTTCCAACGTAACGTCTTCCATTTCGTGTTTGCCACTCCAGAATTTTTAGGCCCCAAAAAGCAAACCACCTTTTTTGCACCCGCACTAAGATAAAATAAAAGAGGCGCTAACATAACCCTATCTGCCTCTTTTATTTTATCCTAACGCTTTCAATCGACTTTTACCTTTTTGGCACTATTTAAACAAACACGGAAAAAAAAATCGTTTTAAATCTCTGGGCTAAATTGGTCTTAATTGTAACCATGTTTCCGTAATTTAATAGTCATGATAAAAAATGGGAGGCGTTAAATCTCGCAATGACAGGTATGTTCCTCTTATTTGATGTCAACTACACCTAAAACATTTAAAGAATTTTAATAACTAAACACTCACCTCTTCTAAACTGATTGTGGTTCCTGATCACGCGCTCAGCATTCTTGCGCGCGATGTAGAACCATTCCGACGTGTTGCTCAAATATTTGTACTCGACCGCCAAATCCTTCGCCAGTATCGGCCCCTCGGGCAACCGGTACGCGAACGGGCAGAACAACTGGTAGTCTTTATACTGCAGCTGATCGTAACAGTTCCCAGCTGCGAAGATATCGTCATCAAATTCTACCATGGAGAAGACACTAGCGTGGAGCAGATACTCGTTGTGCATCACTGAAGGACCTGCATACTTCCACAGTCTTGTCAACATATTCGCTCTATTTACAGCCACATCTGCTTCTATCCTAAATCTCTCTTGTGCGTATCTGTCTACTACACCTTCTCCCAAGTTCAAATGAGTACCAGCTGTACAATTCTCACCGAGCAAATGTTGGGTTTCTATCAATCTTAGGAACTTTGTCACAACGTCTTCGTGCACAGGCCTCGAAATTGTCACATTCTCAGCTGTACCGTTCAAGTCTCTTATCTCAGAATTTTCATCTAAATTAATTTTCGTATCGTTATCGTAACTATGTTCTACGTTAATGAAATGCTCGACTAATGATACGTCGTCTGTTGTGACGTCATGTTTGGCGACGGATGTGTTGCCGAAGAGTTTTTGAAAGGTGTCTTTGGGGCCGTCATCGTCGTCTGGTGCCGCGTAAGGTCTTAAAGCTGCTATCACAGGGTCTTCGCCGGATTTGTCGATACTTTCTGTAACAAGAGAAAAAAAAGATTAGTTTAGCAAGGAACTTTTCTAGGATCAGTGAAACGGGTATATGGCAAATTATGGACACGGTTCTGGACACCGGAGACTGACAAATATTGTAGTGCCAATTGAACTGAAGTATGTGCCAATGTCCGGTCTCAGCAGCCGGTCCGCAATATATCCGTTCCTTTACACTAGTAAAGGAACGGATATATTGCCTACCGGCTACTAAGACTAGCAGAAATTCTAAGGGCTATCGCAGACCGTCACGGCATGGCAAGGGTTTTAAATTTTTGCCAATGGGCATTCAAACGTATTGATATAGAAATACAAATAAAAAATACCCTGGACTGACCAGGCGCCTTCTGCGCCTGGACAGAGACAGCCTATGGCTGGTGGCGGGGACCATCACTGGACACTGTTCACTGAATAAACACTTTCACACCCTAGGAATCACTGTTAGTGTGCAGAGCATGCATGAAGGTGGAGGAAACGGTGGCGCATGTGCTCTTTGAGTGCACTGGCGTTACCGAGATCCCTTGTGGATGCCCTGAGAAGACCGGGAAGTTTGATCTGCTTCTGGAGGGAGGTGGGCTGGTTGGAGTAACGGCCACCATGGCTTACGCACAATGGTCCACTTTAAGGACTAAGTGCGGAAACTTAAACCCCCATGATAGATGATAGATAGATATAGAAATACGACCGTGGCGCGTCTTTCAATACAAATCCCTTTCGATGCCACGGCATGCCACGGGATCATTTTAAAGCGTAGCAATTTATGTCGTATTTCTATATAAATGCGTTTGAATGTCCATTGGAAACTAAATAAATCCCTTGCCATGCCGTCCTGGTCTGCGTTGGCCTTAAACGTGCCAGTTATTGCACTAGTTGAATAACTTTACAAATAACACTTGCACTGCTATTATTAAAACACTCCACAAATTCGCAGAACAGCACAATTAAATGTGTCAGCTTACTGCGGTTAACGCAAACTATCGTTCCCATTAAAAGTTTCAATACTGTACACTGGAAACCATTAAAGCACTTTATATAAATTTGTGTTTATTTCAGTAAGGGTGGAAATATAATAAGCGTTTGAGTCCAATTCGTTTTAACTGGCTCTTACAGCTCAAGCGAAATAACAAGCTGCAAAAAGTTCAACATTCTGCTGCGATTTTATATCAGCGTTAAAATATTATACTATCCACTTCTCTATTGCATGTTGGGTATGGGTTTTTGCAGACTTGGTGGAAATGATGAGTAGATGTGTTTCAGAGAGACATTTTTTAAAATCAGGATGAGAAGTGCTATATTATGTTAAGGATTCTTGTACCCTAAACGTTGCAGTCAAAAAATCAAGTACCAGAAATATTACAATAATTGCCAAATTCGAAGCTATATTGGGCCAACCCAATTCAGATTGCCATCGATACGCTGAGACAAATAATGATTATTTATTATAATTCGTTTTCTTACCATGTGTATTGAAAACATTAAACCATCCAGCCGTGAGGCCGCCATTTGATTTTATCCATAGACTTCAAATAATATAAAGTGGGTGTAAAGAAGAGAGCTATGTAACATGTTTGGTGCGATATAAATTACAGGTACTCTATCTATCAATCCTTCATAGATATCTATATCAAACAATTTAACCGCAAACAAACTCTTTCCCTACACATGACAGAACCGATCAGACATCTCGCAAATTTTACAGAACCTACAAAGTTATCCAACAAAACACTTCAGCTCACAAGTATTCAATTTCCTTGGCTCCATGTTGTATACATAAATAGTTATATACATAAACAGGAAATCAAATGCTGCAAGTAAAATGGGACTTCTAACCGGGGCGCGATCGCACGCATGCATAAGCTAGTAGGGAAGCTAGCTGTGGCTTCTAAGGCATAGGTCCCATCGTCAGCGAGGAGCGACTAGCTATCAGCTAGTAGGGAAGTGGAAGTTATGTTTTTCCTATTGCTTCGCTTTTTATTTCTGATTAATTTCGTTGCCGGATCCAAGAGAGTTAAATTGAATCTCTGGGATGTCGTCGCACTTTTCTGGTGGTCGCCACTGTTGATTTTGATTCTGTTGATTTTCCTTTCAGGAGTTGCTGTGTTTAAGGATTAAAGTGAAGGGTTTGGCCCAAAAAAAAAAATGTTGCCAGCTATTTTTTCGTTCAAAAAACATACAAAATATTGTAGGACCTGTGCCAGTAAAAGGTATATTATTATATTGATACTTGTTTGCCGACCTATCTCACTGCCATGACTGGCCTATACTCTTTAGTCACATCATCATCATCTGCCGATACTTTTTCCAAGTATGTTAGGGTCTGCTTCAGTCTAATTGGCAGCTAAATACCAGTAGTAGTACACAGAGCAACTGCTTCTCTGACCTCCACAATCCAGTGACTGCATAACATGATACTACTTGGTAAGACAGGTTGTCACACTTTCGAGCTCCTAACTACCCGTAACAGTAATTTTGACTGTTCACAACGCTGCGAGAACTCAGTGAAACAAACAACTTGTGCTTCTACAAGTGCTAGTGAGGTCTACGTGCTTCTCGCTATTCGCTGGCAGTGGGACAAGCGCTTAAGGAACCAATCTTTTATGGGCTGACGTTTGGCTGCATACGATTTGTGTAGTGGCTTAGGTGGGAGCGCGTTTATATTTATAGTGGCTTGGCTTTACACGGCTGGAGACAGGATCTGAATTTCATACCACTTTGGATGGAATTCAGTCAAAGGTTGCCAGAAAGATATTATGCGAAATTATATTTTTTTCATGGATTTTTTCATTTCTCAAATGTGCAAGCAACTATAATCTCTTGCCCTTATCCCGATTTATTTGCGGCGTAGTCTTCCTTTTCCATCAGTATCATCTAAGCTGGAGTCTTGGCCTCGCCTTCTTCTGCCATACTGCTCCATTAATCGTAATCTCATTGGTAACCCCTCTTCTCATATTATATTCAATCAATCAATTTAATTAAAAAATCTGCAGAGAAATTAATAGACATATCCAGTCATCGATTGTAAATACCCAAACTCAAACTTATTATTAGATTTTGCTCTATACATTTTTATTTTAGAAACTTTATCAAACCGTTACCTACACCTACGTTTTTTTTTATCCTTTTTATGCTGTTAGTGATTTAACTTCACGAGAAATACCTCAACTGTATGAACGCAGTAGTCACTCGCAATCCTTTTCCAAAAGTTCTAGGAATTCCGAAACTGACGGTAAAAGCCGTGTGATTGAACTCTCATAGGAAGCCTTTATTTTGTACCTTTTTGAAGGCACGGCTACCTCCAACGTTATTAAATTTTTGGAGCACAGCTCAGGTACGAAAAAAATTGAATATTATGCAGATGGTTATAGTGTAGTAAACTGTAGTGGCATATTTTGGGTCCTATCCTTTGAAAGGAGCAAAGTAATAAGACTTTGGGAAGAATATTTTTATTCTGTATTGTATGAGAGTTACCTAAGTAATGGTTAATTTTCAAGAAATAGGGACAGTATATTATGTTCGGGTAAGGTGTTATAACATCGTATTATGAGCGAAGTACACTTAATTGTACATAACGCTAAAAATAATCTGTGAAAGAACTGTGTAACAATTTTGGTGTACAATAAAGTGTTCTATTAAAGTTCATCTATCTGTATCCATGGGTGAAAATAGACAACTCATTGCCTTAACTATGCTATCGTTGAAAACTGAAGAAAGAGAGCCCGGTACTGGCTAAAATCAGTGCAGTTAATTACTGTAACGTAAGCGCGATCCTTTTCGTAGCATCCTCAAAGGTTGCGTAGCGCGTTGGCGTAGCACGCGAAACTCGTAGACTGACGAGACCCGGCTTTCTATGGAATTTTATCATTTTTGTAGTAGTGATACGCCCTATACTAATTAACGGTTTTAGAATAAAATCTATATTTTTATCAAAAAACATATATTTTCGAAAAAAAAATCGTCATATGTATATTTCTTCTCTCAATCAACACAACTTATGATAACAGGTATGTCAGCCCTGTCTTTGCGTACAATGACACAAATGACTAAAGCGAGCTACAATTACTGACTCCTAAATTACAGCTCCAGGTTACAATACTCTACAGTCCATATGATTTGAAGTTACTGCAGCAGTTTCAAACACGTCCGATAAGTGACGTCATACGACGACATAGTCGTTCAGGTAGTTTAGACAGGGGTAGTTGAAGTTAAACATAATATTGTTAAGACCGGTGGTTGGTACGTTTTGATAAGGGGAAGTTAACTTTGCTGATCGTTCTATTTAGTACGGTACCCTGCACGTATGTGGTAATATACCTGTTTGTACAGGCCCTTTACTCTATTCATAGTGTGTACTACGCTGTGTTAATACTGACATGATGCCATTGAGTCCTACTGTGCGGAGGCCTACTGTACTTCGGGGCAAGTATGATGGGTGGACCATCATACTTGGACCGAATTTAAAATCTACTAATAAACATTTATATGTTAAAAAAATCCCTGTCCAATCCGAAAGGGGCCTAAAGGTAACCAATGATATTAATTACCAGATCAAATAAGTAACATTTATTTATTTATTTTTAACATAAAATATTCATGAAAGTAAATACACTGACCTGCAAAAATAAGTACTACACTTTTAAAGTTTCAATTTTTCCTAAACTATAGAAGTTAGAGATTTAAAATAAAAAAAACGATTTATAGCAATTTTTATCAGCTTTCTTTGAAACTATAGACAAAATTAAACTATTTTGCGAGTCCTTTTTGTTACGAAAGTATATCTTGTGTACTTAAAAAGTTATTGCAATTTTAAAAGTGTGATACTTATTTTTGCAGGTCAGTATATATTAATTAATTTTAAATCCAAATAACCTAACATCAACTAACCTTGCAAATAAAATAACATCCCTACCATACCCCATCCAAGCATGACTCATTTGGCATTTACAAAAGTTGGCCTAAAGTCAATACACTCAAATCCTTTGACAAACGCTCCTTCAAGGGCCGGAGACAAGGGCATCCCTTTACTAAGATTACAAGAATAGCCACCAAATCGAGAGGGTTTTTATCATGAAATACGTTATACAGATAGAGGGTATGTAGGGGTGCAGAACGGTGGAAAGGGTAATTTTATTAGACTGTGCTGAAACAAAATAATCGAACACTATCGTGTTCGATTATTTTGTTTTGGGGTAAGATGTCACAGATTTTTGTTTAAGTTTGCTGTGGTTTATAGGAAACCATTATAACCAGTATTTAGGATATAAAATAGCACTGTTCGGAACGTGATCGTAACACGCAGCGGCAATGTCGCACAACCGCAACGACAGACCACATCGACATGACTGACTGTCTGCATGAAAACGGTGACACCACCTGTCACCGTTTTCTTTGTTCTTCGCTTTCCCTCCAAAAGAGCGGGTGACAGATAGATGTAGCATTTTAATTTATAACGTACGGTATGATGTTTCTATATTCTGAAATAAATAATATAACTTAGTTATTTGTTTGGCAAACCAACATTCAATTCCAATTTATAAAAAAAAGCTGCTTTAGAAAGCAAAAGAATAAATAAATATACCGTAATTTAATATTTGAACAACCACGACAAATAAAGCTGGAACATCGTATATATTCAATGTAATAACGCAACATTGCATGCTCGATTGGACATCCATAATTATACAATAATTAATATTTACTTGTGGCAAAGATTGTATTATGCTTAATGAGATCACGGATGCCATCCGATACCAGGATTTTAATTGAATCTGTTTGTCATTCACGTGAATATTACGTGAATTATGTATGAATATTAAAAAGTTGGATCTACATAAATGATTAAAATGTTCGTAAATTATTCACTAGCTTCTATCACAACGAATACTACTTAAAACTACTGGCGAAAGTGTACTAATGACGGTTGAGCTCGTGCTTCCTGGGGTACGAAGAGGTAATGGTTGATCACCAATCCGCCGTCACCTTTGATCTTCGATTGAACCGTGTTATTATTTGCCTAAACCCAAGCCATGTCTATCACAAAAATAAGTTTAACATCACATCTTCTAAGGTTAACTCAGAGGTACTCACCTACTAGTACACACAAATTTCGCCAGTTATAAGTCCTCTGTAACAGGGGGCGAGCCTATTGCCATCAACCGGGCACAGGCTCCGTGGCTGCTACTGAGCAATTCCTAATGGAAACATCCAATAACAATTTGCCTGTCCTTGGAATCGAACCCGAGCCCTCAGGCTCAGCAGTAACGATTGCAACGCAAAACCAAATTATTGATAGGAACTTAAGATCTATGAGCTTTATTACAATATTTGTATACCTATAATAAATCATTCCAGGGCATCGATCCACACGCATCTTCATAATTCACGGAACAAGCCGACCCAACCATAGAAAGCACTCACAATATCACGCAACAAACAACCATTATCCCCATCTCTCCCTGATCAGTATCACGAAAACAAAAGAATACTTTATTCATTCCCCCCCAATTCCCCAAAGGAACGAATAAACGATAGTTAATGCAATATTTATTGTACAAGCTTTTATTGGCCCGTTTCGTTTACTGACGATGTTCAAGTAATTGCCAAATATTCAGTGTTTTACTGACAAGGATGAGCAAACGAGTTAATCATTTGTTGAAGGTACTGGCTTGATTGCTCTCAGTTTATTGGTTGTAAAATTTTAATGGGTCTACCATTGTACCTGGAGATAAGGTGCAGTATTTTTGGGACGTAATTTTTGTTATGAACCATTTTGTGGTGTTGCTTTCATGATTCTGGATAGCCATAAAATAAAAAAAAAAAAAGTGAAATGGCAACAACAATTAATTTGATAGCTGGTTTAACCGTCTCATGTGGGTACCGTTTAGGTTAAGGCCTCAAGTATAATATTGTCCTGCCGGGGCTGCGAGACTGTTCGAAAGAGATACCGTGGCCCCGGAACACAAAGGGCGATAAAGGAACATGGATGGGTTTTAGTCAGTAAAAGTCTGACACTCCCTCCTGCTCAGCCCAGAGCGGGAGGAGTTATTTGATGATTTCCCATCCTAAAAAAAAAAAAAAAGTATAATATTGTCTGCAATAAGCAACATTCTCGGCTTGGTTTAGTGTACGAGTATATTTACCACTGTGTGTTTTGTGACTGCTTCGTTGGTCTAGTGGTTGCTGGCGCGACTGCTGACCATGAGGTCCCTGGTTCGATTCCCAGGTCGGGCAAAGTGTTATTAGGTTTTGTCGTCAGGAATTTTTCAATAATAGCCCCGTGGTTTCGATTTGCGCCTGGTTGATGGCAATAGGCTTGCCCACTATTACACGGGACTTAAACATAACTGGCGAAATGTGGGTGGTACCTATAGGTACACCTCTGCCTAACCCTTCACGGATTACAGGCGTGTTGTTGTGTTATGTTAGGTGAGTGTCTCGAGTTGGTGTTAGCCGACTCTGAATGGGTCCAAATCAAGAAATGGATTCTTAAAATGTACCTTAGTACGAAAGGCTCAGAGCTGAATCGAAGTGAGAGATTTATCCTTGATACTTGGGTGGTTATGATTTACCTCATCTATTTCTTATACTTTAATAACATTCACCTCAAACAGAAATCGCAGTCTATTCTTAGAAACACCTCTAAATCCTTCGTTCCTCAGTTTTTACAACGCTAATAATTTACTTAAACAGCGTGTGAACGAAGCGTCAGTAAAGGGGATTTGTACGGAGGAACACCAAACGAAATCACTGCAATATCCCCCAATAAAGGGGGATTTTGTTTATGAAGACTACAAATCGTGACTTTCATTACACGTCGTCGGGCCGAGGAATTGACTGCCAGTATTATGTATTGAAAGCAATTTCGCCTCGCCTTCTAGCTGACGTATTTAAATTTTATGTACCTCCTAGAGAAGATTTTTATTGAACACCGGGAGTGTTTCAATAGGAATCAGGTTTGGAAATATGTAATAGTATCTACTTTGTACCTGTAGGGTTGCAAAAGGTGCCTTAAAAAGAAACGAGAATATGAAACACACCAAATTGCTTATTATTTGTAGCAAGTAACAGCAGTCGCTTTATTGACAATATATTGCTCAATTTATTTTTATATTTCCGTACGCAAAATACGTGCTTTGACGTGGAGTTGCGGAGACCAACCCGTTATACAATACAATATTGCTCAATTTTGTTCTAATACAATGAGTATTTGAGCAAGAATTACAAACGCGCAAGTTACCGTTCTATCGATCATTTGAAACCCTCGATTCAGAGCTTTTTAATTAAGAAATAAATCCATTACCAGAGCATTGTTGTAATTCGTACGGAATCAGAATCAACTATATAAAGAGACTAGTTTGCTTGGGTGCGCGAGCTGCGCGCAGCTCGCGTGTTTGGTGTTTTTGAGAAGTATTACTTACCCTTATAAAATTTTGAGAATCAATGGGCACCCCAAAATGAATTGAAAAATCCGTTAGAATTACCCCTAAAACAGTATGAAAACCCCTACGGACCCCTAATAAAACCTTATTTAAAAAACTCTCCCTCCCTTTTCCCATAAAAATCATTACCCTAAAGTTTGCTGAGTTACGCTTCACCCACTCAATCATCGTTACGCTACGGAGGTCGCCACTTCCCGCCTTCGCTCCACTCAGGACCTAGCTACCACCGGACAGGTTTCGACACCTACTATAATATTTGTTCAAACACCTGATGGCTAGCTCTAACCGTTATGAAGTTACAGCCCTTTCAATTTTAGGGGAGGTTGGGGAGGGGAGCTTCACCCACTCAACCTTCGTTACGCTACGGAGGTCGCCGGCTCGCTTCGCTCACCACCTCCCCCCTTCGCTCCACTCGGTCTCGCAGGTTCGCTCCACTCAGGACCTATCTACCACCGGAAAGGGGAGGTTGGGGAAGGGAGGGTATAAAAATTGTAACGCTCCTCAATAATAAAGTACAGTCAAAATCAAAATGCCGCTACGTGTCCTAGTTTCCGAGATACGATGGGGGGAGGGGTGAAGGCGGGGAGAGGGGGGAGTTTTGAAAAATGATTTTGACCAACTCTTTGCCCCTTCTTACGAATCTGAAAAAAAAAATGTTCCAAGTCTCTTAACTTCCGAGATCTGCCTAAAGGGGGGTGAAGGGGGGAAAGGGGAGCAACTTTTAAAACCGGTTTTTACTTTTCCTAGCCTCCTCTATACGAATCCGTAAAAAACACAAAATACGGGTCTCTTAGTTTCCGAGATACGATGGGGGGAGGGGTGAAGGGGGGGAGAGTGGGGAGTTTTGAAAAATGATTTCGACTAATGCATTGCCCCTTTATACGAATCTGAAAAAAAAAATGTTCCAAGTCTCTTAACTTCCGAGATCCGCCTAAAGGGGGGGAGAAGGGGGACAAGGGGGACAACTCTGAAAAGTGGTTTTTACTTTTCCCAGTCTCCTCTATACGAATCTGAAAAAAAAAATGTTCCAAGTCTTTTGGTTTCCGAGATACAATAGGGAGGGGTGAGAAGGGGGGCGAAAAGGGGAGGTTTGGGATTTTTCCCATAGGTTTCAGAGTTAGTTGTTTACGAATCTGTCAAAATATACCCACCTCCCCATCCACCATCTGGGAGAACAATTCTGTCAGTCAGTCAGTGGTAATCTAGCTTTATATAGTATAAAATAATACGAAGCGTAAACGAATGGAACGATCGACGAATTACAATAAATACCTGAATCTGGGGGCTTCACCATATAATATGACTACTGAAAATTTACCTCCAAACACATTTTATCACGCAATACACAAAGTCAATAAACTGCCACAACAAACAGTATTTCGGTAACTGAAAGCATATTTGGCCATAGCTGTTATGTGCTCAAATATTTGAAGCAAACATCGTTATGTAATGTTAATTTTATGTTAACAACCGGAAAATGTGTCGTCGGTTAAAGAGGGGGGAGCCCTTCAATCTAGGTTCTTTATAACTTCAATTGTTTTCAGAGTACCAATGGTAGTATAACTCAGCTAAAGATAATATCACATTTGCCAAGACATAATTTATTAGCAAAATATTGTCATTGTAACTGGCTATTCAGCTACCCAGGGTTTGAGCGTGACTGTGTGCATAATAATCATATTATAATAAATGATGTGCCACCGCAAGCTGGATCTAGATTTATTGAGTTTCATAACCACTGACGATTTGTCACTGCAGATGACTGGCGAGCTATTATGTATATTGGTGTAGGCTCGGTACGGGTGGGAAACTTGCGACTGCTCTGTGTTGATGTAAAGCTAAGAAGAAACTATTTTACCCGACTACGGCGAAGCCACAAGGCAGGCGTGTGATTTTAGCAGTTTATGTATGTATGTGTGTTTGTATTTACGTATGATCCTCCGTAGCATCTAAACTATTCATCCGATTTTGATGAATAAGTTGTCATTCGATTCGTTATTAAGGCCCGGGTAACATGGCTACATTTCGACCGACTTCAACAATATTAAGAGTCGATTTTACAACGAATTTAATTTAATTAGAGTGTGATTTTCGGTAGTCGGGTTTTTTAGTTTATTTATTTATTTATTTATTGGCCTATCTACAATTGTTACACTGTTTATCCTAATAATACAAGCAATATGATACAAGCATAGTGTACAATATAAAGCGATAGACACAGCATGCATCATGCATAGTTGTAGTTTATCACACAAATTCTTGTTTACAAAGTCACATGGTTAATTTTTAGTTCCTAGTTGTGTAGCAAATGCCAGCGGGGTCATTGCGTAATACACTTACAATCAAAATAGTTTTCATTTTGATAACAACAACATTTAATGGGTTATTTATGGTGTTATGCTGTGGATTTTTTGAAGCAATGTATTAGGAATTTCCTTAAAAATCCGTTTGATTATGATTGCAAGTTCGGTACGCAATTGGAGTGTAGGTAACTACGAATTTGTTTTGTGAAATGATTTATTGTACCATTCGTACCGAATACTAGAAAAGAAAATACCGTTAATTTATTTGTGTCCTCATTTTACTTACGAACTGAGATTTTTCTATCAAGTGAGATTATATTACATAACTTCAAAAAATCTTATTTCATTTTCTAACAAATTATTGGTGCCAACAGCTTCTTCCCAAGTGATAACTACTCCCAAGTGTCAAGTGATTTATGGATTACATCCATAAATCACTTACGAAGTTACGAAACTTAGTAAACTGTTAACCAAACTAACCACAGTCGCAAGCGTGTAACGAGCCTAACCAATATGTCAGTCACAGTAGCGGTTTAGCGCCGTCAGAAATGTCGTAGTATTTCACACAAAGCAAATCTTTGATGCCGTTTACATTGCGAAACGTTGTAATTTATAGTCTGTTGGGTATACAGAAAGTAAGCAAACATTTATGCTGTTAGAACGATATTTCTGACGTACACGAAAGATTTTAATCGTAAGTTTCACTCTACCGCTTCATTTTTTTTAAAGCTTCTGGTTTTTCGACAATCTCATTTTTACAGTATTTGTTAAAACTATAAAGCTAACACGAAACAATTACTTACTATACCTAAGTATTTGATTTATCCGCATGCTTGTATCAAAAGATCTTGATCTGAAAATATGTGTGGCATCCCTGATATTGTCAGGAAAGAGAGCCTTAGCGGACACTTACTACAAATTCCAACAATTTACGGACAATTCCTTTATCAGGTAAAGGAAGTGTCAGTAAATAGAAAAAATGCCAGGAATAAAACCGGGACAAATTGATTGAAGAAACAAATGCCGGGCGTACGACAACCAATATCTAAATTCATCCGGTCCCTTCCCGATTTGGACCGAGATGAGATAAGCAAGGGGACATATAATAATATAATAATAATAATAAACTTTATTTCCCTTAAACTTAGCCTATGTTTACAATTTTATAACAACATGTAAGTATGAAGAAAAAAAACAATTTTGCAATTGATGATGGTAGGTATTTGAGACTTATTGGCTAGTTTTTATTGTTTTTATATGTTTGATCCTACGATTCGGCCAATGACAGTATCGGTATCAGTCGGTATTATCGGTAGTTAGAAGCTTGAAAGTCTGACCACTTTTTGTCTTACATATGGGTATCGTGTCAACTGGGTTGCGGAAGTTAGATAGGCAGTTACTCCAAGTATAATCCTGGTATGTTTTGGCATTGTATTGTTAGTAAAGTTAAACATAATTAGGTATATCTTCTAATACATAAAAATCTCGTGTCACAGTGTTTTCTAACGACTGCCCAAAAAAAGGAGTTTTATGTTTTCAGGGTTCATGTATGTCTGTTTGTGAGTTTCTTTATTCCACCATAACTTCTAAACGCCTAAACCGATTTCGATGTACGATTTGAATCTCTGTGTTACTCCGGGTAACTTAGACTAGTGAAAAAAGAAATGGTATGTCATGACCATATTTTAATTTAAAACTTTTTATCCGCGCGAAGGTATCTTGTATGAGTAGATAAATAAAGAACACATTTGTTATTTATTTATCTACTCATAAAAGATACCTTCGCGCGGATGACTAGGTAGGTTTGTGAACTTTAAAATGATAAATGTACACCAAAATAAATAAAATGCGAAATTCTACATTGTAGTATATTCGCAACTAAAAACTGTAAAAAAAAAATACGCAGTCGGTTTTTTAAATTTTTTAAATTTATTTTTCCTTTCGCGGGGTCCGCAAGGGCCGAAGCCTGCCGGGGCTGCGGGACTATTCGAAAGAGATACCGTGGCCCCGGAACACAAAGGGCGATGAAGGAACATGGATGGGTTTTAGTCAGTAAAAGTCTGACACTCCCTCCTGCTCCGCCCAGAGCGGGAGGAGTCATTTGATGATTTCCCATCCGAAAAAAAAAAAAAAAGGCCTGCTGGTAGTAAGTTTATTTTGAAATAAAATTCTAAGTTTTTCTTTTTTTTAGCCTGTACTGTCCCACTGCTGGTCAAAGGCCTCCCCCAATTCCTTCCATTTGCTCTATTCTCGTGCCTCCTCTGACCAACCCTCGCGGTACGCGTCCAAATCGTCTCGCCACCTTTTTTGGGTTATGTTGTGATTTTTCCTTATGTTCTCTCTTATGTGTACCTAAATGATAAAATAAATAATACTTGGAATAAGGTTACACACATCACAAATCCATCTCTGCGAATATTTTTCAATTCTAACTAATGTGTCGCGAAAAATTATAAATATGGTAAGATTGATTTCACAAAAGGTACGGTTAAAATGCAGACTGGCTGTGGACAGCGGACAGTGAAGAAAAAGAAAAGAACAAATTACCTATTTAATTAATTAATCTAAACAAAAAACTGTGTGACTGTGACAGATAGTATGCTGGAAATCTGTCAAACTCCGTTGTACGCAGCCAGTCCATTGTCCAGTCCGCTCGGTTTGGCTGAACCTGTACAATTCTTTTTAATTGGAAACAAATTCATACACAAAAGAATATTTTTAGTTTCATCCATTAAAACCAATAAAACTTTTCTGTTTTATTTCCAAAATCGGATATGTAAATCCGATACATAAAGCACTCAGGACTACTGACAATTAAATCACTTTTTTTGCAAGTTTAACTCGGAATGCAACGTGTAATAAATAAATATGTTCCAGAGTGTTTTAAAACAATGGCGTTTTTATTTTTAACTGGAGAATGCTATTTTAAACTCGTGTCAAAACCAGTTGATTTACACCTTTCCCACATGTACTACAGTTATTTTGTCGTCGGTGAAATAATCGACTTTTAAATCAGTTACTTTATCTTTTCATCAGTAATAAAAAATGTAATCGCACCCACGATAAAGGGGAAACACCTACTGTCCCGTCATCACCAAAAAGTGATAACATCAATCACCAATCACCATCTGTCATCACCAACAGGACGATATCTATTCAAAAAGTACCAGGAAGGCATAACGTAAGAGAAGTCCAAAGACCACCAACGTTCGAATTTGTGAGGCGATTGAAACCAGCTATTGGCCAATAAGGGACCAATGTTCTGTAAGTTTCTTGAGCTAGAAAATCTTCGCTAGCTAGTTTCTTTTCCGTCGGCGGTGGGACATAGCCTTACCTCCGACGTTATATCTCCGAGTTTCAGTGACAAATGTACGTATACGGTAATAATTCATACTGTAATTCTGTTCTGACGTCATCTTCGTGCAAATGTTTTAGACACCTGCCTATGTAGGATAAAATAAGCTTACTTACTTATGTATGGGAGGTACCGTACAGAGAATATTTAATGAGACAATGGTAATGTGTGAAGGTTTAATTTTGGTACTTATAAATAACTTTTAGAACTTGAAGAGGTCCGAAAAATAATCTCTACTGAATTTTCGATGCTTCATGAACATACACGTTCCTTGGACTATGTTTTAATTTTAACACATCTAACCACATCAAAAGCATTTGAGTTTCAATTTCTAGGACTAATTTTACATTAAACAGTTTAGTATTAATTCACAAGATTTAATTAAGTTACCTAAAGAGCAGCGGTGGCCCAGTGGTGGCGGCACCGACTTACGAACAGTAAGTTGTGAGATTGAACCCAGACAGGCGCACTATTTTGTGGAATTTATTTCATCACCACTGCTCTCAAAACGGTGAAGTAAAACATCGTGAATAAACCGGCATGTCCTAGAACCAAAAAATTAGAAGACATGTGACATTTACCAATCAGCACTGCCCGTGTGGTGGATTATAGCCCATTCCCGCTCATAGAGAGGAGGCTTGTGTCCCAGCAGTGGGAACATTAATAGGCTGATGATGATGATGAATTATGTTACTTATGAAACACAACTCGGCACACGTAATAGGCATGGATCTAAACAGGACCTTGTATTTCAAGACGACCTATGGTCAAAGGCCAACCCAACACTAAAAAGGAGATCGCGAAATTAAATCACATAAATCAAAAGAAAGAAAAACAAAAAGCCCGAGCAAGCCACAGTGCTATTAATTGGAAAGTAATTACACTTGTAGCAGCAGCCGAGAGTAAGTCATATTGAACGAGAAATATTACAAAGAATATGTAATTAATTCAGATTACTTTTGGCCTTTGAGATGGCGATGGCGGGCAAAGTCACCTTCTACTATTATTTTCCTAGAAAAGGCTAGTGGCTTAGAAATGAACATAGAATACAAGTACTTATAGACACGTAACCACTTGGCATAAGAGGCTCGTACCTCACAGGGGGCGTCCTTAGCGTGTAGTCGCTTAATTTGTAAGTGTTTTGCCTCTGACTGGAGGCCTTACATTCAAGACACCAACAGAATAGTCCGGTGAAGCAGATTCCAACCTCCCAGGTCCACTTGCGAGATGTCAAAAAAATGCCACAATCTACACGCTCAAGCAACACACGTTTTGGCGGTTGGCCTGTTGACAAAAACCGCGGAAAAAAACAAATGAACGCGACGTCACGGTACCCTACACACACACGAAGGAAACAAATGAACCGCGCCTGTCATTTAACGCAAGTCGCATCGCATGAAATTGTGAACTGGCTATATGGCCTGTGGTTGTTAATAAAGATGAAAAAACATTTTGTTAGGGTACCCATCCTTATTTGCGGCGTACGTGTATCCCCAGGTTAACATGTACGAAGCTAATGGATTGTGTAAGGATTGTAGCACGTGGCGTTCTGTGCATTATTATTTTGTTAATCAAGTAGTATACGGCTTCACTAAGTCATCATCATCATCATCATCAGCCTATTAATGTTCCCACTGCTGAGACACAGGCCTCCTCTCAATGAGAGGGAATGGGCTGTAATCCACCACGCGGGCCCAGTGCGGATTGGTAGATGTCACATGTCTTCAAATTTTTGGTTCTTGAACATGCCGGTTTCCTCACAATGTTTTCCTTTACCGTTTTGAGAGCACTTCACTAAGTGATAATGCATAATATTAACTGACAAATTTATTGAGTCTGACGACCCAGTAACTTGCTTGTGCAGGTCAAACACGCTCCGTGTAAAATACGGTGGTGCAAGTTCTTCAGCTGCAGCCACTTAGACAGAAAGCCGACCCAAATATACTTAAGTTGTTAGAAAATTAAATGCAGACGTTTATACATAGCTGGTATCGTGATTGGCTTTATTTTGCGGAACTAGTACTGCAATTTACGAAATATTTCCCCTAAAACATACAGTAGTGTCCCTGTATGTTTTAGGTGAAATATTTCGTAAATTGATCAAGGCCTCACCCTGTAGTAAACAGGTTCAAACTTGAGTCAGTGAAGGAAACTTATCTTGTAAAACAATTTATTGAAAGCCCACCAAAACCATTACTTAAATTAAACTTTGAAGACCTACAAAAGAGTTTTTAGGTCTAACAATAGCCTTAAACTTATTAGTAACGAACAGCTAAACTTAAACTTCGCTAAACCTAAACTTACGATTCGCGAGCGTAATTAATATTTAATTATGGTGAAGACTTAAGCGATCCTAATGACTTTTATATTTTCCCAAAAAGTTAACGGAGGAAACAAAAAAAAAACAATAACTCACGTAGGGATTGCATAAAAATCCCGGGATTTGAGTAATCCCGGTTTTCCTGGCCACACAAAGAGAGATGAAATCGTTTAATTTTGTGAGAACATTGTCTGTGCTGTTTTAAATTTAATTACATCCTCATTCATCCCGATTCATCCCTGAGGCCAGTTTTTTGGACTGATTTACTACTTAGATTTTTTTTGTGGATCGTTCTTTGGTCTTAATTGATTTTGAACTGTACATTTGTATAGACGCTTGTGAACTTTTAGTTCATTTGAGTTTTACGGCATCCCAATAGAGCCGTTGATTGTTTTAAATGATTTATTGAAGACGTCGGAATTTAAGGGTTATATTTTTTTAGGGTAAGTACCTATTGGAAATAGCTTTTACTTATTATTTTCGAAGTTAATAAACTTTGAGTAGGTAACGGTTAAGGGTTTTTGATAACATCTCCGTTCTTTAACTTTGTGCTGAAAAATTATGTATCATCATCATCATTCTCTTGCTCTTATCCCAATTAATTTGAGGTCGGCGCAGATGTCTTCTTCTTTCATACTTCTCTATTATTCGTCATCTTATCAGACACCTTCTTTCTTGCCATATCATACTTTACACAGTCCATCCATTGTTTCTTCGATCTTCCTCTCTCTTATATCTACATTCATACTCACAACATTCTTCACAACATTTTCCTCATTCCTCCGCATCACAAATGTCCATACCACGACAACCACACAATTTTTCAGTCACCGGCGCCACTTTCAGACTTCCTCCTATGTACTCATTTCTTATTTTATCCATTCGCGTAACACGACGACACATCTCCCTTAACATTATCATCTCAGCCACATGCAAATGCTTTTCATTCATGCCTATGTTTAAAGGAAATTAAAAGAGAGAGAGGATTAAATATGACAAAAAGCTACATATTCTATTAATACTTTAAATACAAGGCACTGTACTGCATCAAAGTCTTTAAATTTACCAAACATTTGTTTGATACTACAACACACATATACCAACCTAACCTACTTCATAAATGACGTACATAACAAGCTTGAACAATTTCCTCGTCACAATGACGACGTATGAGACATGAGACATCCCGCCATTGGCACGGCTGAGATGAGCGACAAATGATATCATATTCCTTTTGCTGAATTTTCCTCTGTTATAACTGATATGTCGCTGTGGCTTGAATGTGGATTAGGATGGGTGTTGTCTTATGTGATGTGAATGTGATGCGACTGTGATGCGAGTGTGAAGTGAATGTGACGTGAATATGATGTGAATACGATGTGAATGTGATGTGAATGTGCTGTGAATGTGATGTGGATGTGACGTGAATGTGGTGTGAACGTGATGTGGTTGTGATGTGAATGTGATGTGAATGTGATGTGAATGTGATGTGAATGTGATGCGAATGTGATGCGAATGTGATATGCATGTGATGTGAATGTGATGTGAATGTGATGCGAACGTGATGTGAATGTGATGTGAATTTGATGTACATGTGATGTGAATGTGATGTGGATGTGATGTGATGTGTTGTATTTGTATGAATACATGCATAACATCACGCCTGTAATTCCCGAAGGCTTAGTCAGAGGTGTACAATAGCACGTACACCCACATTTTGCCAGTTATCTTTAAGTCCCATGCTGTGTTGCATTTTTCCTACCAAATATATTTAATTTAGTTAGCCAGTAAACTGTGGGAAGTCTATGGTACTTACTTGGAGCTTTTCAAAATAAAGACTATGTAAAGAATATTAATATTTGTATCAAACTCAAACTCAAACTCAAACTCAAATCATTTATTTCAATTAGACCATTACGGTACTTTTGAATGTCGAAAATACAAAAAAGCAAAGCTACAGTCACAGTTACAAGGCATAATAACTTGAGAAAGTACTGTAGTTGCCCATTCCCTAACGTAGATCTCTATGGAGAAGAACGGGCAAGAAACTCCATGGACACTCTTTTAAATCAAAATATTGTTACAAAATCTTGGTTACATCATTCATGTTGAGATTATACATATGTGAGAACGATGTAGAAAGACGTGCACATTAAGAGCGTCCAGAGTAAAATATAAATTAAAAAATAAAGTAATTAAAATGAACGAACCGTGGCAGCTAAGAGATGACCAGTCCCAACTGACAGCGCCCGTTCACGAACATGACGCATGTATCGGCGCCATTCAACTCGACCATATTTAAGGGAACCAAATGACCCGACACACCCGCCACCATCAGCGAGACATTTGAGTGAGCATGACATTCTCTCAGCCACCAAGGCATATTCAAGTCAATGAAATATCTTTCATTGACTGAAATCAAATCAATCATGAATCAATGAAATGTAAGTGGTGGCTGAACAGTACAAAGTACTCACACATGTGCTATGCAATTATATAATACTAAAAACCGGAATCTATACAATGCAAGTGGGTATATTTTTACAATCTTCTGCAGCTTCCACAATACATTAACATGGGAATCAATTCTTCTTCTTTGCGTGTCGATAGACTCAAATAATGCCCGACCAGTACATTCAATTAGTTTGCCCCTATGGTTGTGGAGCAGGACCAGCATTTAGCCAAGCATTTTTATCATCAATGTAATCCCCCAACTTATAATATGCTTGCCTACATAGTGTGCGTTTTATACAAGATTTAAATTTCGTCTCATTCAGTTGAAGAATGTGGGGAGGTATTTTATTGTAACATTTCAAACAGTACCCCATGAAAGATGAATCTACTTTAGCAAGCCTGAAACCTGGCTGAACTAGTTGGTCCCTATTTCTAGTGTTATAGTGGTGTCTGTCACCTCTTTTACTGAATAAATGCAGATTTTTCCTAACGTACATGATGTTTTCATAGATGTATTGACAAGGTACTGTCATGATATTAATTTCCTTAAACAGTTCTCTTAGAGAATCGCGTCTACGTAATTCATATATGGCTCTGATGGCTCTTTTCTGCAGAATAAATATAGACTCGATGTCTGCAGCCCGTCCCCATAGTAAAATACCGTATGACATAATACTATGAAAATAACTAAAATAGACTAGCCTCGCGGTATCAATATCAGTAAATTGACGGATTTTTCTAACAGCATATGCAGCTGAACTCAGCCGTCCTGCAAGAGATGTTAAATGAGGACCCCATTGTAACCTTGAGTCGAGCGTGATTCCCAAGAAAACCGTTTTATCGACAAATTCTAGTTTCTCTTGATTCAATATTATGTCACAATCACTACTTTTGACATTTGGTAGAGCAAATCTAATGCACTTAGTTTTTTTCCCATTTAGTACTAAATTATTAGCGGTAAACCAATTATGGACCTGCAGTAGGGCGTTATTTACGTCGTCAAGATCAGTGGCACGTCTGTTTATCCTAAATATTAAAGAAGTATCGTCAGCAAACAACACCATATGCGGATGGTTGTTAAATAAACGGGGTAGGTCATTAATATATACTAAAAAGAGGAAGGGACCCAATATCGAACCTTGTGGTACACCCATTTTTACTTTTAAACCCATTGAATTGACACCATTTATTTGTACCTGCTGCTGTCTATCATTCAAATACGATTTTACTAAACTGAGCGCAAGTTTACCTAAACCGTAATGCTCAAGTTTTAAGATCAGGGTTTCGTGATTTACGCAATCAAATGCCTTCGAAAGGTCACAGAAGATTCCTATGGCATCTTGTGCCTCTTCCCACGCAGTAAATATGTGTTTTAATAAAGTGACACCGGCGTCAGTTGTACAACGTCCTTTGGTGAAACCATACTGTTGCTCGTGCAATATTTTATTGGTGTTAAAATGGTTAAGCATTTGATTGAGCATTATCTTTTCAAACACCTTGCTGAAAACCGGCAAAACGGATACGGGCCTATAGTTATTGGTGTCTTTACTATCCCCAGATTTAAAAAGCGGTATTACATATATCATCTATCTTATACATAACTTTTGCTCGCGGCTTCGCTCCCGTAATTTTCGGAATCTGATCAGTAGTTTCTAAGATTACCCCTTTTTTTTTTTTTTTCGGATGGGATATCATCAAATGACTTCTCCCGCTCTGGGCGGAGCAGGAGGGAGTGTCAGACTTTTACTGACTAAAACCCATCCATGTTCCTTCCTCGCCCTTTGTGTTCCGGGGCCACGGTATCTCTTTCGAATAGTCCCGCAGCCCCGGCAGGCTTGGGTCCTTGCGGATCCCTTCCCTATTGCTGACTCTCTTTGAGGCGCGCGTGGAACACGAACGCGCCGTCGACACGGCCTGTCGTCATGAGACGTACGGACGGCGAGCTAGCCCATAGCTCCCCGTCCACAGGCCCGCGCCTACGGTGGCCGGAAGCCACCACGTGGCCCCCGACGCCCGGGGCGTCTCCCGCGGCGGCCGGGACGTGAGGATCTCTCCCTGTCCTGTTCCGCCACCTCCTTCGCTAGCATGACTGCTTCGCAGAAGGAGGTGACGGCGTCCCATTCCGTCTCGCTCCGGACCATGGCACGAACCAGGGCCGGGAGCGAGAGGTCGCCACCACCGATCGCCACCTCGAGGACACGGCGGTGCTCCACCCAAGCGGGGCACACCTCCACAGTGTGCTCCACCGTGTCCTCCGGTCGATCCTCGCAATGGTAACACCCGGGCGTTTCCTCCCGCCCGATTCGGTGCAGGAACTCACCGAAACAACCGTGTCCGGTATGAACCTGCGTCAGGCGGAAGGTGAGGACGCCGTGGCGTCTCTCCAGCCACTCCTCAAAGAGGGGACTTATCGCCACTATTGTGGCGTGCCCTGCACGGGGTTGCGATAGTCGCTCTCTCCATGTCGCCATGAGATCCCGCCGGAAGTCCGTCCGCTGAGCGACAATTTGCCGCGGCAGCGGAGTTTCCCCCCGGCGTAGCGCCTCCGCGCGCCACTCATGTAGGCGCGCGAGGACTATCGCCTCCAGATCCCATGGCGGCAATCCGGAAAGGAGGTTTGCCGCCTCGCGGGAGACCCGTGCGGTACCCCCGGACCAGCCTTACGGCTACCACCTTCTGGGGCACGTTCAAATGGTGGGCGGCACGCCGCCTTAATGAACGTGCCCACACCGGGGCCACGTAAAGGGCCATGGACCGCACGACTCCCGCGTAGAGCCTCCGACAGGAGGCGTTTGGCCCTCCCAGGTTGGGCAGGAGCCGCCTGAAGGCAGCCCCTGTCCGCTCCAGTGTGGGGGCCAAACGTCGGAAATGCTCCACGAAGTTCCACCGGCTGTCGAGGACAAGTCCCAGGTACTTCAGCGTCGACTCGACGCCGATGGAAACCCCTCCTGCCATCACTGAGGATCCCGGAGGTGGCGCATTCCGAGGCCCATGAAAGCACATGGCCTCGGACTTGTGCAATGCCACCTCGAGACCCAGTTGCCGGATCCTCTCAACGACTATCGCAACCCCGCGTGTCATAACTTCGGCCGCCGCCTCGTGCGACCTTCCCTGTGCCAGCACCAGCGTGTCGTCAGCGTAGCAGACTACGCTGACACCGCTAGGGAGGTCGGCGCGCAGCACCCAGTCGTACCCGATGTTCCACAAGGACGGCCCTAGAACCGATCCCTGTGGAACACCGCACGACATCTCTCGCCGGTTCCAGTCTCCGCTGCGACCGGGGTAAATGACGGCCCTATCCGTCAGGTAGTCCCCGACCACACGACGAAGGTAGGTCGGCACCCGGTGATACCGGAGTGCCTCCCTTATGCAGCTCCAGGGCATGGAGTTGAAGGCGTTGGCGATGTCGAGAGACACCGCCAAGACAACCCCACCCCTGGACACCGCATCCCTCGTCGTGAGGGCCCTCACGCGCATGATGGCGTCCACCGTAGAGCGCCCCTTGCGGAACACCAATATGTTTTCCGCAAGGTCTGGCCCCGTCCCCGCAAGGTGCTCGGCGATACATACAAACTTTTACTTCTTTATAATATAAGTATTCTGTCAGCCAAACATAAGAAACATAGCGAGAAAACATAACCTCTCTCTATCATTTCCTTAACTATACAAAACTTTTATTAAAACTCAACTTTACTGATGATAATGATATAGACAGAAGTTTTACATTCCCTCTAATTCCCTCCACACCATAAAACTGAATCGTACCGTAGTTTAAAACGTTTTGTTCATGCTGATCTAAGGCTGGCGTGTTCTTGTCCTATTAACAAGTTCCGCTTCTCCTTTGTTGCACTAAGTAAGAAATGTACGATCGCTTTTATTGTAAGCAGCTTTTAAAAGGATCTTTGACAGTTAGTTACTTCTTTTATATAATGTGTTGTGATGACTTAAATTTTTCAGGCCGTTTCTTAGTCATTGAAAATGTGGCCGTCTTTTTTTTACTTTCATTCTGGCCGGGTTTTTTCAACTTACGGCCGTTTTCTATAACTTACTTACGTATGCCTAACGGTTAGTTAATAAGCCTATCTCTCGTAGCTATCGGTGTTTCTATAGACAAAGTTAGTGACAAGCGAGCGACGCGGATAGGATATTATCCGCGTCGCTCACTTGTCACTCGGAGGACTGTGATTCAAAGAAAAAACAAAGAAAGCTTTTCTGAGACGTTTTGTTTCTAACGGTCCGTAAGCTAAATGTCAAACAGTTAGAGATAGCAACGGTTCGTTACCTGTTAGTAAGTTATTGAAAATGGCCGTTAGTGACATATTGGACGCGACCGATAGTAAGTAACTTAGCTGTGTAACATTCGGTATACAGCTCAATATTTTCTATTCTATAATACATAAAATCTTCTCACACAAACACATACAAACATAATTTATTATTGATAGCATAAATTAATACATAATCAAACACTAATAACACCTACAAACCTAGGCTGAGATAATTAGTTAATAAACTCCTAGAAAACTAGACAGAATTCCAGCCACTAGACGTTTGTTTATTCTACCAAAAAATACGAAAATACCTTTCGTATATACGTGTAGGTAGCAATAGACGCAATAATAAAAGTTCGCTACGTAAATTCTCCCAGGTTAGACCTACCTAGACTAGCAAAAAGTTAGTTACTAAATTAGTAGCAAAACATTTAATAAAGCGAATTCATTAGCAAACTATTTGTACCTCACTTCGAGTAAATAAATTGAGGACAGCAGGCGAATTAGTAGTTTATTAGGAGAATAAACAGAATAACTTTTAGATTAACAGACGATAAACCAAACATAACTTTGGAGGACGTTTGAGATGAGAGGCGGAGTTAAAAGTCGTGTGTTAATAGCGGACTAAGAGACTTTGAATATTCTCATACCTAACTCACAATATCTATTAATAACATAATATAACATTACGCCTGTAATCCCCGAAGGGTAAGGTAGAGGTGTAGCTAATCGGACACTTACATTTTGCCATTTATGTTTAAGTCCCATGTAATAATAATCGGGCACAAATCCAGACTCCGTGGCCACAACTGTGAAATTCCTAATGGAAAACCCAATAACACTTTGCCCGACCTGGGAATCGAATCCAGGACTTGATGCTCAGCAGTCGCGCTTGCGACCACTGGACCAACGATAATATCTAATAACGGAATAACTTTATCTTTCACAATAAAGTCCATTTTCGTTTCTGTTGGTGTCGACAACAAAGAAGAACATGGTTGTTCTTCTTTGTCGTCGTGGGCCATGTGTCCGTGTTCTTCTAACAATGTGTCAGTTGGTGTCAACAACAAAGAAGAACACGATTGTTCTTCTTTGTCGTCGTGGGCCATGTGTCCGTGTTCTTCTAACAATGAACTCTCACCACCAAAACGGCTCTTTTTGTTTGCAGCATCCGGCCGCTATTGAAGCGCTATACTTTCTCTTCCTTAGTCCTTTTGTTTTTGTTTTATGCCTATTAGTCAAAAAAGTGGTCAAACAATAGAATAGAATTTTTGTAAAACAAAGGATAACGTAAAAAAGGTTCGCATATTTTTTTTCGTATTCTTCTTCTTCGTCTTGATGATTGGTTAAGGTTAGTAAACAGGTGGACATCGTGTGCACGGGATTTTATTTTAAATATGAGCAGATTTCGTTCGAGCCCATGGTACATAACATATACACGTACCTACACTAAAATTGACATGATTTATCAAGTTATAAAAACGTACGAAGAATGGGCTGGTCGCTATCATCATCATCATGGTGGCCTTTTGGTTATCCAATCTTGGATGTAGGCCTCTTCCCTCTTCTTCTGCTCCTGTCGATCTTGTGCGCGACTCATCCAGTCTCGACCTTCGTGTCGTCGGATGTCGTCCACCCAGCGCTGAGGTGCTCTTCCGCGCCAACGGGTGTCCGCTCTGGGTCTCCATTCTAGAACTCGTTTTGTCCAGCCGCGGCTCTTGTCTGTCCTCGCAATGTGCCCCGCCCATGTCCATTTTCTTTGCGCTATTACGGCCATAATGTCTCTAACTTTGGTCTTACTTCGAATCCAATCTTTTTATCGCATAGGTAGCTATGAGTTACCGATAAATAAGAAGGTTCGCAAGCAAGTGCTACCAACGCTTTGTCCAAAAAATTGGTACATGAAGACAAAATGTTACTCATGAAACAATCTGTGGCAACCAAAATTTGTATTATAATAAAAAGATTTCTTTATTCCTTAGAAACTAATATCGTCCAACTATATCTAAGTGTCCCCTACGCAACCCAGTAGAGAATGCCGCCATTATAATAACGACATTGGCCCAGGATTTATCTTGGCAATCCTAACTAAATTCTGAGTGAATTTGAACACAAAACAACATTGAAAGAATGAGGGCTTTTAGTTAATTAGAAGAATAATTTCTTTGAAAGACAAATTGAGTATATCTTTATTTAATAGTTGTGGTCAATTGTAATGAATATCATCACTAGTACAGCATAGCATCGCAGTCACAGCATTGTCGGTGTGTGAAAGCTTTGCCTGTTTTTTTTATTTATTTATATGAATGCCGTAAGTTAGTAAAGTACAAAGCTTTATTTTCTAATTTTTGTGATTGAAATGTAGTTTAATTTAAATAAATGTTTTGTCGAAACAAACTAGTGGATAAAGTGTAATCGTCATCGTTTCAATACGATTTTAATGGTTATTTCTATCGCTTTAGGAACAAGCATTGTTCTAGCTCCGTAAACAATGTTCTTTCTTTGTACAAGTTAAAACTTGGTTCTTCATTTATTTTTCTTTTCTTTTCAACAATTTTAGTAATCAAACTTTGAAAGTCAAACAAACACAGTATTCTTTTCTTAATATTAGTTGTTAAGAAAATTAAATACGTCTTCTAAGACCGTAAATAAAAGTTTATTTCATTACGATAGATTCATAAACTTTTTTAGAAAATACAAATCAAATATAATATTAGTAAGATTAATTTACAGCAAAGTGGTTCGAAGAAACTGTTCTGGCTCTTAAACTATAACGTTTTTTTCTTGTCAAAGTCTTTATAAATAGAGTTCAAGAGATAGCTATTATTTATTTGTCCCTTCAGAATTATAATGTGACATGCAATGTGACAGTGATTTTTCATGCAGAAAATATAAATATTTAAGCGTTTCTAAGAATAGATAAAGTTAGAAAATGACATTTTCTCTCTTTGTCTAGCCCATGTCAAATTTGATTTCAACGTTAACGACGATCCTAGCTAGACCGGCTTGATTAAGATTTACAAAGTAATTATATAACTACTCACTAACTATTCAATTTTAAATAGAGTTCACGTTTTCAAATAGTAGGTGAAGGGCTAGCGAGAAATTAATGTGATTTACAAATTTCTGACTCGATTTTGTTTTGGCGGTCAAACCACAAACAAAGCCTCTGACGCCGCAGTAAACGTAGCCACGTACTGGGCCCAAACATTGCGGAGGTAACATTTAAAGAAGACCACACTAAAAATTAATACAGAATGTTTAAAAAAAAGATTCGAGATTTATTAACGGACAAGTGTTATTATAGTATAAATGATTTTTTAAGTGACACTACATGAACTTTTTTATTTTTCTTTAATTTTTTCTTAAGTTTTGTGATATTTTATGATTAATTTATTTTATATTATAATGACTTGTCAATTTTTATTGCATTTTGCTGACATTTATTTTACTGACTGATCAATGTTTATAACTGACTTTTATGTATTTGGATTTTAGTAATTGGTTTTTATTTTGTAATTTATTTTATTTTGTAAATTTTATAAATTTGTACGCCTTACTGGTGAAACATGTACGTCCAAAATATTAATATTGTGTCACCCTGCGTACTTAAGTTGCATGTATACCTAATGTTTTAACAAATAAAATTATCTTTATCTTTATCTCTCTTTATCTCTAATAGTGTGTTCATTTGACGATACTTTCGCATCGATCACGAATCGGTACTATGAAAACAAAAATATTTGAAACAGTTGTGAATCTTTGGTTTTTTGAACGAACGGTGACGAGTCAGGCATAAGTTGACAAAACCATAATTTTGCATTTTGTATTATTCAACGCTTACATTTTAGCGGAACTCATATGGAAGTCGAAAGTAACTTGTCTTACCAAACAGAATCCAAAATTAGTCTTCTAAAATCTCGGGAATTACACTGGCTTTCCCAAAACTAGCGGCATATTCTCAGAAACCATCTAAGGCTGCCAACAAGTCCATTCAGCCTAAACAAAGTACATGCGTAGTTTAGTTTTCAACATGTTTAAAGTCAACAAATGTTACAATGGCGATGAAGGTTGTACATTGTTTGCAACCCCTGACACTGAAGGCAGGGGTATTAAACAATTCATAGTTGGGGCACGTAAGTTTAATTATGGAAGTTTATGAAGATATATAGTGGGAAGCTGGTTTCCTCATTCGGCTTTACTGACTTATTGTCTTATTGTTTGCTAAACGGAATTGTATTATATCAGAGACATTATAGCAAAGATTTTTGGAAGCAGTCATTCTCTAGTCAGATTATTACAGCTAGACGGGGTCGCGGCAGACCGAGGAGTAGATGGCGGGACGTCTTGGATGGCTTCCTGGCGAATTGGCGAGAAGAAGCACACAATCGCGAGAAGTGGAAGGAATGGGGGGAAGCCTTTGCTCAGGAGTAGAACAATACGGGCTAACTAAAAAAAAAACACCACGAAATGGTCTAAAATATCGTTGTTACCAATTCAGGAATTTCAGTTAATTTCAGTTCTGAAACACTGGTAAAAATTAAATGTATGCTAATAATCATCATTATCGGTAACTATACCTTTTGCTTCCGGCCTACGTGGGAGTCGGTTAAAAATCTGTGTTCTAACCAAGAGCAGTGTAAATTATTATCGAAATCTGTCCAACCGTGATTTAGACGTGAAAAGGTAGGTAACACACAGACAGAGCTACTTTCAAACTTAACAATATAATCACGTATAGTATTGACCCAGCTACAGGCGCACAGTGCGCCATTTGTCAGTTTAGATTCACATTCCATTTCCATTACCTACAAAAGACTTGTTTCCCAAGTAAAATAACCGCAATAAATAACAACGACAAAAACCTATCTTTCCCTAATAATGCCATAACTCGACAGCAAATAAATTCTGAGCAAAGTAAACCAGATTTTCTTTCGATTCCGAGATCGCGTTTACAAAGGCATCTATTAAGTTTATTGAAATAAGTTGTCTAGACAATAAATTGTTCCATGTTACCCAGTAACTGGGACCAAGGTCAGGTCAGCGGAACAATAAAAGTAATCTTAGTGGTACAGGCAATATGGCCAAGTAAATTGGGTTCATATCTCGTTTCCATCGTTTGCTACAGACAGCGAGTGACTGACAAGTTCGTGAAAAAATGGTTATTATTTTTTCAACAACTTATTTTTCTTTTTGGCAAGTTTCATAGTGGTTTTTTTTTTATTATTCATTTCATTAGCAAAAACCATGCCCTCGGCTTTGCCTAATTGGAAATTGTTTGTATTAGTTTGTTTTATTTATTAAATAGTTACTATTTTGGTCCATAGAATTTGATCAGGTCTCAATGTTCATCGAGATAAATCTGTCCAAATTATAAAAACGGACAAGTGGAAAAACAAATCAAAAAAATTTTAACTTGAAGTTTTACGGGCAAGTTTTCGAATTGGACAAGTACATTAACAATCTGCCCGTAAAACTTCAAGTTAAAATTTTGTTGCGATTCGTTTTTCCACTTGTCCGTTCCGAAGTTTCACTTCTACTATGAGTCCCAGCACACATTTTTTTTTGCAGGTTTACTGCAAATTATGATTTGGTTATGTCAGGTACATTTCAATGAATAAAATCATCATCATCATCAGCCCGGAATCACCCACTGTTGGGTATAGGCCTCTCCTTTCTTCCGCCACACTTCCCGGTTCTGTGCGACCCTGATCCAGGTGTTTCCCGCGACCCTGACGATATCGTCAACCCAACGAGCTTTAGGACGGCCCTGGTATCTTTGGCTAAACCTTGGCCACCACTCGGTCAAGGCCTTGCTCCATCGGCAATCTCCGCGTCTAGCCAGATGTCCTGCCCAGGTCCACTTGAGGCGCACCACCCGGTCACCGACGTCGTAGACTTTCGTCCGACGGCGGATTTCGGTGTTACGCACTCGATCTAAAAGAGTTATGCCGAGCATGGCCCGCTCCATGGCCCTTTGTGCCACTCGTACTCGGTGGACAGTCTCCTTTGTGAGCGTCCATGTCTCGGCACCGTAAGTCATTGTTGGCAGGACACATTGGTTAAAAAGGCGGGTTTTTAGGCACTGAGGGATCTTTTTGGACCGAAAAATATGTTCCAGTTTGCCAAATGCCGCCCATCCGAGCTGTACTCTCCTAGAAATCTCCTTGTTGGAATGCTCCTTGTCAAAAGAAATGAATGAAATATTATTTAAAAAATCGCTAATAATACGGTACCCCTTGACCTACAGCTAAACGTGCTTTCTGATGCACGAAAGAAACTCGATATGTAATGGATCATACTCCTTGACGAAAATTGTATTAAAAAAGTAAAATTTCCGGTACAAAAGCCTGTCCTGTAATCATACAGCTCTAGATGTAATGTCATCGTAATTGTTATGTCATTGGCACGTTGACTAGAGTATGTAACCGCCCACGTCCTCTCAAAGTTAGCCCGGAGATAGCCCGTGAACTTTGGTTGTAACATGCTTTCAGTAAATGTATTACATAGTTTGATGGACCCTAAGTAATATTTTAACAAGATAAAACTGGAACAATCTGTTTTAAGACTATTAAATATAAAAAGTTCGCCTTGAAAATAATTAGAAAAGCGTGTACAATTTGAAAGTCGACACATGATGAGTTTTTGCGCAGAATAAAATACTAGAGAGAAAAATATTTATTCCATTTCAGGCTGAAAACATCTTGAAACAAAATAAAAAAATTGAATTGATGACTCACATTTATAAGTTGTATTTGACCTTACATTATTTTACGATCAAAAATATGCTCAGAACTTGGCCGTATTTTTACAGTTTTAGGATCTGTTTTTATCGTAAATTTACGGCTGGTTGTCTATGTCAGTTTATAGGCCGTCTGTTACTCCTCCAGTAAAATTACTAAGACGAAATTTAAAAGGGACGCTTATCAAATATTGGAGCCAAGATCTTACTCGAATACTTTTGGATATTGAGTTTGAAAGTATTTTGGGCTTGTTCGAAAGTTTGATTTGATTTTGATAACGCCTGGAGGCTGGAGCGATCAAGTGTTTATTGGCAATCGAGAGGTTTCAAACTAAATTTTAATGTTAAAAATCTCGTTTTCCTAATACGTGGGCGAGGTTTGGGGATTTGATTCGTGTGATATAAGTAAGCTGGGTTAAACAATATTTATAGTTTATTTTTAACATAGAAAAAATACGCTGACGCAAAACATATAAGTAAATAGTTTATCAGGTATGTATTTTAAAAACGTGCTGAATATTAACGCCTGTGGAATGATGTGGATACCTATTAAATAGTTAACACATACCCTTATACTATTCTTGTAACACAACACATCCATCTCATGCAATCTTTTTTCATCCATCCTGAGTTTTAGTTAGGGTTCTTACAGACGAGCGCCACGTTGCCAGCGGCAGATAAACTGCAGCCGTTGCCACGTGTTGATGGCTGCCGTCGACGGGCGGGGCAGCAGCCACCAAAGCGTTGACGACTGCCGTCGTCGGGTCGCGACGCTTGCAGTTGTGGCATGCCGCGTAAATGTGTGTCGACGGCAGCCGTCGACAGGTGGCGACGCGCGACGGCTGCAGTTTATCTGCAGTTGGCAACGTGCCGCTCGTCTGTGACAACCCTTAAAGTTTAACAATTTAAAATAGCAGCTTTATTCATTACTAGCGGACGTCACGCGGTTTCTCTCGCATAGTTCTCGTTCCCGTGGGAGTATGGGGATAAAATATAGCCTATGTAACTTGCTGATAATGTAGCTATCCATTGCTGAAAGAATGTTTTCAAATCTTTCCTCTTTATAATATTATTATAAAGTATTATTAGTATAGAATACATATTGACGAGGTATCGTAATTTAAATTGATTATTTAGGTCTTTTGTGACAACTCCTGAATTTTGACTAGGATTCAAAACTACACCTTGTATCTTACTACAATAAACGCGAAAGTTTGGATGGATGGATGTGTGTTACGTAATCACGCCAGAACGGCTGAACTAATCTGAATGATATTTGGCACAGTGATAGATCATAGTCTGAAATAGCACATAGTCTACTTTGTTTTTTTTCTCACACACAACACACATCAATATTTCAACGCGAGCGAGAACTTATTTGAAATATACACCTAGACAAGACAATTTCCCTTATTGGTCCTCGATCAGTTTACCAATTATTAAATGTAATAACAATATTGTTGCAATCTGTTTTCATTGTTTCACCAAAATCCTGCGTACCTGTACCTCCTGCCTGTCATAGTAAAACAATACTATCGTAAACATGAGATCGGCACTTGCAAATGGATTGATAGCCATTCAAAACATCACAGGTTATTAGATACTACCGTTATAACAACAAATGGTATCGACATCAGCTACTTAGTATCACCTCTCAAGGCGTTCCCTCACCGAGAAATATCAAGTGTAATGTAACAGTTCAGATTATGAGCATTACATCAGTGTATAGGAAAACCGAGAATTTGCATTACCGAACAACCTGTAACAATACAATTTGTAACAGTTTCTACGAATCTAGAATTGTTACATGACAGGCAAATGGCCTCTCATACTTAAGTACTAATACTGTAACCTGATAATATTGTAATACCAAATGATTTGAAAAGAGTAACTATGGAGTTTCTTGCCAATTCTTCTTTATAGGAAACGACCGAAATACTTATTACAATGTGTCATTATAAATTGTACGTATTTCTTTAGTCCATGTTTATATGTTAAAATAATATTACGTAATTTTAGCAATTATTCTTTTTCCTAATTAAATACAATACCTATGCATGATTTTCAATATATTTTGTAGAAACTTTAAATTGTAATCTTGAGCTAGATGCTCACCACATTTGTAAGCCTGCTACTGGCATAACATAGCGCTCGATTTTGTCAATTATAAGATCTGTATTTCTGTACCTGTGTTAACTAATAAAAAGTTATTTGATTTGATTTGATTTGACCTACCCGAACCGTGCACCTTTTTCGACGTTTTATAAGTGCCCTAGGATCTAGGCCTATGTGAAATAAAATATTTTGATTTTGAATTGCCTTCAACGTATTGCTCAAAATTGAATTTTCGATTGCTACATCACAGGCGAATGCTCCAGTGAGGGAGGGCCATTGCGAACAAAGTCCACAGCTAAAAATAGTCACACATACAGGTGTGCCTAGTAAGTAATAAATTTCAGGAAAAATATTTACCAAATACACGATTCTCACGTACGTAGAGTACTTGTTCCCAATATAATCAATTGAAGCAGTGTACTGTGAAATATTCTAGGTGGAGCTCAGTGGAGCTGAATGGGCCACTTTGGGGAGCCAATGAGGTACATTTTACGTCTCTTACGATCTTCAAGGTTATCTTTGGTGTGAAGTGATGTCGTGTTTTGTAGGACGAAGTTATGATCGATTTTGTGACACAGATGTTCGGCGCGTTATAATAGTCATTTAGGTGTATTTTTGCCTGGCTTTTCCCTGTCTATTGTTTTGCTTATCAAACTGGAAACGTTGAATCTTTTGGTGCTGTTAATGAGAAGAACTGTAACAGGGGCAGAAATCGGTAATTATTTTGAGTTTTTATTACTATAGGTTCAATATAATCAGCTTATAAAGTTCCCACTGCTGGGAAACAGGCCTCCTCTCGGAGAGAAGGATTGGGCCGAGATCCACTAAGCAAGCCTAGGCCTAGACCAGGCCTTAGTTGCTGGATGTTGTGCCTTTGAATTGTTGGTGTTAGGCAAGCGTGCTCCACCCGCATCAGGAAAGTTGCAGCCAAAAATAAGCTTACATCGTGTTAAAAAAAATCTAGTTTTTCTAGTAACAAATCTATATTATCTCAATAATCAATTCCTCCCATAACACGACATCAACAGATAGCATAATTTTTTATCCGAAAACAGACAGTAAAAATCAACAAAGATCAAGGAAAAATATCCCGTTTTAAGATTTATTTCTTTCTTCCTTCATAATTAATTGACAGTAGGTACACGTCTCTCACTTTGATCCGACACAACTTAAATAAATTATGAAAAAGCCGTCACACTAAAATAATTACCTGCTTCCAAAATTATCCACAACAAAAAAAGGCTAACTAACCCTGTTGTCGCTTTAGGGAAGAAATACTAGAAGAAAAATCTTTGAACGTGAGAAAACTACCACAGAATAGATAGGTACAGAAGTTTCATAGTATCATCAGCAATGTTCCCACTACTAGGACGTGGGCTTCTTACTTACGAGATGCAATGAGCCGTAACCCACCATGCAGGCTCAATGCGGGTTGGTAAATGTCACAAACGTCTTCGACTGTTTTGGTTCTATCACATGCTGGGTTCCTCACGATATTTTCCTTTTGAAAGCAATTGCTTGTATGTGTTCAAAGTCACGACCGCTCGTAAGTCGTGGCCGTTTCTACTAGTCCACCGATGCAATAGAAGCTTCACCCAATGAGCGAAAACTAACACACGCATAGACACACTTCACTCATATCGTGCATGCGCACTCGCGGTCTTCATTTGTTTCAGATGTCCGTTGGATTAGTCCCATCTGGGTGCCGACCCATCTATCATCATGTGTACTTTCTGTACTTATCTACTTTGTGGCAGGTAATAGTATACTTACTTTCTAAGAATTTCTTAACCCTAAAGCGACTGTACAGCGAAATACCTCGACTCTAGTGCTAAGTCGTGACCTTAAGCTAATTTGTAAAACATTCCGTGGAACAACGCTTCGGTTTAACTTAAGCTACATTTTACTTGAGTGATTAATCTACTTTTCGTTGGCGCTTTGATATTATAAAGTTTAGCTTTCACGGGCTTTATTTCACGAAAAGTATTTAGTTTTCTGGCACTTTAGGTGACGGAAAATATCGTGAGGTAACCTGATAGCCTAGACAAAGTTATATTATATGATGAGCGATAGCAATGAGGAACCTTGCGATAACGGAAAGGACATATTGAGAGTTGTTGTAGAGATACGCAACTCCTTTAAAATCATCACCATTCTACCTTGTCCCTAAAATGATTGATCATAATCCTTTGAACTTAATATTGATATACTCGTAAGTTAATAATCATTAATCACGAGCAAGTGTGGTAAATACTCATGCCCTCTTAGAGTTACAAACTCGTATCATTGTTTAGTAGGTTTGTATTCCGTTTTTAAACGAATATCATTTAATTTTCACGCTTGACTCGTTAACAGTCGAATCTCGTGACCGATTTTCCATTAATTTCCCGTAATGCGATTAAGTTGATATTTCTCTCGTCCGTTTTAACGTGAATACTCTTTTTGTACTCGTACTAATTAAAGGTTAACTAACGAACCTGAGAGCCTGGACCAATAGCAATTTTTCATGCGTAGCTCATGTCAATCCAATGCACTGTTGACTTCCACATAATTGCTCATCCGCGCGGTATTGGCGTCGACCGCGCGGAGATACCGTGAGTGCTTGGCCAGACTGCAAACGCGGGTGCGGTGCGGGCGCTGTGCGACGAGCTCTAACATTAAATTTATGAACATCATTGTCCATAGTGGGCACGCGCGCGCGGGCAGCTCTAGCCATAGCTCGTTCATACAAGTGGCCGCAGTGAGGGCGCGGGCGGCAAGTGTGGGAGCCAGGGTTATCAACTCCCAAAAATATTTACCCCTCAAGCTAAGTCAAAATTCCCACAATTACTTGAAAATCCCCCTTTTTTTTCGGATGGGAAATCATCAAATAACCCCTCCCGCTCTGGCTTTTACAGACTAAAACCCATCCATGTTCCTTCTTTGCCTTTTGTGTTCCAGGGCCGCGGTAACTCTTTCGAACAACCCGCAGCCCTGGCAGGCATCGGCCCTTACGGACCCCTTCCCTGTTGCTGACATCTCTTTGAGGCGCGCGTAGAACACGAACGCGCCGTCGACACGGCTTATCGTCATAAGACGGACGGATGTTAGCAGTCTAGCCCAGCAGTAAAAGTACCCCTAAAAATAGAACGCCCCTAAAAAAATCACATCCCTCTTATTTACCCTTAAATTTGGGGGGAAAACCCCTAAGTTGGTAACCCTGGCGAATTTCCTACAACATGAGATCCGCTTCACCGCCCAACCGCGTGGACGAGCGATGTCGTGTGAGAATCGGAGAAAGATGTCAGATGATCAGTTGTCCAACCGAGTGTACGGGCTGCGGACTGGCTACTGATAACAGACTTTGACAGCTATTAATCAGTACATTATCTGTCAATGGTGTCTGCAGGCTGTCTGTCTGTATGTCCGGTCAGGTTGCCACACTTTTAAATAAACACGAATTACTGCCGCCCCACCCCCCATAACATTCCTTTATTTGTGCAACTCTTGAAACGCTTCTCTCAAAAAGGATTTTGAAGTATTTTGCCGCTCCTTCGTGGAGAGAGTTCCAAAGGAGGAATACGTGTCAAATTACGAGAGGCGATTCAGCGGTTTTCGGTTTGACGTTGATAAGGGAGTGAGTGGTGGTGGAGGCATTTGGTCTTGAATGTTTTAAACTGAAATATGGCTTTTCTGGTTTCCCATTTAGTATCAAAGATTCAGAACTAACTGGTAAATGAATATGAAAAGGATAAAACGCTTATGTAATTAATTTAAACGATGTTTACAATTTATTTTACATACACACAAACTCACGACTTTTTATCAATCAATCATTTTATTATCAGGCATCATAAGGCCCATAGATAAAATACACAAAATTTAATAACAACATAAAAACATACTAATACATACAAAATATAACTTATGAACTAAGACACACACATAGGGCTAGGCAGAAACTACAGAACACCATCTGCTGCGATCCTTACATACTCTATGCGCCTCGTCCACGTTCATACTCGTACATGTGGTCATACACGCACGCCGGATTTACTTACTGCCGGAATTAATGAATCTATTTAATTATTAGATTGCTATTTCATTATTTATTTGTAAATTAATTTTCACTAGAATGCTGTAAGAACATTGTGTCAAAATATATAAGGAATTAAAATGTAACACAACCCCGTATACAGATGAAACCTTTACGAAACAACGACTATGGTAGACTTCGTCAGTCTATTGTCCATTTATAATTAAACGTTTAATCACAATTTATTTTTAAGTAAGCAATCCTATTTAGTGCTTAACAACCATCTACAGAATCAGCTGAGCATCCCAAGGAGAATATTTTTATCAAATAAAAAACAAGACAACCTTATTAAAATATCTGCTTTGCAATATTTTCCTCTCAAAGCTGCTTAGAGCTTTGATCTGCTAAGGAAGATTGAGAGCAGTGCTTGGCGCTTTTGTAAAATATTAGCTACACCATTATTGACTGTAGGAAAGTCTGGTCAATATTTTTATTTGAGATGAAAAAGATGGGCTGCAGAACTGTTATTAAGGGATACTATGGCCCTGGAACACAAAGGGCTAAGAAGGAACATGGATGGGTTTAGTCAGTAAAAGTCTGACTCTCTCTTCCACTCCGCCCAGAGCGGTTTTTTTAAATTCCACCCGAAAAAAAAAAGATGAAAAAATAGGTAAATCTTTAAATCCGTTTTGTTTATATTTACAAAGATCTTAAGTCTTAAGTCACGGGTGTTTATTATGTCCAAACTCTAGCTCATAGCATTCAATTTAAGACAGTTGTCCAAAGTACAAAAAGTTGTTTGAGGCCATGGAATAAAATTTAAATGTCCCGGCTACACAAGTAAAAAATGCTAGGCAAGTCGTTAACCTCGTCTTGCTTCGGGCAAACTCTGTAGTTTGGTACGAACAACTTTGAGAGGGAGGCTAACAGAAGCCGAGAATATGCAGCAGTGAACTGTTGTAGGCTGATGATGATGGTGACCATGATAAATCTTATTTTATTTATTTTTATTAAAACTTTATGCACATAATGTACAAAGTCGAACTTAATGCCTTGGGCATTTTCTACCAGTCTACCTTAGGGTGATGCGGAGACAAAACAGCACTTATTCAACCGAGTCGTTTGCCTAGCTGTTTGATAGAATGTCTGAATGTCATCCAGGCCGCTAGTTGAACGGCACCATTTAGTAAAAATGCTGGGATTTTAATTCAAAGGCTTATTTAACTAGATGGCTGCTACATCGCCACTACTTTTTGTTTCATTTGTTCAAAGTATGCAATGACCGAGCAATTCATAGGTCATAGCCAAGTTATAGGTCTCGAGTTCGAACCTAAGACACGTACCTCTAATTTTTCGGATTCGTGTGCGTTATTATCACTTGAAGGAAAACATCGTGAGAACACACACATCGTGAAACATGCTGCATGCCTTAGAGATAAATGATAAATGATGTTCATTTTGTTTCAACTAGATGGGGCCGGTGTTTCGTACCTGACTACACTGAGAAGAAACAGCCGAAACAAACTCAGAGGTCATAGTCTCTTTTGAACTCCAGATATAATTTTGCTCAATTCACATGAGGACTATGTAGATTAGTGTCTGAGATGGTCTTTTGAAGAAAGAACCACACAGATTTGAGTGGACCTGTCCAGTCAGTGCAAGCATTTGTCAGTTATCGTGTAGCTCGACTAATAACTCAAGGAGCTCAAAACGACGAACAATACCAAAGAAAGGACATTTGGGTAGGTCGCTTATAGTACTTAAACTGCCAGACAGTTGTGGGGAAAAACAAACGAAAAAAAATGTGACCCACATGGTTCTCACATTTACAATAATCAAATAAAATTAATAAAAGTACTTTTCAATATGTATGTTAGTAAAAATCACAAAAATCATTAAATTTTACAAAGATAATAAAAAGTAAAATACATGATTGATATTTGTCGACGGCATTTCAAGCAAAGTCAGAGGCCTCTAGGTGGCATAAACACTTTGACACCTGGTTGGGCACTAACCACACGAGAAAGAAACAAAGACCAATCACTTCCAAACGTTTGTTAATCTGAGCAGTATTTCTTCGACGATTTGTAGCTAAGATAAAATCATAACATATCTTCCTACTTAATATTCCAAGACACTCTCTGGAAGTGGACTGAAAGGAAATATGTTGTGTGAGGTCTAATGACTGCTTAGAATGACAATGAGTGGCTTAGATCTACTCGAGAGGGGAGCATGAATAATATATGAACATATTCATTGTTCTATGTCTTCTTAAATTGCTTTGTCACTCAAGCTACTAATAAGACGTTGACAAAATACAGTATTGTTCTACTTCCAAAACTCAAGTATTTCAAGAAAACGCTAGTTCCTAATTTTCCAATTTATCCAGTTTTCTTTTCCGTGTTCTTAGAATATTTGTTCGGCCATATTTCCATAGAAAATCGCGGAATTTTAATCCCAGGCATGAAATTGGAAACAACGCTTTTCTTCCGACAATCTTTGACGCTAATAAACAATCTACTGGGAATTCGACGCTCAGTAGCTAGCCTAGTACTTGGAAATAATACATCGTGATATCAGGATTTCGCGTGAGGTATTATTTTATTAGATTTTGGTGGCAAAGTGTTGATTCTAGTTCATAATAACGAGGTCATAATATTAACGTAAACATATTAACTTCAGGTCTTTAATCCCCGAATAGTAAAAACTCGCTCAGTAATAAATAATTTGATTAATTGTTTCTAAAAGAATTCAGGCTGAACAAAAATCTCACTCACAGAGAGGTCTGTGTCCCAGCAGTGAGAAAAATAACAGGCTGGTATTGAATCACAAATCGAATTTAGAACACAATTGCAAGATAGATACTCATTTCATCATCGTTCCAATAACTATTACTTGCAACAAAATTCTATTGAAAACTGGCCACTACACTCCAGTGGCAAGTTTCAATTAATAAATAAAAAATAAGTAAAAAAAAAACTCCCGCGTATCGCCTCGGGAACATCTGTCAAAGTCGGAATACCGCGAATCCCGGGGGCCATCTTGAAACGTTTCTCATTTCTTGCAATAAAAATGGCGGGACAAAATGTCACTTACTGGATGGTTGTTAGTTTCAACTAAATTGGTTTTATTGATTGATACTTTTGTTTGTGTCGAGTATTGATTGCAGTTGCCATTTGTTAACCTTATAATGTTTCAATTGGACAGTGATTGTCGTTTCAATTGATGAACGAATCATTGAAGCGGTTTATAGGCTGTTCTGCTGACTACTTGTATAAAGTATTGGAATGTTGGAAACAAACTACTTATTTGAAGGGTCAGTATTTGAATAGGATCTTTGGTTGCCCGTTGAACTGTTTATATTTCGCTCTTTAAAGTGTTTAATACAAACAAATAAAACAATACAATTCGAAAACATTACACTGTTGGAGTTTAGACAAATGTTCTTTTTAAGTATGCTATGTCCTTACTCTAGATTTATACGTGTGCCTTTCATTCATTACGGTTCAGCTATTAAGGCGCAAAAGGGCAACAAACGGCTACGCTCCAACTTAATTAGTGTGGAAGCATGGGATTCTTTACTAGATTTTATTGAATCAGGCACACGCTGAAATATAAGAAAATAAGACGTAGATGGAGCCTTAGATGTACTACTAATACTACTAATAGTTCGACATTAGCTTAGTCCTCGTTCGGTACACGTAATGGCATTCCGACACCAAAATGCCTGCCTACGCAAACGCCAAAGTCGTAGTTTCATCAAATCATTAGTGCCATACCACCTTTGTAGATTGACATAGAGGGAACATACGTGGCAGGTTATGCTTGTGTCTCGAAATTGGATCGCTGCGTGTTGCCGAGTATCTAGCTGAAACAATCCGGATCAGCATGCTCCGGTATATGCATGAAAACGTGCTTTGTTTCCGAAGCTGCAATCATTACAGCAGTGCTCTGTGTTGATTTCTCTGAGCACGTCAGTTTTGAAGCCACGGTTTTGATTTAAAACTTTAAATGGATAATAATATTCCTACTATCTCTATTCTTCAACAGATTTTTTTCCCGCCTCTGCATTTCCTATTTTATTTCGATGATAACATAAAATTATGTTGGATTACAAAATCGTCACATAATAATATGGCAAACGTGTTGATGTTTACACAACTGTCTTTTAATTTTCTTTTCGTGTAAAAATATAAAAAATACCACAAGAAGCCTACTAGTTTACTTATAATTAGCTTACTAATATTAGTTATGACACTCCATACGTCAACATTGTAAATAACTAAAAATAAGTGAAATGAAAAGCTATTCATTTAATATTAAAATATTTAATGAATAGCCTCTCATTTCACTTAGTTTAACGGGCCATTTCCCCAACACCATTGCACAACTTTGTAATTAAAATTCAATAGAAATATTTGCTAACAAAATAAAACTCAGCGTCGACCAACTCATGATGTTTTTCCTCATAACCGGAAATTCAAATTCCTATATCGGTATTTTAAATTGGTTCTAGCAATAACCTGAAAATTGGTTCTCCATTCCTTCCCACAATGTCTGGGTGAGAGAAAAAAAATGTTTTTATTTGCATAATGAATGTTTGTTGAAGCGCTTCCTTTCGGCTCGATTCTAGAAGTGGTTTGTTTTTCTTGTTATCTGCTTTAGCTGGTGTTAGCGAAATTGTTTGTAAAGGATTGGGAGTTTTGTTTTTCAAGAAATATAAACTTTGTAGACCCTGTATTAATTCATAGCTAGTTAGTAGGCCTTGTCACGGTCGTCATCAATATTAAACCGTTAATGCTTTCTGTTTAATATGGGCCGAATAGGGGTTGATTAAAAATGATGTATCGTCGATGAAGCATCGATAAGCACTTCTGTAACAACTTAAGTAATCTTGTGTTGTGTGTATCTCAATATATAGAGAAAAAAACAGAAGCTTCACAAAAAAACCATCGGTTAGTATGTCTTAGGTGCGGAGTTAGGCGGATAAAATCGAAGAAAAACAGTAGCTCTCAAACATTCCACATTTTTTTTGCCATACCCATCAAATCTCTCTAAAAACCTGCTGAGATCACAATTTGTCATTGGAAAGCATTTTTAAAATCACATTTCCCAAACCGGAAAATCAAGAAAACTCAACTCAACACAAAATCACGACTGACAAATCACCGTAATTTCCGAAAAACAGAATTATTACAAATGTTGCAAATTCACAGACTTCAAAAAGCGCGATCTATCAAGCGTACAATCAGCCGCCCAGCGACGCAGCGGCTGAGTGGTAAGCGGTAGAACATTGCCACTCGCTCTAACTCATTAATACCGCGCTTTCGTCGCGACAATTACATAAATTCGCGTCGGGCGTCATTCTGTGTCGAGCACCGTTTAAATGGACCAGTGCGTGGATTAAATTTGAATGCTCCAATATAATTGTGCTGCGCTTGAGTCAAGCAACGAGACAACTAGTGACTGATAGAAAGAAACTATATTTATTTAGAACGGACTAAAAAGTCAAACAAACATTATTCAGTCAAATAAATAAGACAAAGTGAATTTCGATGTTGAAAAAAAAATTAAGAATTTATGCCGCACTGCTGCGCCAAATATCCTATATGTTATGAGGTGCTTTAAAACCCTTCGTTTGTGAGGTATTGCTAGAAGTAATAAATGGCAAGCAGGTATTGCAAAATAGTATTGTGGCAAAATTAAACATTGCAGCAGAAATGAAACATTGCGGAGTGCTATGTATCATTTCAATTAGGCAGTAAACTAAAGAATCTATTGAGTATAGCAACAACATTGCACGTGTCTTATACTTCCAATGTATAAAAAAGAGAGTACAGCATTTTGAATCTATTTACGCTGTAAATACCTACATAAAAATATGAAATATTTTACATAATATTTAAATTACGAAAAAAGTGTCAGTAGATTAATAACACAATCATACCTTCTCAAATATCCCTTGAACAAAAAATTGTACATTTTGATACAAGTGGAAAAAGTTTGTTATTGCATTCGAGGCGGAATTAACTCCCGAGCCTTAGGCGAGGGTGTTTTTGAGCTGAGAACTGCAATAACAAATGTCCACGTGTATCAAACGACGTTTTTCAATACACTTCTAAAGAAATAAAATAAAATAACGAAAAATATTTTTGTCATAAATTAATAAGAAACTATGATTTTAATTTTCTTTTTTTCCGCGCTTTGCTTTTGCCAGGTTGAAGCAAAGAGAGAGAAGCAAAGGTATCTAAACAGCCTAATATAAAAAATAGTTTTTTTATATTGTTGAATTTAGAACACAAATAAATGTTTATTTGTTTATAAAAGTAAATATTAGTTTTAAATAATCATGTTTATCTATTTATAAACACAATTTGAATATTTCAAAAATATTGAGGCGGTAAAGACGCATTATTGCTTTGCCAAAATTAAAAAAAAAAAAACATTCACCTCCGACTTAATGCATTGAACCAATTTGAACTAAGTATAGGCAGTATAGGTATAGTTGTCTGTGGCAATTTTCATGCCCGCACACGTGTGAAATACATTGCATGTTGAACCTAATCATAGTGCGTTATGAACCAGTTTTCGAGGAAGTGTATTGAAAAATAAATAATCGACATTCTTGTCCCACTCAATATAAGATCAAAACTCTTCGAAGAAAAATTATCAATATTAGTTATCTAAGATAATTGATTAAAGGAAAGAAAGTAACAAGGTGAAAGTTATTTCTAGCTATGTAAAAATAGAGACAAGTCAGTTAACTCATAATTTCCGTTGAAACTAATATCTTTTCGCGCCATAATAAGAAATACGACTCAATTAAAACACAGGAAATCCGTTTATAGCTTCATTATTTCAGAAACTTTAACAGTTAACCGGAAACTTTACTATCATTAGCAACAATGAAGCGGCAATAAAACAATTAAATACACACTCTCCTAATAAAATATCCACTAACCATAACAGTACTCTAAAACGATTACCCAGATCCCATTCAACCCTTGGGATCACACCCGCGCGTCACTTTGGATTGCCGTGTCCCAAACATTCTAGTTACAGCATAACTTGGTCGAGTGGCTGGCGCTAACGAACTCGCTCGTTTGAACGCGCCTCGTTCGGGTTGAATTTATGTGGGATCATTAAATCAGAGTTGCTATTAACGGTACAACATGGCTATAGGAGGCGTGCAAATGTTGCTAGTTTTTGTTTAGTTCTGTGGAAATTTCCATTCCAGAATAAAAGCCTGCTGTATTCTAACATTTAGAATGCATTATTAAGATGTCTGGTGTAACGTAAATGAGGAAATCTAAAAGTGGGAACTGAAAAATTATGTGGTAATTGGTTGTCATGATACGGGCATGTGATGTGGAGGAATGGGGAAAATTGCGATGGCATGTTAGTTTTGAGAGTAAATATGGATGACTTTATGAGAAGGAGAAGACCAAAGAAACGGGATGACTACTGATATGACTAAGAATAGAGATTTATTGGAAGAAGAAGAAATAAATTCGAGAGTAAAATGTTTTACATTTGTATCTGTAATTTGTATGGTGTACATATTATAGAGTATTCTATTCTATTCAATTCTAAATTCGGTCTGGCATTGAATAATAGGATGTCAAATGTTGTTCTAAAATATAAATAACTTCCTTAAAATTAACGAAAAACATTTCCCAATAATAACGTTACCTATAATACCATCACGTCTCATACAACAGTGTCACAAAGTTTTCTAAAGCTTACACCTCGGAAACTTTCTAAGAAATTAACACTCTGTTGTCATTTGAGATTTCAATTTACTCGTACTAAATAACGTTAGCAAAGACACAAACTTTCGAACAGTCTTGGGAGTTTATTGACACCAAAATACAGCTAGACATCTAGTCTTCTCAAATTCTTCTCAACTTTAAAATTAATAGCGCACTTAAAAGGTCTGCCTCGTTGGTCAGGTGGTCGCAAGCGCGACTACTGAGCATGAGGTCCTGGGTTCGATTCCCGGGTCGGGCAAAGTGTTATTGGGTTTTTCCATAGGGAATTTCTCAGTAGCAGCTGTGGAGTCTGGATCTGCGCACGGTCGATGGCAATAGGCTTGCCCCTATTACAAGGTGTAGTGTTAATAAATAAAACTGCTGTTTTCACTACACGAAATTTTCAGTTTAATTAAATTAAAATAATAAGTAAAAATAAACCTAACTAAACTAATTTAAAAAAAAGAAAATTAATACAAGAGAAATTAAAAATTAGAACTAAATAGTTGATTAAATGCTAATTTAGTAAAGAAAGTAAAGAATAGATAAAAGAGGAAAATAATCTTGTGTTTACAGAATGATATACACCCCTGTCGGAAGCTTCTGGACAAGGGTAATTAATATTTTAGAAGATAAATAATAAACCAATATCGAAAACAAATTGACCCGATACTTTAAAATACTAATTTTCTAATACACAACCATATCTAGTTATTAATTTATGAACACGGAATTTTAAAATAGTATTACACAAGCAGAAAAATTGTATCTGACATAAGAACCGTAAAAAAGACGCTTTCGACTGTTGACTTTAACATAACTGGCGAAATATATTACTATTAGGTACACCTCTGCCTTATCCTTCGGAGACAGGCGTGATGTTACGTATGTACTTGAAAATACTGCGCCGGATTGGCATAACCTCATTTAATTTTTGCTAGCTGATCCCGATCTGAGGCGACGACATATGCTTATCGTTATAAGTGTGCTTTACTAAGTACTGGCTGATGCCCGCGGCTTCGGCCGCCCGCAAATTATATACTAAAATCTTCCTCTTGAATTACTCTATCTATTAAAGAAACCCGCATTAAAATCCGTTGCGTAGTTTTAAAGATTTAAGCATACATAGGGATATAGGGACAGAGAAAGCGACTTTGTTTTATACTATTTAGTAATAATGTAGATTTATAGAAAGAATCGCAAACGGCTACAGTTAAGGCGATGCTAATCCCGTGCAGTGCTTTCAACTATTAGTTGATCTTAAAAAGGAATAATACCATACAATAACATGTGACGAAACTGGCTTTGTAAATATTTAAAAGAAGTAAATACTTTTTTCACATCATGAGTTATTGTTTGCAGTATAGTATATTTCTCATCACATCTATAATATAATATAATATAATAACGCACGCAAGGCACGAGCATTGGTCACACGCTTGCTCAAGACGGGTTGGCGATTTCACACTTATATTAATTTTAAGTCCAAGTTTCCTCATGATGTTTTCCCTCACCGATGTCTGTGATGTCCAAGATAAACATAGATACAACATACATATGAATTGAAAAAATCACATTGGTACTTGCCCGGATTTGAACCCACTACCTCATGCTGGACCATCACGACATTTCCCTCATTTCTCACCTCTACATTTAATTAAACCCTTTAACTCAAACCTTGCGCAATAGGACGTAATGTATCTCAACCATTTATCTCGGCGAATAAATAAATTGTACATTCTAAAATTAACTGGGTCAGTATCTCAAGCCGACCCAACAAAACGCTACCAAAATAAATCTGTTTTAAAATTTACGCATGATTTTATCTCACTTCCCTACTTAGGGCAGCAAATTGCAAATATATCTTCATTGTGGATCTCACAATATCCTATCTATATGTAAAATTTCATCCCCTATTCATCTGTTAATCCGCCTTTTGTCCTATTATATTTATTTCACCTGGAAATTTGATTAAGCATAAACAAAGGATGTAGAATTTTCATATTTATTGCTTCAGAAAAGGTTATGTAGAGATGTGTTAGGGATGGGAAAAAATTTTCTCTAGGTTCGAATTTTCGTTACTCGTAAAAGTAGTATCGAACATTTTTTGTTTTCATTGAGTCTTGTTCGAATTTAAAAGAGGTCCACAAAATTAATCACAAATGAAACATTTTGGTAAACTATAATGCAGTAAATTATGAGGGAAATTTTACATCAGTTTTGTTTCTTGAATGGTTGATTTTGATGTCGTTTAGTAAAAGATTACCAATAAATAAATCTGTAATCCGTTTAAAAATAATATAACAAAGAAGCCCTATTTGGTTAAAATATCAAAACATTGTACTAAACCGTAATTTAATTAAACTAAACTTTATCAATCCACTTACGAAAACGTTAATAGATTGATCCTCTATTTCGATGACACCTCCAATCTGCTCGTTTGACAACAACTGTCGGATCCTACTCACAATCGAATAGTAACCTAATTTGGACCTTTATAATTGGGTTTTAAACTTCCTTTTGTTATTTCTTTTGATCCCAGGATTAGTGTTAATTGGTAGAGCGTGTACTTTTGTTTCCTTGTTGTTTTGGTACATTTTGTTTTTTGAGGAGATTCGTTGAGGCTAGTTGAAGGTTGACAGTCTAAGGTCCGTTTTCTTTAACTTACTTACGTATTACCGTCAGTTAATATGTCACGTCTCGCAGCTATCGGTGTTTATATAAACAAAGTTAGCTTGAAATATTATATCCGCGTCACCTACATCTCACTTGATTCATAGAAACATCAAAACGAAAAGGTTTCTAACCGTCCGGAAGCAAAATGTCAAACAGACAGAGATAGCAACCTACCGAAACCGAACAGTAAGTTATTGAAAATGGCCGTAAGGGTGATGGACGTCGCGGGCTCAGGACGGGGAGCTATGGGCTAGCTCGCCGTCCGTCCGTCCGTCTCATGACGACAGGCCGTGTCGACGGCGCGTTCGTGTTCCACGCGCGCCTCAAAGAGAGTCAGCACAAAAGAAAGGGTCCGCAAGGGCTGATGCCTGCCGGGGCTGCGGGACTATTCGAAAGAGATACCGTGGCCCCGGAACACAAAGGGCGATGAAGGAACATGGATGGGTTTTAGCCAGTAAAAGTCTGACACTCCACTCAGGAGTCATTTGATGATTTCCCATCCGAAAAAAAAGGGTGATGAACGTACTAGGAGGCGTTTTCCATAAGTTTAAGAGCTTTCATTTTTATCTCAGATTCACCTCTAATAGCCGAGAGGGGTGAATTATTGAACTGAAGAACCCGAGTAATAGACTATGGTCCATTCTCTTACAGAGAGGAGACTTGTGGCACAGCAATAACCGGGTCCTTATAGGGTGATTATTTTTATTTATTGCTCATCCAGCTATATCAGTATTCAGTACCTACCTATTCATGTAAACTAACATAAAGCAAGCAGCTCAAAATAAGTTTGACGGTATAACAAGTTTTTATATTTAAAACAAAAAAATTGTCATCCTGATTGACCACGACATTGCGTGACTTCTCGCCCATAGGGATTAATTTAGTCATAAAACAAACATTGGTATTGCCAATATTAGACTAAACTGTGACCTTTCAATGTCGAAAACTTTTTAAATAAAACCTTTTCATTACATAGCGAGTTCTAACTTAGGTCGTTGACTGTTCACACTGCTGGCGAAAACCTTCTCGCCACTAGTTTGTCGAAGTGAAGTGAATTCTCTAAGTAAAAACTCGCTCAGGAATGCTCTCTTGGTGGGCAGAATTCTCGCTCTGGCTTGGTACATGCCCAATTGCGCATGTGACTGAACGCGATTAATCGCTAGTCGCATTCACCAATAGCCCGGCGACAAAACTGTAGTGGACAGTACAAAAAGTACAAAAGCTTCATCTATGCCATAAAACAGGACTAACATCAAAATTCTGAATCTCGATAGCCCACCAGACGTAACATCCGTATGGACGCTCTTTTCTATGAGGAATGCAGCGCTTTACACCCTGTTTTTCATAACCCCTTCAAAACTATCCGAACTACTTACTCGCTGTTACTCGCCAACTAGTTTCTAGTTCTACTCATTTTTCGCTGATCTTTGGAAGTGGTTCAGCTGCTTCAGATAAATCGTGTTGTGTAATAAGACCGTTATAATTTATAGAACGAACGAACAAAAGCGATATTTTATTTCTTAGCCCGAGTGATTACATTATTAGATAATTATACCTTTTTCTGGAAATAGCTGGAGGCGTACCGTTACGAGTATTGTAATTTGATGTTCGCTACTTACTGGGTGAGATTATAGCCTGCGTAGATTTGGTTCGGCAGTCGGAATGAAGCCTTTTTTTCTCGTCAGATTTTCCGCCTACGCCTACCTATCTTTTGGAAACAGACTCTTGGATTATAATTTGAAGTCTGAATTGAGCCTTTATATTGAATGGTAATTGACTTCTACAAAAACATAATTATACGACATAAATGGCCGTTTAGTTAGAAAACCTGGTAATCCATCAAACGATATCGACTGAAGCGTAATTGCTAGCCCTCTGTCATTAATTTTGCTTACTCACTAATTTCTTTTTCAATACACTTCCTCGGAAAAGGGCTCTTATCGCACTACGATTAGGTTCAACATGCCGTGTATTTCACACACGTAGATCTTTTACATTTTCCATCACCGCGTGCTGTGCCGCGTGCGGAAAGGAGCCATTTTTGCACGCGGCACAGCACGCGGGTGTTGGTAAATTACCACAGATAAAACTATACCTATACTTAGTACAAATTAGTGCAATGCCTATAGTCAGCGGTGATTATTTTTTTTCATTATTTTATTTTATTTCTTCAAAAGTGTATTGAAAAACGTAGTTTGATACACGTGGACATTTGTTATTGCAGTTCTCGGCTCAAAAACACCACCGTTAATTCCACCTCAAGCGCAATAACAAACTTTCTTCACTTGTATCAAAATTTTAGTTAGTTAGTCTTTTATTTCATTATCGACATTCACGACCTTTTTCACCAATTCTGTTTAAACGTTATACCTATTATGTTTGTTTGTTACTAACATAGCTTTTATGTAGTGTGTATTACTAATATCATATGGACTAGAGTCTGAAATTAAGTTTTTTTTTAAACATACTTTTTATTTGGCATTTATTCCTTTAGCATAATCAGCCAAACCAACCAGTGAGCCCAGTGCGGATTAGTAACTGTCACACGTATTCGAATTTTTGCTACAAGTGTTTGCCGGTTTCCTCGCCATATTTTCCTCAAGAAGTTTTCCTCACGTTTAATTCACTGCGTAACATTATTGGTACCTTTTCCCGCAATTCTCAATAAAAAAAGTAATATTATTCACCTTGAATAAACTCACTTTCCCATCACTAGCCCCAGTTAATAAAGTAGGTAGGCAGACCCTTATAATTTGGTTACGCCCGTCCGTCAATGTGATCTTTTTATTAGACCCACGTATTTGGGTCTGCGTCCCACGGAATGTTACTTTGTCACCTTGAGGAGGTTTCAGGATTATCTTAGTTAGGGTCCAGTTGATTTCGAGGAGTTGAGGGGACTTTTATTCGGACGTACAGATTGTCTATTTAATTTTGTGAGGGAAAAAAGGAATTACTCCGAAGATATTTTTTTTTGGGAAAGCGTGTTCCTACAATCATGGCAGGAAATTGGCTGCCTTTGGTTTTTGTTAACATCAGAAACATGGGATGTGCTACCTACATCCCAAAAGTCGACTTACCCTTTTATTAAGTAACCCTGATCACTAAACCACCAGCAATTGTGGTGAAAATGGTTAGGTATGGCAACTTCTTTTTTAATCACCCATTTTCCAATTAAATTAAATAAATTAAAAACTAACCGTCTCTATTAGAATTTCTAGCAATTAAACTCTGAATATTTAACTGGCAAATGTGGATGTTCTATTAAGTACACCTTTACCCAACCTTTCGGGGATTACAGGTATAATGTAATATATTGTGTAAGTTAATATCGAATCAAGGTGTAGTTTCTCGGAGCTTCAGTCAAGCCATGTGAATGTTTCGCACACCGCAGTCACCAGCAATAAATATCAGCGAGTAATATCTACAGTAATAGTTGTGCGGACTTGCGCGGCCTGGGGTTAATTACATCACACAGTTCTGCCGATAATTTGAACGCAGTATATTAAGCGCAGGCCACACCGCCAGCTAGCGAGCGAGCGAGATGGGCGAGCCTCTTTTCATACTTCGTTTCGGCACTGCGGTGTAAACCAAAGTATGAGAAGAGGTGAAACGATGCCTCGCCCGGCTCACTCGCTCGCTCGCTATCTGGCGGTGTGACCTACGCTTTAAGTTGGCATTTATTTTACTTAGTTGTTAGCATACAAAGTGTTGACGTATGCCACATTGGGCACCCACTTTAACGGCACCTGAGGTAATGGCACCTGAGGTATTCCATACACGGCACCTATCAATATTTTTCGCAGGTGCCATTAGTGGAATAGTTTATTATTTAAAATTTTATTCCACAAACGGAAGTAGGTTAGTACCTACTGCCGTTTGTGGAATAAAATTTTAAATTTTAGTAAAAGTTAACGTCCCAACACTAGTATGTTGGGACGTTTACTTTTACTAAAATGAGTGGGAGTATAATAACATGATAATAAATATGTCGCATCCAGGTATATAGAACCCTGGCCAGGACGTTCTAAGTGACATACAATTCTTGACAGTTACATGAACTTGGAGGGTTGTTCAGCACCTCTTTTGCGGAACACACTTTCTATCACTATCTGAAGGATTTGGAAGAAAATTGCCTTTGCTCGCTGTATACCTATAACGCAGTGCGAGCAAAGGGAAAATCCATTCGGGTGATGATGACAATTCAACATGTTCAAAAAACTCGTCTTTACATTTTTAAATTTTCAAAACGAATTGATTTGGTTTGTTAGTTTGATGCGCAATATCACGGCTGCACTGGCTTGAATTGAAAGAATAGATCCCTGTTAATAATATTAGCTGGAGAAGTAGCAACACCAAAATAACTGCTTTGCCTAAAACAACAATAGGCATAAGAATTTGTTTTGCGATTTCAATGAGAATTTGTTTTCCAATTGTTTTAGCAAATGTGATCAATGTGACCAATTAATACAAACCATCTCATGTTTAATGGTACAAAACAGACATGAACCTGTACTAAGACTATAATTATGTTTAAATAAAAAACAAAAAAAAAGGTTACCGGTGACAAAAGCGTCTTTACAAATTATTTCAAATCGCTACATCGGATGCTGGAGTACAAATTGCCTTCGTTAGCAATGACATTTAAATGTCACCGATCTCGTCAGATAAAGTATATAGCTACATAGACACAAACTAACAATACATCACAAGTCTCACTGTTTCAAGATGATAACAATCCGTGCGTTAGTCTCAACGCATTACACAGCGGATGCAAAGAATTTAGTATTGAGTTCAATAGAATAATTTGCTTCCGTCCATCCATTTGAACGGTTGACCAAAGAGTTTTCAATTCGTCCGTTTAGGTGCGTCCAATATATTTTTTAACGTTCATATCGCGTTTCAATGGGACACTGTTTGCGAACGCAGCGTTCTATTCGGCCTGACTTTTGTTCGACTTTTGATTTTAACTTTTTTTTATTTTCTTTTTTCGTTTGGTGTGTGCGTTAGTGGAATTGATTGGTCATAGTTTTTTTTACGTGCGTTCTAGTATGAGAGCGAAATACAGATCTGCATTGATAAAAGGATCTTTTGGCACTCAAATGACGTTAAAAGGTAGGGATATTCTGCTGGGATGAATTGTTTTGAAAGGTGTTTAAAAAAAAAATAAGATAGCGGAGTTCGGGCCGATTTTGGCCGCGTGCCAATAAAACCTTAAATTGCATCCTGAGCTATACATGAAATGAAATTACAATATTTTAAATTAGGTGTTGCTACGTTACTTATTCACTATTCCCTTGCGTGGTATCGGAACAGCAACTGTTAATTATTGTTGCACCAAACGGCGAGGTAAATTAGGTAGGCGTGGCCTTTTTGGTTTTCATTGCATATATAGCGTTTGTTACTCTTTGTTTTATTTTCAGTCGTGTTATAAACTGTTTCGCAAAAATTGTGATGAAATTTTTCGTTATTTATGTGTAACACAAAACCCAAAGGCAATGTAAATAGAATACCTACGTCTTATTTCTTTGAGAGTAAACCCCAGGTATAAACTTGGAATAGCAGTGATAGTCTAGTGGTGTGACCTAGTCTAGTGGTCTCGAGTTCGAACCCAAGACCTCTGATTTTAGGATACATGTGCGTATTGTATAATTATCACTTGCTTCGGTGAAAGAAAACACCGTGAGGAAACAAGCATGCCTGAGAGATATTTCTCGTTGCATGTAAAGCCAAACCAGAGGCCCATGGGTGGCATAAAAACTCTGACACATGGTTAGTCACAAACGACACGATATAACAAGAAGTCGCACTAAACCAAACGTAACGTAAATATAGACTACCCACGTACAACTTTTCCGAGTGGAAATGCCTCTGGAAAAGACTTGAAAACACTATAATAACAGCAGCCTAACTAATAAACACGTAAGACCAAAAGCTGCTAAGACAGATTTACTTTATCGCACTTCCCGAGTCATGGTCTCATTTCCTACCAAAAATTCACTTCACAGTCTCCTGACATAATTTTTTATATTGTGTGCGTACATAACCATCAGTTCTCTTATTTATAAGCTTCAGGGATATTAAACTTGATATTTACTTTACTGAAACGAGCATGGTTGGGGTAATAAGGCCCATTTTACGCTGGCACAGACATTTATGGTGATAATACACTCTTAGTAGTAATTCCAAAATATGAAACGTAATGAAGTTTAATGTTTGAACGTAACATTTTGAGGTTATGTTTCATGACTTGTTTTTATGGACATTATGTAGGCTGAAATACTACAGGTACAGCCTTACCTTTCGAGGATTATAATAGGCGTGATGTTATGTTATGCTGTACTGTTGTACTATTAAGAAAAGATCTCCCCTTAAACTCCCACTCTTATCTCTGTGCGGTTTTCACCCCCCTCCCCGCATTAATGGGAAAAATAAGATAGATAAATTTTAAAGAAATCATGGCTTATTAATGTGAAACACTATAGGCAAACCGAAAAAACAAATAAAATTTGTGGCGAGCGTGGCGATCGAACCCAGCCCGAACAATCCCGAACATTACCGACTTGTTGTTGATCTACATATTCGCCACGATTTACAACAAGCCAGCTGGTCTCGGGGCACAGAGCGCTGGGTTACGTACTATCTCGTGACTTCGAGTTCGATTCCAGCATAAGGATTTTCTTTTTGTGAATCGAGTCATTTTGTTTCAATTTTCTTTTATTATGTGTTTGTTTTTTATATTGACTTTTTTTAAGCATATTACTTGTACAAAATAACTTCGATGTTTCACATCTGCCAGGCGTCTCGCGACGGCTCACTTTTTTTTCATAATTTCTCACGAGGGTGAGCGGTTAAAGACTGTTTTTATAAATGTCCCTATAATTTTTCAGTAAAACCAATTTAAAAAATAGAAAGTAATTATGCATTATTTAAGTCAACCTGGATCGTAATTTTAATTAACGTCGACGTTCATAAGTACTGAAACGTTTACTTAAAAATGTCCTTGGAAAGTTAAGGTATCTTGGCCCTTCAGAAATAAGCTGAAGATCCATTTCGGTTTAATGGAAAGAAGTAGGTAGCTATTCAAAGGTACTAAATAATCTACGAACGTATAGCCAAATTTCGTAATTCTAGGTCAACGGGAACTACCAAATAAGTTTTCGACCCAAAACCATTATGGTACTTTCGGTTGACCTAGAATTGTCAATTTTGGTTAAAAGCAAGGTCTTACAGCAAAAGTAAAGGCAAATTCCGAAAAATAAAAAAACCGGCCAAGTGCGTGTCGGGCCACGCGCAGTGTAGGGTTCCGTAGTAGCTCGTTATATTTTAGATTTTGTTTTTCAATGCAAGTCTTCACCCGTTATAAACAAGCAACTACTTCATCTTAGTCACTTTATAGGATTTATTCTAAGGATTTTGTATTTGGTAGAAAATTATCCAATACCCTAGCTCAACGACTATTACAGCTAAACTAATAAAGTTATCTTAACCGCTATAGTTTTACTTTAAAGTTCATAAAATGCACTATCATCATGAATTTTTCTAGATTTTTCAAGCCAGCAGTTTAACTTTTAGAGGGGGGGGGGACGTCCTACTGGAACAAAAAAATGCACTTTAAAGTTTAATATTTCATAAATGGAGCATTAAATCGAAAAGAAGGATTAAAAACCCTCAAATCATTTTAAAAGACTTATTCAACGATACCCCACACGATGGGGTAGACGACGAAAAAAAATCATCCCGACTTCACTTGTAGGGGAGCTACCCAAAAAAATAAATTTTCCAAAATTTTATTTTACCACTTTGTCGGCGTTATTGATATACACACCTCTACAAAATGCTGTCATTTTGTAGAGGTGTGTATATCAATAACGCTTTCTAGTACTAACGGTTTTTCAGCAAAACCTCGGGCAGACAGACAGACAGACAGACATAGCGAAACAATAAGGGTTCCAGGGTCTTGATTTTTATATAATTATAGGGACTATAGACATCAGCATATGGTATAAATTTCAACTTGCTAGGTTCACCCGTTCTTGAGAAAATCGGTGGTGACACGGACAGACGGACAAGAGAGTGATCTTATAAGGGTTCGTTTTTTTTACCTTTTGAGGTACGGAACCCTAAATATCACAAAAATACATCCTCTTTTTATTTCCTACCTGGGTTAGGTCGAAAACGGGGACAAAATTCAATTTTGAAAATTCTGAATTCTATTTAACCCAGCTGCCGTTAAAAAATCTTCTTTTCTTGTGCAAAAATGCATTCTAGGCCATATCCTAGCCTAAAATTTTTTGGTATACACTGTTTGTCAGTGAACTTAATTAAATAGATTTAAAGTAAACCTTTTAAATCATTCCATAGAAACCAACACAATAGCTGATGTATATACAATTATAATAATTCTAGATCATAAATAAACTATGTGAACCTTCTAAAATATTCTAAATGTATCTAAATCCATGTCATGTCATGTTGTAAACGTCTTGTAACAAACACAACAAAGCGACAAAATACACAAACGAACACAAAATATACAGAGCTACACATAAATACTTTAGTACCCAATTAAAGTGTGATACGGTATATTAATGCGGGCGTTTCAACGTTTCATCTGCCTCTGTTGTAACGTATTGTCAACAATCTTTGGGACTATTAATTACTTCAGATGTGGGGCTCTATACTGACATTATGTATGGTTGATCTTGTTTGAAGGTAAATAGATATTTGAATGTTACTGTTATGTAACGTTTGAAGCTGTGCCCGATTATTTATTTTAGTAGTAGAATTATCATAACCTTTTACAGTGTGTTGTGACTATATTTAATGTGTGCCTAGTCGTCAAAGTTGTTTTCAGATCGTATTTAAATAAAATTAATAATAAAAATACATGTCAAACCTAGTAATTTCACACTTCAGCTAAGTTTTTGGAAGCACTAAATGGTATTAACACTACATATTACAAAACAATATAAAACAAAGTCGCCCGCCGCGTCTGCCCCTATGTATGTTTAGATTTTTAAAACTACGCAACGGATTTTGATGCGGGTTTTTTTAATAGATAGAGTGATTCAAGAAGAAGGTTTTAGTATATAATTTGGCGGCGGGCAAAGCCGCGGGCATCAGCTAGTATTATTATATTTTTTAATTCTGAGTTCTTTACCTGTCAGTGTACCTGGCATACCTAAAATAGCATAATTAGCCAGTACCTTTCATACTGCTGACACACAAGCCTACTGTAAGGAGACTGGACCGTAATCCACCACGCAGCAGGACAAATGCGAGAACGTGGACGTCACTACAATGTCTTCGAATTTTTTCCTCACAATGTTTTGAGAAAGCTCCTAAAATAATAGGGTAGATGACAAAAAAAAATCTAATTAGTCCGTCAGATAGATTTCTAAAAAATATTAGACACATGTTTTTTGTTTTTTCACGTAAACAAAAAATGAAAACGAAAACTCGAAAACTCGTGCGACGTCACATTAGAGTACTGTTTTTACTCAAATGTGACGTCACAAGGCACTCATGATCTTTGTCACGTTTTATCTTCGTCAATTATTATTTTGATAAAACAAAAAACACGTATCCAATATTTTTCGATAATCTAACTGACGGACTAAACAGAATCATAATTTTTTAGTCAGTCATCATCCCTATTGGATGTTTCTTGCACAATAATGAAGTTAAGTTCAAATTTACGAATATCTTTGCCATGGTACAATCAAACATAGCTAGTCAAACATATGACAATACCTATACCCAAACAGCCTATCAACCATTCGGTCTCGAAATTGTATCCAAAAGCACATCTATATTAATGGTCGTTCCGCAGCTGAAAACCAAATCATAAATCATTTTGTCGCTGTAAGGACAGCCTTCAATTATCGGTAACATTGCGCCAGTATCTGTCCGCTGTAGTAACGCTGAATGATTTATTATTATCGGGTGCTGTTGTAATTAAAATTGTGTTGGGCTTCAAAGTAGGAGATCTGATTCCCAGCAGTGGGAAGCTGGGAACGTTGGAGGCTGATTGATTAGACTGTTCTCTATTAGGAATTTCTCAGTAGTAGCCTGGACGTTGGAAATGTGCCCGGTGGTGGTAATAATGCTCGCCCTTACTCCATGGCAAATAAACATAACTGGTGAAATATGGTGGTGTATCATGGTGCACCTCTGCTTCTGCTCCATACTACCTTTCGGAGAAATGCAGGCGTGATGTTATGTTATGAGGCTTTTTTTTTTTTTTGGATGGGAAATCATCAAATGACTCCACCCGCTCTGGGCGGAGCAGGAGGGAGTGTCAGACTTTTACTGACTAAAACCCATCCATGTTCCTTGATCGCCCTTTGTGTTCCGGGGCCACAGTATCTCTTTCGAATAGTCCAGCAGCCCCGGCAGGCTTCGGCCCTTCCGGACCCCTTCCCTATTGCTGACTTTCTTTGAGGGGCGCCTGGAACACGAACGCGCCGTCGACATGGCCTGTCGTCATGAGACGGATGGACGGCAAGCTAGCCCATAGCTCACCGTCCACAGGCCCGCGCCTACGGTGGCCGGAAGCCACCACGTGGCCCCCAACGCCCGGGGCGTCTCCCGCGGCGGCCGGGACGTAGGGATCTCTCCCTCTCACGTTCCGCCACCTCGTTCGCTAGCATGACTGCTTCGCAGAAGGAGATGTTATGAGGCTAATGTAAGATAAGCATGCAGCATGTGTCAGGTGCATGCCTGACACATGCTGAGCTGGACTCCCATTTGGTGCAACCTTGAGATGCACACCGCACCTTGTATACTTGTTACTTTATTTCATTTGAAGTATGTCATGGTGTTACTATACTTAGTTCGTAAATATGTTTTTCTTTTTGTACATTGGCACCTTGTTTTTATAATTAGGTAAATTGTTTAATTTAATTGTACTTCTGTGTGTTGTGCTGTGTTTTTTGTGTGCACTAAATAAATGGTTTATCTATCTATAACATCACGCTTATAATCCTCGAAGGGTTAGACAGAGGTGTATCTACTCGTAATAGTACACCCACATTTCGCCGGTTAAGTTTGAAATCCCATGTGATAGGGGCAAGCCCATTGCGATCAACCGGGCATAAATCCGGACTCCGTTTCTACTACTGATAAATTTCTGATGGAGAAAGCCAATAACACTTTGGCCGACCCAGGAGTCGAACGCAGGACCTCAAACTCAATAGTCGCGCTTGCCATCACTCGACCAACGGGGGTAATAACCAAGCGTGTGGTTCTGTATCTTAGTTTTGCGGTACCTAATTGTGCATTACGGGCACAACAGCAGGGTCTTTACACGTTTATTGCAATTAATCATTTAAAAAATGCTGTCCTAAATATTGCGGCTGTTACGTTGGATGCCCTTTGTTCTTCCTACGTATGTTTAAAAGCAGGGGCCAACCTAAACAGGTCAGATGGAAGTCGTTCAATGGTAATACGTGGAATCACCATAATTTAATGACCAACATAAAACTCTTTGTGAAGCAGATCCTGGTTATAAATTGAATCTATTTTAGGACCTACGCTGTCATTTTGAGAGCTATCTAGACACACTTAATTGACGTACTAAAGAGTTTTATTTAGAATCGATTTGACTTTCTATTGAGTTGTCAGACAGATAAAGTTACACTCGCCTTAACATTTAATAATGGTGTGGATTAGGTATCTTTATGCTATTCTCATAAGACACCGCACGTCCGCGCGGTTGGGTTACGGTGTACGTGTGTTAGGCATCAACGCATTTCATACAAGCCAATGCAAAAACGTGCGATCCGCTTCACCACCTGACCGCGCGGATGAGCGGTGTTGTGTGAGAATCGCTTTATACATTTTCCTTCTTTTCTTTGTAAAGTTAGTATTTTTAATTTTCTATAAAATTGAACATCAACCCATCACCGAAGATGGAACGTCTATACGTTCCATCTTCGATGATGGGTGAGAAACGAGGTTACCTATATAATTATTGTTTATGTGCTTATTTGTGTGTACCTATACTATGTAAATATTTCGGCACAAATGTATTTTTGTTATGAAATAAATAACTTGTACTTATCTTGAACTTGTGACAGAGTTAATCCAACCTGTTTCAAAATTCTCTGTAAAAACCTTCAAATAACCACTGAGCTGTAGAGGCATCATACAGGATGACAAAACGCAAGTATTTATTGTGTCTCCGGAAGGTTTGTTAGAGATATATTACCAACGGTAAACCCATATGCCGCCAGTTATGTTTTGTTTGTTGTGCGAGTCCTTATTACAGAGTAACTAAGCGATACATAGATAAACATTTATGTACAGTCAGACCACCTTTAAGTGTGCAGTTCAAGGTGGCACTGCTAATCAAGATAAAAAGCATCGATATTTCCAACTACTTAGTTACATTTAGTTTAGTTTTGTTTTTGCCTCCTGCACATATAAGTTGGCTGAAGTGCTTAAAGTGAGTTCATTTGGAACTTAAATAACAAAGACAAAGAGAGCGCTGTTGGTGAAAATTTGAAAAAATTGTAAAAAAAAACCTAGACCGAGATTTTATTGCAATATAAAGACGATAGTTCTAAAACCCACGCGCCAAAAGATCCATGTACAACTACCTACTAATTTTACTTAAACCCGTCAAGCATTACAAGCCGAAACATGTAACAATCATTAAGTGCTGATGGCGTTCAACTAAGTTGTAACCGAGGGTCGGTATTGACACTATGATTGATGATCTTAGTTTACAGTTAATGACTGCGGTTAACTTCTGGTGTGGACGTTCGTCAGTTCTGAGTCTGTTATGTGTTTGTTTTCATATTTTGTGTTATTTGTGGGGTAGGGGACGGGCATGTTTGATGTTTAGGGTTATCACTATTGTAAAATATAGGGGTAAAATATGTGACTGGCCGAATGTGCGTGTATTAATAGGCCTCTGCTCAGGGTGGACAGGTAGGGTACCTACCTACCTTGGGGAAGTACATGCATGATGTCATAATGATAATAATATGTTTAATAACACCTTAAAAAATAATGTGAACTTATTCAAATATCAATCTAACAAAACTAGGTCTTTTGTTTCAATCAGGTAAGAGCGTGGGACAATATTTTTGTACCACCAACTACACTGGCCTGCAAAACTAAGTGTACTACACTTTTTTTTTTTTTTCTAAATTAGGGAAGTAAAATATTTAAAATAAAAAAAAAAAACGTTTTATAGCAATCTTTATCAGCTTTCTTTGAAACTATACACAAAATTAAACTCTATTTCGATTCCTTTTTGTTTCGAAAGTATATCTTGTGTACTTAAAAAGTTATTGCAATTTTAAAAGTGTGATACTTAGTTTTGCAGGCCAGTGGTATGGTCTGTATCGAACAAAAAACAGGAAGCAAGCCAATATACACCACCAATAACAGACATATCTCCCATCAAGAGACCACACAAAAACTTCCAATTCTCTGACCCTCCAAATTGACTGACAGTCTTCCTCAATTTCCACCAAAAATCATCCGTCATCGCGATAAAAAAACAATTTTACTACCAATCCGAAACAATAGTTCTTTCATTTCACGAATGCACGTCAACCATAGCAAATTGTGCCTTATGACAAAGACATAAGAGTCACTCGTGAATTGCAAGGAAGAGATACACATTTGCTTTATATAATACATGTATGCTCAAGCATGTGTCATCGAGAGCAAAAGCAAAACTTTTGCGTTTGCGGAGCTCGACTAATATGTGAAGTGATTCGTATACTTCGGTATTACTGCATGCTTCAGGAGACAAGCTGATGAAATGAGCCCCATGTACAAGTTTCCTGTTGTACCAGTGTATATTGGTATGTATATACATATATCTGCATCTATGTATGTCGATGTGTGTGGAGGGAAGTTTGACAGAATTGCGAACGCGACTGTCGATTGTTTTGAAACAATTGGTGTTTTCAAGTTTGGTGGAGTCGAGTTACTGTGTTTTCTGACAAATAACTTTCCGTGTCAATTAGCTTTAATACAGTACACATGTTCAGTTCATGGTGTTATACCTGTAAAAATGGACAAGCATATTTGAAAATGTAATATAATTATGAAGAAAGAATGCTATGAGTTACCTACGGATAATAATTTATCTAGGTCAGGCGCAATGTCTTAAATTATAGTATTTAAAAACTCAAATTATTGTATTTAGATTATAATAATGATTATAGAATAATTCGACTGTTAAAAAAAGCATATATTTTAACCATGTTATGCTTAGGATGAAGAGAACGTTTTTTAATTCCCTTGTTTCATTCTTGTAGACTGCATCATGATAAGGTTTATTTAAAAACTAAGAACGTCATCATTTTATAGTTTATTTGAAAATAAGCAACCTAGTTAGCACTAAGCATCACTGCCTGTAATTAACATAGTGAGGAGGCATATGCGACCTATTTTTTAAGACAACAACGTACTTAAAATTTTTTTTTTTTTTTTTTTGTTGTCATCTTTGTATTTACTGTGTTTCTAAAACTACCCACTGTTGTTAAAAGTGTTATTTCTGCACTAGTATTGTAATTTAATTTTTGTTTTTTTTTTATTACATTCCTTGTCTATCGCATCATATCGTACACTATGCTTGTATTATATTGCTTGTATTAGTAGGATAAACAGTGTAACAATTGTAGATAGGTCAATAAATAAATAAATAAATTGCCGCCATGTATCATGCCCATTCTCTGTCTAGAATTTTCCCAACTATGTTAGTGTTGGTTTCCAGTCTTACCGGATACAGCTGAATACCAGTTTTTAACAATGATTGACTGCCAATCTGACCACCATAACCCAGTTACTGGATAACAAGGTATAAGTAACAGTTGTCAGACTTTCAGACTTCTGACTATGCGTAACGACTGTCAGAGATGTGCAAAATAATGACAGCCTGTACTCGAGGCTAGCTAAGCTAGGGATCGTAATCCATTTACGTACTGAGCTCGGCAAGCATTGTTTATCCTGGATGATCTACCCGTGCGCCTATTTTTTTTTGGCCACAAGCCTAGCTAAACACATGTTTTTCTTTTTCCTTACCGAAATCCATTTGTTTTTCCTCAAAAAACATTATATGCATGCCAATCAGTTGGTTGATTTGTTTGTATTGACCTAACCTGGCCACTGTTTACTTTTTTTAATAAAAAACAAACAACGGTACGTTTCGTTACGTTTTCTGACGAGTGTACAGTCGACCAAGCTGTTTAGTTTACACGAAAAATATTGTATCTTTCCATTTCACTGTCAATTTACACTACTCTACATTTATACACATAAAGTACTTACGGGATGATATCCGTGATTTTCCTTAGATACTCTCGCTCGCCCTTAGATACGCTTAGATAGCTCCCGATATTTAGACGCTGTTGCAAGCATAACTGTTGTTGTTGTTGTAGCTGTTGTTTTTAATTATCATACTTAGAAGGATGATGGTCAAGATTTGCTTACTCAGCACACTCGTCGTTTTAGAATTAGAAGCAAATGGTCACGTTGCCAAGCAGAAGGTTGTGGCTTATACCAAACCGCAGAGAGCCTAACAGAAAGGAGGCTTGTGTCCCAGCAATGGGAAAATTTCGTGACTATGCTAGTTGCCTGTATACCAAATGCCTGGTTTGATTGTACATAGTGGTGTATACGAGTACCAGGAATAAGCCTAGTCCGCATGCGTACTAATGTAAACGGCTTGTTAGGCTCTACTCTTCTATTTTAAACTCTTTTGGGAAGAGGCAACGAAAAATTGAATACGTATTTTATGTAAATTATACGAATTTTCCGATCAATTTTGGAGAAACAACATAACTACATTAATGTGTTAGGTGTATATGACATTCTCGCTATGCAGATACATATATCTCTTTGGAGAGAAAAGAAAGAACCAAATTTTTTTCATGGCGTCCAGAAATGCAAAAAAAAACTCACATTAGTTAGTGATTAGTGTGTAGAGTTAAAGAAAGTGTCATAATAACGAAAAGGATGTGTTGTCCGTTTTTATTTATTAGAGTGGGCACAAGACAAAATTATATTTTAGGAGATACAACATTGGAAAAAATCAGAGGCCCGATCACGAGCACGCCGTGCGTAAACGTAACGTATTATATGTCCAAAAATACTAGTTTCACATATACCATAATTTTAAGAATTTATTGATATCTATGGACAATACTGATTGTTGCAAACCATTTAACTAAAATGCAATGGGATAATTGAATTTACGAATATAAAATCGACGTACTTATGTTACGTTTGCACGAGTACTTCGTCACCTTTTAAAGTTTTCAAGTTATTGGCACTCAAGCATGAAACAATCCACAAGGTCCAACTTCGTTAAGCCAGAATCGGCTCCCAATTCATTATTTTCCTTTCCAAGTATTAAAGGGAGAAAGCAAAGTATTTTCGGACATTGTGATATTCTGAACAAGTAATTGGTTCATTAAAATATTGATAAAAATCCCTCCTGGGATTTGTTATATTTTTCATGCAATTAAATGTATTTATTAACTTGATTTATAACTGAAAGGTTGTATTATTTATTGCTTGACTGCACTGGAGTGCGGTAGGTGTATTGATATTTTATTTTAAAACATCGTTGGAGAATTCGTTTATTTATGTTTAAAAATAAGTTTGTTTTCATTTTGCTGCGTGAATTTACTCGTCGTGGTTGAATACTTTTTTTTTATTCTTCTTTTATCGCTTCGGCCGTGACAGGACGTTGAAACGATGATAAATGCATTCAATCACAGAATTATTTAAATATGATTTGTATAATCATACTATCACAGATATTTAAACACATACATACTATTAAGTTTATGTATTCATGGAATGCCACATTTTAAAAAGTGATATTTGGTTTAAACTATGCTATTCAGTAATGTTTAATGTTTACAAATCGTAATTATTGTAGGTAACATGTTAACAGTTAGAAACAATGACGTAATACATAATCAATAAATTAACACGTTTGAATCAACATCTATATTGTGGTATTTTTATTTACCTTTTTACGTTAAGCTGCATGTTGACAATGTGGAACATCGGAAGCTATGAGATAATTTAAAATAATCTAAGTGACTATCGGAAGAGTTTGTTTTTCTATTTGACACTAAGGAGAGCCAACGAAAACAAGAAAAGCTCTAGCTGCATCAAGCTAGGTTTTTGCAAATATTATTCAAAGCTACAAACAGTCGGAAACATAATTATCCTCAGGAAATCCCGTTCGTAACGCAACGTAGATTATAAAATGTATTCTTATTTACATTCCCTGTATTTACTTCAATTATTTTGTACCATTACTACATTTTCCTGTTTATTCTCCTTGTCATTTATTCCAAAAACTAACTGTATATACATACAATATTGTATGACAGTGGAGAGGCTCAGGGAAGAACCTTTTATTCGTTCCAGGGATTATTTTCTGGGATTTCATTGTCAAACTACTAGTGCGAGTGGGCGGAGGGAATCATTGAAATCAGTGCACTCTTGTCGGAGGGAAAAAATACGAAATTGTGATTTTATTTTCTGGTTTAGAAGAGAAGTAATAGCAAAACTGGAACTAGTACAAGGAATAACGAAAATAATGAGATGGGGAAACTTGAGGGCCTGTATATAGATATAGAATCAGCAATAACTATGCTGGAAAAGTAAAAAAGTATTTGGTTATAGCTTAAATCACCGTGCACCTTAGATCAATCCTATTCAAAGTCGATGCAGAAATACGAATACTTTGAAAGCAATTCTCACACGTCTTCGCACTAATTAAAAAAAAATACATAGTTACAAAGCGAGAAGTAAAATGAGGCCTTTGCCCTGGATTGTGACAGAGCAGGTTAGAAAACTGTAACAGCTTTTTCAGGTATCTTCATCTTTCTTAAAACTATGATTCACGATAAAGGTTATAAATACATCATTTTCGGTGTTTTCATGGCCATTCAAGCGACAATAAAAAGCTGTAAATAATATTAAAACTTTCAGCCAAAATTAACTTTTATGAGAGAGAGGCTGTTGATTGATTAATGTTTCAGATTCACAACCTAACCTAGTTTTAAGACGCAGAATTTCGGGAGAGGTCTAATAAGATCAGGGATCTTAGACATTAAGTTTAGATGAATCTTAATAAATGTTTACAGACTTTATTCTAATCTCCTTCTGCTCTACTTTTAAATCAAAATTCGTGACGGAGCATTGTTCGATATAATTAGGCAGGCAACTCCTATTAAGTAAGTCGCAGTTAGCCCGCGTGGTGGATTATAGCTCAGTCCGACTCACAGAAAGAAAGGTCTGAGTCCCAGCAGTGGGAATGTTACAGACGAATGTTATAGAAGTAAACTTCTTGCCGTAATCTGTGTTTACAAAATGTTGTTAAAAGCTGGGAGTTTTCATGTGTTGAGTGAATAAGTCTCTCTAACAGAGAGGAAGCTTGTGTCCCAGCAGCGGGAATGTAATAGGATGATTATCTAAGTGAAAAAAAATCTAGGCATGCACTTTAGCTGATCGCAACATCACTTACCACCACACGAGCTGGAGGTCAACCCTCTAGAGGTAAAACTCAGTGATTTGAAAAAAATACAGGTTGAAGTTGTTACATTTCTTTCTTTCATACACATTACATACATTTATCTAGATCTTGTGTTAGATGAGTCTGGATTTACTGTATAATTCAGTAATTTATCTTTGTCCCTCATTATTATTAAAATATGGCGGTCGTTTAATAAGTTTTACGAGTGTCGGATATGAGATACGATGTACGTCCTAGAAGAGACTGTGCTGTCTTGAATTCAGGCATATGGACTGGTAGCAAAACAGAAAAAAAAAATCAATATAAATGAAAAAAATATATGAAAGCAGTGAGCTAATAGTAGTTATACCTCCCTTTGAGTTGTTTTACATGCCATTTCCATAAAAAAAAACTATTTTCACAGAGAAAAGTTAACTCCTGCTTTTCTTCCTCAATAAAACACTTCTATCAAAAAAATCAAGAGAAAAATATTTTTTAGTAAATAAGAAAAAAAAACAATGAAAGCATTAAGCTAATAGTAGTTATACCTTCTTTTGAGCTGTTTTACATACCATTTTCCTAAAAACAAACAATTTTCACAGAGAAAAAGAAAAAAGTTACCTCCTGGTTTTCTTCCTCAATACTCACTCTCACTCAAATCACTAGAATACACTTTCCAAATAATTAATATAATTATAACCTTATCAGCGTGAAAGGGGAACTCAGACTCTGTGTCAGTTATCTAATGGAATAATTGATTGTCCACATAATATCCGTGTTTTGCGGGTAATTTATGCCAGCTAAGCTAAAATTGACAGGATTAATATTTACCTATGGCATGTGACATGGGTTTATGTAGATCTTTCGTGGAAATCTATTGACGGCGTTTTAATACGGATATAATAGGATCAGCACATATGTACATAATATTAATATAGACCGCATAGTTAAGGGAATCTTCCGGTGTTTAGTGTTTTTAAACGTTTGTTGGTCGTTTTAGCTAGACAAGGATGTGGGTTTATTTGCTATTTATTTTGAAAGTTGTCAACGTGGTGAATAGATGTGAAATACGATTCCTAATAAAAATTGTGAGTATCCTTGAATCGATATTTAGGTGGCAGAGACGATGTCAAATGGCGTTTAGTTGTTATAATCCCTGTGTTTAGCAAGCAAGTGTTATATTAGATTTATCCCATGATCTGTCCACGAAGTAGACACAATAGTTAAACAATGGCGTCCCGACCAAATTGGTCATTCGATAGATCATGATTTATACTACATAAATCATAACAGTACCTAAATTTATAATTGGTTTCGTTATGATTCATAACACCTCGTAAACACACCCCTTAACACCAAATTAAAATAACTTGTGATCATAATTTAGAAGCTTACATAAACAACCTAGACACAGAGCAAATATATAAACTTTGTAAACCCACATAAAAACCTGTTATTTAATTTAGCAAAAATTATGTAGTTTGTTCAGTCTGGCAGGTCTAAATTAGATGTCAAGTAATGTAATTACAGGCTAACCACTTAGCCACAAGCTACAGGTTCTAGCGAGACGCGTGTTGTACAACGACATGCCACGAGTCACAGCAACGCTACTTGTGATCAGGTGGTAGTCACGCGTAGGAAAGAAGTAACGATTGATGCAAGTCACGTCGCGAGCCGCATCATTCGAGGTCGTGGACGGTGCGTTATGCTTGTTTTAAGAATGTCATGATTTTTAACGTTAAGCTCAGCGCTGGGAGTTGACAGTCCCTCTGGGTGAATATTTAGGTGTCGTCTAATTTTAAAAGTGTTGACAAATTTTGGTCAGCTAATACAACGTACGTGTCGAATTTTAGGACTTATTTGTGTGTCTGTGCGTAAACATTGTTTTATTCTGTTTTATAATTACGTGCCACTTAGTGAAACACGTGTAAACTTTTGTTTTGAAGGTTTCGTTATTAAAATGAATGTTATTTGAATGTTAAAATGAATGTCGACCCGAATGACGCAGCGGTAGTGAGGCTGCCTTATGTTCTTAGGGTCCCGGGTTCGAATCCCGGTTGGAGCAAATGTTTGTGTGATGAGCATGGACATTTGTTTCCGAGTCATGGATGTTTATATGTATAATAAGTATGTATTTACAAACAAAAAGTATCTATGTTGTATATCAACTATCTGGTGTCCACGACACAAGCTTCGTTGCTTAGTGTGGCACTAGATGGCGCTGTGGGTTAATGTCCAGCGATATTTATTTATTTATTTGACCTATGCCCGTTTTACAAATATTAGGTAAGACCTAAATGAATGCTCAAATAAAATACGCGCAACGGTTGGCTCAGCGATGATAGTTGCATATACAGCATTGTGCTTTTACATATGCTAAGGCCACATTACCGGGATTCGGCGAACCGTTTCAGTATCGGAAACAGACGGTAAGAGAGAGTAGGCGTTCTATGTAATTCCATCTCTTTCATAAACCGAAGTGATTCACCGAATACCGCCAATGTGGCCAATAGGCAATAGTGTAGCTTTCTATCGATGACCGATTTTTTAAACTGTTTGTAGTTTTGGAGATTAACACTCCGAACTTACATTTAACTTATTATAATATTAGTGTTGATTTATTTCGGTGACAAGTACATCTTCGTCCATCTAAGATTCAAGTGTCTGAAATTAAACAGCATGATTTAATTTTATAAGAAGTATGTGCATAAAACACATGTAAAACATGTTTATTATTTTGAAGGTCAGAAGTTGGTTAGGCATAATTTTAATTAAGATTATACCTGAATGAAGTCGGCAGATAATACGGTAAGAGCCTTGAAGAACGTAGGTAATTACCATTCGCATTCGGTGTAGATAAATGATGATGGGTGTAAGAGTAGAGGAAGACTAAAGTAACGATGGATGGACTGTGAAAAGGAGGTATTTGATGAGATGACGAGTAATAGAGAAGTATGGAAGAAGAAGACATGCTGCGCCGACCGCAAATGAATTGGGATAAGTGCAAGAGAATGATGGTGATGATTCGATGCAGACAATTTTTTTTATTTAATACTCGTTTTATTTCATACTAACTTTCGGATGTCAGAATTATATCCTTCGGGAATATAACGCCATCAAAAAGAAAAGCCTTTGTCAGCTCAAGTTATAAGACTATAATAACTTGGGTTTATACTATAATTTTGATATTTCGATGAATTTTGATTGGTACGATATTTATTTATTAATATTGTGGCAAGGTACTAACATCATTTATTTATTAAAACTTTATGCACATAATGTACAAAGGCGGTCTTAATGCCTTAGGCATTAAGTTTACCGTTCCATGAATCTAATATTTTTATAAATAAATCTAAAACATCGTAGTCGATTTCGATGCCAACGCTACACAGTATGAGGACATCTAGTGACATAAAATTTCACTCATAAAAAGCTTTCTTTACGACATTTAACCATATGATAATATATTTAATAGTGTTTTGTTTATGTCTGTACTACGTGAGCTGTGTCAAAAGATACAAGTATTTCTAGTCTTGAAGACTGAAAATAAGAAATAACTGAAGCAAAACATGCCTTTATGAGTTGTGATATATGAGGCTTATTAATGAGATGAATAAATAGTAGGTTTAGATATTTATTTAACAGTTTATTACAGGAAAATGCGTTGATTATTTCTAAAGAAATCTTTTCTAGCATGCCTGCGAAATGAGAATTGAAAAAAAAGAGATGTTTACTTATTTTTCTAGAACTATTTATAGCATGTTGTATAACTATTTTATACAACACATTATTATTTTAATACTGTATTTTTTTAATGATAACTTTTTGCTTGCTTACTTATTTATTTAGGAATACCTATAAAAAAACCGGTAAAATGCGAGTCGGACTCGCGCATGAAGGGTACCATTTAATTTTTAATTTATTTTGATTATTTAATTTTGTTGTTATATCGGCAATAGAAATACACATTCTGTGTAAAAAATTCAACTGCCTACTTATTACGGATCACGAGATACAACACAGCCCGCTGAGAGACAGACGGACAAACGGGCGGACGGACGGACGAACGGCCGGACAGCAGAGCCTAGGCTTAGTAATAGGGTTCCGTTTATTACCCTTCGGGTACGTAACCCCAAAAAGATTATGCACTGGGCAAACTAGGAGCTTATTGCTTCTTCCATTGATATCGACTACATCTATTTGTAGGAAAATTAATATGGATTGAGTTAGACTCAGCATAGTCATCATCTAACAAATCTAATACTTATGTCCCAGACCGTATTTAAGGCCTGTTTGTATAAAAATAAAATAATCGTCTTCTGAGTAATTGTGAGTCAGCTGCCTGCTACATCGCCAAGTCAATTGAACATCCGATTTTTAAATAGTGATGTCTAGAGTCTAGACTCCAGCTATATTAGGAAACGTCTTGCTTCCGACGATCTTCGAATTGGAGGCAATCTTGCATTAATTTTAGATTGGATTGAATTGCAAGTAGGAATAGATTCTATCGGTTTCTTAATCATTTTACTTGTTTTTGGCGGACAACTCGATAGGTAATATATTTAGGTCATAAATCATGATCTGTCAAAGGACCGATTTGTTCGAGACACCATTGTTTAACTATTGCGTCTACTTCGTGGACAGATCATGGGATAAGCACTCTATGGGATTATCATCACTTCAACTTGAGCGCACCTCTGGTTTTTCGGATTCATGTGCGTATTATATACATAATTTTATTATCACTTGTTTCGGTGAAGGAAAAACATCGTGAGAACACCAGCAAGCCTGAGATCGGGATCAGTTTCTAAAAATAAGACCAGGTGGTGCTAATACACTGCATTGCTTAGAACTATAATATGAGCTATATTTAGTCTTAATAATATTTGATTTATTTATAACAATCTTACCTACACTATCATTACAGACCTATGATCCAATGCGACAGAGTGGCCTTACTAACTAAATCCTAAATCTACACCTTATACCTAGTTAAAAAATATGTTAATCTAAATAACTTATTACAAAAAGTGTAACTTTTGCGAATTCACTCAAGTTGCACCACAATACATCAACCCTCCCGTGAACCTCATTCACCACACGTATGGCTCTAGTGAGAGGAGTTCTCGCCAGTAGGTTGGTCCTGGCTGCAGGCACAGCGAGCAGGGGCGGGTGGTGCCGCCTCCACACGTACCGGTCGGGCACGTACTGCTGTAGGTGTCGCAGCACTCCCGGGTTATGCGCCACGCCACGTAGTAGTTTCACTACATACGCTACAAGCGAAAACTCCAGTCGTATTCTTAGAGTGTTATACCCTACCATACCCAGAACAAATAGTGTAGGGTACATCAATGGGTATAATGGATATACCCCATACAGCTTGTAATACAAGTGTCGCATGAACTTATTTTGGATACGTTCCAACATAACACTATATTTCGCCTCATGAGGAGCCCAAATGAATGCGCTATGTTCGAGGTGACTTCTGACTAATGCGTCATATAGTACCCTTAGTGTCGTGATGTTGGTGAATCCTTGGGACTGCCTGAGTACGAAACCTAGGTTTCTGTATGCCTTCTTACATATCTTATTGATATGCTCACGGAAGGTTAGATCCTGAGAGAAGACTACCCCTAAGTCTCGTACCTGAGACACTCGTTGCATCGGCACATCCTCAACCTTGTACTGATAACTCAAGGGAGTTCGAAACAGTAGGAGAGGAGGTAGGAGGGAGTAGGGTAGGGAGTGGGTGGTGGGAGGATAATAATGTCATAAGTAATTTAAAAAGCTTTGCATGAGCACGCCAAACTTTCAATGGCGAACATGCTGTAGAATGTCTACAGACTAATTGTTGCATGGAGATCTCTAACCATCCCTCGTTGAATGTAACCACATATAAAGTATTGCCTTTCCTATATAAGTAGGTATATCCACCCTACATTAACAGTATATAAATCCTTTCCCTTAATCGCGTTTTACTAAACCTTTCCACATGAGGCAGCATACCTTTGTCAACCCTCGTCACTACTTCCTCTTCACCACAAAAATACCGAGGTTCTCTGTTTCTCACACCAAAGGTCCAAATTAGATATGCACCATTTTAGTTAATGAGATTAGAGGTTATTTATTTTAGAGAAGTTTGATTAGTATATAAATAGATTAGGTATTTTGGAAGGTATTAATGATGCCTTTGTTTAGCTTTTCATTCATACAGTAAAATTATATTTTATTACATTTTTCCTAGAACCAAAAAATTCGAAGACATGTGAAATCTACCAATCCGCACTGGACCCGCGTGGTAGATTATAGCCCATTCCCTCTCTTGGAGAGGAGGCCTGTGTCCCAGCAGTGGGAACATTAATGGGCTGATGATGATGATGATATTTTATATATAATAGATCTTCATTAAAAGATAAGATTTTTGAAATTTTCTTGAAACCTTTTCATTTTAAAGATTATGAAAGACAAGGACTTCGGTACATCGTCGGTACGTACCTATCTACTGAATACTTTTTGGCCAATCTGTATCTACAAAGAAAACGATGAAAAAGGTCTTTACACAGATTTTTTTATTATACATTGAGAATGAAAAAGGATCTATTGTTGATTAATATACTACGTGCTTAAATCTATACTAATATTATAAATTTGAAGAGTTTGTTTGGTTGAACGCACTAATCTCAGCAACTACTCGTTCGAAATGAAAAAATATTTTATCTTATCTTATTTAGCCCATAGCTAATATAACATCACGCTACGACCAATAAGAGCGGTACATCAACGGGGAAAATAGTATTTTCACAATAATTTCACGGAAATGAGGACGCGCGCAACAGCTAGGTATTTGTAATGTAATTATTCAAATATATCAAGCCACTATTATTCTGTTTATTGCACATATTACGTACGTTTACAAAACCACAAAACAATAAACATTACAAATCATTGTTGCACAGCAATTATACCTAGTTATATCATTGGCTATCGACTATACAAACATCGATAGTCATTAGTGATAGCAAATTGTTATTCAGATCATTATGAGCTATGTCGAAATACGATCGTTTAATTGTGAAATGTTTGTGTTTTAACCCGTTTTCAACCGTATTTTGTGTTAGGGTGCTCGCATACTAAAACTGGTTTTCCGGTCCCGAAAAATTGGGTCCTGTATCTTATTGTGTGATATTATTTTGTGGTAAGGTCTAAACTTCGAGGAAGTAAGTATTGAGTATATCAATTATATAACGGAACTTAAAAATACTCCGTATTTTAGAGAGAGGTACCACATGATACTTACAAGATATACATAAACATATTACTTAAAGCTTAGGCAAGTAATGCTCTACCTCTGTGATATGTGAAAGTATTTTTTCAATACACTTCCTCGAAAACGGGTTCTTATCGCACTACGATTAGGTTCAACATGCCATGTATTTCACACACGTGGATTGTTTTCATTTACCATCACCGCGTGCTGTGCCGCGTGCAGAAAGGAGCCAATTTCGCACGCGGGTGTTGGAAAATTGCCTCAGATAAAACTATACCTATACTTAGTACAAATTGGTGCAATGCCTATAGTCAGCGGTGATTGTTTTTTTCATCATTTCATTTTACTTCTTCAAAAGTGTATTGAAAAACGTCGTTTGATACACGTGGACATTTGTTATTGCAGTTCTCGGCTCAAAAACACCCTCGCCTACGGTTCGGGAGTTAAGTCCGCCTCGGGTGCAATAACAAACTTTCTCCACTTGTATATATATATATACCCAAACTAAAATCAAAATTAAAAAATCATTTATTGCAACTAGAATGAGAAAAACATCTTTTAAACGTCAAATATAATAAAACAGTCTCATTAAACGACTGCCCTTCGCCAGTATTTTCTTCCTAGTATTTTAGCTGTGAAGAAGACGTGGCGGAACAAATGATCAACCAAGACATTGTCTCGCGAGATTGTCGACATGTGAAAACGAGACATGGCTCGTGTTGTTAGTAGATTCCTCTCTCTGGAGCCCTGACCGCCACCGGTAGCTTGTACCCTGTTAATGTCAATGTCTGTTAGGTTAGTTAGAAGAACCCGATTTTAAACCGATCAGTACCGATTCGTTCCGTAATGTACTGGCAACCTATATCAATGTGAAAACACCCTTATGAAGATAGGTACGGGTTTAATTAAATAAATTTGTATTGCGGGTAAAAAACACAGCGGTAATTAAAAACATAAATGGGTGGTTTATGTTATTTAGCGCTCGTTATGTTTTGGGTCGGAGTTTTAAATGTTTTTCAATAATTCAAGTATGTTGTATTGTTAGCAGGTATAATTAGCAGCTTTCAAATTTGATAATGGAAATATACAAGTAACATCACCATCTTTTCGCAATGGGATCAGTTTCAATCTAACCGAATGAAACTAAATACTAGTATTTTACATGGATTAACTGTCTATCTGACCTTGAAACCAAATTATTGAGCAAATTAGTTTGTTTTAACATAAAAATTATGCACTGTGCTGTACATAAGTCAAAAATGATTGAAAAAGTATAACATACCTAAAAAAATACATTCCCACTAAGGTTTTTAATAACGGAAGTACACGTATTTCCGCAAGATACGATTTCCGAGAATACGCCCAAAGTATTAAAAGCAATCAATTATTTTTACGAAAAATAAAAAGAAAACATTTTTTCTTCAAAGGAAACTAATAACAAAATACTGTACAGGAACATGTCAGAAGCAAGCGTAGCGTAGGTAATATTATATAGTTATAGTATAGTTTGTAATAAAAGCGGCCTCTAGCAAAGGAACTTTGAAATCTGTAACATGTTATATAAAAGAAAAAATCGCCACAGAAAATAAAAAAAGGTCTATCAAAATAACGGTAGGAAAAAGCCTCTACGTGTGACGATACTTGATGTGCATCTATCACTAAGAGTTTTTCTCGTTACCACTATTTTGACGGGTATATAAATGACTAAAGAATAATCACAACACACATAATACACGCACAATATAAGATTAGTTTTAAACCGTGAAAGCTTAAAACAGTGTTTATGATCATTACATTATTTGACTTATTCCATCATCACTCCTTCCAATTTTAGTGTTGGAAACAACATGGAGGAAACCGGAATGTCCTGGAACTCAAAACTGGAAAACATGACTACCTGTAGACACATTTACTCATAACTTTTATTTATATCTTAAATACATTATATAAATTTCTTTCATTCTATCAACAATACAAGTAAATCTATAGTTAAGTAAGTTACCCAATTTATTGGAAGTATTTATTAGTTGGTTTTTCTGATTACTTCGAGAAGAATAAGTTTATTTTTGTTTGGATATAATACGGAAAGTATTAGGTAGAGCAGTTTGTTATTTATTATTGCACGTAAAATATTGAGCTTCGCAGAGGTGATTAAGGAAATAATTATATTGGGTTGGTTGGTTTAACGTTCACCTCAAGTTTCTAAGATTTACGGGGCTTTGGTTTTATTATTTTCGTAATAGATTAATATCAACGTCACAGCTTTTTTTTGTGAAACGACATCTTGCGGTATTTTCTCGTATAAGGAAGCGCTTTTAGACCTAGATATGTGCTAGATTCAACCAATCACAGGAGAGCCTTCGCGGCTGTTACCTTTAAAATTACCCGGAAATCGAATCCAGGATCCCATTCTCAGCAGTCTCGCTTGCGCCTACTAGACCAACGAGACAGTAAGGCTTAAATTACGTAACATAAGGCGCAAGACACACAGAAAAGACGTAAGACGCAGACGGGGCGTAGACATATGTCTGTTCCGCGTCTTTTTATACAAAATGTATTGAAGCGTCGCGTTGCAAAGCACACAGAAAATGCAGGGCGCGGACGGGCGCGGAAACGACGTTTTCCCGTCTAGACGCTTACAGCCTGTTGTAAAGCACATAGAAAAGACGACTTAAGACGAGGCACGGGCGCCGCTGGGCGCGAGCGGACGAGTGCGGGCGAGAACAGGGGTGCGGGTGGCCGGGACACGTGCTGCGCGCGCGTCAATAAATTTTTTTAAAACATGTTATCGTGTCAAAATCGGACGACTGAATGAAGTTGGTTGGTTACACAAAAACAGATAGAAACAGATAAAAAGGCACTCGCTTGTTTTCTCTCGCCCGCGCCAAGCCCGTGCCTCGTCTTTTCTATGTGCGTTAAAAAGTCGCGATGGCGCCCCGCCTGCGCCTTGTCCGTGCCCCGTCCTCGTGTTACGTCTTTTTTGTGTGCCTAGCGCCTAACATCTTAATATTACGTAACATAACATCTCGCCTGTAATTGTAATTTAATTTTAATTTTATTGTAATTGGGTGGCTTAAATACATTACATATATAGTGATACAAATAACGAAAATCCATTTACAAGCCTCCACAGTTAGCAATAAACCATTGTTGTACAAAATAATAACTAAGCATAATATAACTAAGCACACACACGAACTACACACACTTAATAGTACACCCACATTTTGCTAGTTATGCTTTTTAAGTCCCATGCAGTACCCCTATTACATGAGCCTATTACAATCAATCGGGGACAAATCCAGACTCCGTGGCTATTACCGAGGAATTCCTGGTGGAAAAACCCAATATCACGTTGCCTGACCCGGGCATAAAACCCAAGACGTCGTGCTCAGCAGTCTCGCTTACGAAAACGAGACTTATTAAATCAAACAACAGTTTTTCTGTGAGACAGAAAGTGAACAGTATAGGAAATTAACGAGTTGATTAAGATCACTACGCTAAAACATTTCAAATTAGTCCAAGCAAAAAGAAAAAAACAGCTATTCCGTTATATATATACAGACGGTTTCTATCTTATAAACGGACCGAAATCTTTAATGTGACTTGAAAAGTTCCCAACAACCTTGTTTTTTGCTCAAACTTTGTTCTGTCTGTACCCTCTTGTATAAAAGAAACGAAGAAATTCTTCTTTACGTATCTTTCTTCAAAAAGGCGTGGTTTGTTAGCGTTCATGCTTTGTGATTTAAATTTCATTTTTAAAAGTTTGTTTATGGCGGAGTCGAGTTATGGAAGATTTTATTGCGATGTTTCAGTGTATTTGCAGAAATTGATTTTAATGCAAGTTACCATTGGGCACGTTGTTGTGGGACGCGTGTGTCCATACTCGCGCCATCACACCTTCCAAGGTCATCGTGCTGTGCTGGCGTTGCCACTGCGGTTGCGGAGAACCTAAAGCGGCGGAACCTTTGTAGAAACTATATTTTCGAGCCGTTTGGGATTTAAACTCTGGGATCGTGGGGTTCGAGTGCCCACAGCCTTTTTAAGGAAACTTCTAAATGCCTAGTTGACGCTTCCACTGACCAAAGGGTTGGGTTTTACCTTGGCCAAAGGCTAAGTGTTGCCATACAACTTGCAACGCCGCCAGTCTCTTGGGCATATTACCAGCTGACAGCATTGAGGAAGTTTTTTGATGCCCTTTTATAGTTTGATGTTATTTTATTTACTAATTTTGTATTAAGTGTATGAATACGTCGGTATACTTCTTACAGAATGGTAAATGTCCACATGAGATTTTCGCTAGCTTATGTCAATCCAATACATTTTAGTCTTTTCTATCATCGTAATTGTTGATACCATTATAATGCGGTCTAAGCCCTATTGTCAGTATCTAAGAACTTCTTCGTATCATGTTCTGTTCGATAAACACAAATAGTTCTTCTTCAAAGTTAACCCTATGGCTCGGTACCACATGAAAAGCTCATACACTCACGACTGAAATGCATTCATTGTGTTTCTGTGCCATATTTCATTGATGCCGTTCTATAGTTTATCGGGATCAAACGGAAAGGCTTACTTTCAATTAACATTATCAGACACAATGATACTTGGTTATTAGTCGTAGTAAAATGTGAATTGGAAAATCTCGACAGAAAACCCCTTCCCTAAGCAATCCTTTAACAATACTCTTGAGAAAACCATTCACCATTGATTCCCCATTGATTTTAGTCATGACCCTTTTTGTGTATCTTTGTTTGGATTAACAAAGACACGGAAAAGGGTCATGACTTTTACAGAATTGTACCGTTAAAAACAAGATAAATCCCACAATTAGTCTAAGAGCCAGCCTCACGATTCGCCACGACATGACAGCGCAAAGTCCCAGGCTCCAAGACTATAAATCTCAGGACATTCCCCAGTGAGACATTAGAGTCTTAGCGAGCCATTTGATTTGTCGTGTTGTCGTAGATTCCTTGATTCTGATGTCCGTTTGTGGTCCAGATGGCCCACGGAGGATAGGAGTGAAATGTTTGGTCCCTTAGTGGCTTGAGATGCTTATATCGCCTGCTCTAGACAGATGAAGTGATTGTAGTGAGTGGTCAAAGGTAGCGCAGATATCAACGACCTAGTTAAGCATGGCAACGTTTCAATCGCTTGGGATTAAACAATCGGACAACGGGCAAAGATCATACTTGTTTATATGATCACCGTATGCCACATGAATCTAAGTAAGTCCTACAATAGTACTCTACTTAACAAGTAAATATGCTAACGATAAAAAGGATTTCGCGAACAAAATTGTAATCAGCTTGCTAGAGCCAAACTAGCTCGTCCAGTGTCGTGCATCAAAATTGCTTTTTCGTCATTATATGTACTTCAAGGTGTTTCTCATTTTTGAAATGAAATTTATTAGTTCGCCTCCCTGTGAAGCGTACCTTAAATGTCTTTGAACTTCTTGAACAGAAGCTGATACTTATCTATGTAGTTTATACATAATATTTTTGTAATAACTGATTGTAGCTGATGAAATTATCATCAGCTGTGTTTAGCCATGTGTCACTCCACGCCTATAACAATATTGTTATATTTAACACACGCAAAATTAATTACTTGTGGTCAACGTGTTATTAATTTAACTAATATAAATAATAAACTACGTGCACATGTATCAAAAAGTTTACATGATTGAAAATGATTGGCATAGTAAGTTACGTGCATTTCAGTGGAAATATTAATTTAGAATATAGAAATTTAGACGATTTAGTGGCGTTATTTCCCAAATACAAATCATTAAATGTTTTGAAAACTAACAGAATAGTAACTATTTTAACACTCTCATTTTGCAAAAGTACATTTTATAATTATTAGCTAATGGCCGCGTCTTCGCCCGCGTGGAGCTCGATAAATGTCCCCTGGGATCATACTAGCGGGATAAAAAGTATTATATGTGTTAATCCAGATTATAAACTATCTGTGTGCCAAATTTTATCCAAATCCGGCCAGTACTACTGCGTGAAAGAGTAACAAACATCCATCCATCCATCCACATAAACTTCCGTTCGTTTCATTTAAAATGTTAAAAGTAGGGTTGGATGCATTACGATAAGCAGCTCAAATTACTTACAATCAAAATGTTATAACGTCAAGCTGAGCAATGGCACACAACTATCCCTGAACAGCAATATAAAAATGTCACACTTTCTCAACAACTCTCCGCAGTTCGTCGTGCCGCGGTCGGAAACTTCGATTAAAAGTTTCAACGAGAAATAAAATAACTAACTCCATCGAAGTTTGAAGTGTGTGTAATTGAAAATTATAAAAAAAGAAGTTTTGATTACTGTGATTAGAGAGTTTTTTTTAGTGATGCTAAGAGACCTTGTTATTTGTTGTATTTTTCGTAGTTATGATACTCCAGTATTTTTTTTATTAAAGTTGTTTTGGTACTTTCGAGGGGTGCTACCAGCGCTAGAGATTGTTTTTTGCCAAATAGGCTTATCCGGTTAAGTTTAAATGATTATACGTAACGTCAATTTCCAACTTCATCTTTTACATTGGCATGTGGTCCAGCTTTTGCATTCTTTTGTCTGTTTCAGTAAGCATGCATGGTGAACACAGAAGTCTATGTAGATTTTTTTAAAGTGTAAACATTTAGTACAAGAGACAGCATCATCACTTTTAAAAAATCTCATGGCGACAGTACACTCTTAGAGCAAGTAAACAAAATTCAAACCTGATTTGTGCGCAAACTCATATTTTAAGATTCATCATTTCCCTCTCAAAATGATTACCATGTAAATGGAAGTTCTGACAAAATTCAGAAGTTTTACAAACTTTTGCGATGTTCGTTGATCTGCAATAAAAGTTCAAAGACTTTGGCTACGTCGTGAGTATGGGTTTCATAAATCAAATTAAAGTAAAAACGACGCAATATTTTTACCATTATTTTTATGCTTGTGTAGGTACCTATAGTACAACGACATTTCATATTATAATAGTGACAGGAGGTGAGCCTAAAGCCATCAACCAGGCAGAATTCTAGACTTCGAGCTGCTACTCAGATATTCCTGATAGGAAAACCCTATAGGCAATACCACTTAGGACATAATCACATCCAGAACCTCATGCGCAGGAGTAGCGACCAATAGACAAACGATGGAGTTTTTAGTGGTCTCGTAACACACAAGTATGTAGGATAAAACTGGTTCCAGGGTCGTTACATTTTTAGGTTATATAACCTTTCCTAGGCTGATATTCATGGCAATTTCCTCAAAAAATAACAAAGAACGTACCAACAGCAAAGTGGATCTTTATAAAATTCCTAGTCAGCCCGGAATTTAGGATTGTGCCCTAGTCAGCCCGGAATTTAGGATTGTGCCCAAAAAATAACAATAAGTTTAACCCTAATTACAGGTCGGAAGACTTAACCATCAGCGTAAACTGAGAACCTTTTAAAATATGACCTCTTTACCTACACGAAAAGAAGCGAGACAAAATAATGTACTATTAATATTACACACACACTTACTAACGCCTTTTACCCAAGTCGTTTATGCCATAATTAGGTATCAGGACACTTGAGCGAAAGACATTTGCGCGAAAGACACTTGCGCGAACCCACTTGCGCGAAAGACACTTGCGCGAACCCACTTGCGCGAAAAGACAAATGCGCGAATGGACTTTTGCGCGAACAGACATTTGCGCGCCAGGCCACATGCGCGACTGGACTTTTGCGCGATTAGACTTTTGCGCGAACGGACTTTTGCGCGCCAAGACACTTGCGCGAATGGACTTTTGCGCGAAAGGACACTTGTGCGAATGGACATTTGCGCGACTGGACTTTTGCGCGACTTAATGGCCACTGAGGTTTACTCTGTACAGAAACATAACATCACGCTTGTTATTACTTGAAGGTGGTTTTTTTTTGGTTTTTCCGCCATGGGTGTCGTTTTTATGGTTTTCGGGGTACCTGATTACGAAAATGAGGTCAAAATGAAAATCCAAGATGGCGCCGAGGAAAATTTTTGGTTTTTCCATCATGGGTGTCGTTTTAATGGTTTTCGGGGCCGCTGATTACAAAAATGAGATCAAAATGAAAATCCAAGATGGCGCGGAGAATTTTTTTTGGTTTTTCCATCATGGGTGTCGTTTTCATGGCTTTTGGGGCCGCTGATTACGAAAATGAGGTCAAAATCAAAATACCTTTAAAACCACCTTCAAGTAATAACAAGTATGATGTTATGTTTCTGTACAGAGTAAACCTCAGTGGCCATTAAGTCGCGCAAAAGTCCAGTCGCGCAAAAATGACCATTCGCGCAAGTGCCCTTTCGCGCAAAAGTTCATTCGCGCAAGTGTCTTGGCGCGTCAAAGTCCGTTCGCCAAAAGTCTAATCGCGCAAAAGTCCAGTCGCGCATGTGTCCTGGCGCGCAAAAGTCTGTTGGCGCTAAAGTCCAATCGCGCAAAAGTCCATGCGCGCAAATGTCCTTTCGCGCAAGTGGGTTCGCGCAAGTGTCTTTCGCGCAAATTTCTTTCGCGCAAAAGACCCAGATCCCCATAATTACAGATCATCATTTGCTACGATTTTTTTGCTTAAATCCACGTTCTCAATAAGAAACTAAATCCACTATTTTTAAGCATTTATAATAGCATAGCACTGGTTTACAGTCTCATTGTAGGTCACGAAGATCTTTGCAAAACGTCGAGAAAGTTCTGTACAGAAACATGCACAAACTTCTGTGCAATCAATTCGATCGAAGCGACGGCGACTCTTTACAATGAAGTAAATACAATGGCATCGTATTCCTTCAAGTTATGCTAAAGTTATAAATGCGAAAGTAACTATGTCTGTGTGTCTGTCTGCCCTTTGACCTTTTTTTGCCTTAACGGCTGAACGGAATTCAATAAAATTTGAAACATAGGTAGACTATCTCTTTGGTCATAAAATATTTTTATCGTTATTATACGTTCTCGTGAGGTTTTTGAGTGTAATTACTGACATTCACGAGAGCCAAGCCACGGGCGAAATCTAGCATGAAATAAATGTGGACCAATTTCTTTATGAAGCAGATGTTTCAGTATTTAATTCAATCACACTGATTTTATTAGTCGTGAAACTAATGGCCCTTAGGTCGGACGTGTACTAGCGAGGAGCTCATCAATTGACGCTGTACCTATTTGTAGTGTAGGACACCCTCTGGCATAATGGAGCGGTGAGCTTTACAAAGTGGAGTCCAATTAGTAAGGTCAATGTCCTGTATTGGTCTATGATAATTTAAATACTCCTATCTTTTTGAACTTAGGAGAAAATTTTGTCAAACCTCATCGGTATTGAGCTACTTCTCGTTTACAGGAGAAAAAATAATGTATCCTACATTTTGACAACTAATACTACTAATATTATAAATGGGAAAATTTGTGAGGATGGATGTTTGTAACTCTTTCACGCAAAAAGTACTAAACGGATTAATATGAAATACATTTAGCAATCATATGGTTTATAACCTGGATTAACACATACGATACTTTTATCCCAGTAGTTTTATCCTGTGGAACTATTATCGAACTCAACGCAGGCAAAGCTGCGAGCATAGGCTATAGTTTCGTTTATAATTTACACCCAAAACCAGTTGTAAAGACTAAACCTTACATAAAATACTCTTGTAGAAAACTTGTCTTATAGTAAAAAAAAATATACAAAATAGTTTTCAAGACATGTCATAAACAACTTTACATTATACACGTTCAGTTGGGTACGTCTCATGCGTTTAGCTCATGACATGTTTCTGACAAGTATTAAATATATATATATATATATAGGTAAATAGGTAAAAACGCGGGGTTAGATAAAAAAGAAGAACGATAGCCGACGTTTATTTTAGGCCCACTGTCTAAACACCGGCCATTTTTTCTTTTTTTGTCTTTTTTACAAAACAACAACGAAAACAATTCGGGGTGAATAATTTTTAAACAAGTTGTAACCGTTGTAACTGTGTGTGTAAGCCTTCTAGAGTTGAAAGTAATTTCGTAACAGAAGGCTGAAGGCGCAATGTTTATTTAAACACTTTTTCTAATATTATAATGGAGGCGTTTATTTATTTAACGTGTTTATTTCGAATGGGTATAAAATGAGACGTTACATAGTTGTCTGTGAAAAGGGTCTCCATGACATTTTGTTGACAGATATTGAAATAAATATTTTGAGTAAACTAATGATGTTAAAATAACAAGCCTGCTAATTAGTGAAGTACCTTGTTTTAGCCAATTTTGTAACGTTCCTTTTGGGGCAAAGAGTAAATAAACATAAGTTTGAGATTTATTATTCCTAAAATATTTTTTTAAAGTAGGTATCTTCAGTGATGCTTTTTCATATTTTTTAAAAACATTTCTTTATCTTTAAAGAAAATGTAAAAAAAAAACTAATGAACGAATTAATTTACTAGAAAAACGGGTTTTTGTAACATTTTGGTAGGTTTGGCCTGAAAACAAGTGATGGTTCGTATTTATACTTAAGATAAAAATAAATTCACCTTTCACAATATCAGCAACACATAAATACAAAATAAAGAACATTTTCTATTTCTAGCACTCACGGATCGTCTGGCTACGAAAGCTCTACGAGCAGCTACGGCGCTACGCCCGCTACGCGCTCGTAGCAGATCATACATTTCATTTTTATTTCTAACACAGTGTCATTGTATCTTGCATACAAAAGAATATCTACTTGTATGACTTTTTCTCATAGCGACTGCAAAGCTTTACATGTATACGTTCATGTTTTCTGGGGCAGAAATAAAATGTGAGCGGATTTATTCAAAAACATATTTTGTTTCGTTTTAGAAATGGTTTTCTGTGATTATGCGTTTTTGTGAAGAGTTTAAGTGTATGTGCCAAATAAAAAATTGAATTTTATTATTCTTCGTATATCTCCCGAAAGTGATTTTTGTCATGCTGCTGATGCGAGTATTTTAATCTTAACATTCAATATTATAGAACAGTATTATTCATCTTCAACCGTTAGAATAAGATGCTATTTAAAATGTTCCACCAGTTCCCAACTCAGATCAATCATGAGTAGCCAGTTTGTCCAAAATTTTAAACAGAAAAAAAAACTAAACTAATCACGGCCAAAAACTCGTCCACAATTACAAATACATTTTCAGCTTACACATTTAACTGAAAACAGTTGAACTTTATCATAAAACTTGTTCATAAACTGTAATATTAAGAACCGAAAGAAAAACTGAAGTATTTCATGCGGCGTTTTTCGGGAATGTGAATTAATTTAGCTTCCTGCAGCTACTTCTATTGTAAAAGTTTGTTTTATTAGAAAAACTGCTATGGCGACGTGTTTTAATTTGTGAATGGCTTCGTTGAAAAAGGTTTTAAAGTACATACTCATACTAACATTACGTAACACCAGGTTTCTGGATTCATTTTTATTTGGATTCATACTTCTTTCGAACACGTCACCTAAAACGCGTTACAAAAAAGTTTCATAAAAATATTTATGTTGAAGAATTGCAACGAAATAATCATAATATCTTGACGTAGTTGCAGCCATGAATATACATATAAACTGACATAACTGTTTTCTTAAAAACTTCAAATTAAAAGTGGCAAAGCAATGGGCGGCACCCAGTTGCTATTTCAGGTTTATTAAATACAATCTCGTAAATTAATTTGAGCATCAAGATTTTTATTTATTTATTTATTTAAACAACACATACAGCTATTTTTACAGGTTTAAGTGCCTAATACAATAGAGTAGTTATAAGTTTACAATAGCTTACTAAGAATAGATTTATTTATTTTGAAAACCAAGAGTAATTTTGCAAAATGCGGCCCGTGTGAATTCATTCAGTGTACAATTGAAGCAGTCAATCTGTTGTGACACCATATTGAGTGTACGCAGCGCGCGCGTTAGCGGCGCGTGCTGCAGCAGGTTGGTGCGAGCGGGCGGCACCCACAGCAGCGGCGGCCGCCTCCGTCGCCCCACGTACCCATCAGGTACACACAACCCAACCGTGCTTAGAACGCCTGCGTTGTGTATTTTACCACGCATAATCTTAAATAAGTAAGTGGCGAGAGCTACTTCCCTTCTAACTTCTAGTTTGTAATAGCCTACCATGCCCAACACAAATAGAGTAGGATATAGCAGTGGATACCCTGGATCCACACCATACAGCTTTAAGTACAGGAATCTCACAAACTTGTTCTGGATACGTTCTAGCATCAGTTTGTACTTGGCTTCATGTGGCGACCATACGACAGCATTGCATTCCAAATGACTTTTTACAAGCGCTTCGTACAACGATCTCAGAGCACTGATGTTCGTGAACTGGTTTCCTAACCGTAAGACCAACCCTAAATTGCGGTATGCTTTTTTACAAACATCCTTAGTATGCTTACGGAAATTTAAATCAGTCGTAAAGCGCACGCCCAAGTCCTTAACCTTTGAAACACGTTGCAGTCGGATTCCATCCATGCAATATTGATAGTGACTAGGCTCACGGGCGCGGGAAAATGATAACACCGAACATTTGGCCAGATTTAGATACAACTTATTACTGTGGCTCCACTCTACTACCCCATCAATATCCTGCTGCAGTATATCGTGATCAGTCTCCTGCTTAATTTCAAGAACCAATTTCAAGTCATCCGCGAATAACAACGGTTTGGATTTATTGACCACTCCCGGCAGGTCGTTAGTTGTTAAAATAAAGAGAAAAGGCTCTAAATTACTGCCTTGACTCACTCCCGATCTCGTAAAATAGGGCTCATAGAGCTGCCCACTGCAGTCGACGTACTGACAACGGTCTCGTAAATAGCAGGCGAAAAATGACAAAGTGTGAGGTGTGCAGCCTACATCAGCCAATTTAGCCAAAAGGACGTCGTTATCTACCGTATCAAAAGCCTTCCTGAAATCGAAGTAGGCCACATCTACCTGTTGACCCGCATCCACCGTGGGTACTATTTGTGTCATAAGATTCAGTAAGTTGCCCGTTGTCCCCCGCCCAGGACGGAAACCATGCTGTGCGTCGGACAACAGAGCGCTAATCTGTGGATACAGGCTACTGTGAATGGTCGACTCAAACACTTTAGCTGGAGTGCATAATACCGCTACAGGTCTATAATCGGAGGGTGCTGAACCTCCACTACCTTTAGGCACGGGTACAACTCGAGTAAGTTTCCAGCGCTCAGGAAAAGTTGCGGTCTTGATACAGACGTTGAACAAGTGTAGCAACGGCTTAACCAAAACCGCACGGCAATCCCTAAAAATGTACGCCGGAATACCATCTGGCCCGGCTGAGCGCTTAGGCGGCAAGCGTACGAGCGCGCCCCGTACGTCCGCGGGGCCCACGCTCGCTAAGTGCACCCGCGCGCCGGGCGTCGCGCCTGCCGCCTCACCCGCACTCGCCGCCGCCACACTCAGTTTAGGAGGTTCCGGATTGTATACCGACTGAAAAAACCGAGCGAACTCAATGGCACATTCGGATTCCGATAGAACCCGTCCGTCCTTGATTAACTTTCGCTGATTCGAATCGCTTTTCCTAGACCTAATATACTCCCAAAACGCTCGCGGTTCCTTCGCCAGGTGCCCTTGCACGCGGTTGCGGTACTGCTCATGCGCTCGAGCAATCTCGGTTTTCACTCTCGCCCTGTATCTTGCGAATTCCACATAATCACTGCGTGATTTACTTAATTTATATTTTTTATGTAATAAATATTTAACTTTAATGTCTTTAATAATGTCAGCTGTATACCAAACTGGATAAACGTATCTATTATTTAATGAATTAATATGTTTTGTTTTTGGGCTAACACACTTGTCAAAAACGTCATATAACTTATTATAAAATAATTCTAAAACTATATCTGGATCACATGAACCGTAAATCTCACTCCAATCTATTTTACCTACCAAACCATACATTTGGTTGAAGTCCGCTTTATTAAAATTCCAACATGCACGATTTATCAAAGATTGAGATTGCGAGTGTCGCGTACGCGGCGATGCGGGAGAGGTACGTGGCGCGGGGGACGGTGGAGGAAGGCGCGCGCGCGCTCCGCGCTCGATGCGAACAGCCAGCGGAGGATGGTATGCGTCCACGGGCTGCAGGCCCTCGTCCGCCGCACTCACCGACAAGCCACTGCGCGCACTCAACACGAGGTCCAACTGCCTGTTATTACAGTTAGGTACAGATCATTTATTTAAATCTAATTTATATCTCCCAGATACTTTAAATTCAACATAAAGAAACTTAAGGTTACCGACTCTTGAACAGAAAAGGTAAACAAATCGTTATTATTATAGATAGGTACGACAAACTAATTGCGCTTAAACCTGAAATGAACTTGAAATATACATAGTAGAAATTTCAGTTCATTATCAAGCACGGGGAAAAAATAAAATTAAAAAGCACCACGCGCTTTTAAAAGTCAGCATTCAGCCGAGTGCGTGCTGAATAGGTTTTGGTGATGAATGGGGCAAATGAGAATGAGAACTCTAATAATCTCTATAAACGAAAGATGACAAAACTTAAAATGTCACTTACGGAATATCTTCTGTGATTATTATAAATTTTAAGGTCCCAATATTTCAACACTGTTGCAAGCGCCATGATTGTAGGTTGATTGGAGAATGCGGGCGGATGTAAAAAATTTTAGGAGCAGACAAATCTGTCTACCCTCTTTCTTTGTCTTTTGCTACGCGCACTACTGGAACTCGACACTAAGTCACGGCAAAACACACTCACAGTATCACCAGTTTAGTTATAAACCGTCAAAGCTTAAAACACACAGACACACAAACAAACAGCGATTAAAAGAAGACAAATTCGTATCTTCTTGAAAAGTTACTTCATAGCCTTTTTGTTGGCTGAGGTTCTCACGAAACTTCCTTCGAGGCTACAACGCCACGGGCGGTAATCTTACGTTCATCGCCTTCACTCAAAAATCGCTTATGTGATAGATACCTAAAGCGTTAACTTCAAATATTGTCACAGAACTTTCAGATATAGGCCAACTTTCGCAATTTGAGAACGAACTTAAACAAACTGTTTGCGTCTTTAGTTTTTATCTACTTTTCTTTAGTTTCGTCGTAGTTTCGTCTCGCGAATGATTTTGCAAACAGTGGGTTTTGATAGGTTTATGTGGATTGGAATTAGGCGATAATCAGTCAATAGTGTTCCCTCTGCTGGGACCCTGGCCTCCTCTCTAGGGGAGGATGTGGGCTGTAATCCACCACGCCGGAACTGTATGGGTTGGTGGACGCGTAGTTCGTTCTGACATAAAGCACTAACAATCTACAAGTATGATTCGTACTTGCTAGTTATATTTAAAATAGCGACTCGTCCCTGTTAAACACAGACTACGGGTCAAAATATCATCATGTTCATGCAATTTGTAAATTAGAAATTAAAGCTGCCCCACAGATAGGCATGGACGAAAATGGACTTCGTTTTATAAAAATAGAGACAAACTTTTATCTTTCTTTTTTGTTGCCAAAAATGTTCCATCCTAATATTTTCACAAAATAATAGTAGTAATACTATCTTTCATGACAAGACTTGTATAAAACTAAGCCTTGTAACGGAAAATTCCAGACTGTAGACACTTAGAAAGGCGATCAAAATTTCGTTTTATCTAAATAATTTATAGTGAAACTCAGTTTTAACAGGCCTAAACATTTATACAATATTACAAGCGTAGACAAGAATATTAATTACTAGCTGAAACTGTTTGTTGATAGTGATCTGAGTTACGGAATAACAGAGCTTCTGGCTGTGTCCTATCGTCGCGTTCATTTAATCCCCCCGCGACCTAACGAAAGCAATCGGTCGTGCGCGTACGCGATTGTCGCAATTTTATGTCAAGCATTTTTTCCAGAATTGGCAAAGCGCCCTTTAAAATGGACCTTTGGGCGTCGATGGCAAAAAATTGTCTTAGTTTTTTGTAAATATTTAGATAAAGATATTAGTTCCTATTTCGGCCACATGCTAAATGATTTTTGTCCAGTAATATTTAGTTAAAGCGTCGACGTCGCGTTGACTAAGGCCCCCCGTCCCGTTTTCCCAACAAATAAATGACATCGGAATGCGGCAATCGATCATTCGCGCGACCGATTGCCTTAATTAGGACACGAAGTCTAGGCTCTTAAGATTAATTAGCTGAAGTGTTAGGTCGCTCCCTGATATGGCGGCAAGATATCTGTTTAAATGGAAATCGGATAGGAGTCATTGTACTAATGTTTAAAAGAGCGTGTAGTTATGTTAAAAAACAAAACGATGTAACATATCCAACAAATCAGCTACGTAAAAGAATCCTTCGCTTCCGACTTAACATCCATTAAAACCTTTTCACATAAAGTTGCACAAGTGCAAATAACAGTCTGAGTTACGACCTCATCGTCCACTCTTCACGCGGACATACACTATAGTGACAGCCAAAACAAGTGGGCAAAACCCATTCACTTCAGCATGGCATGTTAATCTAAAGTTTCCTCGTGTTTTTTTCCTCATTCTGTGAGTGATTCGAGATTAAATTCATGAACCACTTATTTTTTTTTTGTTGTGGATGGTTTCTGAGATTGATGTGATATTAAAGTGGAGCTTCAAGGAAAATAGACCCTTCCTTTTAATAATTTTACGTAGAGCACAGTCAAAGAACTAAGCCACTTTTAAAACCGACTTCTAAAAAAGAATAGGTTGTGTGTTCCACCGGCATGTTTATTTTTTCACGTATTTACATCGATTACTACGTGGTTACTGTGCCGATATACGAGATTCTTTTAGGTGGAAGAAACCCGTGCGGTCTGAATTTTTCTGCCGTTTTTTTTAATAAGCAATGATAAAATTCTATGTTCTGAATAAAATTATGTACTTAGCGAACGTACTTAATGAACGGTGTCCCGTCCACTCCGTATATCTTGTAATGAAGACAATTATTTATATATTTTTTTTTATTTTTTTTTTTATTATACTACTTCTTTCTTTATTTTTAACAATGTTTTAATAATTTTATTTTTATTCATAGTTCTGATCTCATATTTCATGTTTTATCACTAATAATCATATTATGTCTATTTTAAAATTTTAATTGTAATTAGTTTGTAAAATTACAGCGTATGTTTTTCTTTTTCTTTGTATTATGTTTCGTAAGCTAAGTCATCTCTTAATTGTAGGTTCTACTATTGTTTCATGTCTATAGTCACTCGTTTTAATTTTATTTTTTTTCCCTTATGTTAACACTTATTTTTGTGAATGATGGTTAACCTGTAATTGGCGACTGTGTAAGTCCAAGACTGTAAAACCTATGTATACCTAAATGAACACAGAAGCTGTTGGTGAAATTATTTAAATAAATAAATTTGCTGAATTAACTAACACAAAAGCAAATTCACATAACAGAACACTCCTACCAAGTTGTTATTGAAAGTATAGCTAATACTTCACAATAAATAGACGTAGAAATTGTCTGAAGGCTGAGATAAGAGATACTTGTCCTTGATGTCGATTTTCCAATTTGCTAGAATATCAAGGAACGAGTACAATCTCCAATGAAGGGCTGGAACAGTTGTTTGTATAGACAGGAGAATAATAATACTGGGGGGATTATATTATTATAGAGAGGGAAAGTTAAGGTAGTGGGAGGAAATAATTGCATTGTTTGGTTACTTTTGTTGTTGTTGAATGGCTTCCATATTGAATGAAAGTGTTCTTGTGAGACTACAAAATTCCCGATCAATGCACAAACAAATCTTTATTTTATATATCCTAATAAGTCATAACGTTTTCACTGCTACGAGATAATCCTTCGCTGTATTAGAGGCCGTTAAAATTGCTATTAAAAATATATTTACATTAAATAATTAAGACTGTTTTGTGAAAATATTATGATTTTCAGAAATAATCAATAATATAAATAATAAATTTATTCTTGCTGGACATTACACACAGTGCCATCTAGTGCCACACTAAGCAACGAGGCTTGTGTCGTGGACACTAGAAAGTTGATATACTACATAGATACTTTTTATTTGTAAAAACATACATATTATACATATAAACATCCATCCAAATCCAGAAATGATGATGTTTTTAAAAGTTTTATTAACGTTAAGTGAATATAATTTAGTTACTATTTTATTGTGATTTCTACAATTTGAATTTTACTCAACATAAAACTTAAAATTGCGCCAATTGCAAAAAAATACAAGTGTATCTCATGGGCTATATTGAAGGAATAACCCAAAAAGCTATAAGCCAAACGAAGGTCTGAAAGATTGACAATCAATCCAGACAAAATGAAACAAGAAAACGTAATTTCCCATTTACAGTAATGGTGTTAAATATTTCGTCAAACATTAAGTATTAAAGGTTTTCCACCTTGGCGCCTTTAGTAGGGCTGAAACCCTTTCCTTTAGTCAATGATTAAGTTAGTTCGTTAACAATTCAGTAACTCTGGAGCGATAGCCTGAAATCTCAGACGTGTTGTTGAAGGATAGGTCTAGGCAGGCTTTCTGTTTTGGTATTGTGCTTCAGCAATCTATGACGTTGTCGTGTGTATTATAAGATGTTATTTTATTAGATAACGGTAACATTGATATTATGGATTCATTTCTGTTTCATTGGTTATTTCTAAATGACCAATAAAACAGAAATAAAACCATAATAATAGTAATTAATTAATTAATTAAGCTTTCACTAAGAGGCCCAAGTTCTGCTGTCGATCTAATTGTTACGATGTAATTGCAAAAAGTTAGTGTTGACCGATCATCATTTCCAACTTAAATGCTAAATTTTACCGTCAAAAAAGAAAATTTTATTTGAAATGTCCATAATATCAGAAATATTTAAAACAATCACAAAAACATGCGAACAGAACGTAACATCACGCCTGTAGTCCCTGAAGGGTTAGGCAGACATGTACTTAATAGTACACTTACATTTCACCAGTTCAATTTTCTATAGATTATAAATATTATAGTTTCATTGCAAAGTAAGCGAGCAATGAGATCAATGGTCCTTCCCTCTCGGCACTACAAGCACTTACCCCACCAAGAAACATTTACAATATCATTGAAATGCTAATTTTTCAACGCCAAAATGTTTGTTAGTTAGTCTATTGTAGTGAATTACTACCATTTTAGGAGGCATAGTTTTTTTTTATGACATAGAAGCTTCGTTACAAAACATGAGAGAAAATTATGACATTTTTGTTAAAAGAGATTTGTTAAAAATTCACCCTGTGAAATGTGGACATCTAATTTCTTCATATTACAAAAGATAAAAGCATTTTTAGGTCATCATCCCAGACTTTCGTCCGTATTTTAGCTTTAACAAGATAAGGTGGGGTATGAATTTTAGGAAAGCCTCAAAGAGATATGAGGTATCATGAATTTTGAAACCTTCTATGTTCGTTAGTAACTTTGGTAATGAGTGTTATGTAACTTGTATGTATTTTGATATGAGAAATGATGTATCCTTCGTGTGATTTTATTTTTATTTCATAGCTGTTTTTGGGAACCGTTAGAGTTTTTTAACTTAGCACGCCATAGTGAGATAGGTCCTTATGGACTCTTTCATGGGGCATTTATGGGATGATTTTCTACCTTGCAAATTTCAAAACCAACGATTTTTTCTTCAATACAAACTTTCAGCCCCTATTAATTTTTTGAATGAATTTTCAAAAACCCTTCCTTAGTGTACACCATTCTTGTGCTACTTTCTTTACCTTGCACATCTAAATAGTTTGGTAATACCTGTTTTTTTACCTCATCAATAATCTATGCGTTAAAAATTCTTGTAAAGAAATAACACATTGAATATTATTTGTAACCATTGAGTATTTATCTGAATCAAACACTGTTTGAAGCTATATTTATCTGAATGTTTTGCAATTGACATCTAAAGAATTACATCATAAACTTCGCAGTATTTTTTTCTTTAGTTGAAGTTCTATTTTAGAATCGGCAATTAAATTGTGTTAATTGGTTTTCGTACCAATCGGGACTTGAGAAAAGTAACTAGGTACAGTCAATTCATTAACAGGTTGCTTTAAAACAGATTTAACTGGACTTTCACAACAAATATTTGGAAACTAAAATAATACTCCTTTATAATATATCAGACTAGCTTATGCCCGTGGCTTCGCCCGCGTGAAGGTCGGAAACTGTCCCACGGGATTATACTACTGGAATAAAAAGTATCTTATATATGTTAATACAGGTTATAAACTATGTATTTGCCAAATTTCAAACATTTTAACAAACATCCATCCATCCGTCCGTCCGTCCGTCCATCCATCATCACAATATTTCGTATTTATAATATTAGTAGGATAGGATAAGTCTTATGATCTGTGTGATATTTATTTCTTATAGATATGCTTAGAAAACATTTACCCACTAAATGTTAAAAAAAATCTCAAGCTAAGAAAATAAATGGTAGTAGGTATTTGTCTCAATCTCCAACTCAAAGTAGAACTTACCGCCCTATGATATCCACCGTCCTCTTACGCTCTCAAAGGGAATGGCCTATTTAGCAAGCATCACTGCTAATAACGCAGACTACACTTTAATGGAAAATGCACACACGAACATATTCTCTCCACCGAATAAATTATTGAAGTTTGCATTCTTTTACGTAATCAACCCTCTATGTTCCCACTGCTGGGACAGGCCTCTTCTGTATCCTCCTCCTGTGTATTCCAATCTTATTTTTATCATGTATGTTTACCGATTTTTCCGTAATGACTTGCGGAAGTCGGTGACTTTTGTTTTAAACTCAACTCAAACTCAAAGCATTTATTTCAATTAAACCATTACGGCACTTTTGAATGTCAAAAATACAAAAAAAACAAAGCTACAGTCACAGTCACAAGACATAATAACTTGAGAAAGTACTGTAGTTGCCCATTCCCTAGCGTAGATCTCTATGGAGAAGAACGGGCAAGAAACTCCATGGACACTCTTTTAAATCAAAATGTTGTTACAAAATCTTGGTTACATCTTTCATGTTGAGATTATGCATATATGTGAGAACAATGTAGAAAGACGTGCACATTAAGAGCGTCCGGAGTAAAAGATTAGATCAATAATTTAAAAATAAAGTAATTAAAATGAACCGTGGCAGCTAAGAGATGACCAGTCCCAACTGACAGCGCCCGTTCACGAACGTTTGTTTTATGATTGTAATTAAATAAGTAAGACAAAGATAATTGCGTGTCTCGGTTTGAACGATTGTAACTTATTCGCGGTTGATACCACTGCGTCACCAGTCCTCCGTCATTGCGGAGCTAAAATCAGGAATAATGAGAAGTAGGTAGGTTCGTCCGTGACATAATCTCCGGAGTTTTATCATTTCGCTTCGAAACGTGATTGAATGAAAATGTAATGAGATTTAAACTCATCTTCAAGGCATGGGATCAGGTACACTTTAGATATGTAGGTAGGTACTACAGTTACGACCTTAAACAACTATGCAAAATTCAAAAGCGACTTTTTTTGTGAATTAAAGAGCATATATACAACTTTCAGAAAAGACCTATTTCATAAATGTATAATTATGGTAATGGTATGTTATGGGTATGGTATGGTAACAAAAAATCTTAATTTGTATCTCTCTTTAAAATTATAACATTAAAAGAAAATCTTGGTTACGTATGTATTTACGTCCGTAACTGTACACCAAAAAACGTAAGAATATTTTGCCGTTTTTTCTTTGAAATGTTGATTTTAGATTGGTTGTTCTTAGTTATTGAACAAAGAATTAAGCAGGTCAGTTCAATAAATGGCTTAAAACATTCAGCACTATATCCCATAATTATGATTGGGACTGCAATGAATATCGACTTGAAATTGCTACGATAAAGGCCAATATTCCACAACCAATATTACACACACTACTAGATATAGAGAATGCGTACGATGTTTTCAATCTGTCTTGTTTTGTTTGCTTTTTGTTGCCGTACTCCCTTTATTTTTGCAGTAAAGGTTTTTATACTCTAGATTTTATAGATTGTACTGGTACAGGTTTTATTTTTGTTCAAGTTTTAGTAGGCGAGTAGGAACTGCCTCGTTGGCCTGGTGGTCGCAAGCGCGGCTGCTGAGGTCCTGGGTTCGATTCCCAGGTCAGGCAAAATGTTAATGGGTCTTTCCATCAGGAATTTCTTAGTAGCAGCTACAGGCTCTAGACTTGTGCCCGGTTGATGGCAATAGACTTACCTCCTATTACATGGGACTTAAACATAACTGGCAAAATGTGGGTGTACTATTAGGTACACCTCTGGCCATCCCTTCGGGAATTACAGGTGTGATGATATATTATGTTTAACGAGTAGAAAATCACAAGGTTTACGTTCTCAAAGTTTGATTGTTACGTGATTCTTTTCTGTATCATTCAAGGTTTAGTAGAGGCTCCACTAACTGACTCCCGACAGTTTTAATCGTAAGCAATGTAATCAGAAAATGTATGTAATGGGTTTCGAATGCGTTGACTTTTATTCTTTTTCATTTTTATACAATAAAGTAACTTACTCCACTCTAAATAAAAAGACCAAACTGTTGAATTACAGTAATTTTGTTCTAGGTAAAAAATGACTAGTCGACAACAAAAAAACATTCATTAGGTTACCTAACTTATCGTGGGAAGTGGCAAGCAATCTAGAAAATTACTCAACTACAAATGATTAGAATAGCTATTTAGTTTATATTTTTCGTTTTGTTAAAGGTTAAGGTGAATAAGCATTAAGAATCGTTGTACAAGTGCTTCTACATATTTGCAAACATTTACGATAAAAAAAGTGGCTTTTTATCTAAGAACGGTTTTTATGGTGCAGCGTTGGAGAGGCCAATTTCAAGCAATGGAGTGCGAAAGGTCGAGTTGATTAATTGAAAATGATCTTAATTACATTTTTCTAGTTTTCTATATAGTAACAGTGCAGTAGAATTTAACACTGTTTTAAGCTTTTACGGTTCAAAACTAAACTTATATTGTCACTTACGGGATATCTTCTGTGATTGAGAAAGAGGGTACACAGATGTTTATGCTCCTAACAATTTATTTTCCAACCAGCCGCGATCATGGCGCTTGCAACAGTGTCGAAATATCGGGAGCTCAAAATAATAAACAATCACGGAAGATATCCCATTAGACAATATATAATATTTTTCGGTAGAATTAGTTTGAATGTAAAAATATTACCAACGATTAATAGTAAAGTAATAGGAATCGATTCAAGAAAATGAAAGAGAAACCAGTACATTCCGTCTTTGTAGGTTCACTAAATAAAATGGTAATTTTCAGTCACCTAGTTCCTAATAGATTTCTCAAGTCTTGTAAAAACACGCACCTTAATTTGTACCCAACACGAATCTTACTTTCCTACTTGACTGACCTGACTTTCCTCTTTACCAATCTGTTCTCGTTTTTAAATTTTACTTTGACGTAGTTAGGTAAAATACATTTTTGTGGCATAACACATTAATAAGCAGCTTATAACAGTACCTCTATTAATTTTGGAGAAATAGTTTAGTACCTTTTGTGTGCAAGACTAGCAGCTCCAGGGAGAACAGGATTCCAGGAATAGCTCATGATGTTCGCTGAAGGTTTTGGTACTGATACATACGTAAATACAGGTAATATAATACCTGGAGTTTTGGCTTATTTTGGAAACAACAACGAGCAGAATTAGGTTTAGTAATTGTTGAAATTATCAACAGTACTTAACTAATAAAAAGTAGGTAAGTATGTGAGCAGAAATGAAATGCATTTTTTAATTCTGATTTTCAACAGAAAATCACTTCATCTTTCTTCACACAATCATCTTTGGAATGACCCGAAGAAAAATGAAAGATTTTAATTGTTTCTGCAAGTGGGTAAAACTTATTTAAATTGAACTTTCTGACATTCAAAGTTTTCTTTACTCTATCAAATACTCGTAAAACTATTTTGTGTATCGCAATAATACACGATGAAACAGACACCGTGATACAAGTCTATGGTATAACTTTTGCCATGGATTCAGTCATTTCAAAAATTGGGAGCCTAGAAGCTCTCAATTGTTGAAATGATTGTCGGTTGTAAAAAATATCTGCAGTTCCACACACTAGATCTCATTCCACTTTAATATAAAACAACTGGTTTTTCTTTAATAATCAACGAACACTTCTCATATGACAGGGGTTCTCACCGACACACTGAACAAGACAACCAAGAAACTAACTGATCTTAAATCAAATGAATGGGGTCCATGCACCATACTGAGAATACCAATTTGGTTGCCAAACGTGATGGTTATGGTATTTTACTGCCAAAATTACATGTTTTAGCAACGTAAGCGTTATCTGAGCTTGGAGAGCAATAACCGAACAAAACAGTAATAAAAAAAAAACACTAAAACGTAGCATGAGCACCGTAAAAAGCAGCAGAAACCAAAATGGCAGATTGTAGAAATATATTTCTACAGCGCGGTTTCAAAATTGAACAAAATAATAAAGTTAATAAATTAATGTCATAAATGACGATTGACATAAACTAAACTTAAAATGTCACTTACGGGATATCTTCCGTGATTATCCCGTAAGTGACATTATAAGTTTAGTTATAAACCAGCTATAACCAGCTTAAAACATTGCTTGACATAAACTACCGAAAAGCATTATGTCAATTTAAAGTCATTGTAGAAATAGAAAACGTTTTACGGTCACATCAATATCAACAATTTCATTTAAATCTCGGCTTTGTTTTATCTATTACTCTACAAAAGCTCTCACATGACATAAGATCAGTTTACTAACACATGTTCAACGTTCGGTTTCACGAAAACATTAACTCTTTTAATAGTAATTAATGAAATAATGTAAAATCTCATATTACCCGCTTTGCTCGGTTGATTAGAATTGATTAGGAAATTCTTTGAAATTATATTCGATTGTAGAGTAAAGTGTTCAAAGCAAAACTTGAAAAGGGAAAGCAAGTATGTACATTAACTTTATTTGGCAATGCCAAAAGGCGCACAACACATTTTGGATAATAACTAGAAAAATGGATTGAGTGATGTTAAATTGACCATCAAATCTATAAGTCACGATTCTTCAATATACCTCCCTACCTTAAGTTCGTAGGCAAGAATAACGACTTCTATTGTGATTTAGGAACCTGAAGTAAAACGACCACGTAATGACTAGGCCTGTGTCCGCAACTCTATTGTTTAAGCAGTATTGCCAGAGAACCAAACAAACGCTTGTCTATGTGTAGAAAACAGTTAATTTAGTCTTCAAAGTCTTCAGATATTTTTTGTGAAAAAAAAACATTCTTGGGTGACATCATACAAAAAAATAATAATTTAATAATGGTATTGGACCTTACCAGCAAACTTTTTGGTTACCGAGATATTAAAGACCTAAGTGCCAACTTATGTCACCAAAAACTAAAGTCGTTCTCCAGTAATAACTTTTTCTCAGTGTGTGATGCACAGAATGCCTATTAAACAAGCCAAACCTGCTAATTTAACAATCATTATTTTACTGATAAATTACCTTCACTAATTTAATATTAGGAAGGAAGGATCGTATAGTCCCCCCCCTATGGTGTCATGGTACGTGAAATGATTTGTGTTTCAGCGTGTGGGGGGAAGGAGATTATGTCTGACAAATGATGAATAGCTTCGCATCCCTTGGAAGACAAGCCTTGGAGATTAGTCTTGATTATGTCAGTGAGTGCTGGGTACATAATTTTCTTTGGTTATTTTTGGGAGGATTATAGGAGCGGCTTTACCTGGGTATAAGATAATATTTTGTCGTTTTTTATTAGATTTTTTTATATTTGCTCTAGAAATACCACAAACAATTTATATCATGTTGTCCGTGTATTGAGTAAATTAATCTTTAATCTTAGATAAGCTTTATTCATTTTTATAAAATTATGATTATTTTTCCATGAAATTCGTAAGTGATTATGAAAACTTTTTTTCATATTGCGATAAAAAGTACTCTAAAGTTTAGAGTATTCTGTATCTTAATTATGAACTAATGTACCCATATTATATACATCGAAATTACAACAACGTCCCTAATTAATTCAAAAATTCACCGGAATACTATCAAATATTATCATAAGCTAATTTCCCCACGACGATTTCCCAACGATTCCCAAGAGATGTTATAAAATTAGCGTACCACAATTTTATTAGCATCATAACAAACCTAAGTTTCTCATAAAACTGACGAGAAGTATCATTTTCGTACTTAAAATGTCTGGCGCAATGAAACTAAATACTACCAATTTTCCAGATGGAAAAGTTCTTAAAAACACACCCATATTTCTGAATATGTAGTAAGACAGATCAATGATTATTCTTCATTGAAATTTTGAGGTTTTATTGAAGAACATTTATAATGAGCACTTAGCACTAAAAAGTACCAAAAAGTACCACTTTACCTAACTCACTACTCCTTTCAGCTTCAATCTGTGCGACCAGGTCTCGAACCCGGCCGTGCATCCGCGCGAAGTGAACCCTGGACCGGCCATGTCTTATGAGACTCCTTCCACCATGCCGCACACTCCTCACTTCACTTCTATAGCACTGCACTAGCGTCGCGATGTATATTAATATTAGCGTCCGCATTATTGGAGCATCGTGGCGTGCGCTCCCGACGGCCGCGCGGTTACTACTGAGAGCGTTTGCTCGGAGACGGACTCTTTTTTTTTAATTTTTCAAATCAAACTTTGAATTCGAAAATGGTATTCGAATTTTAAATAATTTTTTGGCTAAAAAAGAGGATTAAAATGAGATTTTAATCCGCTTTGGTTAATATATTTTTTGTTTAATCTAGAGCTCTGCGAGTAAGTATTGAGTTCACTTTAACCGAGGAACGGAAAGATATTTGTTTATCTTTCAGAAAGCGACTTTGAAACGTGATTTGTAATTAATAAGATCTCGTTTTTAATTAAATGAGGGCTAAGCTTCGACGGCCCAGTAGAAAGTCATTGACTTACGAACTTTAGGCTGTAGGTTTAAACCCAGACTGGGACCTAAACGAGTGTAGAAAAATATAATGAAGAAACTTCGTTATAGAACCGAAAAGTTCTAAGACATTTGACATTTCGTATATTATGTACATTTCTTAGAATTCCCTGCACAAGGCTTGCGTAGCGTGGTGATAAGGAGCTATTCATAGAAGCCTGTGTCCCAGCAGTGGGAAACATATGTATAAGCTGATAATGCTATTATTAAAGGAGATGTAAAGCATTTCCCAAACAATAAGTAGTGGCAATAAATATTTTATTTACCTCTTTCATACCACCTTTTTTAAGTCCTTGACGATCTCAAGGGGTTATTTTTAATTAACTACTAAGCTACTAATTGCAGTTATTGTATTGCTAATGAAAGGATTAAAAGGGTTATTAGCAATAAGTTTTCAATATCTTTGATTGAATTCTCTCAATTCAGTTCTCCTTTGTAAAATAATATTGTAGGCTTTAACTTTTAATATTAAAATCCCTGGTTTTGAGATACTGAATTGAATAAATAGAGACCTTTTGATGAATTTGAATGGCCTTTTTGTGTTTAGTTGAAGTTTTAAATTAATGTATTTTCTTTCTTTCTTGATGATTTGAACATTGGTGGCCCAGCGTTAACGATCCCAGCTTACCAGTCGTAGGCCGTGGGTTTAAACCCAGATAGATGCTTTAACTTTCATCCAAGCGTAAAAGCTGGACTTCCCTTATAACCTATTTTTCACAATAGCAGGGTTTCTGATCTGATTGCCTTATAGGCTTGCAGAATTGTTGGCCAGTTACTTTGTGTGATTTATTTCACCACTAATGCTCCAAAATGGTGAACGAAAACATCATGATACGCTGTTCATACTTTAGGATTCTGATCATCTGATCATACTGGAGCAGCGGTGGCCCAGTGGTGGCGGCCCCGACTTACGAACAGTAAGTCGTGGGTTCGAACCCAGGCAGGCGCATTACTTTGTGTAATTTATTTCATCTCCGCTGCTCTCAAAACGGTGAAGGAAAACATCGTGAGGAAACCGGCATGTCCTAGAACCAAAAAATTCGAAGACGTGTGACATCTACCAATCCGCACTGGAGCCGCGTGGTGACTAGTCCACACTTATCCTAGGCAGCGAGTACACGTACCCTTAAAGTAGTTCATCTACTTACTGATAAATATGTGGTTTAATCTAAACCCTAACTATAGTGTTTCTAGTGAACACCACAAGCGTTTGTCAGTGGGCCACAAACTAAAAAATAAATATATTAAAAACCAATGACCTTTTAACAACAACAACATCGATTTATTTCAGGCTACAATGGCCCATAAATATATACCTTATAAACTAACATTTAGAAAGTAAATACAAGACTTGTGTTAATAAATAAGCCTTAAAAACTATGTTAGTAGCACTTCACTTAGTTACACTTCACTTGTTTTGGGTGTCTAGTGGAACTTGTCCGTGGAAGCGACGGAACACCACGTCCTGCGGCCAAATTGTTTACAGTAAAAAGGTTTATTAGTTGTTTACAATTAGGTAAGTTCTTGTTCTTGAGAACCTATCAATATCTACGTTGATTTGAGAAATAAAACACTTAATTGATATTATGTCTAAAGAAATAAGTAACAAATAGCTTACTTATTTATTTTTATTACTATAAGAACCTTGTTATTATGATACAATGTCATTTTGGTAATACAAATAAGTAATATAAGTTTAATAAAGCTTATATCTAGACGTTAAATAAAGACGGGTCAATGACCCCGCCTACACATATTTCCAGACAAGATGAAGGTAAATATCAAATATCAGGGATGATTAAAATGCACGGTATGCAAATTAACTCACAGTATAAGGTTTTATTCTTGTTTTTTAGGAAAAATGGTAAGATGATTCCATGTTCGTCTAAATGAAAAACTCATAATTATAATTATTTTGAGAAAAATATTTTGGAGTGTAATTATGCCTAGTACCATTTTGTTGTGGATTTGTACAGAACAATGAAAACAAAGGAATAAACAAAATAACTTTACTAAATATTGTTTTAAAATTCTGCTTTTTTTTAATCTGAACGTATTTAAGTTTTGACATGTGTTTTACTTGTTAGCTATATAAATAAATGTTTTTTGAAGTAAATCTAATACAACACAGAACAGATTGCACGTTTATTTTTAAACCCACTTTGACTTGCTCAGAAAAGGTTCAAGTCAACCTACGCACTAGCAAGTATTGTTTCAAAGTAACGAACTAAGAATACACATTTCTGTTTTGTAACAACATTTTAAATTAATTAATGTAAGCCTCACCAGCTTTATACATAATATTTGTACTAAATGTACAGTATCAAAACCTTAAGGCTGCGTTTCCACCAAAGATAGGCTAAAATACGTACGTACGTACGTAATGCTTGTGCCAATCACATAGCTAGAATAGCTCAAGCTGTGAAAAAGAAGCCATATTATTGGTTAGTTTCACTTACATCCCTCGCTACGCATCCTTGGTCATCTCTAGTCGAATCGCAACTTATACCGCGTCCTAGACAAAGCAATCGATCGCACGAATATGCGATCATAACAAGCGGGAAGGAATAAACTACAGAAAGCCACTTCCTACTCATACTCCTTTTGCTTCGTCGATCCTCAACTATCATAAAATATATCAAATAAAAATTCTTTGAAATAAAACTGACACAGTCATTTACATAAATACAGCACTTACGAAAATATGAAAATAAAACAGGTCTATAAAATAAAATCTCCACCTCGATGTAGCCAAAACAAAAATATCAATAATTCTGCGCTCGTATACGTCTAAGTGATATATCCCAATAAATATGATAATACCCGTCTACCTACTAATACTAGCACGTGTCTTGTCTTACAAACAAGTAAATTTGTCAGAAAATCCACTTCATACAGTTCTTGAAAAGCATTACATTCTATCACGCTTATAAGATTAGGGGTCTAATGATACTCTCACAGTTTGCCAGTTATGTTTAAGTGTCATGCAATACGCGAGCGCATTGCCATTAATCCGGCACAAATCCAAACGCCCAAACATCGGATTTGTGCTGTTAGAAACATTTTGATAGAAATACCTAATAATACATTTTGGGGCTTGGGACCGGCCTGGGTCGAACCCAGGAAATCACGCTCAGCGGTCGCGCTTGCGACCACTAGACCAACGATTCTAGAACTAGACCACCATAACTTCAAACCGTAAACCCTTATTTAAGTAAAACCTTCCCTCCTTCCCGTTTAGTCACAGACAATTTTTAATGGCTGAATTTAAGGTGAAAAATAAATTTAAAGCTGCCACAAAATTTTGTGAATGCATTTAAAGACTGTTCAACTTTATCGCAATCACGAATTAAGTTTTCCCCGTTTTCCCGATTGAGAAAGAAATTAAGAAAGACCCTTAATTCTGCACAAATAAAATGCACTTTAATTGAGCCTTCTGCCCGTACTGTGATTGTCCTTTATTACGTCATATACGGCTGAATTCCACCCCGCCGTAGTAATATCATTATCGCTTCCGTAGGCAGTTCTACGATGCTACGAGATACCGCTACGCCGTAGCAGCGTAGCACTATCGTAGATAATCCGGCATTTCTATAGGCAATTGGTGGCTTCAAGAAATTTGGGTCGGGTATTTTGTATTATAGTTGGGACATTCACTTTCGAAATGTGTGTGTGTGTATGACATTGATCTGCGATTAACTGGCTTTATAGTACCAACAAAAACAGTTTTCGAGTAACTTTTTACAGTTAAGGAAATTATTTAATGATATAATGCCTCAATCAGAAAGAGCACCTCATTTTGATTCGGATGACGAGACTCCACGCGACAATTGTTATGATATATGTTTGACTTAAGCAGATTCCACATCGATAAGTACGATCACCCCCTTAAAATGTTTAATGACTATTTGATTAAAAATAAAGAAAGGTGACAAAAGCTAAAAAGGGTCGAACGTAACCATTAATGAGAAGAACTTTTTTAACGACAGCCATTTTATTCTAAATTAGAGAAAAACTGCTGTTTCGTAAACTTTTTGCCCCTTTTTTCCGAAAATAGCCTTTTACCCTTTTATTACAGCTTTTTAACGAATCTGTAATTTTGCTATTCTATGTCTAATTACTTTTTTTAATGACGTGAGGATCTACTTCAAAATCACTATTATTTAATTTGTTCATGTTCTCTATACTTTTACCTCTATATTATTAGAGTAATGAAGTAAAACCTCACCTCATATTGTAAGATAAATTAATCTTGTTAATTTATCAGGTAAGGTAAATAAGGTAAGGTAAGGTAAGGTGAGGTAAGGTAAGGTAAGGTAAGGTAAGGTAAGGTAATTCAATGGTATCAATAATAACCAAAAAAAATTGATTTTATATAAAATGCTGGTTAGGATTGCATGGTTAATTAGTTGACGATGCGGCGAAAGTTGTGTGATGAAACATTCTGTATTTACGGAGCAATTGTGGCCAATAATCATAACATAACATCAAACCTGTAATCCCCAAAGAGTTAGGCAGAGGTGTTCCTAATAGTACACTCACATTTCGTCAGTTATGTTAAAGTCCCGTGTAATAAGGGCGAGCCTATTGGCACAGATCCAGACTCCGTGACTGCAACTGAGAAATTTCTGATGGGAAAACCCAATAAGTACCAATAATACTAATAATACTAGCCCGACCTGGAAATCGAACCCAGGATTTCTTGCTCAGCAGTAGCGCTCGCAACCACTACACCAACGAGCGACCATCACATATTATGCTAATAATATCTCTAAAACTCCTTCTAAAAATAAACACGTTGTATTATAGAGGGGTTTCCCTCCCGTTATTAGTCCTTATCTACCCTCTTAAGGCACAATAGACGAACAATAAGCCGCCGCGAAAGCCTTACGGTTATCTGTGAGTAACGTGTATTAACCCCTTAAGTAAATTGTATGGGGGTAACCGCTTCTTTAAGTAATATTTGCATGGGTATGCTTTTGTTGGGAGGTAAGTATATTATGAGGTCTTTCGTTAAGTTGCAATATGGATTAGCATGTGTGTGTTGCTACGTTGGTTTAGTACGCGCATGCTGCATGCTTCCTGCATGCATGGTGTATGCTTGTTTGCATGCTTGCTGCATGCATGGTGTTTCCTTGTTTGCATGCTGCATACATGCAGCAAACATACTTACATGAAAAAAACTCACATATGTTTACAATCAACTATGTTCAAAACAAGTATGTTATGTATTACCTGCTTCAGGAGATATAGTTTTTTTTTTCCAGACGTCAAAATAAATTGGTATATCCAATCAGGGTATGTCTAACATTTTAGGAGTTAATTATTAAGCTTCTTTGTTATGCCTATAAAAAATATGCTTTAATATCATTATGCGTAAATAAATTTATGCCTAAGAATGTTATGCTTAATCATTATTATGATTAGAGACATTATGCTTAAAAAAAATATGCGTAAGCTGTTATGCGACAATATAATTAGGAGTAACAAAAGTATGCCAAGTTATATTAGGTCTTAAAATTGTATGCAAATGGATAGGGAACCATGTCAACAAAATCGAATCGTTAAACCTTGATCGAAAAACAAGTAAGAAACAAGACCACAATCCGGGCTGAGATCATAGCCAGCACTCGAGTAGTTGCCCGAACAGCATACTTACCGTAACATGGGGTAAATAGAAACAAATCTTGGAGTTTATTGTTGTTGTCTCCAATTTGTCTATAGTCGGTTATCATACATTTATTTCTACTTTTTATTAAACTACAACATTTTTCCATTAGACTGGCTAACCCGACGTTTACGCAAAGTTTAATGCCACAGAAAAAAAAGCAGTTAAAGTGACATCTGCGTGTGCTACCAATTTTAGCCTGTGTAAACTGATATAATTAATTAAGGAAGTTTCTATCTTCTAGCAATATTTTCGTATTTTATTTTATTATTATTTTATATATTATTATTTATTGTATATATTATTATTGTACTTGGTGGCGCTACTTCTGAGTATGATGTCTTGGGTTTGATTCCCAGGTCAAGGTGTTATTTGGTTTTGTCATTTGCAATTCTGCATAGCAACCTAGAGTCAGAATTTATATTCGTTTTGATGGCTTTCCCAGGGTAAAAAAGCTCTGACCTTCGCTCCGAAGGATAGGCAAAAAAATGGGCCACTTCATGAACACAACTGGTGAAACACGTACACTTCTGCCTTAATTTTCAGGGGAATACAAGCGTGAGTAAATGTTTTACATATTTCAAATAAAGCAATAGGCATCACGACAGTATCAAAAAATTGCAAATCTATTTAGTCCATCAGTTAGAGTATTGGAAATTAATGGACACGTATTTCTTGTTTTTGTAAATCAATGAATATTGACAAAGATAAAACGCATCAAAACTCGGGAGTGGGGGCTCGTGACGTCAGAACTAGCTAAAAATTATACCATGCGTGATGTATTGAGAATTTTAAAAGCGTCGTATCTTCGTCATTTTTGGTTTACGTAACAAAAGAAAAAACACGGGTCAAATATTTTTGATAGTCTAAGTGACGGACTAATTATATTTTTTTGTCGTCTCGCCTATTCCGTACACTTTAATGCAGCACTCTCTGATTCAATTTCCCGTAACAGGGTTGGTACAGATCGGAACAGCCAACGTCTGGAAAATGTGTCCGTTTGCTCCACATGCCACCTAGGAGTGAACGGTTCCTCTATAAATGACTACGCAAATTGGATGACCGAACGCCGGTGAATCGGGAATGTGCTTTTCGGTTCACTCGACAGGCAAGCAGTAGTTCCATACTAATACCATTAATGCGACAGTGAATTTGTCTGTGTGTCTGTTGCCTTTTTACACCTGAATGGCTGAACTGCTTGACATGAAACTTGGTTCACTGATAGACTATGAATTAGGACATAGTATGCTTTCTTCCCAGTATCAGTATTCTCGAGGGCCAAGCCGTGGGAAAAAGTTAGTTGATTTTAAAAAAAGATGATGGGTATTAATAGTCATAAACGCATTTCATGACTCCAATCAGAAACTGTGGTGGTACAAAACTCCCATCAGTGTTAATATAAATCCAAAATAAAAGTCACTCCGCATCTTAATCAAAGTGAAAAATCGCGCGAATATGTAATCTTGGCTTTAATATGTCACTCATTGTTCTAAAACCGGAGGGTGCTCTCAGTAGGCGCGACCACGCGTTCAGGTTCACTGTAACGTGTTCGCACCACGATCGCTTTCGTTAGCACGCGGCCTCCAACTGATTTCATTAGGTGGAAAGGTGAGCTCACTCATGCAATTAGAATATCCTTACCCTTACGACACGGAAATTCAAAGAAAGGGGTTATCTCACATTAATTAATCTAAATAACCCATAATTAGACCACACCATTTTTAACTCGAAATAATTTATTTACAGGTATACTTTATAACCAGTGCAAAATTACCTGTTCGCGTGCAGAAACTCGTGAAAGGAGAAAATACGCTGATATTGTTTACCAAGTCTAACAAATTGACCATAAACATGTATTCCTATTTCCCCAATAAAAATCACCATAAACCTTATAAAGTTCGTTATTTTCCCATTGGGTACGCCAGCTTTTTTCCTAAGTAATTTTATAAGTAACGACCTGTTCACATCCTTATACGATGCGACTTGCGTCAAGCGTGAGTGTGTTACTTGTTTCCTTCGCATCGCGGTATCTCGTGGCATGTCTTAAGATATTTTTTTTCATTGCAAAATGGGCCTGTTCTTGACCTCGATCACGCCTGATCGAAAGCGATGGATGAGGTCTATGATGGACGAGCGTGCTCAGTATTTTTTTCACTTGTTTTTGTCACTTAAGCCTTTAGCTCTTGGTTAATAGGTAAACAATACCAAATTTCGTGAGTTCCCATTAGTTACGACATTTTTTCGTTTCTAATGGGAATAGTTAAACTGCGCTTGAGCCAAAGTTTCTTTGAGCACGAAGTTAGTGTTACAATTGGACTTAATCCGTTTTAAAGGGAACTTCATACCAAGTGGGACGAATGGGAATGTGTTGTTTTAGTTTTATTCCCAACTGCTACGCTCTTCCTATAGCTGGGCAAACCGAAAAGCGACCTTGAAGTATTAAAAAAGCTGTTATTTAAATAATTTGCTCATAGTATCGTAATACAACATCACGCTTGTAATCCTGGAAGAGTAAGGCAGAGATGTACCCCATATGATGCCAATTACGGAAGTCTTATGTAAAGAAGGGCGAGCCTGTCAACGTCGTCAACTGGGCACGAATCTAGATTCTCACCACTTCTGGACAATCCCTGCCAGAAAAACCTTAAAACCCTTTGCCCGACCTTGGAATCGAATCCAAGACCTAGTGCTTGCGACAATTAGACGAACGAGCCAGTCAATTTTATAATAAAATTTAATTTTACTTTAAATGTCTATTATTACATTTCTTGCTTTAATATTGAAAATAGGTTGCACCGAAGGGTTTTATAAGGGGTCGAGGAAATTAAATATTTACTCACATAATATTTTTACTGCCACGGAGCTGCCAAGGAGACGTAATGGAGATAAGCTTCAGGAGTGTCGTCTGACCTCTTCGAGAACTGTTTACTCGAACTTTAAACGTATCTATATCCTGAATAAATAAGACGAAGAGTGGTGATAAAATAAATTAAACAAGTTTTAGGTTTCAATTCGATTTTATGACCTTAAACTTGTTAGTTACCACCTGAACCACGACGCACACAAACATGAACACGATATAATAGAACGATATTTTCTACTTAGTATTTCTCAATTCAGCTTTGAATATAGCATCGATATTGGCGTATTAATAAGGCAACGAACCGAATAAAACCTTCGATTTATTCCATAATTGGGAGTAGTGGAGCAGTAATAAATTAAAAGCATTAAACTAGACGACTAAACACTAATAAACTAGTGGAATTAAAGACAAATAGGCGTAAATTTGCATTGAACAACGTCAAAGCAATTATTAGTATCTCTCTCTAGGACAAGGACAAAGCAGAAAGACGATGCTTCTCCACTAGCTTTAAACCGCAGCTCCACCTGCGTGGAGGTCGCACTGGGATAAAGAGTTTCCTAGACCCTAAGCGGGGTTATAGGGGTGTATACTTCTTCATCCCCCATAGTAAATGAAGGATCCCCCGACCGGTGTCATGCCTGGTGGGCACGACAGTTGATATCAGGTTCATCTATATGGTCTTGAGTCGCGGATAAGTTTATTAGCGCGATTCAGAATTTTGATGTTAGTTTTTCATTTGTGTCATATAACGGCACTGTAGTACTTTTTGTAGTCCCGTTCAGGGTCATTTATCACTGGTATACAAATTCTTTGCAAAATCTGTTAAGTTGTTATGTCGTCGCAAACAAACAAATTCATACACTGTTACACACACACACACACACCTACAAGCTTTCACGGTTTGTAACGATACTTAAAATGTCACTTACGGGATAAATCTTCCGTGATTATTGTCAACCCACCCACGATCATGGCGCTTGGAACAGCGTCTAAATATCGGGAGCTCACAATTAACAATAATCACGGAAGATATCCCGTAAGTGACATTTTAAGTAAACAAATTCATATTTAAAATATTAGTAAGGATGTCTCATTTATTGTGAAACGGAATATTAATAAGGAAAATGAACTCCTGACCGTTCGATCGACATTCCTTTGAAATGAATCGTCATTTCCGTAATATAACGGAACTGAGATTCCCATTGTTCCGCACAAAATCATGATTTCCCATTATGTCGGAATACATAATCAAGATTGGCGTATTCAATGGGAAATTTATATTTTTGTTTTTGTGGTTGTTCGATGAAATTTTATGAGCACTTGAGTAAAGTAAAACCGGATGTTTATTTTTTATTATACTAGTTTTTATTAAAACGTGTAATGGTACCATTAATACCACAAATACCACTAAACCACATAAATTAAATATTGTTTTACTCAGTAATACTAATAGCAGCCTGTTAAAGTCCCACTACAGGGTATTCCCTGTTCAGCAGTGTGCTTTGTTTGGCCTCTTCTCATACAGGGAGGGCATGGAGCATGGGCAGGTTGGTCCTCTGACGACATCTCCTTCACCGATATCAGCAGGTAATTGGACACACTGGCTAATAAGGTCCTGAAAATAGCTTCGTTGCAAAGACCGTGATACGAAACAAAGTAACATAAAAATGTATTCGGCGTGCGTATGACCAGATGTATGAACTTGGGCGTGTAAAAGAGGTATGTAAGGATCGCAGCAGGTCGCGGGGTCTGTGGACGGTGAGCTAGCTCGCCGTCCGTCCGTCCTATGACGACAGACCGTGTCGACGGTGCGTTCGTGTTCCACGCGCGCCTCAAAGAGATGTCAGTAGAAAGGAAGAGGGCCGCAAGGGCCGATGCCTGCCGGGGCTGCGGGGCTGTTCGAAAGAGATACCGTGGCCTCATAACACAAAGGGCGATGAAGGAACATGGATGGGTTTTAGTCAGTAAAAGTCTGACACTCCCTCCTGCTCCACCCAGAGCGGGAGGAGTCATTTGATGATTTCCCATCCGAAAAAAAACGGCACGCAACTGGTGACGTTCTGTGGTTTCTGCTTACCCCCATATGAAAAAGGCGTGAGTTTATGTGTGTATGGTATTGGGAACCGCTGCAGCGTGTCATGGAGGTGAAGGATTTAGGCATTAATTTCACCAGTGATCTGCAGTTTCGCAGACACGTGATACTCGTTTGTAAAATGGCGTACAGGATATGCTGCGTCAAGCAAATGACTTCACAAACATCAGTGCATTGAGGGCTTTGTATGAGGCTCTTGTGAGGAGTCATCTGGAGTATAATGCGGCGGTCTGGAGCCCGAGTGAAATAAAATACAAAAATATGCTCGAACGGTTACAGAACAAATTCGTCAGATTTATTTATTTAAAGCTGTATGGGAGATACCCGGGATACCCGTTACTATATCCTACCCTATTCTGTCTTGATATGGTGGGCTACTACAAATTAGAAATTAGGAGTGAAGTGGCACTGGCAACGTATCTTTTTAAAGTTTTAAGAGGTATACAAAACGCGGGTATACTATCAGAAATAGGGTTTCATTTACCGGATAGCTACGTGGCGCGGCGGCGCAAGCCGCAGCTGCTGGTGGTGCCGTGTGCGCGCACTAACCTGCTGGGGCGTGCACCGCTGACTCGCGCGCTGCGCACTCTCAACACAGTGGCGGATACCATAGACATATTCACCTGTACACTGAGTGAGTTCACAAGGGCCACGTACTGTGTAGCATGTCAGGTATAGTTAAGCATATTTTTAAGTCACTTTGTAGCATTCGATTTATTATCTGTAATGGCAAAGGAAACATGTAAAATAAATAAATAAAAAACATTTTGCTCTGCAGTCAAAATTGTTTCACGCTATTTTATTTTTCCGAGAACTACCGTTATGAAATTGCATTTCATTTAAATTTTCCACGAAACTGAAAGCAATTTTCTGTATGTAAATATATTTGTTTGCTTTAATAGTAAACAAAAAATGTATCTATAGAGATAGAAGCATGGTTAGGTTCCTCAACAAACCTGCAAATAGTTTTAAATTCATTAGTATTTTCAAGAGATGATTAATAATGCTTTAATTATTATAGTGTCACTTGCATCAACAAACCACGTTTATGCCATACGAGTATATTCGTGTAATATCGCATGGAGTTTTTTTTTGGCGTATGTCTGTTTTATTCACTGCTAAGTTGAGTAAAGTCTAGTCTACCGATGTCTGTAATTAACATCAACATGTTCTTGGTTTCATTAAATTATGACAAAGACCTTTTTCAGGCTGAGTCTTAACGATCAGTTTACGCCTATTACAGTTTGTTAGATTAAACGACATACTCGAAGGGATTCAGAAAAATGAATACTACTGGGAACTGCGATACCCCTGGGTAAGATAGAGTAAGAGATTTGTCAGACTCTCTGGTCACTGACTACCTGTAACGACTGTCAAAGTTCTACAAATGACAGCCAGGACCGACGGCTAAACGTGCTTTCCGAGGCACGGAGGAAACTCGGTGCATAATTGATGGTCACCCATCCATAGACCAACCAAGGCAAGCGCGGCTTAACCTGAAGATCGATCCGAGTGGTTTTTTTCATTTGGCCACGACCTCCTCCTGAAAAATATTATTTAATTCGTTTTACCTAACACCCTATGTATCTAGTCTAAATCCGTCATCTCCTCCATCGGCTTAACATAAATTACGAGTATAATACCTACATGATCCGTGTCAGCACGCCATTTTATCAAAGCTCAAAGAATCACGTACCTAATATTGTGATGTAAATGATAAGGTGACACGCAAACATAACAGGGGCAAACGTTGTAATTATAAAGCTATCGTAAAACACCAATTATTTTTGATAGGCTTTGTATAAGGGGGAGCATGCAGTTTGTAAGTTATGATCGTAAAACAACAATTAATATGAAATGGCTGATTTATAATGTCGCTTTGCTGGAACAAAGTTGTAAGGTGGTGTTGTCAAACCGCAAGGACAATCTGCGGACTTGATACACGACATATATTTGAGTACATTATCAGTCAAAGTTCGATGTCCGCAGTCCGGTCCGAAGTACAGTCTACTAGGTTCGACCGCAATTTTATTGTATAGCACATTTCTTTTTAAAAATATGTGTATTCGTCGTCCTGCAGAGAATTAAATACTGGCTGCATCTAAAAATTAAAAAGAAATTCTAAAATCAAAGAATTCAATTCTGTTACAAAATGACCCATTTTTGTTTTCTATTTTCGTTTTTCTTTTGTTTTTTCAGAATCTCATTCTATTCCACTAAGTGGATTTCTTAGTACCCTATCAAAATCTAATATTACCAAAACTAATCCCGAAATCCTCACCCAGTTTAGATTTGTTTTCAGAACTAAAAAAAACGTTTTAACTTTAAATGGAATGTCAAATGCTACATATCAAAGGTGTTTCACGGTCCGCAAGTCACACGTCGAACCTACCCCACTAGCTTGTAACCTGAACCTTGTCACACCAACAACAAGGTTCATTTTCGCACTGAAACTTACCTTTTAATACGTTTGAAATAACTTTATTGGTAAAAAAAAGTGGAAAAACGAAACGGTTTCGCACGTTTTGCAAATTGTTTGACAGTGGTTGTAACTGGACTATTGCATTTAATTATTGCTTCATTTCGTTTGTTGTTTGTAAAATTCTGTTAGTAATTGGCAGGCCGCGTGGATTGTCGCAAATAGCTGATGCTGTGATATCCAGTATTTGTAGGTTTTACTAGCTAGGTATATTATTGAATCATATATACTTATAAATAAGAAATGTAACATTTAGTTGATACTAGAACAATGCTTTACACGAGTACAGTACAATAAACAATGTAGATTAAGACAAGGTTGATGGCAGCCGTTTTAAAAGACGTTATTACAATACTGATACTGTTAGCCTGCGTTAGCCCACAGCTGGGCAATGGGTTCTCTCCATGACTTCCAGTTGTTCCCATCCAGGACTAATGTGGACCACTGGTCGTTGGTTTTGTACAGCTCGTCCCACCATCTCCTACGAGGTTTGCCGCGTCTGATTATTACAATAATAATTCAATAAAACTGATCATAATCGTGTCAAATCGTCGCATAATCAACTTATGAAAGTCTGTTATAAAATTCTCCATCGAAGCAATCCATCCTGAAAGTATTATCATCAGAAGCGCGGGGAAGATAACAATGACTAAATACAGAAATCTTCTAGGAAACACCATTTTGTGCAAAGCATACCTATAAGTTGCAGCTCATTGTCCACAAATAACATTTTCCCTTCAGCAGATCCCAAATTAAACTTATAACCTCTCTCACCACAATCGGGTAAAACCGTTACATAATTCGGTTTAACAAATTCAGATATTCCAAGGACTATTCACAAAGGGAAACGGTGAGTGGTTCGCTGAGACACTGTAACTTTAAATTCAACCTTGACATTACAGAAGTAAAGTAAGATTTGCCTTGACAGGGTATATTTACCCAAGGTTTGTCCATTTTCATCTCATCCAATATATTACACGAGAAATGCACTGTAAAAATCGATTTGGAATATCACAGCTCCTAATTTAAGAGCAAATTGAATTCGATGTATGATACGGACGATTTTGCTGGTCGCTGAATAGTTTTTGGTAAAATCTATAACTTCTTCTTTATTTGGTTAGTGCCTAACCTGGTGTCAGAGTTTTTATGCCGCCAATGGGCCCTTGACTTGCCATTACATGCCATCGACAAATATCTCTCAGGCATGCTGGTTTCCTCACGATGTTTTCCTTTACCGAAGCAAGTGAAAATTTTACAATACGCACATGAATCCGAAAAATTAGAGGCGCGTGTCTTGGGTTCGAACTTGATATCTATGTCTTGGCAGTCCGACGGTCACACCACCAGGTTATTACTAAAATAAATCCTTTAACTATTTATACATAATAGAGGTTTATAAATTTGGATGTTTAATCTCTGAAACTACTAATCCAATTTCAAATTAAAATATTTCATATGGCATGCTACACTATTGCTGAGTGCCATAGAATGCGTTTTTCACACGGGCGAAGTCGTGAGTAAAAGGTAGTGAGCAAAGAAGTTTGCAGCGTAAAGTCCAGGGTTTTTTAGCTGTCTTGCTATTTTCTCGGTCCAAGAGTAATTTTATTTACGGTAATTGGTAGCGCTCTCATTAGCAGTATTACAGCTTTTGTGAAGTACTGTGACAACTGTGGCGCAGTTTGTTTTTTCTTTTCTGGAAATTCTATTCATTGGAGTATGACATCTACCTCTGTTGAATTACGCGATGAAGGCTGTGTAAAACCGGTGAAGGGAATTCTAATTAATCTGTTCGTTGATAAAACTATGTTCATTTCGTAATTGCGTTGCATACTAGACGATGACTGTTATTATGTCGAAAATTATAATCTTGTCTTACTAACTCTACCTAAGGTTGATAAAGTTTAAAGTTCTACACAAAAAGAAACAGGGACGAGTTGCGGAATGAAAATATTATTTATTTTGATTTTCATCAACTCGTCACAAATGGGCCGTGGGCATGTGGGCCGAGGTGATGAATTACTCAAAATTGTGTTGTTGCGTCAACTTGTGTTGTTGCGTCAACTTGTGGTCTCGCCAATAGTGAGCACCTTCTGGTTTTCCGAGCATTTCTTCTTCATCAATACTTGACGACCCGAATGGCGCAGCGGTAGTGAGGCTGCCTTACGTTCTTAGGGTCCCGGGTTCGAATCCCGGTAGGAGCAAATGTTTGTGTGATGAGCATGGACATTTGTTTCCTAGTCATGGATGTTTATATTTATAATAATTATGTATTTCCAAACAAAAAAGCATCAAGCAAAAAGTATCTATCTAGTATATCAACTATATGGTGTTCACAACACAAGCCTCGTTGCTTAGTGTGGCACTAGATGGCGCTGCGTGTAATGTCCTGTGATATTTATTATTTATTTACTTTTCCATTAGTCATCTTAGTGGTCACCTCCTCTCCAGCCATATCATCTTTAAATTTTGTAACAAACATGGAAAAAAACTAGTTAACCCAACATAAAACGAGCATACTGTCGCAGCACTACATTTTATATTCAACGCGCAAATTGAAAAACACAATTTGTAATAAGTTTGGGTAAAAAAAAACTAACTTTTCACTCTGGTCATGTCTGAATATATCGTTGGCATTTTGTAAAACAGAGTTGTTTTAATATTGCCGTCTGTTTGTTTGCATAGTTTCGTGTTTGGTATTTTTATTAACGCTCTGGTATTGGTGTCATGTTTGTAAATGTGTCACGTTATTTAGAAGCCTTGTTGATTTGCATCCTATGTCATATTTGAAATTATAACGGTTGGCACTGAATAATGTCAGATAGGCAGTCGCATGTAAAATACTGGTATTCAGCTGCATCCGGTTAGACTGGAAGCCGACCTCAACATAGTTGGGAAAAGGCTAAGTAGGTGATGAATCCCTGCATAAACCCTGCTTAAGTCAGGGTTAGCGACTGTTGAACCATTTTTATATTAAATTTAAACATCTCTTATCTTTAACCAGCCGCGTTAAATGAATAAAACCTAAAATTACTATGAAATAAAAGTTTTTTTTTTTATCTATTACAGAAATGAGGATAACGCCGAGTTTAAAAGGTCATTGCAACCTTTTCTTTGTAAAATTCCTGATTAAAGTTATGTTTTGGGGGAAAATAGCGGATACAGCCGGAATACCATCAACTAAAACAACATGAGTTGAGGGTTCTACTACCATCAGTTCTCAGTGAGAGAAACTCCTTTGCTTAACCTTTAATCGGTTTCATCGATCTTCTAAAATCGTACTAGAAACTAAAAAACGAAACAATATACTGCTAATAATCTCACAACTACCAAGTTAATTTCCACCCAATTATATTGTGACACCAAACGAAAACAATATGACACAACTTAATTACGAAATTGTAGCAAACATAAATGGGACCAACGATTATCCCATGATCGAATTACGCGCTCAGCATCTTAATTAAAAACATTTTAATTAATACAATTTTACCAGTTTATTTAAAAGCAAGCGGTTGTGTAAGAGTTGATCTCGCTCGTGAAGGGTTCCGTGCCTTATTTTGAATAGATACAATGCTGCAAAGATCTTTTAATAACTTTGACAGTGGGTATTCATGGTAAGCATTTGTATAATTGTATTTTAATTTGTAAAAATTGGCTATTAATTTTGATAATTGGGTTTTTTAAGAATTGGGCTTTTTGAAAACAGGATTTTTTGAGAATTGGGGTTTTTAAGAATTAGGCATTTCCAGAAAAAGGTATATTCAGAACTAGGTATTTCGCGAATTAGTCTTTTTTCGAGCTGTTGAATTGACGAATTGACTAAGCCGGAAAAACAAGCGAATAAACTTTCGCCAGCCATATAGACTGTCTGCCCAACTGTTACTTTAAAATCATTTTGAGGTTCAGATGTACGGAATCCTAAAAATACCCACCGAAGTCCGTTTAAACTTATTTAGCCTCAGTTTCACGTTTCAATGAGGTAGAGGCGAGAGATGTTACGGAAACATTTTTTTCCATGCAAAAAGATACTTTATTTGTGTAAGCTTTCACTTGTAACTCAAATGAATAAAATTGTAAGGTTTCCGCTTTCATAAGTATTTAGTTTTTTTTTCAATTTTCAAAATGTATACCTGTTTCAGAACTCGTTAGTCTAATGCTTATTGCTTATAATCTGAGGTTAAAATCTAGATTCTATCAGGTCTCGACCCGGGAATCAAACCCAGGACCTCATGTTCAGCAGCCGCGCTTACGTACACTCGACCAACGAGATAGTTCCAGTTAGTACTGGGTAGTACGATACCATGGGGTAGGTAACCTTCTAAACTGGTTGTCGGCCTACCGGGCCATTGATTAGATGACTTAAAGATGAACGTGGACACGGAGGAAACTCGGTATGAAATTAACGGTCACCTATCCATGGAACAACCTTGGCAAGCGCTGCTACGGCTGTTGTTATAGCACGTCTGCCTACTATAGCGTATAATAAAAGCATGATAAACAAATCAAACATCACTGAATTAACAAGCTTGGCGTGCTGACAAACCAGTAAAAATCAGAGCGTATTCAAACCGATGCCTGCTAAAGGAAGGCTGCTTAATCAAGTGTCAATCACCGATGAATACAGTTCACTGCTGCGCCTTTGAGCCTGCAGTTCCCGTTTTGTACCACAGGTGGCGCTCGCTATCACCTTTCATAGTTCATTAGACACGATGGAAAATACAGACTGGAATATACTAGTAGTAACCCCTTTCTCTTGCCTGTGTAAATGTCAGCGTGGTGGGTAAACATTCGTAGCAATAACAGCCACACTGGACGAGGTTAAGCAACGTTTGCTGTGAGGAGTAGGGCATCAGATGGGTGACCGTTCCTGACAAAACTCCTCTGTTCCTTGAAAAGCATGTTAAGCCTTTGATTCAGTTATCATTTGCAGATTTTTGATAGTCGTTATGGATTTTCAGAAGCCCGATGGTCAGACAGCCAGTCTTACCAAAGGGTCATACCCAGTAACGGGGTTATGGAGATGAGTTATCTAGCTGCATGTAAAATTATGGCAGTCAGCTTTCTCAAGTTGGACTGTATGAAGACCCTAAGATAGTTGGGAAAAGGCTATACTTTATTTTGAAAAGTTAGTTGAATTTGTTGAAAGATGTTCTGAATTATGGTGACTTAAACATAATTCGGGTAGCGTAGCGTTCATCTTTTATCAATTTACCTACCTAAAGTGAACCTAGCATTAGCCTTAGGTTCGAGGTAATACTGAGTTTCACTAAAGAGATTATACCTAAAGTGTTTTCTAACGACCTGTGTAGGTAGTGTCAGGTCAGGTTACTCCTTTATTTGAGGGTCTTCGCAAGCCATTAGGTCATCTTTTGGGCAAAACTATACATTATTGAAAGATAGGTGTAACGGTTGAAGTAACATATTGGTGCTTTTTAGGGTTCCGTAGTCTTGACAAAGAATCCTTATAGTTTCGACATGTCCATCTGTCTGTCTGTCTGTCTGTCTGTCTGTCTGTCTGTCCGAGGTTTTGCTAAGAGACCGTAAGTACTAGAAAGCTGTAATTTTGTAGAGGTGTGTATATCAATAACCCCAACAAAATGGTGAAATAAAATTTTGGAAAATATTTTTTTTAGGGTAGCTACATATATGAAGTGGGATTTTTTTTTTTTCGTCGTCTACCCCATTGTGTGGAGTGTCGTTGAATAGGTCTTTTAAAATGACTTAGGAGTTGCAAAAACTACTTTTTGATTTGTTGCTCCATTTACGAAATATTAAACTTTAACTTGCAAATTTTTGTTCCAGTAGGGTGTCCCCCCCCCCCCCTCCCTCTAAAAGCTAAACTGCGGTCTTGAAAAATCTGGAAAAAATCATGATGATAGTGCATTTCATGAACTTTAAAGGAAAACTATAGCGGTTAAGATAACTTTATTAGTTTAGCAGTAATAGTCGTTGAAATAGGGTGTTGGATAATTTTGTACCAAATACAAAATCCTTAGAAAAAATCCTATAAAGTGACTAAGATTAAGTAGTTGCTTGTTTATAACGGGTGAAGACTTGCATTGAAAAGCAAAATCTAAAATACAACGGGCTACTACGGAACCTTACACTGCGCGTGGTCCGACACGCATTTGGCCGGTTTTTTTCCTTATTCCATTGAAGCTTAAGAGTAATAATGTAATGTGTGTGTTTTTTTTTTTGCTTATAATTAAGTATAGTTGGAACCTTGTAGTTAATAATAATGATCTTGTGGTTTTGACTTTTGACTTACCTAATGATTGTACTACACCCATATCTCAATTTATTTGGGGCAAGCGCAGTACTTTATCATCTTCTATACTTTTAGTCGTCATTTCAACAACTACCTTGTTTTTGGCCATTTCCTCTTTCAGACAGTCCACCCACCCATCTTTAACTAACATCATGTACATTTTTAAACATACTTTAGAGTCTAGATATCGATTCCCAACTTCAATTGTTATACTGTGTATACTTTCCACAATCCATGAGAGACAATGTACAAGTACAGACTTATCTGCATGAAAAAGATCTCGCTTCAGTACTACGAAAGAGGCTAGACTGTTCATGTGTTCAGTCTATTCTTTTCCAACACACAACATATTCTCAAGTGCTGCAATACATGTGAAAAACAAGTTAATAGAACTCCCAGAACGAGCTCCACTGGGAAATAAACCAATTTTTTATCCACAATGCAACCTTCACAAAGAAAAGAATTCCAGCAGAAAAGTCCAATTTTCGAAGTACGTCAATATTACCAAATTTTCTTTTGCGTGTAACGGTTAAGCTGCAGATCCCTATTTCGTTTGGCATAGAGGTGGTATCGGCTTGTTGTTTGGTTTAATAGTTTCTGTTTAAGTTGGGTTAGAGCTACGATGAGTCAAACGGAAGTGAATTCGCACAATAGCCGATGAGAGCTGTAGAAAGTTGAAAGGGTTTTTATGCGTTTTTTCCTTTAGTTTTTGCTAACAACTGAAAATTTTTCCGATGCACCTTCATTGTAACGCTCTGGCTATGATTTTTTGTGATTTTTGTAAAGCCTAATTTTTACATGGTTCTCTGGATAACATTGTTTAAGAAGCTTATTTTACAAAAGTAAGTATGCATGTTTACTTTACGTTACAATTCCTCACTCTAAGACAAAATAAACCTGAACACGATCTCTGAAACAACAATGAACAAGGTTTCAGGTAAACGAATAGTAAATGTTTTTGTGTACGTAACTGTATTCTAGTTCCACTGAAAACTTAACTGCGCTAAGAATATTCTGGAAATCTCACGAAGAGACTGTCTTCGAGAGACAGATATTTTTATTCATTGAATTTATATTGAAATTGAAGAGTATCTATTCAATTGTCTCTGGTTCTGATTCAATGACACAGTGCTTCGAAGATTTTTGGTACTTGAATGAATAACAGCTGGGCGTTGATGATAAAAAACATACTTAAATATTAGTTCTTTGCCCCTTTGTACTATTAGCCATTTGGTAACTTTCCCGATTCGCCAACTAAACAAAAGACGTGCAAAACAGGCGAAAAAAGTGCCTTTTCGTTACTATTTTAATATTTATACATTGAGTTCCGTTCCTCACCATCAACTGTTTCTTGTGCGGTACAGCCAGCTCCCAAAATTACAAAGAAAAAAAGAATATAAAAAAATATCGCTGGACATTACCCACAGCGCCATCTAGTGCCACACTAAGCAACGAGGCTTGTGTCGTGGACACCAGATAGTTGGTATACTACATAGATACTTTTTGTTTGTAAATACATACTTATTATACATATGAACATCCATCACTCGGAAACAAATGTCCATGCTCATCACACAAACATTTGCTCGTACCGGAATTCGAACCCGGGAACCTAAGCACGTAAGGCAGCTTCACCACCGCTGCGCCATTCGGGTCGTCAATAAAAGAAACAACAAAAGAAACTTCTTGTTGATGTTGCTATTTTTCTGTCTCCATCTGGCACACTAAGGTTTGTTACGAAAGAACTCAATGACGCTGATAAAATGAAAGATTATTGAAATATTCTTAACCCATCAAGAAATGTGGAAAGCAGCCTAGCCCAGTTTTTTCCCAATTATGCTGGGGTTGGTTTAGTTTAAAAATTATGCAACTGAATAACCAGATGGGACGGCTGCCTATCTGACCATCACAACCCATTTGTTTGGTAACACGATATCCCTTGGTAACATTAGTTGTCAGACTCTACGACTGACTGACTGTAAACGGTCTACAAATGTAGTGTATTTGGAAACTGTTACTGCCTGGAATAAAGAATTTAAAAGAATCCTGTTGTTTGTTACCTTCTCAACCGACGTGAATGTACGATAGCGTATCGTGTTTCTGAAACCCAGAAGCCTTGCCAATTATACGTTTATCTCAGTCTAGTTGTCTTCCAGACACAAGTTAACATGTTTTATCGGTCCAGTCTCATTTAAAATGTATTTTTTTGTTTTTAAATCGGTTAAAACCTAGTCTTGGTAAAGAATATGATACAGTAGCGTTCTTGTCCGAGGCTCTACCCACATTTAGGTCGGAAATTGTCCCACAGGTTTTACTACCGGCCTAAAAAGTATTCTGTCCTACCCCAGCTCATGGTCCACTTGAGTCCCATCATCGATTCAGTCTTTATGGTACAACAAGTAACAGAATCAGATAGATGGAGTTACTTTTGCATTTAAAATACTAGTATAAATAGTAAAACAATAATAATTATTATTGTTTTCCTATTTATACTAGTATTTTAAATGCACCACGTGCATAATTCACGACCAAAACAGTTCTAATTGCTCTGGTTATTAGTTTGATACAATACTACGTACAATCAAACCACAATTACTAGATCCATGCATTCAAATCCCATCTAAACTAATACAATACTGCTGAACATCAAATCCTGATCAGTTTCGCTTCACGACCATCCGTCATTGTCGCCAGTACTAACTCCATCTTGCTCGCACTTGATGTAGGAGCTAATGATGCTGTCCCTCTCACACGTCATCGAAAAGTTATTAACTACCCGTACAATCCCTAATATGCGGCAGTCAATCTAATTTGGCGCTTTGTGAGGCAGGGACATAGTTTCACACTAATGAGGTGAAGCATTTAGAGAGCAATTGTTTTCTGATGTAAACTTATCAAACAAGTGTTTTTTTGAAGAGATGGTCTGTTGTCATGTCCTAGAAATTAATTGCCTTGCTTCTTAAGAACGGGAATACTAAATAACTTACACAATATCACGCATGTGATCTCCAAAGCGGTGTACCTATAGTTTATCCACATTTCACCAGCTATGAGACTGCGAGCAGGCAATCTTGAAAAGCTGCTGCTGTGAAATTCCTGATAGAAAAACCCAATAACACTTGAAATCAAGTGCCTGATCTGGTCATAAAACTTAAGACTTCAAGCTCAGCGGTAGAGCTTGCGACCTCTGGACCAACAAGGTAGGCAATCTTGGAAAACAAATTGGATAGAATACATAGCGTAATATTGTAGCATGACCAATTATAAATACACTTAAAGTACTTACGGGATGATATCCGTGTGTGTTATCAAGAAAAACCTAGTGATACTGTGAGTGCGTTTTGCCGTGAGTTACAATCGAGTTCCAGTAGTGCGCGTAATAAAAGACTAAGAAAGAGGGTAGACAGATTTGTCTGCTCATAATAAATAATTTTCGTCCCACCCGCATACTTCTTCAGTATTCCCGCGATCATGATGCTTGCAACAGCGTCGAAATATCGGGAGCTCATAGAACAAAAGGAAAATCACGGATATCATCCCGTAAGTACTTTAAGTGTAGTGAAAAACCGTGAAAGTCTAAAACAGTGCATCAATTATAAATATCAATCAAGCGAATCTCTCACTTGCCAAGAGTTTTGGTAATGTTTTATTTTTCCTTTGGTAGTTCATTGGGTGGTTATGAATGTACGTCAAGCGGATGCGCTTAGGTTGGTAATGGGATTGATCCCTTGATCTGTCCACGAAGTAGACACAATAGTTAAACAACGGTGTCTCGAACAAATTGGTCCTTTGACAGATCATGATATGAACTTAGAGGGTTGCATTGCTGATTTTAATGATTATAAACCAATTTGTGACGGCCCTGACCTGACCTGATCATAGCAAAACGCGGGGGAAAATTTAGATTTCTTGGGCTACCCTGGCGCTGGATATAATTATTTATAAAAAAAAACTTAAATATTTGCTTTATACCCGGAATATCTTTAAAAAGTGACTGGGAACTTGCATAATTGGGATTTTCCAAACTGTGTATTTCTTGTTTAGTTAATGATTTAATTATCTGCGCATAATGTAGTGCATGCTGTGCTTTTCGTGATGAGGCGGTTAGATTTAAATTGGCAATGTACAAATTATAATGTAACAGTGTACTCATTGTTGAGAAGCCTTATAATAATAAATAAATAAATAAATACCAGATACAAAACGTGAAAACGCAACGAAAGACGAACCGTACTTACGCTACATTTTACCGCATGAACCAAGCATCTATACGTATACATAATGAACCTATGTACATACAAACGTGTGGTTTCACGACAACGCGGTCTGTTTCGTTCAGAACGGGCTTTACGGAAAACCACGAAGGCTCATGTATGTAGAAGCGTACTTGGAATAGATTTTACGAATAAGAGTGTTGCATGAAACAGTCATGGTTGCATTTACAATGTCTACAGTCATCACAAGAATATTTTTTTTTTATTTTTTTTGTTAAATTTACTACTTACTTCTTTCTTTATTTTAACAATCTATATGTATAAAATGATAAACTGACTGACTGACTGACTGACTGGGTGACATATCAACGCACAGCCCAAACCGCTGGGTCTACAGATTCCAAATTTGGCAAGTAGGTTTCTTATGTGGTCTAAGGGTGCACTAAGAAAGGATTTTTCAAAATTCACCCCTTAAAGGGGTTAAAAGGGGTTCCAAAGTTTGTATGGGGAAACAAGATTAGTTAGACTATTTTATTCGAAACTTTACAGGAGGGTTCCTATTGATAAATGATTAGAAACGGGTTTCAGGTTTTTTCAGAATTCAACCCCTAAGAGGGGGAAATGGGGTGACAAAGTCTAAAAATCAATGCACAGCCTAAACCGCTGGGTCTACAGATTCCAAATTTGGCAAGTAGGTTCCTCATGTAGTCTAGGGGTGCACTAAGAAAGGATTTTTCAAAATTCACCCCCTAAGGGGGATAAACGGTGTTCCAAAGTTTGTATGGGGAAACAAGATTAGTTAGACTATTTTATTCGAAACTTTACAGGAGGGTTACTATTGATAAATGATTAGAAACGGGTTTCAGGTTTTTTCAGAATTCAACCCCTAAGAGGGGGAAATGGGGTGACAAAGTCTGAAAATCAACATGGGTATAGTTTGTATGGTGTATCGGGTCAGGTGTATTACAAAAACAACGATTTTAAGATTGAATATGGCGGACCTGAAATATCATCATCCCCTGTTGGGGTGCGATGGGGTTGAAATGTCTAAAAATCAATATGGGTGTCGATACCGAGATTATCGTGATAGTGATCGTGATAGTGATCGTGATAGTGATCGTGATAGTGATCGTGACAGTGATCGTGACAGTGATCGTGACAGTGATCGTGACAGTGATCGTGACAGTGATCGTGACAGTGATCGTGACAGTGATCGTGACAGTGATCGTGACAGTGATCGTGACAGTGATCGTGATAGTGATCGTGATAGTGATCGTGATAGTGATCGTGATAGTGATCGTGATTGTGATAGTGATGGTCTATGTATTTCATGTATATAGCAATTATTTTTATTTTATTTTATTTTTTTCTCTTATGTTAACACTTGTTTTTGTGAATGCTGGTTAACCTGTTATTGGCGACTGTGAAAGTCCAAGACTGTAAAACCTATGTATTCATAAATGCTGTACACAGAAGCTGTTGGTGAACCTATATTAATAAATAAATAAATAAATTGCAACATCATGTTAGGGAATTATGTTAGAATCATCATCTCAATAATCCGTGCCACTAGCATGTGCTTTCGCGGCACAAGACATACATTTAAACCATTAGCCAAGTTATTTGACTTCGGCGATGGATCAGCCCAACCAAGACAAGACTAATGTGGAGTCGGCCGACGAACCATAAAGACGTCGTTTGCAATTTATTGCGATGGTTATATGAGTTTGTTTTTTAAGATAATTTATCAATATTTTGACTGTACTGTATTTACAACTTATTTATAATAAACTTTGTAGTATAAATAAATATATCATGTTAAGGAATATGACTATAATCTTCACAATATTTTAAATAGGTACTAACTTTTACCTTCGGTTTCGACCACGAGCAGGTTGATATGCTACAGCATCTTACTGCCAGCATAAAAAGTAACCCAAGTTCTCAGTTGATGTACGTTTACCTTATATTTTTGAATATATTTTATTTATTTATTTATCTGGGTGCGAAATATTATACATTCAGCCTTTAAAGCTTGAAAGGGTAACAGACCGAGAAACAGAATTACTTCCGCATTCATATTATTTGTATGATTTTACAATTCATTCACAGTAGTGTTACATAAATAGACTAAACGGCATGAGGTATATACTCTAACAGTCAACTTCAGTCAATATTCCAAACAACTTAAAAAAATACTTTCAGCTCTTTACATAATATATTTACATGAAACGTATCTTCATGCAATTTTATGGTATACAACTTAAATCGACGCAGTATTCATAGGCATATATCACGCGTAGCAATCGACGAGGCGTGAAAAATATCAGATTTATATTATAGGTGCTTATTACTGGAGACGCTCGTTCACAGCGATTTGAATATGATATTCTGACACAGAGTTATTCATGGATGTGTCAGTGTGAAAATGGAATTTTATTTATGTGTAAAAGCCTGATTGGTTGAGCTTTAATATTGGCGTTAATGGTGACGTTTGTTGCGTAACTTTAAACGGTTATTTCTGTCTATTGCCTTTTTTGAAAACAAGAACGAGATAAATTTCAATAACAGTTATCAATTTGTAAATTAAAAATGGTGGGCAGGTGGACACGTCAGGCCATTTTCAATTAACAGAGTAGGGCCGGGATCAGTCAATTCGGGCAATTACGGGCAAGTAGCGAATCAACTGCAGACCAATGTTTCGTAACAATATTCTGATTTAAAAGAGTGTCCATGGAGTTTCTTGCCCGTTCTTCTCCATAGAGATCTACGCTAGGGAATGGGCAACTACAGTACTTTCATTGGTGTAGCGATTTTTTCATTGGTGTCTTTGTTTTGACAGTTCAAAAGTGCCTGTAACTGGCCTACTTGAAATAAATGCTTTGATTTTGATTTTTTTACGAACACTAGAGTATAGCTCTGTCAGTGTCCATTTTCTGGAGACGCGTTCGACATTCTGATCGTACCAGATAGACCAAAATTAACTAAGTTCTTAGCTACCACCGATCCTTTCTTGCAATGTGTTATAGTTAAAGAATCTCAAATTCAGTAACAAGAATCGAAAATGGATGTATTTTTTTAAAAGCAATCACTGATAAATAGCCAACGTTAAATTTTTATAATTCTGCTAAACTAAAAGTTACACAACTTTACAAAGTTTGTTTTGTAACCTACGCCAATCGCGTTAGAGAATCTCTAAACGAAGATAATGTAATAAGTGAGTAACTTTACGTGAAGATTAATAAATTGAATTGCAAGTTACAAAGGCGTTAGATAATTATCTTTTTAGTAAAATGATTAATTAACACACTCTCAATTAGAAAACATTGTCTGATCTGTCTCGTTATTACTGTGATCGCAAGTGCGACTGGTGAGCATGTGGTTTTGGGTTCGATTGCCGGATCGGGCTCAGTGCTAATGGGTTTTTCCATCAGAAATTTTTCAATAGCAGTTACGGTGTCTGGATTTGTACCTGGTTAATGGCAATAGGCTCGCCCCCTATTACATGGGACTTAAACATAACTGGCGAAATGTGGATGTGCTATTAGGTAGGTACACCTCTGCCTAACCCTTCAGGGATAACAGGTGTGATGATATGATATGTATGTTTACCTACATTTTCGAGAGCTGATAGTCTTTAAAAATATAACTCGTTAGGTCAGAGCATCCTAGCTTAGCTACTGTGATCAACTTTGAAAAAGGAAAGACAAGACAGACAGATACAAGAGATTCGTCCATTGACAAAGTTATTAGAGGATCAATTAAATATTTGCTCAAAATAAATAACATTGGATACAAACTCTGGAGTCCTCGCTTCATCTAATCAATTAAGCATTCCTTAATCACCGTTTGCTTTATTCTCTTATCGTCATCGGTGCAGACGATCAAATTATAACTTGGAACAATTTTGTGTGTGTTACAAATAAACCTTTGAAGGTCAGCGCACAGTTATAAGCTCTGCACGGGATTAGTAGCGCCTCCACTGTAGCCGTTTGGGATTCTTTCTTTGAAACTCCATACAGTGACGCACACTGATACGAACGAAACGGCGCGGCGGCGTCGCTTCAGATTGGGATCAGATAATGAACATGAGATCAAGTGACGCTGATCTACACTTCAATTCCGTCACACACTTTTCTACCGCGTCCAGAGGAAAATCTTAAAACATAACTTTATATTATGTGTCGATGTAGTTGTATTGTCAATGCGAGTGGGCGAGCGTAATACACAATTATCCCGCTGGAACAGTGGTTATATGTGTGCTATAGCCTTAATGCGGACTTTCGACAAAGTTCCCACTTTGATGGAGGCGATTTAAATAATTTCCATTTTGAAACTCAATCGCGCCTGTGAAGTGTATTTTAAGTAAAAGTGATTTGATCAAAGAACCGTGGTTTAGGCTTTGTTTGAAACCTCAAAACGTTTAAAGTTCTTCATGGATGGAAAATAAGCTGGTTGCCAGGTCGAGTTTTGGTTTTGGCGATATCAGATACTATCCCAAGTGTTTTTTTGGAAAGCGATTGTTGAATACTAGGTTTTGCTTACGGGTTAGTCCACGTTTTCGGTTATTGCCTACCTGTGTGCGAAATTTCATAGAAATCCATTCACCCGTTAAGGCGTAAAATGTAAGAGCTGGATAGGCAGACTTAAGTAAGCATTCTCATTCCGTCAACGTTTGGTCTTTATTTAGCATCGGCATGCGTTATTTTGTATTAACATTAATAAAGCTGATACTGTAAGTAAATGAAATTCAGAGAAGCGTTTAGCAATGAATTGGTAACTAGCTTTCCTAGGTTTGAGTGGAATTAAATACAAAGTCAACATCATCATATTTATAAGGTAAGCAATCTTAACGCTGCAATATAATATCAAACGTTTCGATCTGAATAACAAATATATAGCAACTTAAAAATAATATTAACTACAAATAATAATTATTGGGTGTATATTATTTGATACTCTACTAATAATATTGTAATAGTTGGTTTCAGTTTCCTATATACACAGTGGTATGGTTCGCATATAAATTACTTTAATATGCTGAAATATCTTCTGTATACAATAATATACATACATAACATACATACAAAATAAATCAAAGACCACATGGCAAGTCATTAATCAGACTAAGTTTAATATCCATAAACAACAAATTGAGAAACTTAAAGTTGACAATCAAATTATTTAAAAACCTTTGGATATCGCTGGTGCTTTTAATGACTTTTTCGTTGAAAAAATACATCCAAAAATTGATGCTGAAGGTAAGCCAAAATCATGCGTATGGAACCTAGCACACCACACGATTTATATAAAATAATAATGTCCCTAAAAAACACTAGCAGTGTAGGTTTTGATGGAATCGCCACATGGGTCAAGTCAGCGTCAGCCGAGATAAGCGATCATCTAAGTCACATACTCAACCTCATTATTTGTGCTGGTAAATATCCAGATGCTTTAAAAACATCTATAATTAAACCTTTATTTAAGAAAGAAGATAGGGAGTTGATGGAATATTATAGACCAATTTCACTCATACCTGTTATTTCAAAGATATTTGAGAAATACATCTATAAAGAATTATATAATATCATGGAAAAAAATTATATCCTTTGTGAAGAACAAAAAGAATTCAGACAGCACAGAACCATTAATATGGCAATTTATGACTTTTTGTTTACTATTATTAAAAACATGGATAAACGATCCACCATATGTGCTATATTTTGCGATATGACGCAGGCGTTTGATTATGTCCATTATAATATATTACTGAATAAATTAGAAGCCTACGGTATTAGAGGTAACGTGCTCGAACTTATGAAATCGTATTTAGAAAATAGAACACAAATAACTGAAATTAGCCGCATTAATGTAGTTAATAAACATAAAGAGATAGCAAGATCACGAGAACGTAAAATCTCATACGGTGTACCATAAGGAACCGTTATGGGCCCGTTCTTGTTCATATTGTATGTCAATGATATGCCCATGTCCCTTGAACAACCTCTGACAATGTTTGCAGACGATAGCACAGTAACGATTCCTTGTATAAACGCAATGACATATGAAGATGATATTAATAGTTCTCTTGACTCACTAATTAAATGGATAGATAAAAATAATTTAAATATAAATTTAGGTAAGACAAAGATAATGCACTTTAGACAGCGTACTCCCAGCGTAACTAATCTTCACATACATTACAAAAATGACAATATTATGGAAGCGGGAGATACAACATTTTTAGGTTTACAAATAGACTATAGCTTAAATTGGAAAGCACATATAGAAATGATGTGTAAAAAACTAAGTTCATCTGCATATGTTTTATATAGATTATCCTCCATAGTAGATACCAAAACACTCCTTACGGCTTACTACGGCATGGTTGAATCTCACTTGCGCTACGGCATAATTTTCTAGGGGAACTCAACTGATAGAGACATGGCATTTAAGGCCCAAAAAAAACGAATTTTGAATGTCTCCGATCATTGTTTAAACTTAAAACTACAGACAGTTGCAAGCCCTATTTTAAGCAATACAATATCTTGACCCTTCCTTGTATTTATATTTTCTAAGTAGCTATGTTCGTACACCGAAATCCAAGTCGTTTTCAACGCCTTGCTGATGTTTTCCCAAGGAATAGGCGTGACAGTAGCAAACTTTGTCAAGTATCTTGTCCAACCACTTTGATGCTCAGAAGTATTTATGGCATGGCTCCTAGAATTTTCAATAAATTGCCAAGCGGCTGGAAAGATTTAAATACGGTTATGTTTAGGAGTAGACTACGCAAGTTTTTGACAGATAAAGTGTACTATAGCATAGATGAGTTTATAACAGAGAAAAATATGTTTTTTGATTAATTTGAATAATAATCATATTTTATTAATTGAATGATAATTGTAATGAAAATGGCAATTTAGTAATTTAATGATAATTTTAATGAAAATGATAATAATTTATTAACTGATTTATATGTATATTGAATGATAATTGTAATAATAATATAATCGATCTGGTCTTTATAATGTAAGTAAATATATGTTTCATAAATAATGTAAATGTTTGCATGCCGAATGGTAAAATATGGCTGAGCTTTTATACTATGTCATAACAACTATTATGTATTACCCATATTTGCAAAATAAAATTCTATTCTATTCTATGCATATGACTAGCTAACTACTAATTGTGCGTAAACAACAGCAAAACACCATCAGCTTCATTATCACTATAACTACATAAAACACAAAGTCCTCCGCCGCGTGTCTCTGTCTGTCTGATCACGATAAACTCAAAAACTACCGTACCGATTTTCATGCTGTTTTCATCAATGTATAGAGTGGTTCTCGAGGAAGGTTTTAATGTATAATTTGTCAAGTTTGTGTATACACTGGCTAAAATATAATGATATTTGTTGAAGGTGTCGGAAAAAAATAAGCCGTCTGGGAGCTTTACTTTAGGTTGCGATAATCGACATCCACATGGGTGAAGCCGCGGGCATCAGCTAGTCTATAATATAGCCATAACCTTCATCAACAAAATATGCGGTTTACGGGAGCAAGATCCATACTCAATAATTTATTGTTTTCCACAATGTATAGATAAGTAGAAACTCATTGCTCCCTCCAGGACTTGAATGAGGTAAACGACAGAGTGTGCAGATTGCTAAGTACTAGTCTTTTTTTTGGCATTTGAGTCATCGATTCGACAAGAAGAAGTTACGTAATAACTTAAAAATATTTCAGATTAGTGTGGGCCTTGTCGGGCATAGCATATTATGCAGTAGGAGAGAGTAAAAAAAAAACAAAACAAACCCTTTCAGTCAATGATTTATGATATTAAATGATACTTATTGAAATTGTTTAAAAGAGAAAAAACAAACTTTTTTTATAAAACACACCACTATATTAAAGACAAAGCAAGGTCTTCAGAACCCCTGGAAAATGACCGCATAATCAGATCCAATCGAACCTGAATACCGGTTGCTTGACCTCAGCGGATCTCGAGCCGATCGACCTTCATTGTCGATGGGATCCGACGCCTGATGACGCTTAAGCACGATCCACCGACCACTCGAGCTAAGTGGTGGACGACAGAATATTTTATTTTTTATTGACACGTTATTGGCACTATTTGTGGCCTGAGATCTACTACTATTGAAAGGAGGTTTGAGTTTAAAGTCAAATGTGTATTTTTGGTAGTGATGATTTTTTTGGTTGACTTCAAAAGATTTTTTTTTCAAAGTTCTTTGGTTTTGATTTGAATAGCGATCATTAAATACATTTTCAAGCAGATCTTTTGCCGCAATAAGATGCCAAGCTTATTCTATTTTTATACAAACTTTCTTGTAAAGCAAAGAAGCTAGAAAGTAGCTAGTAGTAGGTTTTGCTTAAAGGCCATAGTGGGACGAATACATTTTTTTTTCGAATATTATTAGTACATGAAGATGTCTGTTAAACCATTGATCTTATTTTTAGCAAAATGTTCAGATAAAAAAGCGTACTTAGATCCTGACGCATTAAATGGATTTGTATCGAAGTAATAAACATATTCACCCACAAACACTTTGCCTTCTAAATAAGATGATTTATAGTTTCTAAATAACTTTTCTAATATCTACTTTTACAATGTTCAATAGGAGACATTGACCTCCTCGTACCTTTTATTTTCAGTTCTCAATAAAAGGACTGATATAGCCCGATAAGTGTTTCATTTTGCGACGTTAGCTCATCTCAGGATAGCTCAAGAGAGAGGAAGCTCAAGACCGTTGGAGGACTTAGATTGCAGAAGTAATAAGGTACTTATAAACCTGGATTTTGTGAAAAGTTCTTATTTATTTAACGTTTTGTTCTATAGTTGAGTAGAATCTTACAAGACTCGTGAGAAAAGTACAGTTGGTTTTTTCTAATGATTATTGTTGATTTTAAAAAGGTTAATGTTTTCCTTTGGTTTAAATGGACAAAGCCATAACTTTGCACATAATTGATGAAATAACACTTTAATTTGAAGATTATTTCGTATTAAGTAAAGAACATAATATACTGAAAAACACAACCATGAAATAAGTCAGATCCACCCAAGTTTTTCGCTACGGCGTAGCGTTCGTAGCAGTGCAATTATCGTAGCTGCTACGACGTAGCAACAATCAGGACGATTAATTCCATACTGCTTTTAGTCTACATGATACCTATTACATTAATTTCATTTTACGCTCTTCTTGCAAATACATTATGAGAGGAGGAAGAGCTTGCCCAAAAGAAAGAAAAAAAGAAAAAGAAAGAAAGAGCAGTGCTAAGTTTCAGTTTGAAGGGGTGAATCCCTTCAAACTGAAACTTAGCGCTCCATCCATGAGCACAATGTTTTGAGTGCGCTACATTGAGATCTACCACAAAACATAATTTGTCACCCCAAAAAAAAGTCGTTTACCAGCAATAATTTTTGAGTAAAGTTACTTAGTTTGATGTACAGAATGCTTGGTTGACGGCTTCGTGATGAGGTGGTTTACACCCTGTATAAATTGTATTCCACTGCTGCTCTTATCATTATTACAATAGATACAACCTATACCTATTGTATACTGAATTCTATTATAAACGGTGGATGACTGGGACATTCCACAGCGTCAGATTATCCATAGTGACTCTAGAAAGAGAAGTCTCGACAACGCTCTAGTACTTATATCTCTGTATAAAACTTGCTACATTACATCCGCGACTTTGTTTGTTAGGCTAAGTTTCTTGTCTGGATTGTGTTTGTCTGGCTTTCATATCACTTGCAGGAAGTTTGCGCAAGTTATGAACAGTTTAATAATAAAAATATTTTATGAGTTTGACTATGGATGGGAGCGGAAATGTGTAAGATTTTATCATGTGGGAATTTGACTGTTTTAAGCTTTAACGGTTTAAAACTACGGGACATCGGGATCATGGCGCTTGCAATAGCGTCGAAATATCGGAGCTCAAACAAATAATAATCACGGAAGATATCCGCTAAGTGACAATATAAGTTTATTTGCTAGGTCATCAGAGTACTTATGGAGACATGGGTATAACTCTCATTATACCTCCTTAATCTGGTCCGAATCGGACGACTTTACGTAAAGATTATCTATCTAAAGCATTACCTAATAAATCACCATTTAAAGCAATTTTTCCCAACGGCCATTGTTTTTTTCCTGGAAATAACTGTTGCAAATTAAAAAAAAAAAACACTATTTCATTTCTTTCTTAGCAGAAATTGCTTTTTACGTAATTACGTATGTACTTAATGCACTCACGATTTCTCCAATGAGAGTAGGCAGTAACTACAGAACAGAACTTTGTTCTTCTGTCTACAAAATTCAATGAAACTACCGACACTTACTAAAAGCTACATACTACTACATAATTATTTAGATTAACGTCATCTAATCCCAACATCAGTATACCTACTGCAGTACAGCACCTCCAATTAATCTGCAGTAGCAGCAAAGCGGTTACCCGCAACAGTTCGGTGCCACCAGACTTCGCAACCTCTCGATAACCGGTCAACGCCTTCGCTTGAGGCTTTCAGCTGTTCATACGTACTAAGGATTGTATACTAGCTGTTTGTGTTTATTTTTAACAGATTAAAGTACCTCGTTTGTAATTTTCAACATGATAATTATTATTGGTCTCAAAAGTTAAGTAGTGCCTAGATTTTTTTAAAGGTAGGTACACTGCACTAGAATTTCTCCTGTATTGTGGGTGCGTTTTATAAACATTTAAACTAACATACCCAAACAGCCATACTCGAGGCAACAATATGTAGGCCATACAAATATCAAACCCGTGATACGCAGCGCAGCAACCAGTCGCTCAGCTACTGCGTCAACCGTGCCGCCACCGCCGTCGCCATATAGATTATATAGATTGGGTTTAATGTTAGCGATTTTCAAGCGATGCGATATCAACGCACCTTGCGTCAAGCGACACGCGCGCAGTCGCGCACCTCACTTGTTTCCGTCTGTCACTCTGTCAGTCGCTAAACAAGTTCCTTCAATGGCTTTCAACACAGTCGCTGTTGCAAGACGCGTATACAAAGAAAACTAGTAATTCATAACCAAATGTGTAATTTTTACACTTCATTCCAATCCGGATTGAGGTAACCACTAGCTTTTGGCCGCAGTGTCCCCCGCGTGGAGTTTGATAATTGTCCCACGGAGCATACTACCAGGAAAAAAAGAAAATCCTATGTGTTAATCCAGGTTATAAACTATTTGTGTGCTTAATTTCAACCAAATCAGTTTAGTAGTTTTGGCGTGAAAGAGTAATAAACATCCATCCTCAAATACTTTTGCATTTTATAATACGAGTATTAGTGGTTACATTTTCACAAGCATCGTTAGATGTGATGAAATTTATTTCTTCCTACAAATAACAACCACTTTTCTTCAATATTATTTACCCGCAACTAAGTGGTCCTATGGTGATTACAATTCTCGGAACCAAGAAAATATTACCATAAAATAAATACATACAAAGAAAACTCTCTACCGTTATTTCTTCGAACAAAGCAATTTAATTTCTAGGAATTCTATAACATCAGTAAAACCTTCACGTTGAAAATCTTTTGGAAATGGTTCCATTTCAGTTTCCTAGTTTTCGTAGCGTATAATGCAAAAAAGAGCGTTACCATTAAAAATACTGAAAATAATATTGCCGACGCATGCATTCGTGTTTGTATAAAAATCACATAAATTCAGAATATAATTTTAAAAACACTGGTTATGTAAAAAATCGTCTACTTATCTAAAATTAAAATCTCTCTCACAAGTTTTAGCAAAATATAAACGTTTTTAATTTATATATTTTTGATACAGTTTCCTTGATAAAAATGTCACGTAGACTTTAAAAATACTCATAGAACAGTCTGGTCACTGACGTACATGTTTGAATATTTTTTAAAGAGAACTTTAATAAAAACAAGCCTTTTAAGGCTTGTTTTTATTAAAGTTCTCTTTATATATGCGGCACTTGAGCTAGGCCTTCGTCATCGACCGTCGACGAGGAAGGGCCTCATCATCATCATTTCAGCCGAAAGACGTCCACTGCTGGACATAGGCTTCCCCTAAGTGTCGCCACATCGTCCGGTCCCGTGCAACTCGCATCCAGTGGATTCCCGCAACCTTGACCAGGTCATCGGTCCACTTAGTGGGAGGCCTTCCAACGCAACGTCTTCTGGTTCGCGGGAAGGGCCTAGCTATCGTCTATTTTTTCGCCAGGTATGAAGGAATGTACAATAGATGGTAGCTCCCAATTCAGTAAAAGAGATGCACATAATAGTTAGTTGAACGCTGACTGTACACGCTGCCAGCGATATCACTTTCTCAAATATTTTGCCACAGCGACGAAGAGTTTTAAAAGAAAAAAATCGCTAAGCGACGCTCGCTTAGCGGGCAGAAAACTCGCTGAACCTTCTCATTTTGTATAAGTAATTCATCGCGTTTAATTGCCTGTCACACTCGCCTAGTGACTAAACTATTCTAAATACACATTCGCTCAACTCGTTTCTAGTACCTAGCTACCGCTATAACTCGCTTCCCGCTAATCGTTTGCGGTGAGACAGGTCTCTAAGCAACGTATTGTGGCTACAGTTACTGTGTTATGTGTGAGTCTGAATCGGGCATTGTGCAGACTTTGCGAAGCAACACGGCTACAATGGCGGCGAGAACCGAGAATAACAATACTATCTTGTATTCTTGTGTTCGTGTTTTTAATAATGTAGTTTTATATTGAGCCCAACAATAGGAAAGTTCTATTTTAAGCTTTCACGGTTTAAAACTAAACTTATATTGTCACTTACGGGATATCTTCCGTGATTATTATTTGTTTTGAGCTCCCGATATTTTGACGCTGTTGCAAGCACCATGATCGTGGGTTGACTCAACCCGCGATCATGGCGCTTGCAACAGCTTGCAATAGGAAAGTTGTTTTGTTGAAACTTTATTTTAAAAGTAATAACGCGAATTCTCGAAATGTAACTCCTTTTTGCGAGTCAAACATAATTATTGTTACTGTTTATTTCCTAGACCTGGCAAGCTAGGGAACCTAGTTCCTATAATATGTCCCTGCATTCCTCATATAAAATATTGTAAAATACCGAGAATAGCTATAAAACTGTAAGACACCAAGGTGACTGCTTATGTTCCTTAGCTTGTCATAAGTGGAAGTAACTTTAACTTCTTTACTTTTGTGAGCCGTAATGCAGAAGATACCGAAATAGGAGACCACCATCATCTGCCGAGCCTTTTTCCAACTATGTTGTGGTCGGCTTCCAGTCTGACTGAAATAATAATAATAAATAAATCATTTAATTAGGACCAAACATTTTGTACATTTTATACACCCACCAAACTGCGTAACAGTTTGTCGGCGGGATTAGCGCTCGTCTTAATACATTTTTGGTTCAAACAGTAAATAAAGTAGTAAATACAGTATAAGTACCTCACAGTAGGCAAAACAATCAATAGTAGGTAGTAGCAAGTAGCAGATATTGTGGCAGCGCGAGCCGCCGCCACACGGCACGCCACGGCACACGCGCCGTTCGGCGCACTGGTGGAGGCGGGCCGGGCCGTCACAATTATTCAGAATTACAAAAAAGTTACAGTAGAAACACAAACTCCTGGCTTATCGTCACCAACCGCCATCTTCAACAACTCACCAACAGGCAACGGAAGGTTGCTATCTCTAACTGTTTGACATGTAGCTTCCGGACCGCTAGAAACAAAACTTCACAGAAAACCTGTGAAAGTGACAGGTAGGTGTCGCGGATAGGATATTCCAAGCTAACTTTGTTTATAGAAACACCGATAGCTACGAGACGCGCATACTAACCAAGAGCTACACGCAAGCAAGCTATAGAAAACGGCCGCAACTCTGTGATTTATTAGGAGTGAAATGGAGCGACTGCCTATCTGACCTCCATAACCCAGTCAGTACTGATTAATACGATACCCATGTATTGGTAAGAATGGTTGTCAGACTTTTGGGCCACTGACTACTTAACATCGGTCAAAGATATACTTTGACAGCCGGGACCAACGGCTTAACGTGCTCATCGAGACATGAAGGATTCTCGGTACGTAATGGGTGGTTACCCATCCACAGACCAACCTATTTAAGCGCGGCTTGACCTAAAAATCGACCCTAACAGCTGTTATTATTTAGCCACGAGCTTCTCTTACCAAAGTAGGAGACCACCGCATTCAAATGTTTTTTTTATTTGTGATTTAGCTTACAATCTAGCCTAATAAGGCTAATAAGCAATTTTAATCTAACTTAATTTGCTAAAAGTAAAATTATATCTAAGAGCACGTCCATTGCGCTTTGTTCTTGTGTCCATATAAATACCTAGCTAGGTACTATATTACACTCGTGGTAAAGTCACAATTATATTACACTACACCAACTCAAAAGCTTTAGTCCTTTTGAGCCTTTCAAATAATGTAGGTATGGGTGAAGACAAGCCGTAGAACAAGGATGCTAGAGCCCAACAGCGATGATTACAATGTAGATATTCTAGATACAACAGTGTATTACCGTCATGCGTCAGCTCGAAGACGCTCTGTTATTAGCTGTTATGTTAATTTATAGTCTCTTGTGAAACAGAGATATTATAATAGGTCTCAACGGTAGGAGTGAAATGTTCTAGTAATAAATCTTTCTTTAGATGCGGCAGGTCTATGTTCTGACGACTGTTTTGCTTATTCATTGTGGTATTAAAATTGTGTTATGTTATATAGTATCATTGTTTTAATTGAGCTAATTTACTTTGCTCAATTAGTAGAAGTATAGCAGGAACACAGGAACTTCTGTTAAAAGTAAAGTCAAGTAAAAATACATTATTATTCCAACATTGATGTATGAAAGATTTGTTTTTGCTTACTTTTTTACTTCAATATTCTCTTAGCTCCCCGAAAATATCTAACAACAATAATCATCACCAGCATAGTTAATCTCATACAGAACCTTAAACTATGATCTAACTAAACTAACTATTAAATTTTCTAAGACCTTTACTAAATTTTGCTTAAAATAAAATCAAAACTCCCAAGATGAAACTCTCATGATTATCCATAATTTAAAATCTAACGAACTCAATTTTACTGCAAATCCGATTTAGGTCTATAATAGCAAACCTAGGGTTGAACGGGTTCAAAATAGTAGTTTACAATGCTAACCCAAAACAAACTAAGCGACCGGGTTTTTTTTTGCCAATTCCAAGTCAATATGTAAATAGCGGATACGTCACGCTAGCCGGCTGGGATTGTATAAAGAATACAGAATAACGTTATTTTTGCGAAACTGTGCTGGTCACGCAAGCTCGCGACCTGGTTTGAAAGACCACAGTGCAGCAAATCGATGAAAATTCACGAAATTTTATTTAAATTTGCAGTTGGTTATGACTTTATTTGTTTTGGGTGGGAAAGCTACGAATTTTCGGTAACGTGTTATTTGTTAAGTATATTTATTTTATTAATTTGAAGTCCATTGTTTATGTGTCAACTGTTTTGACTGAAACGTTACATTATAAGTTTGAACTTTTGAAATATTGTTTTATTATTCAGCTTGAAAAATATCTTTTCGTTTATAAAAATCTGCAAGAAATTAAAGGATGGAAATCTATCAAAAGTGAAGTATTAAACATTTACTATTATTATCTATTCACAACCACAGACGGCAACCAGCTTAAAATTATCTAAAACTTCATTGAAAATTCAGTGTTTATAATTATTATGATATTCAAAGAGAACCCACATGTTGTGGCAAACCACCACAATATACGTTTGAGGCCTAGCTCTCCTCTGATAAGTAGTGCCCACAATACCGCTCTAACCACCTAATATGTACCTAGGTTTACTAATTAATATAATAAACGTATGAAATATTTTGAGAGGCTCAATAAATTAATGTGTGGAGTTTATTATTCAAAACTTTGTTAAGAGGTGATAACAAGATCATTATGCCTTTATTAATTTTAATGTGGGCTCTTTGTTTTATTTCGTAACGTTAACATAAAATACAAAACTTTTGTGCACCTTAAGTATTTAATTTTTTTTTAAGAAAAAAAGACCCTTCATTGAAGAATATAACCAGAAGACGGACTAAGCGACAATCTATGTGTGACCGATAACTATGTATATCAGAAAAGTCAAAAATGTATTGGATTGACGTTACAGGAATAAGCGACTCCCATTTATGTTGAATAAGAAACAGGTTTGTGAAATTGCCGCCCATCTTGAATTCTCTTCTAGATAAAGAGCACTATAAACGAGAACACTCGGTATTCATCTTTGTAAAACTCGAGAAATACATAGATTTTCAGCACAACGTCTTGGCAACAGCTAGAAATAAGTTATAAAACAGGAATACACTATAACGCGTATAGTACTGGCAGAAAGGTGAAAGGCAGCGCCATTTATCACGTCGCCTATAAAATATACGATGTCTTGTGAATACATCGAATGTTAAGAATTCATTACAATGTCGGATAATAAATAATGTTAGTTTGTTCGATTGCCTCGTTTTTGCAGTGCCTCTGGAATGTTTACGGTAACTCATACCGATGGGTTTGATGCCATCATCCGCAAGAAAAAAGCCTCGCTCCTGAGCAGAATAAGGGGCAGTCACAGCATAGTCATAGCATCATGAAGGCTGTGGCGGCAGATACTTCCTCCACCATAATAAGGCGATTTGTGAGAAGTCTTATACCCTAGTATTTCGTTGTCCTAGTTATAAGGACTATGGGTGGTCCTCTCATTAACTCGTCTTTAGTTAATTTACTAACAATAGAAAAAATAAAAATAAATTAATTGCAAAACTGTTACTAACAATTTATGCATCTCTTAGTCCGAAGTAAAATGATTATTATTATTATTAAATAGACATTACTAGCTTATGCCCGTGGCTTTGTCCGCGTAGAGCTTGGTAATTGTCCCACAAGATCGTACTATCGGGATAAAAAGTACCCTATGTGGTAATCTATAGACTATCTGTGTGCCATAATATATTTCATCCAAATCTGGTCAGTAGTTTTCGCGTGAAAGAGTAACAAATATCCGTTATAATGTATACGCATAATTCGAAAGTTTAGTGATTATAGTCAAGATAAAAGGTCATCTCCATAACCCGAAACCGAGTTATGTTGATGACAGCTTTCAGTTACATCAGATTCAGTAGCGCTCAAATAGATATAGTACTAGTACAGACCGAGTGACTGCTGTCAGCAACCCAGTGACTGGACTACTAGTAGGTAATTACAGGATACAAGTTTTTAAACTAGAAAACCGAAGAGTAATTCATCAAAATAAAAATAAATAATATTTGCATTCTTCCTGAAAAAAAAAAATATGGATGTGTAAAAAACTGTACAAATAGGTCGAATTAAGAATCATCTTCTTTTATTTTTGGTTCAAAGTGTGAGCCTATTATTATGGAGTCGGACCACGATAAGCATCGTTGTGCCAAGCAGAACGCTCTGTGAAGTTTTTATTTATCCACGATTATCAATTGCTCGGAAAATAATTTCAAGTACAATTTAAAACCACCCTAATAAATAAAAAACAAGGGGTAACATTAATCTAATTATCTGTTCCATTTCAAACTCAACAAAATTATCACGAACTACCCAAAAATTGTGGGCATCTTTAATAAAAATCTACCCATACATTTTGTGTTGACTTGAATCTGGTGAAACCTTAAATTTCGATTTATATAAACCTCAAATCCACTGCCGATTTTATACCAAATATCTGGTATCTTCATGATTTGTGATAAAATTTATCTTCATGACCAATAAACTTATTACATTCTGTGATTCGTTGCTCCGTGGCCATGTTGTAGTTGTAGTATTTTATAATTTCTGTATTATATTCTGCTTTTCTGATATAATAAGAGATAGAAAGAGTTATTTTCACGATTATAATATTGCTATATCAATAAGGTCGCTTCAAAGTATTCTGATTCAAGGGATTACAAGTTCATAATACTACAAGTACATAGTACAAGTTCTCGTACGTCTTTGATGTCATAATTATGACTACGAATGGTATGTACCTAATGTGACTGTATGAATTTGTGTGATTTCTATTATGAGTCTGTGATACTCGAATTAAAATATTTTATTTATTTATTTCACTCGTGCTTTTAACTTGGCCAAACCGTTTCGGTATAATCTTTTAATTTTTTGTTTCAATAACATCAAAGTCTCCCACTAAATCATTTTATCGCTACGCCTACATCTAGATTATAGATATCTAAATGCTTCTTACCTAGATCTGGTATTACTGTCTAGACTGAGATGGTGATGAGAAAATTAACGGCAAAGGTCAATGCCAGGATTACTTGATTACGTTAGACGAGCGATTCGCAGAAGATTTTTGTCTTTTATCTAATTTGGCCTCATTAATTTTATTTGGCTTGAATAGAGGTATTCGGTATGATCACATTAGGTATCGTTGACCTTTTCGTCTGTACATTTTACCTATAATTTATTTTTTATCTTGATTCTTATTGAATTATTGAATCTTATTTCCCGCAAGTAATTTGCGCAGGTGTCAAATAAATACTACCTTACTGTGCGTAGTTGTTGAGTTGTAAACTCATCCTTCATTTTAATTTAATTGGATCTCATTAAATGTTACTTTTGTAAGCAACCAATTGCAATGTCCGGAGTCTTGTTATAGTCTTGTTGTTGCATACAAATTGTGTGACAGTAACTCACAGAATAAGTTACACTTATAATTGCCTAACAGTAAGCTTCAATGGAGCTTATTTATGGCACTTAAGCCGGCCTTACATTAGTAAATTCATGAAAACAGATGAAGTCTCTCCTTTGTCGTGCCAATCTTCATTTTCTTTTTTTTTCCGGCGGAGAAATAGCCCCTCGGACGGTGTGGTTATGTGGGACACGCACCCACTAAAAACTCCACCGTCTCTGCCAACTTCCCGCTTTTTTCTTGGAGGGGCCCCGAGTTCTGCTTTACGTGGCGTTTGCGACCTCTCAGGGGTGGTTTTCTCCTCCTTGCTCTTTCCACGTTCCTATACCAGCCTCCTCCAAGTTTAATCCCTTAAAAGCGTAATCGTAAGCCATAATCGAATAAGTGTCACAATTATTTTCCCATTCAACATTCTAGAACTAAAATTACTTCGCAGATACAAAGTTGTGCTTACCCACCGTTTTTTGCCACGCGTCGTGGCTCCGCAAACTTCCTTCATTAGCATAATAGCGCCAGATGCGGGTAGTTATCTGAGAATTGCTGTGCAGCTGGCCTGCGGCCTCAACCCCATGGTAGGCGCTGTGTACATGGACGATTTGTGTACTATGTTTGTCAGTGATATTAAATAGTGTTTTGTTATCTAACCTTCTTCAAAATGTAGGAGGAGGCATGAATTTCTCGCCTAGTTTTGACTAAACTTTTTTATTGTGATGATAAATTACCTTACTTACTTTGAATTACCTTGCCAAGTAGCTTTTCATTAAAGCTGTGTGTTGGTGAGCAAATGAACTCTAGTTATTTGGAATGAATTGGAGGATGATGGAAACACTGTAAATATGAGTAATTGCTATTTATTAACAGAAAAGCGGGACAAAACTATGTACAAGGCAATGACACTTGACAACTAACTCAACATTTCTTCTGTTCCAAAAGTCATTATAAAAATATAGTTCTTAAAGAAAAGGTGGCATCCCAGCCAGTCGCCAACACTGTGACTAAAAGCAAACAATCAGAGTGCCTAGGCAAGTAACATTTTCAAGGCGGTAACTTTTAACTATCTAATATTTTAATGTCATTTCCCCTTATTAGTACGTTGCCTCAATTTGCAACCTTATTTAGCTTGCCGGTTAGCTGAATTATCCGTTGGGCTCTCTATGGCTAAGTCAAACTCACAATTATGTACATTTTGGATCTTCAGGGCTAAATAACATTTTAATTTACAAAAAAAAACATGGTCCTTGCGGTTGATAATTCTGAAAAAGTGTAATGCAGTAAATCTGCTACCAAAAGTCAACTTGCACCAATTATTGTCAGACTGATGATTGCTACCGAAAGCGCCAAACTCGTGGCTCAATTCTGAGCTGACACAATTTAGATTGCCATCGACACGCTAAGAAGAAGATTGTCAGACTGATTTCATTCTATTCTATTCTATCTAGTCGCAGTCGGTCACTTGTACGTCCCCATATCAGTGGCAATACGGTCTCTGTTTTGTATTTGGATTGTAATAAGGGAACGATATTAAAATTGGCATCGGAATTGTCGGGTTAAATGGAGCATTTACACGCTATCAAATGCTGAGTGGACTGATAAGGTGCAGGGGTAAACCCTCGCAATCAGAGAATTATAAACAAACTGGTGATTTTGTCAGCACTGTGCCAGTGTCTGGCATGGTATCACAGTATTATACTGAGCGATGGCCATTTTGTTTTCCTTGATAAAGACCAGGTTTTATGTCACCATCAATTACATTATGAGTCTTTGTATGCATGCCGCGTGCCACGTGGCCATAGGCGCGGGCCTGTGGACGGGGAGCTATGGGCTAACTCGCCATCCGTCCGTCTCATGACGACAGGCCGTGTCGACGGCGCGTTCGTGTTCCACGCGCGCCTCAAAGAGAATCAGCAAAAAGGAAGGGATCCGCAAGGGCTGATGCCTGCCGGGGCTGCGGGACTGTTCGAAAGAGATACCGTAGCCCCGGAATATAAAGGGCGATGAAGGAACATGCCCCTTTCTTCGTAAAAACCTCTAGTCTGCCACAAAATCATTTCCATGTTTTCGTTGAAAAGGGATTACCCACAAAAATATGAGAATTTTGTTAAAATAACGCTGACCAAGAGTGAGCCCGGAAAGTGATAATTTAAGTGGTGTAGAAAAGAAAATAAAGGTCATCGCACAGTTAGACGCTGATATAAACCATGCTGCCCCGTGCATGTCTTATATCAGCGTCGCCTTAACTCGAGCCATCCGAGATTCTGGCGATGAAACTCCATAATAGCAACGCACCCTTATAAGCATCGTAACGGCACCGCCACGGCTCAAGATCATTTGGTAAACAACAGGAGCTTACGGTGAGGTATCCTTGCTTGCGGCGAGCCCACCAACCGCTTGCTGTGAAAAGAATGACTTAAGCCGCAGGCGTCGCGTTCACCCGGCGTCGCCTCGGCGAAGTTTAGCCTAGCTTAACTGGGTGGACGCCTGGCTGAGGACGAGCCGATGTGTGCCGTGTGCGTTGACCTTAAATGCGAAATGTGAGTGAATTTTTTGGGGCCAGTCCTTGCATTTCTGGCCATCTCGAGGGTTCGCGAAGCCAAGTGCTGTTGCAATCTGTGCTCCGAAGTTGGAACGCCTAATTTCAGAAGAGAAACTTCGTAGTTTGTGGGAAAATATGCGCATTTTTTGATACGGAAATCGAATTTTACGGTTTGGAGAGAATCTGTACATTTATGAGTTGAGCAGAAATTTAATGTGATTTCGTTGCAGTAAATTTTATAGTAATTAAATAAATTGAAGAAAATGATTATTGTGTAGTTATTTTTAGGAGAAAGCATTTATAATCTTGTTGTTTTACTCGCACTTGTAGCAATTTGCTGAATTATTAAATAAGAATTAGGGAAGAACAATTCAAATAATTATTTCACACCTTTATTCCTCAAAAGGTTTAGGCAGACGTTTTCGTATAATTCACTCAGATTTCGACAGTTATGGCTAAGCCACATAAGCGTAAGCCACAACAATAATAGAGGCGATAACTGGTTTTCTAAGTAGGAAATGGTTTTGCTATAATATAAATACAATACAAAAAATAAAAAGAACCTAATACTTCCCAACTCAGTACCCCCAACAAGCCCAATGACCGCACAACAAAGGGGCCTGACCTATTAACCTACTCTATTGACGGGCTCAATGATGACAGCGCAAAAACTGCCTCAATCGAACTGCCCCAAGTTAATTTCGTTATACCGTCACGCTTTAGACTTGATGGGGTAGGCTTAGGCGTCTAAATGTGAAGGTTGAAATCATTTATCATCTACTTAATCTTACCACTATTCATATAAATGCTTCAGTTTGTGAAATGATTGTTAATCTTTCACACAAAAACTACAGAAAGACAGTTTTTGGTAACTTGATGCGCTCGCGACTGTACATATATAACGAAGGTGAGCACTGAGCACCAGGTTAGAAATTCATTCCACTTATGTGATATTAAACCTTTTAATAAAAGTAATATTACCTTTTAGAATTCTCGTCCAATGAGGAAATAAGGTATCCACTTTAAGGACGCGTTTGCAAAATTGATACGTACAGAATCGAACTACTACATTGACACGGGTCATACACACAAGTGTACGCACGACTAACTGCGAGAATAGTAGTCAAGTGAACTCATTTTGATGCTTTGAAAGATTTTTACGTATTTCTTAGAAATAAAATTATGGTAGGTCACTACAAAAAAAATATTTTTGCTGTTTTTACGAATTACCTCCGGACTTGATGGAGTGACCTGAAGGTATACTTCAGTGACTGCCACTGGAACTTCTCGACGTGTTGTACTAGGTGAGCCGAGTTTGGGCTCGTTTTGTTAGTCATGATGATACCTTACCTCCGGACTTGATGGAGCGACCTGAAGGTGTACATCGGTGACTGCTACTGGAACTCCTTGACGTGTTGTACTAGGTGAGTCGAGTTTGGGCTCGTTTTGTTAGTTATGATGAGACCTTACCTCCGGACTTGATGGAGTATCCTGAAGGTGTACTTCGATGATTGCTACTGGAACTCCTCGACGTGTTGTACTGGGTGAGCCGAGTTTGGGCTCGTTTTGTTAGTTATGATGAGACCTTACCTCCGGACTTCCAACTCCGTCAAGGAGTTCCAGTAGCAATCATCGAAGTACATCTTCAGGTCACTCCATCAAGTCCGGAGGTAAGGTCTCATCATAACTAACAAAACGAGCCCAAACTCGGCTCACCCAGTACAACACGACAAGGAGTTCCAGTAGCAATCATCGAAGTACACCTTCAGGTCACTCCATCAAGTCCGGAGGTAAGGTCTCATCATAACTAATAAATAATAAAAATCTTGCCTTGTCAAGTATCAAATTTGGTTTATCGAATATTTTGTGTTTGTACAGCGATCTTTTTCAACTCGAGCCGCTCCAAACAGGCGTTACGTGTCCACTCTCGACGGCGGCCGTGCGCGGACTAAAGTTTCATTCAAAGTGTTTGTGCAATAAATCAAGACGGGTATCCAAAATAAAATAACCCCTAATGCAATCGATTAAGATTCATCCAGAATAGTAACAATGTGAAAAAATAAGATTTGGTTTTCATTTTTTCTGCAACTAAATAAATCATTTAGATAAAAAAAAAATCCTTGCATTAAGAATTGATTATGTTTGCCAACATACAGTATTTTTAGAAATAGTAAAATATGTTAATAATAGCACAAAAAATGTACCTAAACTCAACCCTGTATCGTTAATTTTAGGGAAAATGGCAACGACAGATCGATTTTACATTATAAAAAACTAAAATTTTCAATGATCAAGTTCCTATTATTTGAAGATGAAGAACCAATCTATACGAGGTAGTTATTAGTTATATTGGATTTTGTTTGGTTATGCCATAAAATTGTAAATACTGTTAGAATAAAGTTATAATCAGCTTCCACAACAAAGTGGTTGTTACGTCAGTCACTGCGGGCCGAATAGTGCGAAATTAGAGGTTTTTAATTAATTGTAGCCTAATAAATCATTAGATCAAAATGCCAATTGTACACTTTGTAAAGAAAATAATGACAAAAAATTGTGTGAAAAAAAATACTAAAACTTAAGGCCATTTAGCAGTAGTTACGAATTTTCAAAGAAAAAATGCTTCACTTTGAATATTTCTTTTCATATCGTAATAATAATGTTAGAATTATTTCTATTGTAGCAATTAAAGTTTAGAGTCTAATAAGCATCATATTTTTTTTTTGCACATTTATATTCACTCATCAAAGAGGAGTTACATGGAGAAAACCTCTCGTTACTGCTAACGAGAGGTTTTCTCTAAAGGTTCGTTAAGGGGGCGGTATCTGCATACCACCCCTTAATGAACCTTTACCATACCAAATTGAAATAGAGAAGTTAAATTCTAACACAAATTCAGGCCAAACCATTGTGTAACCAAGGTAACAAAACAGTTTCCAGAAAACTAAAATAAGCCACATTTACTTCGAAGTAACAGAAAATGCTCAACAAAAGGCTTTACAAAAAGACTAGATAATTAAAAACACGCCCGATGGGAAATCTAAACAAACCACTTTAAGAAAGGGTCCTTTTCACAAGGATTGAATGTTAATTTAAATAAATGCCTTGATTACTTGACCCAGCAAATAAACGCGGTCGTTAGTGGTAGTTACAAAGTATTTTCTAACTAATTAAGTTAAGTGGATAATTGCTTTAAGCATGTGCAGGTTATTAGGGGCAATAAGAAGAAATGGCATATTGCTGCGATACTCGTTTGCGATGGCCTTGCAACGTTCACTGTATTGTGGTAGGGTATTATTAAAAAACAATTTTATTTTCTGAGTAGTTAATCTATGAGTCTCATTTCTTTGAAGTTTTCCAATCACGATTTCTTTCTTCAAGTGACGTGTTTCTTCCTTTATATTTTAAGCTGATGCCCGTGACTTCGCCCGGCCGAAAATTATATACTGAAACCTTCCTCTTAAATCACTGTATCTATTAAAAAAAACCCGCATCAAAATCCGTTGCATAGTTTTAAAGATCTAAGCATACATGGGGACAGACAGACGCGGGCGATTTTGTTTTATAATATGTAGTGAAGGTGGGTAGTTCTTATTCACTGTGATGCCCTAATATTGCCTCAACTAATATTTTTGTTAATTTATAAAAATCACGTGTCACTATGTTCGTTCAAGCTAATCTCCGAAACCATCCAACCAATGTTTGTGCAAATGTGTGAATGTGTGTGGTTGGTTCCATAGTGTATAGGATACGTTTGGATTTGATAGATGGCGCTGTGCGAAGCAGGGGCGAGTTGCTATTAATATAATATATTCTGATGTGAATGCGAAGAATTATCTACATACGATTAGAAAAAAAACACGACCCCATTTTGGAGTAGCAAATTACTAAAATAATATGTCACAAAACTCAAAATATAAAACCCAACCACCAAAACCGATGCGTAGTTACGACTACAACATACCCATAGTTCAATAGTTTCGTTCATTTCCCCCGACTCACATTTATTTACTTGTTCAGAAAAAAACGTTTCATTTTTCCTACATAACTTGAAACGAAAATAATTGTATTTCGGTTCATAGTACAGTCACGAGCAACAATATTATGTATTCAATTTGCGAAATCCAAATGCAATTTTCTCGTACTCTTATTCTTTTTTTTTAATTAAAAAATATAGACACAAAATTAAAATATATAGCATAAGTACAACGGCGAGCTTCACCCAGAATTGGTTGGTTGGTTCTCGTCGATGTGGAAAAACGATTACAACTTATAGTTATGACCATAATCATATATGGGATCCAAAATACTATATTCATAACAACATGACAGTTGGAGTAAATGAGAGCGAAACACTTGACGAGGAAGAATGGAAGAAAAAAAATTAATTATAAAAATTAAAAAACCCGACTGCATAAAAATAATTAATAACTTTAAATAAAAACTGAAAAGAAAAAAACAAGTTCAAGAAACAGGACATATTGCAGTCTATATGTCCTGTTTCTCGAACTTGTTTTTTTCTTTAATTATTTTTTATGCCTCGGGTTTTTTATTTTTTTTTATTATTATTTTTTTACACTTTTTAGTTACTTAGACATACCATTTTAAAATCCTCATGATGAGCCCTTTATCGAGCCGTTCAGGCTGCAGAGCGTGCTAAACATTTGAATTTGCCGCCAAAAAACCGCCATTATGTTTCTATTTTTAGTTTGATATACCCAGTGTCACTCTCACAGTAAAAACGAATCTAACAACACCTCTCAAGCTAAAATTTATCGATCCGTTCAGGCCACAGAGCGTGCCAAACAATTATACAAACATACATACATACATACATACTCGCGAAAAACATAACCCTCCTTCTGGCGCAGTCGGGTAAAAAGGTGTCCCATCCTAGTGTTATGAGACAAGGGAAAGAAGATGTTGATGAAATGCAGTTGGAGAAACTCCTTTTATAGGATACAATATTAGTGCTCGTAACTGCACACTGCAAATTTTCCGAATAATTTGACCCGTAAACGTCCCTTGTATATAACGTAGAACTAGCCAAGACGTCAAAGCGACGTCTTTCTCGATCGTTCATGTGGAAAACGCGAAAAGTATTCCCAATGACGTCGACAAAGGAGTCGAAATGCTCTTCAAATTGTCGTTTGTGTCCAAAAGTTGTTCAAGTTAGTTTTGGAAAAGGGTAACAAGCAAATTCGGAATCAGCGTCGTGAATGTTTATTTTTAGCCAAAAGGTCAATTCAATATTTTGGACTTTTAGTGAAAGCGAATTCGGTGGCAATTCTGGGAATCTAACGGTTAACGTTCGTAATATCTACACGTTTAATTAGGACCTAGATTGGGTGAAGCCAAAACTTTGGGTAAACGTTACCGTTCACCCAAATATATCTGGTGCCCGGGACTTCATCTGCTTGTACATACCTAACATATAAACATAAATAAAATCACGCCTTTTTCCCATGCGCGTAGGCAGAAACCACAGAATGCCACGTGCTACGATCCTTAGTTATAATCCTTTTGCTTCATCCACGTTCATACATCTGGCCAAGCATCTCGTTGGCGTCATTTTGGAATTTAATTTTGAAAAGGCACCTGCGTCTTTTCACAGACCCCAGGCTTCTCTCCTGTCAAGGGCTTGGAAGATTTTTGTATGAAGCCTGACCGTGGCTGGCCTAATTTTTTTTGCACAGTTGCGGCCACGCATAACACCTATATTAATCGATAGCTGGTTTCAATACAAACCAAGTAATGTTCGAGGCAAAATGTTCTAAAGAGTCACGTTTCCGAGATATGAGCTATCAAAGTATTGTGCTCATTTCACAATCTGTTTAGCGATTTTATTGGATAAGTTGGTCACGTGTGCGTGCCTAGGCTAGGAGTCTAGGAGCCAACACTAGATACCTTATTATACAGATATATTGAGAAGGGATAAAACAGCGCGAAATAAGATACATGCATTTAAATGTGCGAAATGTTTAAAATAGAAAATCTGTCGCGTGTAATTTATTGTAACTGAAGCTTAAGTTAAATGTCTGTCTCGACTTGTTGTTTATTAAAAACATTTTACTGAAACCTACTTACCTCGCGTTATACTTATCTTCTATTATTAAGTTTGATAAATAGACTTGTATCAAATCCTATAATGCGTCTTCTAACCTCTTAAGAAGCTTTCTAACGTTGTGTGACATACTGACAAAACCATAAACTTTCTCAGTCCATTCACTGATGGCATCTTCAGCACAACCTTCAGGTTTTATGAGTGGCTGATCAAATCAAAGTTGGCCGGCTATAAAATTCAAACCCCTTTCATTATGATCGGTAGTAACGTGTGTTACCTCTACCAAGGACTATTTTCAATATAGCTTTTTCTCAGATTTAGGCGACTTTCGAAATCTTCAGAACAACATTTTAAGTCTAACACGCATTCAAAACTCATTAAGCTGGGCTTAGAAAGGTCGGTAAAGTAAAAGCTGATATAAATTTAAAGTAAACTGCAGATCAGCACCATAACGGCTTGAGTACAAAAATGCAAGTCAACTAAGAAAATCTCCATTGTAAGGATCTGCAAGAGAAGGGTGATGAGCAGCCCAAGATATAAGGGTGAGCGATTCTGGAAAATATTTTTTTTAAATCGCCTTTTCATGCACACTTTTTGCCGGCACTAGATATGTAAAAATCTGGTGAAATCAATTAGCTTTTTGAAGATATAATAGTACTAGCGCACGTCACGCGGTTTCACCCGCCTAGTACCCGTTCCCGTGGTAATACAGGGATAAAATATAGTCTATGTTATCGCTGATAATGTAGCTATCCATTTCTGAAGAAATTTTTCAAATCGGTCCAGTAGTTTTTAAGTTTGTTCGTCACATACAAAAATACAAGTCTTTCCTCTTTATAATATCCAATCCATCCAAATCCATTTATAGACTTCAAAAAGGAAGCAGGCAGATTTTGTTGAAGCCGCGCCGAATCGTCCCTTTTCTAGTCTTCAGATCGGCGACTGTCGTGACGCTGTTGCTGCCAGGATACACAACCAGCAGAGTGGCGGGAGCGCCTTGTCCTTTGCAAGAACAAGCGAACCCAACGCTATGTCGCTGTTGGTAGAGGCCGGCCCCTTCGTTTTTTGCTGGAGGTTAGAAATGTACTCTGTATTAAATTTGTTCCAAAAATGTTGTCTAAGTAAATAAGTATAAGTATAGATTAAAACGAACGATCTGGGTAACATTAAAGAGCTGTAGTTCCTGCTCCTAATCTCTCTCTGGAGGTGCCGTCACATCGGACTATTTATGAGCGTGCGAGAAGAGTCTGTGTACTGCCACAAAGTCACCAACATAAATACCTTACAAATACGCAAATTTCAAAACCAATTTTCTCGTCAACTAACGTTGGTAACTTTAGCCAACGGCCAATTTCATCACAGCATAGTTTCGAAAATATTATGTTTACACCTGACCCGGTGAAGGTTACGGGGATCCACTGGATGCAAGTCGCAGGGGACCGGTCAATGTGGCCACACTTGGAGGCGGCCTATGTCCAGCTCTGGACGACTTTCAGCTGAAATAGAACTATAATTAAAAGCAAATCCGTAATCGCCAGGCGCTTATGTCTCAACCCGCCTTATAATGAAGACCCTTCGCCGTTGGTGATTCAGGGATTCTGCTGGCGATAATGGCAGATAGCCTTAATCACAGTGAGGGGTACCGTTGGCATTTCGGCTAATTGTACCCTTTGCTTTTTGCCGCTTTCTAACACCCAAACTGCCGAGTAAGGCCCAAGTAATTGGCAAAACCTAGTTTTCGGCCTATTTTTGGAGATGGGATTTCTAAATTGTTGTTTCTTTTAATTGGTCTGAGATTGTGTTTATTTTGATGATGTTTTATGTTATAGTAGACGGAGATGAAGGAGTATGAATGGCTCAGCATGTAGCGTTTCGTAGTTTATCCCATGAGAAAAAAGACGTGAGTTTATGCATGTCTGTTTTGTATCTCATCTGTTTTTAGTGTATGTTGGTATTTAGGTTTGATTGGCAGCAGATGGGTGAGGTAATGAAACTAGTAATTTTTCTTTAACAAGATTTGCTGAGTATACATTGATAGCTATTTTTATTTTTTTATTTACGTTTTCCCTCTCTAGGAATATCTCCTGTATAGTGGGTGCGTTAACAAACATTCAAACTTACAAACAAACAGCCAGACCCGGAAAAACGACATGTAAGCCACACCGCACCTTGTATGTAATCGTTATTTTATTTTATTTGAAGTATGTCATGGTGTTACATCATGACCTGTCAAACGACCAATTTGTTCAAGACACCATTGTTTACTATTATGTCTACTTCATGGACAGATCAAGGCAGCAGCCAATCGCTCAGCCACTCCGCCAACTGTGTTTTCTTTGATAGTCACTTTGTATGTCAATATGACAGCATTGATTCCACAAACTCACATTATTTATCGAATCGTTGTATCATTCGTTGTACTATGCCGAAGCATTTTCATAGGTTACATAGAAACCAGTCGTATTGGTGTGATCTATAACGGCCGTACATTAAAAATAAAAGACCAACTAACTATTTTTCAAACTCATGAAAACATAACCCTCCATTTCGGCGCCGCAGTCGGGTAAAATAAAGTCCTCCCACAAAACACATTTCAATCATACCCGTTCTTGCGGGCGACCCGGTCGGATTCTAATCACGTGCCGGACGTATATCTGCGTCGGAAACAACTTACAGGCATGTTGCTGTGCAATGCTCGTTGGTGCATGTTTCAGGCATTTAATGTCGGTTCAGCTGTGAGTTTTACAGTAATGGTTGGAAATGTAAGTTTGGTGTTTAGACGTGCATTAGTATCGTATCGTAGAACCACGAAGGCAAAGTTCCTATTTTTTTTTGTTTTGGATGGGAAATCATCATACGTCGCCGTCGACACGGCCTGTCGTCATGAGACGGACGGACGGCGAGCTAGCCCATAGCTCACCGTCCACAGGCCTGCGACTACAGTGGTCGGGGACCACCACGTGGCCCCCGACGCCCGGGACGTCTCCTGCGGCGGCCAAGGCAAAGCTCTTAGAATTTGAATTTTGGCTTTTGACGTTTAAAAAGTCCTGATTCTCAGCCTAGTTTGGATAGGAATGACTTTTGATTTTGATCATTTCATTTTTGAGGAGGTTGAAAGCAGAATTGGCTAAAATTTGAATTTGAATTGGTTAAAAGCTGAATTGGCTGTTGGTGGGTTGAATTAACTCTGCGATCAATTTTATTACAAGTTAGGCGATACTGTGAAAGATGGGGTAAAGTGTACCAAATATATGTATTGTAGTGGAAACGTAAAACACAGACGTTTTCGTTTTCGGGTTGAACCTCATCTATCAGCACGCAATCGCACTTTTCTATGCTTCTATCCTTTCCTGTCGCTCAGAACTGTCATTTGCTAAAGCGAGAAACAGAACGGGAAAGCAACACGCGGCATCATTGACGATGCGTGCTGCCAGATGAAGCGCAATCCTTACAGTAACAGACAAGAGCACCTTTTTAAAATATTGACCATAATGTAATTTTGAAAACTATTTATTCAACGACATGCAAGCTCCAATCAATGACAAAGAGTTTGTTGTTATCATTGAGCCAATTATACATGGTGTACCGTGGAAGGAAGATAAATGAAAATTGCGTGACGATAGACCAGTACAATAACATTCGCATCATATTAAATCATTACGGACAAAACTCGAAAAGGTTCGCAAGCTAAGGATTTATATTCTACCAAGGTGCGGTGACTTTGCTCGCGGTAATGCTTTTTATTATTTTCCGTACACGAACTCTTTTCTCTAGCTTCCTGTAAAGGCTAAAATATTAATTATTTATTTTTACGTCACGTAAGATTAGCTGACGTAATCAGAATTTTCTTGACGTTACTTATCGGGCTTTCTATTGTAAGTTCGCTAATTACATAAAATAAAAATATCCTTGATAAATATTTTTACTGTTGTGAGTTTTCTACTAATTATGTTAGGTAAAAGCCACGTCAGACCCTTTTGAACTAATCCACACGTCAAGATTTATAGATTAACAAGACTTATGAGTTTTAACATTCGATCTAATGCTAAGCTACGCTTTCTGTTGAATATCGAGACCTCTCCGTCGCAGAAAGCAGTCAGAAGGGTAGGTAAGGGTATCGGGGGTATCGTATTACCACATGAGTAAGTAAACGGAACAGAGTATAAGCTTCTTAAGAACGTGCAAAGTTGTTACCTATTCTGGTAGGGTTGTCACAATAGGTGGAGACAAATTAAACAAAACATTTGTGAAATAGTTTTATTATTCCGTATGATAGAATACTTTACAAATTTACTTACGTAACACACATACCTACTACCTACTACATACCAACCCACCCACATACCTACAAATGTTTAGTAAACGCTTGTTATAATAAAAAAAAGGTAAAAACACACTCTTCTTATTAAAAAAGGGTCATACAATAAAATAGAGGTCCGTAATTGAAAAAGTAATAATCAAATATTTACTACGTACTGTACTCCTTGGAATAGTTAAAGTATGATATATTTTTATTTTTTCTAGTATTATTCATACACACAGTACAATAAACAACCATTATACCACGTTTTTACATTAAAATATTCAAACTTGTCACAAAACAAACAACGTGTGTTGCCCTGACAACCTTAAGATTGTCAACTGGCTGTGACAGCGTAAACCGGTTTTTTCAACTCTCGCCGCATACTGAACCAGCGGCCAGTGGTCACGCACACCTGCTCCGCGTGCTTGCAGTAGTGCAACCGATTCGCGCGGTTGTATGAAGCTTATACTCTGTTCCGTTTACTTACTCATGTGGTATTACCCAGTAACTATGTTGTGCATACCAGCTACTAGACTGGGTGGAATTTTTCAATGCCACCTGGAGGGAAAGTACTCGAAATACTGGAGATAGCAAATTTTACACAAAGGAAACATTCCTTTATATTTAAAAAGAAACAAATCTGCGTTCACAGATTTTCGAAAATTCGCTTGCCACACTTGGGAATCAAACCGACTAAGGTTCGAAAAAATAACATCTTGTTTTCTTTTAAATCAATTGATAGGTGCAATCATAATTATGGGCTCCAGGGCACCAGGGCTCGGTTGCAATAATGATGCTTACGAGTAACGCATCTAAGGTGCGTTTTTCGCAAGCATCATTATTGCAACCGAATTTATTACTTAGTAATTAGCAATCAAAAGTTAGCGATTTTGTCGTTATCTCTGTCGAGACTGCCAGAAATTGACCAGTACAAAATCATAAGCAAAAAGTAGAGAACACTCTCAAAATAAACGTTAGGTTCAGTACACAGACACGCCCTCTTATTCGCCGGAGTATCGACGGGTAGTGAACCTGAAAAAGATGGCACGGGACCGGCGGCGGACGTAATTCGCCGCTCGTTATACCCTTCAGTGTATATCGTCATAACTTTTATAGAACGTACAGAGAAACGTATACAATCCGTAGTTTTCCTTCTGTAAGATGTGGTAAATGTTAACTGTACTCTTGGAATTGAGAAATATGGGAGAAGAAGACATGCTAGGCCGTCCGCAAATAAACTGGGACAAGGGAAGTAGATTGATGATGATGATGTCTTTAGTAGTAAGTCAGTACGTCCATATCGTCCATACCCTTCGAATGATAATGAGAATGGCTTTATTAGCTCGATTATCTTTTTTATTGACGTCGTATCAGATTCAATGTAATTCACACTGTACAAAACTACGCACTAATGCGAAGTTCATTCTAATGCATTGTTGCTGATTGATATAATTGACCAATCCATTTTCAAAGTCTTGTAGAACACCCAAAACAGAAAACGTAACAGCAAATGCAACAAACCTGCCAGGTTCGAAAAAAAAATTCTTTGAATGCTTTTTCTTTCTTTCTTTCTTTTCGAACCACATAACATCATCGACTTAACACAATTTATTATACATATGCCAAGCAAATAAACCGACAGACATACATGAAAGATAGTGTATCGTGAAATTGAGAGATACCTCGGAGACTTTGCAATACCGTAAGTAAGTACTACCTTACATTATATCATACGAACTGCCTTACATATATCATACGAGCTGTAACTCGAGAAGTTTTCTCTTAAAAAGACACGTAGTAACCGCAATGCGTCTTGTTCCGTACCACTTTTCTGTTGAAATATGAATTTAAAGTATTTTGCTGGAAAGCTTTAAGGATTCTCAAAGGATAAAGGAGGATTCTGCAACAGTTTGGATCCCCCAAAATGTCTTGAAATACGAACTATATAAGGAAAGGGAGTTAGTGATATGGTTTTGAATGCAGTTTCAATCATAGAAAAAATAAAACTGCTTATTTATTGTATTGTATTTTTAGATAAAATTATTGTGTATTATTGAAACGTGCTTTAGATACACAGTAGGCTAATAATAGGCTAGTAATAGGCTCACTAATTTAGTTGATATTGTGTCCCTCGGGCCCTTGCCTTGGGATCATGTTGCTACGACCCAAGTTTATACTTTTTAAATCCCAGATTTTTTTTTTCAACTACGTAGTAATGTTATCATTAATCACTACAAAACCGATCACAAAGGACGTATTTTTTGCTTAGAACCAAAACTGTGCAGAAATGTTATATAATGAAATGTCATTGTTGTACAGTTTTACAGCTTCATATTTAAATCAACATCATCATGATTATTATCATTATACCAGCCCAAAGACCTGACCAAGGGCCCAAGCGTCGCGTCGCTACGTTGAATGGTCTTGTAGGTCTTGCATCCAGTGTATCCTTCTTCTTCATAACGTGTCGATGGCAATCTTAATTGTGTCGGCTCCGAAATGAGCTACTAGTTTGGCACTTTCGGTTGCGTCAGTCAGTTCCTGCAGTGAACAAGCAACAGGACACGCAGGACACGGTATTAGTGGCCCATCGTTTGTGGAACGTATTTGACTATTGTATTGTTTCCTATAAATCGTAGACGTGTCGGCGCGATACAATATCAGGTTCAATTTTAGATTCAATTGATAAATCTGTTGATTATATTGTGAATCCAGATGGAAGTAATTGTTACCATGTCCATGGAGTATCTTGCCCGTTCTTCTCCATAGAGATCTACGCTAGGGAATGGGCAACTATAGTACTTTCACAGTTTTTATGTCTTGTGACTGGTACTGACTCTACAATTCAAAAGTGCTTGTAACTGGTTTACTTGAAATAAATGCTTTGATTTTGATTTTGATGGAGGTATTGTTATCATTCAATTCACTTAATAGGTTTTACCAATAAGCCAGTCATTTAGGTAAATATTTACAATATTAGTTTTTTTTATATGTGTGTGTATTTGTATGTATGTTTATTTCATAAATAGATATAGTTTTGTTTTAAGTTTTAATTTAAATTTTCTTGTTTGACTTTTCTACACACTGTGTCTACATTTCTTATCCAACTTTCCTCTCGCAGGTCTGCTGGAAGAAATTTCTTAAGAAATAAGCAGTACCTTTGTGCTCTTCTATGTTAATATATTGTCCTGTAAAGTATTTTGTGTGTACATAAATAAATAAATAAATGACGTGTTAAAGATAAAATCATCAAGATAACATTTTCTCAAATGTGGGCAAAAACAACCACGTTCTGGAGCCCTGACACAGCCAGAAGACATCGCGGTAGACCGCGTAGTAGATTGCGTGACGAGATGGACAAAACCAATGACCAGTGGCCCTACATTAGACTTGATCGAAACAACTGGAAGTCATGGGGCCTTTGCCCAGCAGTGGGATGACACAGGCCAACAGTAACATTTTCTCATAACACGTCACGCCTATAATTCCCCAAAGGACTAAGCAGTGGTGTACTTAATTTAAACACACATTTCGCCGTTTATTTTTAAGTTCGATAATAATATGGAGGCGAGCCCATTGCAATCAAGCAGGCACACATCTTAAGTCTGGTCCGGTTCTGTGAAATTGTATTTGTGGAATAACACTTGCCTCAGCTTGAGATTCAAAACCAAAACATGGTGTCCAGCAAGAGCGGTATGCGACCAACGGCACTGTTGAACAGAGTGTTTTTTTATTTAAAGTCCAAAACCTGGTGTTGTGCTTCAGGCTCCGAGTTGCTATCGAGAATGCTTGATATGTGAAAAACCAATATGTGAAAAGCCAATATCACTTTGCCTAGGCTCGTAATCGAGTCTGTATTAGATCCTAGACCCACCCCACCAAAGATGAGTGATCATGTGTACCGAGGGATGTATATATGTGAAACTAACCAATCACATAGCTAAAATGGCTCAAGCTACGCATCTTCTCTCATCTTAGTGGAAACGCAGCCTAACAGAACCCGACCCGACGCGCAACGTATCGTTCCTATCCTAACCCGAATTGCAATATAGATAGAATTACCTTCTTTAATTTATGTTAGCCTAGTACTTTTTCTAAGGTAACATATCAATCACACACATTCAAATTCCGTTGAAACCGCTAGCTCAATATTCCATTCAAGGTTCTTTATTTGCATTTCATTGCAATTATGTCATTGACGTTTTGAACTCCGTTGATCCGTTTCATAGGTAGGCAAGTTTATAGTAAAAACATTTAGTAAAACAAGATTTTAAATAAAGGTATTCTTGTCATCAAACCCTTTTAATTAATAACCATGCATCGTCATCGAAACTAAACGTGTATGCAAATTTTAGCTCAATCGGTTAGGGGTAACTGTTTTAAATTTAGTTGCAAAAGACCATAACAAACAAAGAAACATCTAAGAAAAAATATTTCTTCAGATAGCCTCTTTTGAATAACTTTAACAAGAACGCTCATACCTGCGAAAAAAAACGGGAATGCACGGAAAACCTATCTATATCGCAATTTGGGTTAGGATAGGAATGATACGTTGGGTCAGGTTAGTAATAGGGTTACGTTCGGAACAATTTTCTTTTTTTTTTCAAGTTTCTAACTTAACCCGCGACCGGGTTAGGATTTCGGGTCAGGTTTAGAATAAACCGTGTGTATTATCTACCTTCTTAAAAGGCAGATATTCTCCAGTTTTTGCTCTCAGACACTTGGGTAAATACTAATTCCAGGATTCCGAATACCTATCATTCCCTGTGAATACAAAAGTGATTCAGAGTATCGATATGACAAAGCCAAACGCTCATTATTGTCAGTGTTTCAGTGAGCTGAATCGTATCTTGATGAAATAACTTTGTACTGTGTGCGTCGTAAGGTGGGTAATGTCGCGATTTCGTGATATGATAGAATTTAATTTGGGTGAAGTAGGTCGTATCATTTTCATAATGTTAAAGTGTTTTTCTGTTTATCAATGTAGTTTGCTTTATGTGGACTTAGTGATATAAAAGTGTGTTTTTCATTACTCATACTCTGAAAGTACATAAATAAGCGGTAAAGAATAAAAATACAAAAACAAAATAGGCGGTAAAGTGGCAATCCGATCTTCATTTTTTTTTTCATTTTAATTTAGTATTAGCGCCCTCGCTGCGCTCGGGCACCAAACCCCGTCTCGGGACTAAATAAGTTACTTTCACCCCTAGGGTAACAATGTACTATTAACGATGAGAACAGAAAACTTTAAACGTATGAAAATACTCAAAGTAAGGTACCGGTTACAGTACGTTTTGAAAACTTTTCATGAAGACCCGTTTTCAACATCATAACCTTAAGAAAACCACTTAATTTCCCCATCAACATACTGCCTCATTGGTATAGTGATCGCACAGTGGTACTGCTCAGCATGAAGTCCTAATTTAGAATCCCAGGTCAGGCAAAGTATTTTCTACACAAGGGTTTGCCCACCGTAGGCGCGGGCCTGTGGACGGTGAGCTATGGGCTAGCTCGCCGTCCGTCCGCCTCATGACGACAGGCCGTGTCGACGGCTCGTTCGTGTTCACCCGCGCCTCAAAGAGAGTCAGCAAAAAGGAAGGGGTCCGCAAGAGCCGATGCCTGCCGGGGCTGCGGGACTGTTCGAAAGAGATACCGTAAAAGTCTGACACTCCGTCCTGCTCCGCCCAGAGCGGGAGGAGTAATTTGATGATATTCCATCCGAAAAAAAAGGGTTTGCCCATTAGGAATTTCTCAATAGCAACCCAAAGTCTGGATTAGTACCTGGTTGATGGCTGCTGGAAATAGGTTCGCTCTTTTTCATACAAAGAACTTAATCACAACTGGTGAAATGTGAGTGTAATAAGTACGGTCGACCAAGCTATTTGGTTTACACTTTACAATGTAATTTACATGTTAAAATGTAAACCAAATAGCTTGGTCGACCGTACTTCTACACCTCTACCTAACTCTATGAGGATTACAGGCGTTCTGCTAAGTTAGCTATTAATTAAATACATTACTAAGGTCCTATTTGAAAGTACTAGAGATAAGATCATTTCTTTCCCCTAGAATATAATCAGCTTGTACGAGTAATTTCAGCTCCATTCACAAAAATGTAAATTAGTACGTCATCCATTATCTTCATTTAAGACATCAGGTATAATAAAACGAGGAAACGAAGGAACAATATATCAAAGTGGCGGCTGCTTCATCAAGTCAGCGTGTTTGTCCGAGAATAAAATCGTTTATTATGGTGATGCAAATTGTCTTTAGCCACCGTGTAGAAAAGTAGTTAAGGGGATTTCTAAGCAGATTTTGTATATAATTATTATGTGCTGCTTAGTACCTAAAGCATAATCAACCTATCACGTTCCCACTACTGGGAAACAGGCCTACTCTCTTTTGGGACGGAGTGGGCTGGGATCCACCACGCCAAGCTCGTTATTTTTTTATTCTAGGAGTTCCCGGTCTCCTCATAATGTTTTCTATAATCGATTTTATTCATATAATTTCATTTAGTATTAAGTAAATTTTATTTTATATTGTATTCAAATTTTATTATTAAGATTGAAAAATTATTTATGTTGTCTTATGGTGAATGCTGCGTATACCTATAATAGGCATACATACCAGCACTTTTAAGTTATTTTCATTGTATCACATTAATTCTTAGTATTTAAGTATTGCTGTACCAAATAAATAAATTAATTTTAGAGCAAAGGGGTTCAATTTGCCTAAAGTGATCGACATGTATTATTGAACAGAGTGTGACTGCCTCTTCTTTACAAACAAAGCTAATTTGGCGTAGAAGGGCTTGCACGTCGACATTGTAATATCATGTTGTGCACCATCAGATCTAAGTCTTATCAATGTGTGATGAGGTTGTTGCTATAGTATTACGCTTTCTTTCATAAATATTAAATAATGCCATGCTGTATAAAGCCACAAAACCCCTTCCCGGCAGGCTCGAAAGTAAAAAAATGTCACCAAACTTATACCATTTAAGTGTCACTCATATTTTTCTTTTTTGCCCAAAAATTATGAAATACGTCGCCTTTAGAATTCAGCCAGTAAGGTAAAACTTATACAATTTGAGCCAGCGTTAAGGTATAATTCTGAAAACGACGACTATCCGCAGACGGTACTGGTGTTTCAATTGTAATAATCAGGCGACAGTACCACTAAGTACTGATTCCGAACCTCAGATTTACGACGGAAGCGTCACTTCTACAGATTGGCCGAACTCCAAACAACTTATCGAACAAAAAATACGCCGTGTCACTCTATTAGTGATAGTTACTGACAACTATTTTTTCTTTTTATTTTCGGATGGGAAATCATCAAATGACTCCTCCCGCTCTGGGCGGAGCAGAAGGGAGTGTCAGACTTTTACTGACTAAAACCCATCCATGTTCCTTCATCGCCCTTTGTGTTCCGGGGCCACGGTATCTCTTTCGAATAGTCCCGCAGCCCAGTTACTGACAAACATACTGGTGTTTTGACTGCGGTCGACCGTAGCAGCTAGCGGCACTGTTGCCGTCTACGGAAGCGTTTCCTTTGAAAAGACATAATATTCATCAGGGGTATTGCTGCGCGTGCTGTCTAACAGTTCGGATAGGCACTGCTGCCGCAGTCTGCAGTTAGCCATCGCGTTCCGAACTGTACCTTTAATTCTTTAATTTATAATTGTGACCTTAATAAAATACAACGTTAATGAACTGTTAATGTCATAACTTCTCGGTTTCTTCGCCAAGTGGCCATAAGGTTTTGTTTTTCGGCAATTTCGTACTGACAAGAAAAAAATATAGGGTGTTGTTTACGTGAATTTGTTTTGAAAAGTGGTTAGGGTTCGTGTTTGTTTTTGCGCTCTAGATTTTGGGATGGGATGGTATAATATACCATCCCATCCCAAAATAAGAATATTATTCTAATCAATCTACACTCAGCTTTGTCAGCCTATAATATGTTCTCACTGCTGGGACACAGGGCTTGTCTCTAGAGAGGGAGAGGGCCGTATTCATCGACAGACGCCAAGTGCGGACTTATTATTTATTCGTTTAAATAGATACTTGCCGCACTTACATCTTGCACCAAAGTATGCAACAAGCCAACAGCATAACATACTAACTAAACTTAACTCTCTAACTACTACTACTAATTTGTAAATGTCTTTTGTTTTTCGCCAATGACTATTTATTAGTGATCAAGAAAAAATAATTAGGTACACAAAGTCAATAACCTGGGTTCGAACCCACTACCTTGTAAGTTTCGTCATCGGTCCACCACTGCTCACAACTAGGCCACCACTTGTTAAAACCATCTCTATTTTTAGATAAATTTTAAATAAATTAATTAATTCATAAATCTGCTGCTTAATTATAACTTGTTTAGATTTGGTCAATACCCGAAGTAGCCTAAAAAACGTAACTTAAAAGCAGATTTGCCCGACTATGATTAAAAATACTTTAGGAAACGATTAATCAGAATAGGATAACTTACTTCTTTTCAAAGAAATCTATCTTTCTGTTCTACGTAGCTACATTGAATCCATTGGTCACGTGCTCAGGGAAAAGTTTTACAAAAAGTTTTGGGCAGCAAAGGAATTGGTATAAAGAGCGATTCAGAATTCAAAAGGAGTATCTTTTGATCTAAATCGGTCTTTGTTTCTATTGATAAAACTTTTGTAATACGTTAAAACCGGCCCAGTTTAGGTACGACGGCTTAGGAACAAACTATTTGATCTACTCTCTAAAGTATTCTGCCGATAGGTACGCAAAGCGATAAATATTCGAGTGTAAACAAGCTCAATTTTGTTTGTTTTTTTTTGTCAGTAAATAGCCTGGAGTTTGAGATTATTTGTGGTGAAAATTTAATGAAAAATATAACAACACAAAGATTTTATAGACATAGCTCTATAAACGTTTTTTTATTAATATATCAACATTACCGGTGAAATTGAAAGTTATTGCTGATATACATAAAATCACACCAGTGATCCCCGAAGTATTGCAATTTGTACCAATAGTGCACCCCTATTAAATAAACATAGCCGGTGAAATTACACCTATGGCTATGTTTGTGTCTAAGTCCCATGTATTTTGTATTTGGGGCAAGCTTATTGCCATCAAACCCAATAACACTTTCATGTGCATGCTCTTTTATTAACAAGCTTAATAACATTCAACCTTGAAAGATTCAATATTCGCCTGATTAATGCGTCTACAACGACGTCGGCGAATTTAAAGAAAAATGGCTCTATTCTTTGTAATTTATGGAATAATGTTAAAATGATATGCTATCTTATCATATTGTGATTGATAAAGGGGTGAAAACTGATAAAAACTTGGTGAGATATAAAAATGAAGTTAAATTAAATGAGGGTATATTACAATAAACGTTTAAAAGAGATGATAATGCATTTATAAATATAACAGTGGGTGTGGTAAAATGGTCGTAAGAGTCCAATACATATTCAAGTAGGTTATGGGGTGAAGTCTTTTTCTTGTCAGGGGTGAATAATAAAAAAACCGGCCAAGTGCGAGTCGGACTCGCGCACGAAGGGTTCCGTACCATTATCTATATACAACATTAGACAAAACGGCAAAAAAAATCACGTTTGTCGTATGGGAGCCCCCCATTTTTATTTTATTTGTTGTTATAGCAGCAACAGAAATACACCATCTGTGAAAATTTCAACTGTCTAGCTATTGCGGATCACGAGATAAAGCCTGCTGACAGACAGACTGACGGACAGAAGAGTCTTAGTAATAGGGTCCCGTTTTTACCCTTTGGGTACGGAACCCTAAAAACAGTGTAAAATTCAATCAAGTTTAAAAATTGTGCTAATTTTCACGATTTAAACATTTATTAAATCCGTGACAGAACCTAATAATATAAAACATAATTTCTTCAAAGTTCAGGAGCTTAAACTCTAAAGACCATTTCAATTGTCTCAGAGAATAATTATAATTTTAACTGAAATATATTAAACGATTAATTACCTAAACAACTTTAAAAGTTTGATACTTAACTTTAATCTTTCAATCTTTAGGCTTTAAATTCATTGATAAGGCGCTCAAAGTCTTTGAAAGCAATGTAGTTAACCCTTTAGGCTGTTACCAAACATGATCGCAATTAGTGAGTTCTGACTTAGTACCCGTTTTTGATCTAGTACTAATAATACAAAGTCTTAATTAGAGGACTCCATCTTGTGAACTTTAAGTTCCAATGAAAAATCAAATAAGTTTATTCGTGTAAAAGTACACGGTGTTATCAATGAAGGTATGTCTCACTGTGTGCTGCCTTGCAAGGCGTACAAATAATATTCACACTTTAAGTAAAGCAGGTTGCACTATTATTACAGCTAAATACCTAATACTAAAACCCTGGCACTACGTTGGGCATTCGTAATATACTGGGTAGGGGTTGTTTTGTGCGTTGATGGCGCCGCAGAAACCATTACCACGCATTTAGTACATCATCCGAACCCCTTCCACATAGTTTATCATCGGTAATTTATAAAAAACATCTTCTCCATACATTTTGACCGTATAGGTATTGCAGTTTTTCAGCAATAGCATATTTTTTTACGTAGTAAAAATGTCTATGTTCCGTGCATCGATGTCCTGTCCACCCTGTATAAATCGTATAAATTACGTTGCAAAATTGGGCTTTATACTTTCACAATATTAGTACGATACGTTTTAATATAATTATGTGAAGAATAAACTATTCTTTTTTTTTTCCTTTTTAACTTAAAAAAAGTACAATAGATTTTGGTTAGACCTTTACCCAGCAGTGGGACAAAACAAGTAAAAACATATACTATTTCGAATCTGCCATCGACCCGCGACTAGCGGAGCAAGCCGTGCTAATAAATGTACAAAATGTACAAGGCCAGCCATTCCCGGACTGCCTAATTAAATTCTACACTAGATTTATGAAGTTCAAAAACCGTTGGTTTTCAGTTAGATGTTTGAGTTTTGCTGTGAGGTTGAATTCAAGTGGTTACCTTGGATGTTGCATGTGAATTAGCTTGATATTTAAAACAAAAATATTTCAAGCTGACTGATTTGTTTAAAGAAAAGACTACACACTATTCTTAAATATTTATTTATTCTTTATCGTATGGTTAGTGTCTAACCTGGTGTCAGAGTTTTTATGCCGCCCATGGGCCTCTGATATTTATTTAATTCTTGTACAATCAACAAAGGTTCTACACCTTTCTGTATTAATAATTGATTTCCAAAATTAGAGACGTATTGACGACTAAGTGGCTTCTCTTGTACCAGCCATTGGGATATTTATAGACATTAAACCCTTGTTTATTTTTAAAATGGACGAGTGGGTTTCTTACTTAGCTCTGTTGTTTTAACAAATATTTGTGCCAGTTTTCATTAGTGTCACATTTTTGAATCAGTTAAAAAAAACGCCTTTTCGGTATTTTTAGAACATTACTTTTCGTCACTAATTTACGAAAATAGTATTAATGTTGTTGTAGTGTTTAGCCCAGTATTATCTAGTATCTATCAGCAATAGATATGAATAAACTGCGTCAAATTACACGCGAAATATGTATTTCTAATTTTAAAATATTTCCATTTGACGTGCGTTCTTACAAGACCATTTTTAATGAATCATAGGCATTAATTATTGTCCTAATCAAATAGTTATTTTTTTTTTGCAAAGGAATAGTTTGCCAACACAATAAAGGAACTCGAGCCTCCTGTCATTTGTAGATCTTTGACAGTCGTTAACTCGTTACAGGTAGTTAGTTCCCGAAAGTCTGACAATCAGTCTTACCAAGGGGTTTCGTATTACCAAGTACTAACTGGCTTTTGGAGGTCAGATAGTATTCAACTGCATCCGGTTTGACTGGAAGCTAGGTGATGGTGATGTGTTTGCCACAACCACTACTTAAGGTTAAGTGGGTCAACTAACAGATATAACAAATACGACGAAAAATTCTTTGTACTATTAATGCCTTCCAATCCTTATATAAAAGCTGAAGAGATCTGGCTCTCAAACAATTTTTTCAAACAAAACCGACTCAGACCGTAGACTTTTCATGACTTATAGCAACCGAGAAAAAAATAAAAAAGGTAAGTATTAAATTATCTTTCCATTCGCACTCTATTGTTGAAAAAGCGGCTCAACTCCAGTAGAAAATCTAGAATGATTTTCTAGATTTTACTACGCAATTTTTCCGTAGCATTGAATTTGAAATATTGCCTTTACTCCGGGTCAATGGATACGATTCCCATCCCAGGCTTTTTGGCTTTCGGACTGAATCGAGGTGTGACGATTATTCATGAAATCGCAAGTGTACCTACGGAATCATACCTATTAGTGTTTTAATTTAAATAAAGTGTTTCAACTCTCCAGAACTGCTACAGATAAAATAACTTATTAACACAACATCACGCTTGTAATTCCCGGAGGGTAAGGAGATGTGTATATCATACCCAGTTTTTGCCAATAATTTTTAAGTCCCTTTTTGCCTGACCTGGGAATCGAACCCAGAACCTCATGCTCAGCAGTCACTTGAAAGCACTAGACTTACTAATTGCCTTTGCAATTGATCACTGCAAAGTCGCTGCTTTTTAGTTCGATTGGGAAAAAATCACTAATTAAAATTAGCGGACATATTTTTGGTTCTTTTAGTGCTTTGTTGTTGAAATACCTACCTAGGTACCGTATATTTATTATTTATTTAATCAAAAATAACTTATTTTTACACGACTGCCCAAAAAAAGGAGTGTTATGTTTTCAGGGTTCATGTATGTATGTATGTATGTTTGTGAGTTTCTTTATTCCACCATAACTTCTAAACGGCTAAACCGATTTCGATGTCCGTGGTATCGTTAGAATCCTTGTGTTACCCCGGGTAAAATAAGGTAGTGAAAAAAAAAACTCATCATGAGGATTTTAAAATGGTATTATCATGACCATATTTAAAAAAATGTGTTATTTAGTTATCTAAACACGATACGCGCGGATGACTAGGTATGTTTGTGAACTTTAAAGTGATAAATGTACACCAAAATAAGTCGGGACCCATATTGGATGAAATTATTTTATCTAGATTATTTAATGGGTCCCGACTGTTGCAGTAAAATAAATAAAAATATATAAAATATAATTTAAAAATATTTATGATTGAACTTGTTTTTCCTTTTCAGTTTTTATTGGGTAGAAACTTACTGTTTACTGTAGGACTTAATGAAACGCAAGCAAAACATTGGTCATGGAGGCATTTAAAGTAAAGTTATAGCATTAAAAACTTGTATTTAAAAGGCTTCGTGAATAGTCTTTTTTACACTATTTATAGGAGGTAAAACTTCGCTAAAACTTCTTCACATAAACCAATTCTCAAAGAGCACGGTAGCAAATAGGTCCAATATATAATAAGCAGTACATAATTCAACAATACCCGCTAAGTTTCCAAATAATTACACACAACAAATCAAAAGCCAGAATGTACGTTCACACGTACCTATATATTTATATGAAACCGCATTTTGTCCAGTAACAGTTTGTCTTTATATAATCCCTGTTTCTGGCCTCCACAGCCACAAAGCTATTAATCGGGCCTGAAACTAGGCCGAGGCCTAATGCCGGGTGATATGGAATATTTGTCCACGTAATCCACACAGCTAGCATTAGTCTTTGCCGGGTATGCAGGATGGGGGTCTGTGCGTTGCTCGTGAATTAGTGGGATCGTGCTAGAGTAGAGCAGGCTTTGATCGAGAATTTTGGCGATCAGCGGTTTTGAGGTGTGTGGTAATTAGAGCTGTAATAGAGCGGTAATAGCTATCTTGCTTATTTAATCTAATTATGTAGTCTACAATAAAATAAACTGAAAGAAAAAAAGGAAACAAAACGAAATTACAAAGCTTCAATAGGCGAGACGACAAAAAAAATCGAATTAGTCCGTCAGTTTTTTCTTTTGTCACGTAAACCAAAATCAACGAAGATATGACGCTTTTAAAATTCGCAATACGTCACGCCTAGGTATAATTTTTAGCTAGTTCTGACGTCACGAGCCCCCACTCCCGAGTTTTGATGCGTTTTATCTTTTGTCTATATTCATTGATTTACAAAAACAAAAAATACGTGTCCATTAATTTCCAATACTCTAACTGACGGACTAAATAGATTTGCAATTTTTTGATACGGTCGTCATGCCTATTCATCCTGTCTAAAAAAGTTAGTCTGACGATCACATAAATTACTTAGCACCGATGTCAATTAACTTACTAGATTCCACCAAATATAAAAATAAACAAAAATAACTGAAAGGTATATCAAAACCGTCCAAAACACATACAGAACAAATCGAGAATACAAACAAAATAGAGAGCGGTTCCACCACTATACCACTGAATTGACACTAATAGATTACCATATTTAGACAAATACAGCGAACTTTACCAACCCAGCAAAGATGATAAGCAGCTCATAAATACTTTCAACGGAACATGGGTCCGAACCCCGAATCAGCAGAAAAAATAACATTTCCCGACAAACTAATAATAAAATGTGTTTTCTAACAAAATATATCTCAGAATTTTTATGTGACTTTGGAAAGCTGAATCGGATTCAAGTCGGACGTGAAGGCGTATAATAAAAAGATTTTACCGTCAATGAATGCTGCAACAGATAGGATGGCCGAGAATATGATTTACTTCTTGTATGTGTGGTGTGAGAGTGAGTGAGCGCGATTTTGTGTTTAAAGATCCTCTTAACGAAGAAACAACAACACTTTTTTCTTCGTAAAAGAAAGGCTCTATTTCCAGGAATTTTGTTAAAAGTTGTTGATTTAACACACATTAGATGAAGAGCAGGTCGTTATCTTAAAAAAACGTTCATAATTCGCAAAATGTTTTGAATGGTTCAGGAATTAAAACGAATCATTAACAACCTGGACCAAATTGAATAGGTTATTAAATAAATAAATGAAACTTTATTTTCAGACTACAGTCCATTGTTTTGTTAGTATTTTAGTGTTAGTAACAATGGTTCTTAAGAAATTAGCTTAGTGTTGTTAGTGTTTACAAATTAATTATTTGTTTAGAGCTAGCTATGACTGTCCCCACCCAGTGTCTCTGGAAGGGGCAGTCTGGTCTAGCCGCAATCAATGTTAATAGATTTATGATATTTCAAAGGATAATCTAATCAAAAAGAGCTCTTGCCACCGCCGGGGTGCCAGCTGTATTAGAACCCACTGGCTTGGCACGCGTCGATCGGAAGAGACCAGATGGTATGACCATAATGCCATGGAAGTTGGGTAGGCCTTTGGTGTGGGACGAAACTTGTGTCGCCACCCTTGCGTCATCCCATCTTCCTAGCACAGTGGGCTGCGCTGGGGCGGCTGCTGCAGGTGCTGAAAACCTCAAACGGCGCAAATACAATAATTTAATTAACCAATTAAATTATTGTATTTGCGCCGTTTGAGCCGTTTGGGGTTGAAACACTAGGGCCATGGGGTCCGAGTGCCCACCTAGTATTTTAAGAAATCGCCAAGCGGTTGGTCAACTCTTCACGTGACCAGAGGGCAGGCCTATTTTTTGGCCAAAGAATCAGCATTGCCATCCAACGTGGCAATGCTGCCAGCCTTCTGGGCACTTTTCCTGTTGACAGCGATGTGGACGAATTTTTTGACGCCCTGTAACGGTTACAGGTGGCACTTGTACATATTTTTATTATTATTTAGAGTTATAGTTTGTGTAAAAGTAGAATAATAAAGAAATAAATTAATATATTTATCATTAAAAAAAAAAAAAGAGCGTATGGTTCAATGCAAACCAAGTACTATTTATTATTTACCCACCATACGTTATTATTTACTCTCTCACAACTTGCACCAAACAAACCCTTTGCGTTTCCTAGCGGGAGATCTCCTCTCTTTTATGACCCTCTAGTCGGTGGAGCAGAACCGAACGTTTCACATCGGACTGCCTTGTTACAGTGGTCACGATGGGCCGTTACGTATCTGGCTTTATTAGACTTGGTACTTATTGGCCTTGGCATTTAATATGCTATATTATGAATGTACGATCTTCTATAACGTTAAAAAGTGTCCTGAAATATATGTGGAGTCATTAATATGCATACACGTAGCAACTTATAAGTTTGTTTGTTACCTTCTCACGCCTAAACCACTGAACCGATCACTGGTCACCGATCTGACGACGGTAGTGAAGCTGCTTTACATTCTTAGGGTCCCAGGTTCAAATCCCGGTATAGGAGCAAATGTTTGTGTAATGAGCATGGTCATTTGTTTCCAAATCATGGATGTTTTTTATGTATAATAAGTATGTATTTACAAACAAAAAAGTATCTATGTAGTATACAACTATCTCTCTGGTGTCGACGACACAAACCTCATTGCTTAGTGTGGAACTAGATGGCGCTGTGTGTAATGTCCAGCGATATTATTATTTATTTATTAATTATCCTAAAATTTTGCTTACGTTATCAGGTGTGCAGAAACGGAAATATACCTTTCATCCCGAATATTATATTATTACAAGCAGAGTACATCCCGAAGTGATTGTCAGATTCTACATTAACGCTAGTGAAGCCTCGGGCAAAAACTAGAAGGGCATAATTCAAAGTTGCGATGTTTATTCCATGCTGAAATCGTAAGTTAATTTAATATTTGTGACTGAAGTACAATCATCATTATCATCATTTCAGACGAAAAACGTCCACTGCTGGGCATAGGCCTCCCCCAAGTGCCCGCCACATTGACCGGTCCCGTACGACTCGCATCCAGCGGATTCCCGCAGTCTTCACCAGGTCATCGGTCCACCTAGTGGGATGCCTTCCAACGCAATGTCTTCCGGTTCGCGGTCGCCACTCCAGAACTTTTCGGCCCCATCGGCCATCCATTCTGCGAGCAATGTGCCCTGCCCACTGCCACTTAAGCTTGGCAATTCTTCGGGCTACGTCGGTAACCTTGGTTCTCTTGCGGATGTCTTCATTCCTGATTCGATCACGCAAGGAAACTCCAAGCATAGCCCTCGCCATTGCCCTTTGGGTGACTTAAGGTTTCTGATAAGGCCCATGAACTACAATGTTCAGTTTTTATTCAATGCATGGCTGTTATTTTTATCCTCGAGAGAAAATAGACAACGTTTTTCAAAACGACCAAAATAATTTTCGAGCTTTGTATTCATTTTGCCAGTACATTTCAAACAATTTGAAAACCAAATAGCTAGATCGGTTTTCACACAGTTTTCGCACAGTCTGATATCAAAAGGGTGCTTGAGTTTTATATTTCACGTTGTTTTAACAGTAAGCTAGCCTTTGTGGTTTGGTATTGTGAAACACGAGGCTAAAAACAAGTTTCATACTTTAGCGCTAAAAGGTGGTTGCATTTTAAGCACATAAGCAATTTTGCTGAATAACAATGTGGTGAGTATTTAAGCTATCAGATAACCGTCATGCAAGTTGTTCTTGTGAACTGTTATCTTAATAAATTTGAAGAGCAAAAAAGTCTAAGTAAATCTGTTTTGATTTTATAGGCTGGTTTTTCAATCACTAAATAATTTACTTTTACCTGAAATATACCAAGGCATGGCGATTTAACACATTATTTATCTAGAAGCCGTCAAACCGCAATTTTAATTTCTTGAAATCCTTTCTTCCTAAATTGAGAACTCGAAAATAAAATAACGCAATCTAGGTTTCCAGTTCTTATCTCATGGCTGATAAAGAGGAAGTTCTGGAACGACCCCAAATGAGGCTGTAAAAGGCAGAAGAATTACGGTGATCTCATTGCCCTAAAAATAAAAACAAAAGCATTAACTATTACACAAAATGACCCCAAGTCTTAATTGTTGAAGACTAATCCTTGTCATTACTAAAAACGATTAATGACCTTATTCAATTTTTTGTATCCCTGCATTAAATATTCTAAAGGACCAGATCTGGTCTTTTTGCGCCAACAAACTCATCAATCTAGCTCCTGAAGGTTAAATTCTTCGCAAATGGACGCCTGTTTTAATTTTATAGCCTAAGGATCTAATTACCCGTATTTGTGTACCGTTAATTCGTACTTGGCGGCCATTTTGTCTGGAGTTAATGTCGGTAAAGAATACTTAATTTTGTTGGATCTTGTGTTTGGGTACATAAAAACAGCTACTCCAGACTCCAACAGAATAATGATGCCAAATAAGTAGACGAAGGAATGACTAGGACCCAAACGTTTACCATTGACTTGATTGGAAGTATGAAGAACAGCGCGAGTACTTTAGCACCCAGGCCAAAAGTAGTCGAAGAACACCATGTGGTTTTAATCAGTAAGAGTCAGTAACAGACCTCTTCACTTACCCCAGGATGGAGGGTATCCATGAGGATGTCCGTCAGCGAAAAGGTCCCAGTACATAACTTTAACCACTTAACAATATTTAAAAAGACATCTGCTATTCCAAACATTCTGACCGTGTGTTATACAATTTTGTATGATCCAGAAAAAAAAAACAACGCGAGAATCTTGTACTGAATCTTCTTTAAAAGTATGTGTCACGTTGTCTTTTTAACCGAGCATGTATATTTTCAGCTATCCATCAAGCACGCTTTATATTTTGATTATTATTTATTCACTGACCTTAATGTATCACTTAAGAAAAGTACCTACTCCAAAAATATTTACATTAAAATAGATTCTGAAGAGGCTTTAATATAAGTACCTAGAAAAGCCGAAAAAACTCACCAAAAGCTTTAGTAGTTACGAAAAGCACTAAATTACAAAGAAGTGATACTTATCACCATTGAAAATATAACATAAAAGGCGACCACAAAGTTGCTAGCTCTGCTTAAAACGGCCCATAATACTTTTTATAAAAAGGCCACAAAATTCAAATAAAATTTTAATAAGAAGCAAAAGTAGCCGCATTTGGAGGCTCGTGCATGCATCGCTGAGTTCTAGACTTTAAACCACTTTGGCTAACGAGGCGAACGCAAAAATGTCCATCTCTTTTAAAGTCTAAATCATTTCTCGCTTCGCTTTGAACGCATAAATAATTTTATTTTTTTAGTTGGAGGTGAACGGGGTTCAATGGTTAGTTTATACAGCCGTGATTTTTATTACGGGCTTATGTTGTAATAACATACCGATTACATCAATTTCGTCGTAATGATAAGTAACAACTCACAATAGGCATAAGCTTCAACGTCCCTTTGTGCCTATTGACCTTTTTTGTGTCCTGGTGATGTTGAGGGAAGTGAAAGTTATGTTATTCCTACTACTCCGCTATACTTTTCTGATTATATATATATTATATATGGTTTCGTTGCGGGATCCAAGACAGTTAAATTGTTTCTCTGGGACTTCGTCGAGCTTCACTGTCTCGGCGCTTTTGTGGTGGTCGCCACTGTTGATTCTGGCTTTCAGGAATTAGTTAAGATTAGATACCGCAATCGGGGTTCATAGTGATAGACAGCCATCATTCCATTCAAAACTTTCCGTCATAATCTCGTAAGTCTTAGACTTACTCACTCACTTAGGACTTAGTCATGTTGACCGTCTAGGATTTTAGATATTATATACAAAATACAAATTTGTATTACACGGCTCATTTTTAGGGTGGGTGGGTACGGCCAAAGGGTAAAAATGGGACCCTATTACCTACTAAGACTCTACTGTCCGTTTGTCCAGGCTGTATCTCATGAACCGTGATAGCTAGACAGTTGACATTTTTACAGATGATGTATTTCTGTTGTCGCTATATCAACAAATAATAAAAATAAAATTAAAGGGGGCTTCCCTACTACGATGGTGCGGAACCCTTCATGCGCGAGTCCCAATCGCACTTGGCCGGATTTTTTTTTTCATTGAATAATAACGATAAAATGTTCTGACTGATGATAAAAGTTTATGTCACGATGTCCCTTACCCCGCGTACCTATGTATAACAAACAATTAATCGAATCTTAGCAGCAGTAAGCTCATACTAAACTGTCACATGTTGACTAACCTTCACATTAAGTCAACATATGACAGTTCACACCTTCCAAGTCCGCCGATTAGCTCAGACGTGATTTTGATGTGAGCTCCGGACGAAACTGAAAGCTATAGAGCGGTAACCTTCCACTGGTACCTATTACTACCTATAACTGACACGTAGGTCACGTCGACTTTAGACACGTCCCAGGTAAACGCACGTGACCACAACACGTTTGCTAGGCGATGGAAATTGGTGGTAGACGAGTGAGCTTACTGCTGCTAAGATTCGATTATTTCCCCCCCCCCCCCACCCCTATTTGACCCAGTTTAATTTTTATTATTTGTTGTTATAGCGGCAACAGAAATACGTCATCTGTTGTTTCAACTGTCGAGCTATCACGGTTCATGAGATACAGCCTGGTGACAGACAGACGGACAGTGGAGCCTTAGTAATAGGGTCTCATTTTTACCCTTTGGATACGGAACCCTAAAATGAGCCGTGGAATACAAATGTGTAATACCTATCCTAGATGGTCAACATGATTGGAACAGCTGTTTTTTTTTCTAAGTGAGAGAGGAATGGTTTAGTTGGCGTCTAAACTCATCAAGTAAAACTTTGTGCCTCCATTTTATCATTGATTATCTGCCTGCTTTTTCCTAACTATGTTGGGGTCGAATTTCAGCTGAATACGATTATTTTCATAGAGCGATTGCCTATTTGACCTCCATGACCCAGTTAGTACTGGGTAATACGATACCCCTTGGTAAGACTGGTTTTCAGACTTTTGGGCCACTGACTACTTGTAACGAATTTCAAAGATTGCAAGACAAATGACAACCGGCTCTTTATGTTATGGTTGAGCACTCATCCAAGTACCGGCCTTGCCAAGCGCAGCTTAACCTTAAATATCGACTCGTGCGACTGTGTTCAACCACGGGCTCCTCTTCATCGTGAATAGAAGAAAATAAATACAAACTGTAAAATAATCTTCGCCGCCCTTTGAGACGGATTAAGCAACATCAAAAATGTTATGAATTTTAAGAAAATTAACATAATCTTTTTGAAAGCTAATGGTTCCTACTCTCTAACCGCCGCCATTAGGCAAATGTTGAGAAATTGTTCATGAATTATTTTTACGAACAATTAGGATAATGGAAAGCATACACTATGTTCTGTGATGAGTTTCTAAAGATATTGTGATTAAAATTAAATTAAAGTATTTACGTATCTTTTTTGTAGTACCAGCTTTGGAATTTCTTGAATTCTATAAAAACTAAACGGATAATTAACTTTTCTTTATGATAGAAATAACCATATTTTGCCCGCTCCGAAAAACGTAAAGTGAAAACGTAAGGTGCATTATAAAACTTAATTTATTAGATTCACAAAGAAAAAACTCGTTTTCAATCTTTATAATCCAAATTCACCTCATTGTTATTTAAAAGAATAAACCTATCTTTTTACTCGGATTTATAAAGCCAATATTTTAAAAGCCAGTGCATAATACTCTCTTTAATCTTTTACGTAGGCATTGGAATACAAAGGTATGTGTAATTCTAGAATATTTGTGGTTTGAAAATAAGCGAATGATAAAGAATTAGTTGACTTTCAGATGTTTGATACGAAGTTTAATTACAAAAGGTTCAACCGCAAAATACGGTGCACGATTAAATTTCACATATTTTCTGTCTTTTTCGTTAGAGAGGACTATGGTTTATGGGTTTATGGGATTACCTGATAAATCTATAACAAAGAGATTATTGATTGCTAAACTTGACAACTTGCCCAGCAGTGGGACAATATAGGCTACGTAAAAAAAAAAAACTTGACAATACAGCCCGCTTGCACCACAAATTATTTAACACGTTTACCGTTAAACTTTCTAAAAATATCGTTCTGCTGCTGTCAATAGTTTGAAGATGTATAATAAATTAAATTTATAATGATGATTAAATAAATAATGTCCGATAGAATGCCGAAGCCGAACCAGAAATTTAGTTACAAGTGAAATATCGAATGGAAGTAGTCGTAACAATTCGTTCAATTCTGGCGCTTGCTGAAAACCTTCTACTAACTAAACTTCGGCCCATTTTGGTCGAAACCGAAGGTGGTTTTTTTGGTCGAACCCTAAGCTTTGGTCGGACACTATAAATCATTGTTTCTTGCGACATAATATTGCTTCTTGCTTTTTATTAGGATAAAAAAACTCTTCGAAATACTGAGCATGTTTTAACAGTAAAAATGTATTTATAGAAAGGCAGTAAGTAGTTTTAATTGATATTTAAACAGTGTATGTTACTGTGTCTTTCACAATGTGTACGAGTTGGTCCTTCGGTACGATGTGGATTTGTGGCCTCGAGCTGATAAGAGTGATAACCCTTGCCCTGAAAAAGTTGATAAAATAATTCTTCTTTATTTTCTTTTATTTTAAAAGCATTATGATGACTCTTTCTTTCTGAAAGTGCTTTATTAGAGTTCAAAAGTTTATGGCACGTATCTGTCTTTATTCTGTAATTTATGAGGACGTCTTAAAAGAATAATGGAAAAGTCTTAACAATTTACATTGTTGTGATGATAATATTACTTTTCCATTTAGTTTGATAAGTATTATTTTTGTAAAGTATTTTATTTATTTGTTGATAACGATGTTCCAGACTATGTCATGTTATATGTTAAATTAGTATAAATACTATTTGGTATAAAAAACTTAATTTACGATGTGTTTGGCTATACCGGTTCCGGGGCTAATTTTGCACAAAAGTAGAAAATGAAAAAGTAATTTTATGTTTTTTTTTTTAATTAACTTTATGCAAATTTTTCAAGAAAATTTATAAAATAATTTGATAGCCTCATGGTTTTCCCTTGCAATAAGATCATTTGCATTTGCACGTCTCTAGGTCTACCTACATTCAAAGATATTAGCATTTCATTGAACATACCCTAGATCAGCCGATTAGAAAAACAAAATGGCTGCCATTCGCGGGGTGTAGGGTTAGGAGTATTTATAAACATGTATTTGTCGATAAAAATGAGTAAATAATATGCCTTTAAAGTATCGGTAACCGGTAGCCAAACACATTGTATATACCTACATAACAGACTGAATCAATAACAACAGTAAATATCTATAACTGGGAATCAGTTTGCAACACGCAAATAACGCTACCGGTTTTTTTGAACACAACATACGACACCAAAGGGCTGTCCAGCCACCTCAAAATACAAAAATAAACTTACACGGAAACTACACATCCAAAACTCCAATACTTCGTCACATGGGACACTTAATATAGGAAAATGACCAGAAAATGTGAAGACAAATAAGAATAGTTGGCCTTTCGGGCAAGCACTTTAGCAAACCCAAGTAATTTATTTAACTCTTAACGCTCACTTAGAGAAACTCTCCTGCGTCTAGCGTATCCAAAGTGAGCCCAATTTTTCATAGTCGAGGAGATTGCTAGCAGTGCATTGCGGTCGGCCTACAATTCTAGGCATAAATCTAGAGCTCCTCGCCTACTCGAATGCATTTACATACTAACGAGACGTTAACGATGCGACTTTGGCATTATGGAGTTTTTGTTTTTTAAGTTCTTTTTAAAAGCTTTTATTTCATTCAGATGGTATAATACATGGTTTACCAGCTGCCGCACATGTAGAAATAATTAGAAATATCTTTTAATATGACCATTTATTTGCGACATAGCCAAATTTCAGAATGCACAGACTTAATCACTGATACTTAAACGATATCTTGTCTAAACCAGCTTAAGACAATATTTTGTAGTCACGGGTTACTACTACGTAACGATATCAATTTAAAACTCAGCTACAACTTTGCTGTCCAAGTTTCAAGCACCTTACACCTTAAAATTCAAAACCTTGGTTTTTACGCATCATTCTCTGGAGACTTTGCATAAAAGTGCTAGAAGCGGATAAAAAAACCGTTTTAAATAATTTTGAAATCGGTTAGAAAATTCAAAGTGGCAGAGATTTTTCATATTCAGACAGATTGCCAACTGTGCCAGCCTACAGTTCTAGGCATAAATCTAGTCTAATGCAGGTCCATTTACATTCCAACGAGGCGGGAACGACACGTTTTTATGAACGGAAAATGGGCTGATTTATTAGAAACAGTTTTGCGTGGGTAATTAAAATAATTATGTGGTCGGGATTAATATTTTGAGTTATTAAATGTGGGTGTTGTCTGTTTAATTGTTTATTTATTTAGATAGGTTAATTGTGGTCTAGCCAAGCTTTACATAATAAACCGATTTTGATGAGTTAATGAGTGAATGAGACTTCCTAGTAATTTGAGCTCCTGTTGGCTAATTAATTAGGTTCCATGAATCACAACATCACGCCTGTAATCCTACAAAGATTAGGCAGAAGTATATCCTTAGTATGCACCAACATGCTAGTGAGCGTATTGCCATCAACCAGGTACAAATCTAGGTTCTCGACTGCTCAAGTCATTTTAAAGCAACGGTTTTTATTCAATGTGTTGAATGCTTAGAAGACATTGACGGCCATGTGATTAGTATTTTTACATCTTGTACACGAATAGATATCGTTTCGTCTTCGTCGCGTACAATACAAACAGCTTTAAATCCATGCCAGGTATGTAAGAGGCAGTCCGTTGATATATAGGGATGTAGCGACAATGCTATTACTGCCCAAGTGAACGCAACGCAATTGTACTTGATTGCTTGCAAAACTAGTGTTGTGCTAGCATAACTTGTTGTTGCATAAGTTGTCGTGTCGAGTTAGAAAGGAACTTCACCAGTCCAATTGTTAAGTTGAGTTGTACTTCGATTGTTCAATTTTGGTTAATACATTGAATACTGAAACATAATAATTGTACCCTACGGTAATTTTTCAAGTACCTATAACAAGCTCGCTTGTGTTATGCTGCGTAGATCCATAATTAATTGGGATAACAGCAGTAGAACGATTAGAAATGTTGGTCTAGCAATAAGCTGGCCTTTTAGGAGTCACAAAAGTTGTGCGAACTCATTATTACTTCTGGAATGGACTTCACAAAGTAGATAAGTAAACTCATAGCTAAGTTATTATGCGCTAAGAAGAAATATAACCACCACCAGCACCAACCAACCAGCGTTGTGCTGTGGGCTCTCCATAGTACAGCATCATGCTGAGTGGTAACTGCTTCATCTGCTTGTCGCAGTCACAACGTGCTAGCAGTCAACTTTTTTTTGTTTCGTCCTTTTGTATTTACGACTATTTGTAATGTGTGTGTGTTTTGTTTGGGTGTGTGTTTTATATTGTTTGTTTGTTTTGTTTGCATTGTATATGTTTATTGTTTAATTATTTTTTTTGTAACTTTCTTAAGCACGTCATGTCCCTGCGACAAATAAATATTTTTCTTTCTTTCTTTCAAAACCGATTTACAACAGCAAAGCTTCTTGTTCCCACACAAAGCTTGTCTGTCTCCAAACTGTGATTAATTCCTCATACATTTTCACTGCACTACAGATCAACCAGGAAATGACTAATTCTAATGAATAGCGCAGGCTTGCAACGCATATACAATTATTATTATGATAACATACTCAACACGGGCGAGGATAGCTGCGAGCTTGCAGCAATTTGGCTAGCCTTAGGCGCAAAGCAGATTGTTGCTTGTCGGTCTCATGTTTATGAATGTACAGGTAAAATAATAAAGTATTTTGAAATGATAATATTGAACGCATAACGGTAAACAGGTGGATATTCAGAGAGTTACGGATGAAAGATGGTCACAAATTATTACAAACTAGCGGACGTCACGTGGTTTCACCCGCGTAGTTCCCGTTCCCGTGCCCGTACGGGGATAAAATATAGCGTCAGTTACTCAGTAAAGACGTGGCTTTCTAACGGTTAAAGAATTGAAATCGGCGAAGTAGTTTTTGAGTTTATTCATTACAAACATACACACAAAAATACAAATCTTTCCTCTTTATAATATTAGTGGAGAAGTGTAGATGTAGATTGGTATTCAAAGAGCAAAAAGTGACGACATCGTACAAACAGCCGAAAACTCATGGCTCAGACTGGCACAAGACAGAGTCAGCTGGAACAGTCTGGAGGAGGCAAAAGCGTAAAAAGCCTTACACCTAACAATACTATCTTATCTTAAGTACAACCACTAACATTACTAACAAATAAATGAACAAGTACACAACACGTTAAATCCTTTTTTTGTTGTATGTCTAACAATTTTTTTTTTTCTCATAGCAGTGTTCATTGTTTTAGTATTTAATGTTAGTATAATAATTCCTTAATTTTTTACAATTTGTAACTATTTATTTCAATGTTATTATTTTTTTAAAGTGTAGTTCTCCAAAGTTTAATTGGAACTATTTGTTTTCTTGGTTATAAGTCAAATTACTTTTTTTTCTCACAGCAGGAAGGTTTTTTTTTGTGTACATACATTGCTTTAGTATTTACGATAAGTTAGAAAGAAAGAAATAATACCGAATAGTAATTGTGGTTTTTCTTAGTAGTTCTCCTGAGTGCTAACTGTACTTGCCAAACAAAAAGTTTACCAAATGGGGTTGAATGTACGCATACTCTACAATTGACGAAATGGGATTCAATGTATGAAGATTAAAATAGTTACGAAATGGGACTTTTGTGATTCTATTTTGTTTAGTTGTCGAAATGGTAAAGCAGTGCAAGTACGTACTTTGCATCGATTAGACATCGAGATCGCTAAGGTTGTCATTTTTATCGATCTTGTTAACGAATTTCGAGGTACGTAACACGCGACGATAAGATTTATCGTGATCCAAATCGAGCATGAAGGTATGAGGACATCTAAAGACAAAACATTTATGGTGGTATATCTGTGGCACGACTTATGTCCGAGATATTTAAAAAAACCTTTTTTTCATAGGTGTTTGGCATTGTAAACAATGTTTAAGGGTTTATTTCAGAGAAACTACCAGTATTTACCAAAATTTCTGTTCATTTTAGTAATAATATAGAAAATATCCCATCTTCTTGGCGTCATCGTGTTAACCTTTGCCAAAAAAAAGATTGTTGTTGACAGACTTGACAGTTTGAGAAAAAAACTTTGGTGTTTCGAAAATTTAATTTTAATCAAAGATAAATACCTATGTCAGTAGTTCGTCTTTACAATAACAGGAATATTTCACCTTTAAACGTTCTCGGAGATTGCTGAATCAGCAAGGCACGTACATTTGTATTTTTATACTGAACAGTTTTTAGGTTAAACCGAGATTCGTCCAAAATATATGTTTCTCTATTATCTCTAGTTAAGTAATAAACAGTCCTAAGTCAGTTATTTTGGCTGAAAAACCAGCAAATAGCTGTAACAAGCAAGCAAGGATTCCAGTGCTTTAATCAATTCAACCAACTTTTACAATATTTATCATCATCCTAAAGTTTTCACATCACAGTGGTGTTCACTACTGGAAATTAAGAGCACTATCACAATAATGATTGGACCAACAGCTAAATGTACCTTCCCCAAGGACACAGTCCGCACACAAATTAATGCACATGTGTACTATGGGGATTAAACTCACAACCTCTGAGTTAGCAGGCGAGTGCTCTACTACCTGAGTAGTAGACTGACTGATCACAGAGGCAGTCATAATAATGACTGTGATAAAGGTTTAATGCTGCTAATGGTTTTTTTACAGACATGGAGGGATCTCAAATCAAGGGCCAAGAGTGCGAATGGAAAGAGGGTTTGAGCCTGCAGTTAACATCGCACACCTAAAACAGTTTTAGCATAAGAAAATAAATAAGTAGGTATTTGGGCACAAACTGTGTGTTAATGCTGTAGTACCCTTACCCTGCCTACCCCTCTCCCCCGAGGTCCTGCTCTGTTAGGTCGCCAGTACCCGACCATACCCTACGCATTCAAGGGTGCGTGGAGGCGTGCGCCACCAGCAAGTACTGCAAGGAGCGCCCGTCTACTATTGTGCGAGATTGTCCTAGTTTGACTGGACCCCAGGATCTGGCCATCCAAAACACCTTGTATTAAAATAACTGCCACGTCTCGAATCACTCGAAAAAGACGAACAAAATCTTCTGAGAGAGTTCCAGAGGATTGTTCGTGTCTCTGAGACGTCGCCTCCGAATATGCATCACATTGTGATGGTGCTGCCGTTCTCATCACCCAGCAATAAAATCATATGTCCTAAACCCATTATATTAATGATAGATAGGCTTATCGCGCTTTTAGAGCTCGACAGCGTAAATCTCAACCGTCAAAATGTCATTTCGTACTAGATTACTCTAAAATTTTAACGATTGTAAACTACGAACGATTCTAGAACGACAATGCAACGTTAGAATCGTTAGATATTAGAGTAATCTACCGATCGTTAAAATAGTAGTTACGTAATTGCGACATCTATTCGATTCGATAAAAACTCATTGCCGAGAATAAATGTCAGATTTATCGAATCGAATCCTACGTACTTGCACTGAAGTTACGAGATGGGACGGAGCCACTAAATGTACTTACTGGATAATTAAAGCTAAATAAATCAATAAATAACGGGAAGCAGGTATGTGTTGTAGATAATGGGAAGACGTTTTTGACTCAGATCCAGCTGCTCCCAGTCCTGAGCCCAAGCTTCGAAGGGCCTCATGAAGATCGTCAAAATCACGTATAGCAAATTTGGTAGCATGCGCGTTTGCGGTCACAGATCACTGTTACTCACACTGGTGAAGCTGTTGACAACTGCCAGTAGAGTAGTCGCGCCGTTAAACTGCTACTTATTTAGCTAACACCCCCGTTTGTGGTTCAGCGGCAGAAACATCTTTTTTAAGTTGCTTAAAAGGAGGTTAGTTTTTAACTATCTTAAAAAAGGAGTTTATGCATCAGGGGAGTACAATTATTGCTAACTTTTAAACTGACCGTTTTTTTTCTCCCTAATATTTTCGAAATCATGAATTTTTTAAACACATCGGGAATATGGACAGATCTGATGACCAATCGAATTGTCTTTCATTTTTAGTTCTGGCTCCTAACGAATCTCATGTCCGTGAGTGGTACGACCGTAACTTCGGCCGAAACTACGGATTTCGTGCATAGAGAGTAGACCCCCTGTTCCAACTTAACCCCTCGACGTAACACTAGCTAAACATCAGCACGACTTTGTTACCTCCCTTATAAGTTACAGGTTGACTTCTTGGTTCGTGTTGCGTTCACTAAACTTCGTAATATACAGGTTTTGAGAAGTAGTTCGCCTTTGTATGGTAGTTGTCAGTGTTATTGAATTTACATTAGTTAAAATGGCTTCCTCAACTTACTTACTGTTGTCCTGCATGGTACAGTGCACGTGGTCGTACGCAAGTGCGTATTACAGAAATCAGGGCATTGAGGTATCATAGGTGTGTGAAAATATTTAAGGATGTTGTATAGGGCATCCAACAAGGATCTCTAATCAGCTGTCTCCTAAATGGGTCGAATATAGGTGTTGAAATTTTTCGTGGGATAGCTAAATAATTATATTTTCGTGATTACGATGTTGGTCCCATACGTAAAGTTGTTTAGTTTGTTGGTCTGTACTACGCAACTGAATATGACCACATGTTTCAGATACACGCTGTATAATTACGTTTATTTGTAAGCTAGCAGTTCGCCCGCGAATGCGTCCGTTAAAACTGTGATAGCTCGGCTAATATACATGATATAAATGTAATGTATAGCCTATAGCACCAACAAATAATGTAACTTTCTGCCTATGAAAGATTTTTTATAATTGGACCATTCGTTCTGGAGATTACCCACTACGTACAAGCAAACAAACATGTTTTACCTCTTTTATAATATTGGTATAGAAGCCACCAGATTAGATTCAGATGACATTCATCAGCTGTCCCACGGCTAATTAAATGGATGGAACACGAGTTCGGAGACCGCTCGGTGGCTGGGGTCAGTGAACATCTCAAGGGCGCTGGGATTCCATGCTCTGTATTATATACCAACTAACAATATAATTCAATAAAATATATAAATATTTTTTTTTATTAAAGGAAAAAACAATGTTCAAATGAATCTATATATAATATAAGCTCCGATTCACGGTTATTACTCACAGAGTGTACAACATTTTTATCGTTATTTAGGGGTTTTGTATTAATTGCTAAGTTGTTTCGGAGATCTAAGCGTAATGCGCAGTTTTTCGTTACACAAATTACACATAATTATGTATACTTTTCTAATTATACCGTCTGGTATTTATGTTATTATGTCTAAACACGTAATCCTGAAATATAAAATGTAATCAAAGCCTCTTTTGTGATCTCGTAACATAATTTTTATTTTTAGTTTTCATAATTATTTTTACTAGAAAAACTGATTATGAAATAACAAAGTACAAAAGCTGCAAATATGATACAATATTCTCTATTGTAGAAATGGTTTTGTCTGCGAACTCAATTATACTATTTTAAAAAGTTTACAGTGTAATTTTCGTGCAGTGTTAAATTAATACTGTGTTAGTTAAGTTGTAACTTCAATTTGGAAATCTAATAAAGGTCGTTTTCACTAACGCTATAGCCAATACTTACATGAATGCTTTGCGATATTGCGATATCGCCTCTGTTGTAGTAAGACCACAGCGTCGTAAAGCCAGTGGTCATCTGTAGTTTCTGCCTACCCTCATGGGGAATAGGTGTAAGTTGTTGTTTTTTTTTTTTCGAAATGGCATCTCGTAGTTCAACCTGAGAGGTTGTCGTCTGCTTAACCGGACAATCCTGTGGATGCCTTAAGTGTAAGGCCTCCAGCCAGGGCAAAAAAAAAAAACTAAACTACTACACGGTAAGGGCACCCCCTGCGGGGTACGGGCCTCGGCTTAGGGCGTCGCTGGGAGAGGACAGCAAGGGGCCAGGCTGGATCGGAGTGGTGTCATTATTTAGGGACTGACTGGACTACAGGCTCAGCAACGCGGGCTGGCACGAGCAAGGGACGGGGAGGGTTCGTATCGGGGCGTCGCGACGGTCCTCGACGGCGAGGACGGAATGACGGCTGTTTGCGTCTGTGCTTCTGAAGCGTGCTAGTTTCCTTCCTGCTCTCCTGGAGGAGGGTTGTAGCGTCATCGGGATCGACTAAAGCATGCCTTGGGCGGTGGACCTGACTGATTCGCGAGGGTTCGTAACGAGCGGCCGCTGCGATCAGGGGATTACGATGTCTAACGGCAGAGTCGAAAAAGCGCTTGGAAAGGCGCTTCATGAACTGGGCTATTGTGGGGGTTTTAAGGTCTAAATGTAGACGGTCATTGCGGACATAATATGGAGCTCCCGTGACTTTACCTAAGAACCGGTTTTGAAGGACCTGCATCCCATGGAGATATTTAGGCTTGGCGTGAGCGTACACGACACAAGCGTCGGTCATGATGGGACGGATCACCGCGGTAAAGAGACGCAATATGCACCTGAGAGACATTTTGCTCTGTTCCGTAATCAAGTAATGAAGCCTACTCATCGCGAAGGCAGCTCGATCGCGAGCTGCTTTGATATGTGGCCCGAAGGTCAGATGGTTGTCGAGTATGACTCCTAAGTATTTGGCTTGCTTCTCCTAGGGGATAGGCTTGCCGTACATGGTGATCGGAATGGGGGAAGTGACTTTAGTTGTAAGTTGATGTTTATGTTTAGACGTAGGTATATATAAAGGGTGGATGCGACACCGACGCACAAAGGATATATTCTGAACCCCGAACATGAACATTTTTCGCGGCAATTTACACCAGCGCCCTTGCGTCAGCAGTTCCATACATTTTTAACCGACTTCCAAAAGGAGGAGGTTATCAAACCGTCAGATTTTTTTTTTGTTTGTATGTTCAGCGATATCTTCGCCAATTCTGAACCAATTTTGATGGTTCTTTTGTTATTAATATTATTTCGTAGACGTACTACTAGTAGACTTAAACGGGACTACGTTTAAGTTTGGTGAAGATCTGATGCTAATTTTCGGAGATATACAAGGGAACTCTTCAATATTATATCATCTTTCATGGGGTACTGTTTGAAATGTTACAATAAAATATCTCCCCACATTCTTCAACTGAATGAGACGAAATTTTAATCTTGTATAAAACGCACACTATGTAGGCAAGCATATTATAAGTTGGGGGATTACATTGATGATAAAAATGCTTGGCTAAATGCTGGTCCTGCTCCACAACCGTAGTTGCAAACTAATTGATTGTACTGGTCGGGCATTATTTGAGTCTATCGACTCGCAAAGAAGAAGAAGAATTGATTCCCATGTTAATGTATTGTGGAAGCTGCAGAAGATTGTAAAATTATACCTACTTGCATGTATAGATTCCAGTTTTTAGTATTATATAATTGCATAGCACATGTGTGAGTACTTTGTACTGTTCAGCCACCACTTACATTTAGTTATCTTTCATTGACTTGAATATGCCTTGGTGGCTGAGAGAATGTCATGCTCACTCAAATGTCTCGCTGATGGTGGCGGGTGTGTCGGGTCACTTAGTTCCCTTAAATATGGTCGAGTTGAATGGCGCCGATACATGCGTCATGTTCGTGAACGGGCGCTCTCAGTTGGGACTGGTCATCTCTTAGCTGCCACGGTTCGTTCATTTTAATTACTTTATTTTTTTAATTTTTGATTTGTTATTTTACTCTGGACGCTCTTAATGTGCACGTCTTTCTACATCGTTCTCACATATATGTATAATCTCAACATGAATGATGTAACCAAGATTTTGTAACAATATTTTGATTTAAAAGAGTGTCCATGGAGTTTCTTGCCCGTTCTTCTCCATAGAGATCTACGTTAGTAGTAGTAGTACAGTACTTTCTCAAGTTATCATGCCTTGTGACTGTGACTGTAGCTTTGCTTTTTTTGTATTTTCGACATTCAAAAGTGCCGTAATGGTTTAATTGAAATAAATGATTTGAGTTTGAGTTTGAATTAGACGGCAAATTGGTCGTGATTGCTGCAATCGCTTAGATGTTTATACGACATCATGACGTAACATCACGCCTTGTCTACTATATTGAAGAGTTCCCTAAAACGTAAAAAAAAAACTTTTTTGCAAAAATTAAAACCAACTTCAAAAACACAAAAAAGTGAAAAATAACTTTAGCTTCAGAACAGAAAGTCGGTGGCAAAAAAAAAAACTGAATCGAAGCAGTTTTTTATTTGTTCATATTATTATGCATTGGTTAATAATTATACGATAATAATTAAGGTCGGCAGACACAATTAAAAGAAAATCTCATTCGTCTATTTCAAGTTTCGTGAAATAATAAAACTTACAAGAAAGCCCATGAACTTTTCATTGTACAACGAAAATGAATACGCTTATGAGATGAATATTAAAACTTAAGCGCTTATCTTTGCGAATATCTTGCAGATACAGCTCTACTATTTGCACTTATTACTGAATCAGTGCAGAATGTAGAAACAGTGTTAATTAAAGTGCATATTTGCGTACTTTTGATTTAATTTAATATCTTCAGTGTTTAGATTTTGGGGGTTAAGTTGTTATAATATTTCAACACGTGCGAGCATTCATTTATATGTGTATTTAGTTTATTCACATTCGAAATATCTGAAGAAATTGCCTTGCCACATTAATGTGAGCATGGAATCACATTATGTAATTGAAGTTAGATAATGGTTTTAGGTATGGATTCTGCATTTGAGTTTCCTTATAACTTATTGCCCATAACGTTATACTGCAAACTTTATGATAGAGAAATAATCATAGAAACATGAAAAAAAGGGAAAGTTACTCTGGTCCGTCAATGTCCATGGCCACATGGGCTATACACTGCGCCAAAACCCCTGTCCTTGGCCTTCCACGTTCAGTCTGTCTCAACCACCTTCAGTCACCAATTGAACTAGGTGGGAGCTACTCTTGCTACTCCACGTCTGGTTTTCTCCATCGGCCATCGGTCCTTCGACAGAGTTGATCAGCTAGTGCTGCAAGCTGCAGTGCAAACCGCAGCTTGCTGGCTCTCAAAATCAGACTTAGAATAATAAGTATAATATATTGTTCCCACTGCTGGGACACACGGTCTCCTCTCTAAATGAAGGAATTGGCTATAATCCACCACGCGGGCCCAGTGCGGGTTGGTAGATGTCACATGTCTTCGAATTTTTTATTCTTAGACATGCCGGTTTCCTCACAATGTTTTCCTTCACCGTTTTTGAGAGCAATGGTGATGAAATAAATTACACAAAGTAATGCATCTGCCTGGATTCGAACCCACGGCTTACTGATCGTAAGTTGGGGCCGCCACCACTGGGCCATCGCTGCTCTCGGTAAATCAAACTTAATACATCTCATTCAGTCCAACCATCATAATATGCCATTGACCTGCTCTTTTCAGTACCATATAACGTAACACACTTACTAGGCAAGGAAGTACCTACCTGTAAAAGGGTGAAAAGTCCCCTGCATGAGTCCCACGCAACTCAGTCAGTTGTGAGTGCTAATTCGTTCACACGACTCGCCCCAAACCGACTTTTACCGGAAAAAGGGCTGTTTTTTTATACCGTGAAACATTTCAGAAGTATTTGGCTTCTTGAGAATTTTAAACAGGTTAGACAAGCACCACAATATGTGTGACACTCTCAATCACAATCTCAAGTCGACAAGTTCGTCATGCAAAATGTTAATACCTAATGCACATGCAGGAAATGCAATTATAATACGCATGCCATGCATTGAAACATATACTCAACCTGTACTGAGTGTAGTTACTGAGTGATCCTGCATCCAGGCCTGGATCTTTATCGCGGAATTAAAACGAAATATTATTTTGCATTACATTGAATGTTTATTTAACTAAATGCATGTTTTTAATCTTTGTTTCCTTACCAATCCCATTCGTTTCACCTGCTGAAAATCTCCCACCTGGACATGAGTTGCCATGGCTGACCTGGAGGTCTTTAAATAGACTCCGGACCCAGGTTGGCCGCAGCAAGGAAAACCTGCTCAGGTTTTTTTTCGGATGGGAAATCATCAAATGACTTCTCCCGCTCTTGGCGGAGCAGGAGGGAGTGTCAGACTTTTACTGACTAAAACCCATCCATGTTCCTTCATCGCCCTTTGTGTTCCGGGGCCACGGTATCTTATGAATCTGCCCTGGAGTGTAAATGTGGTGCTGTTCCACAAACGATGGGGCACTTAATATCGTGTCCTGCGTGTCCTGTTGTTTGTTCACTGCAGGAACTGATGGACGCTACCGAAAGCGCCAAACTAGTCGCTCAGTTCTGGGCCGACACAATTTAGATTGCCATCGACACGCTAAGAAGAAGAATCTTTGTTAAAAGATTAAGTCACAAGTATTCGATTTATCTAAGTATATCATAAGACCCAACAATATACAAGTATCACACTGCATTAAAGCACTGTTCCGCTTAACTAATCAATATATAAATACCCGGTAAGCCTTATTCTCCTATAAAGCTACGCTTTTTCAAAGACCAGAAATAAATTCCCAGCAGAAACATCCGCAAATCATATTTAAAGCTAATCACGCTTAAAAGAAATCAAATTTACGGAAAGGTAAAAAAGAATACGTATATTTAGTATCAGTCCCAATGTGATCATTCGTCCGAGGGGACTGTTCACACGAGAAACCCCAATAATGTTTGTGGTTGAATTTCATTTATACCGAGTTTTGGGTCACATGGACCTGCGGACGGAAATATAGGAGGCTGAAATATATACAGGGACGAGGTTTTTTTAGGTACACCGAAAACAGGTTAGTTGCCAGCGCAAAATCTGGATAGAGCCAAACAAGACGCAACTTTTTACCTCTTAAACAGTCGTTTTCCCACGACAAAAATAAAAAAAAATATTCGCGTATTGTTTGGAAAAGAAAATGTACTATTTTTATAGTTATGTCGTTGAGATTAAAACTAGAACACACAACGTAGCTGTGTTGTTACGTCACTTCAGATAATCAGATCCTAGATAAATTTACTTCCAGTTTTCATTAATATTATCACTTATAGGAAACCCAAAACACTTCACAAATTGCAATATATTAGTCAGTAAATCAATCAGTTTATAAAGTAAAAATAAAACATAAATTATATATATTATACTCTATATTTATCGAGGTTCTCATATTCGTACTCCACTTAAGCATAAGCTACTACTCGTAATAAAGTGTGACATTTCATCATTAAAATGATAAAACTAACAAGCTCACTCTGAAATAAATTTCGGCAACCCTAATTGTTGTATCCGATATCAACGTCGCTACAATTACAGCAAGCACTAACCGTAATTAAATTTGTATTTACGACGCAATAATTATAGTCACTAGTGGTAATTAATTACCGAATACTGGATAATTATTAGCGTATTCGGGTAGTGTTACCGCTGGTCATTACCGATTTTGAGCTAAGCTAAGCTATATGTTTACAGTCAAAGAGTGGGAAGTTATCCAGCAACTTTACAGCGCTCTAACGCGCTCACATACTTTAAGCTGGCTGTCTATTAAAGCAGAGAGCTAGGATGCAAGGGGTTAAACTGATATTTATCAGTTAATAGTAACGTGTAGGTATTTGCCGTTGTCTGTAGAAGGTATAGGTACATCTGAGCAAACAGATTTAAAGTCATTCAACTATTTATAATGACCCTTCGCAATGTTCTGCTTCAGAGACCAAAAACTTTTTAAAATAAAACCGACTTCAAAAACATTGTGTTTTTGAAGTCGGTTTTATTTTAAAAAGTTTAAGTGAAAATAACTTTAGCTTCTTAAGTCGGTGACTTTTGTTTGTTTGATTCAGTTTTCTTGGCAAAAAATAATCATAAAAATAGATTGACCGTTGGCGAGGATTTCGCTGAAAATACAAACAAAAAAAAACAAATGAATTAAAAACCTCCTCCTTTTGGAACTCGGTTAAAAATACCACGTTTTAATAGAGAGACAGAAAGGAATGTTCACCATTATCACGCTATGTTTTGTAAATGATGGGCTGCCGACGAGAATGACGGCTTTACAACGGAGATGGAGGCTTTAAAAGTCCAGTTTAAAAGATTAATGGCCATGTCCTAGATTTTTTTGTGCGGAAGAAATTCGGTTTTTAAAATGGAAATTTTTGGGTCGCAATTGGGGAGGCGGAAATTGAAGAGATTTTTCTGTAACAGGCAGAATTTTAAGGATGAAGAATATGATTTTTATGATTGTGATTATGAAATGTTTGTACTTCCGAGTTAATGCCAACAAAAAAAAACTTAAACAAACATTTTTTGTTGTGGGTTCAGTAAAGTTTCACCAAAACTCCATTGACAAATTTTAATTTTACAACCAAGGTTTCGTATACTATTTATTCCGCAAATGTTTTATTTTAAAAACACTCGTTTTACAAACATTTATTTGGCAAACACTTCTTTTATCAAATGATATTTAATCATTTATACATTTTTCATTTCTTTTAAATGTATACATTTATATAAATCACGTTTCGGCAAAATAATTTACAGGCTAGTTTTTTTTTTTTTTTTATGGAAAAGTTTAGGAAATGCATAGTTTTTTCACAACATGCAAACAAGCATACTCCATGCATGCAGCAAGCAATCAGCAAGCATGCAGCAAGCATTCAATAAGCAAGCAGCCACCATGTAGTATGCAATCGTTTGTCAAATTATTATTTTACGTCATTAAATAGTAGTTTATCGGATAATTATTTTGTTAAGTGAATTATTTGGTAAACTTGTTGTTGTATAATAATGAAATGACAAATAATGTTTTGCCAATCGATGCTTGGCACCGTTGTTACAAAATGTGTGTTTAATAACGCCTACGTTAAAACTTATCGCAATATTTCAATGACGCGCCTTATTTACCTCACCTCAGTAGGCGCGTCAATTAAGTTCTGCAATAATATTTACAAACATGGCATGACATTATTAAGCAATACCGATGCATAATAATTGAAAACAAATTAAGGACAGCTTCGTTGGTCTAGCGGTCACAAGTGCGACTGCTGAGTATGAGATCCTTATTTATTTTTTCGGATGGGAAATCATCAAATGACTCCTCCCGCTCTGGGCGGAGCAGGAGAGAGTGTCAGACTTTTACTGACTAAAACCCATCCATGTTCCTTCATCGCCCTTTGTGTTCCGGGGCCACGGTATCTCTTTCGAATAGTCCCGCAGCCCCGGCAGGCTTCGGCGTTTGCGGACCCCTCCATTGTTGCTGACTCTCTTTGAGGCGCGCGTGGAACGTGGAACACGAACGCGCCGTCGACACGGTTTTTGTACCTCTTTATCAGTTAATAATTAACAACATTATAGTTAAATTAGTATTTTAACCTGAAGTCCCATTAATCGATATTAAACAAGCCAATTACTAATAACCAATAAATAAATATTGGAACTGCGATTACCACAAATCGGTCAGCAATGACAGCAGACACCGGCATTGTTTCATACGAATTAATTATTGAAAGTGATACTTCGGTTCGTTTTAAAGCGAAATTAATCGTCGTTTGAGTGTTATCTTTATTTAAAACAATGGCAGCCGTGAACGAGACAATAGTTTCGGTGATCGCGATGATTGGGTAATGTTCAACCTAGAAACACCGACCTTTGATACTTTTAAGTCCCCTGTAATAGGAGGTAAGCCTAATGTTATTAACTGAATGAATCAAAACATGAATAAAAAAAAATCTAGATAAAGACTGCACGACGGCACGGTTGACGCAGTGGCTGAGTGATTGGTTGCTGCGCTGCGTGTCGCGGGTTCGATTTCCGCACAGAACAAATATTTATATGGCTTACCGGTAGTTTTTCCGGGTCTGGATGTTTGTGTACGTGAGTTTAAATGTTTATAAACGCACCCACGATACAGGATATATTCCTAGTGTGGGGGGATATGTTTTATTAAAAAAGAAAGTGACGTTTGTGACAACAATTATGGGAATTTCCAAAGATTACTAGTATGAGATTACTTGGACTATCGATAAACCTCTGTTATTCCTGTTGTGCACTCTGAGTGTTCGTGCTTGCGTTTAAACCAACAAGAAAGCAGAAAAATGTAGAGACTTTGTCTTCTAAATAACTGTCCTTTCTTTGGTATTGTTCGTCGTTGGGCTCCTTGAGTTATAAGTCGAGCTTCATGACATCTGACTAATGCAAGCACTGACTGGACAGGCCCACTAAAATCTGTGTGGTTCTTTCTTCAAAAGACCATCTCAGACACTCATAGTCCTCATGTGAATTGAGCAAGACTATGTCTGGACTTTAAAAGAGACTATGACCTCTGAGTTTGTTTCGGCTGTTTCTTCTCAAAGTAGTCAGGTAAGAAACACCGGCCCCATCTAGTTTTAAAAAAGGACGTGTAAACGTGTTTGTAAAAACCTACTTGCAAAAATAAACATCATTTCATCATTTCATTTCATTTTAACTAAATATGGTGTTCGGAAGTTTAAATCCATCTTGAATTTCGAACATGACTAACTCGCAACGTGCTCGCGTTGTTGTTTATGAACCAAAACGTGAGAACGTTTCAGACAGAACTATGCATATACTGGCTAGATCCCGTTGGGTACTTTCCCGATTCCCCAAAACTATTCTTGTGGTTTAATTTTTCTTCAAGTTCCCTTTTACTATACAAGGAGTTCTTTCCTCTTAATACTAGAGCTATCTTCGTACACCACACACAATCGATCACACGACCGCACTGGTATTTAAAAACGTCACTAGGTACAAGCTACGCGTGGGACTATGAGTAATGGCTTACATATTACACAGTGTTTGGCTGGATGCCAATATATGCCACACTGTCACGCTGTCAGCACTGCACAAAAGAGGAGGGTATCAATTATAAGCGCTGAACACTTTTCCTGTTTTGTTTGGTGGTCGTTGTTGCATTTAGACGGGGATGTAAACGAGTGGCTGTTTGATAAGATAGATTGATTAGTTGTTCTTGTAAACAGAGAGATAACTTTTTTTGTGTGGGAAATCATCAAATAGGGGGCCCCGCTCTGGGCGGAGAGGAAGGGATAGACTTGTGCTGACTAAAACCCACCCATGTTCCTTCTTAGCATTTTGTGTTTCAGGGCCGTGGTATCTCTGTCGAACAGTCCCGCAGCCCCGACAGGCATTGGTCCTTGCGAACCCCTTCCATTTTGCTGACATCTCTTTGGGACGTGCGTGGAACACGAACCCGCCGTCGACACGGCCTGATAACAAATCTTTAATGTTCTGGTAATCATTAGCCTATAGCAGTCCACGACTCTTTATGGCGTACCATAATGTATAAAGGTGGAAGGAAAATAAATATAGTAACAATTATGGACCCTGTCGGGAACCACATAGATTAATTAGGAGAGACGAGGAAAAGTACTGGCTGTTTATTTCAGTTATTATGGAATACTGTTTTATTAATGCAGAATTTAATTTAAGAGTAATAATTATTGTTTTATAAATTATATAGATTTATATAATAAACATTGTAAATGAATCAAAATAATATAATATAATAACATAAATTATTGTTTTATTAAATTCTAATTATTTTTATTTATTACGTAATTATTTTTTATTATACCTAAGGTGTATCTATTTTCCATATCATGAGTATTGCGTGGCTTTAACGAGTATTTGTAGAAACAATTAGATATTTCTGGTAAGGTAATGTCACTTGTGTTTTTATTTCACAGGCTATAAGTTACCTAAGTACGCAATAGCCAGAGAAGGCAAGATTCAGTTTCGATATTTGGTATTTTAGTTTTCCTTGGAAGTTCACAATACCATTCCAAGGTTTGGGAATATCTTCTGTATCCGACACAATGGTCTGTCCTATTACAAAATGCTATGGGTTTTCTTTCACAGTTTCGAAGATGCTGTTGGTACCAAATATAGAATAACCGAGTACCTAGTAGAGAAGTATGGAAGAAGAAGACATGCTGCACTGACATGTTGTACCCATCGAATTAGCAGTTTTGTAAAATACCTTATGTATTAATTTTGGTGTAAGTACATTAAAGTAGGTCGGTATATATTCTTTATTATGACAATATCGAACAAACAATTATATACATACAATACATGCCGAATACTAGTCATACTGTCACACAATTGCCTCCGCTATCCCGCTAGGGAAATCACTTTATTGATATTTTTTACTCGCCGTATAAAATGTGATGGACCATGTCCATATTTGATTAAGTACTTGTTTTATTCTGAACATTTTTTGATAGTTATTAATCGATTTGCTTGGCTACTATTTTGGAAACGGGAATAGATGAGCTGCATTTCATTGACAAAATATGGTCAGCTCATATTATAGATCCTTAATTGGAACTACATTTCCATTCATGTTACGTAAAGCACGCCCAAAAAAAATTTGAGCTAATTCTCATGATAATACACTTATTATATCTCTTAAGTTATATCGTTTATCTCTTACCTTTTAGTCTATAAATTGTATGTGACTACGAGATTATGCTAGTACGCTCATAATTTTGCTAGTCCACTATTTATGCGAAGACACTGCCTCCTAAGATACAGGATCTTCCTAGTTTAGGAGGCAGGGCTCAAATTTTTGTATTGACTGTACTGTACTCATCTCACACACTACTTCTGTTTGCTATATTTTTTCTGTACTCTAGTGACTGTTGTGTACTTTAATATGTGTCAAACTTGTATTTTCCTAATAAAGTTATTATTATTATTTTAGGTAAGTGATCAAAGGATAAACTTTGATCACTCATTAAGTTTCACACAACCAGTAAAACTGTTTATGCTTAATTTAATTCTGGATACACTTGTGTTGTGTAGCTGTAATAAACGATAAAGATACCTTAAAATAACTGCAGTTTTCTTCTTGAAATTATTGATTTCAGTCAGTTGGCCGGCACAAATTAGCATATTGTATTGCGAAGTGTTGTACGTTTAATTGGCACTTTCGAAGTGTATTTTGTACATAATGTAACTGTCGTCACTAGAAAGAGCAAAATACAAAAACGGAAGCCAACTGCTTAAGAGGGCAATCACATTTTCTCTTGTATTTGAGTGTTCTAAGAGTCTAGCACACAAATACAAAAAAAAAAAAAAGCGCTCCCTAGAGAAATAATCAAACTTTATCGGGCATATTTTTTTTTAATATTGTGTTATTTTTATATTTTACACATCTAAACTGGGATTTTTGATGTGTGATTATGGTTTAGATATGGCCACAAAATTAAAAAAAAAAAACTATTTTTTTCTTGTATTTGAGTGTAAGACTCTTATAACACTCAAAGACAAGAAAAACTGTAATAACACTCTAAAAATGAACATTACAGAAACACAAAAGTAATTTATAACACTCTCCCCCACTCGCGTAAAAACACGAAAATACCTAAACTTGCAACAAAAGGACCGAATTACGCTTACTGACACTTTGATGGATACATTTTCCGTGTGTGAAGTGAATTTTTACACATTCACCGCCATCTTGAAAACGTTCCGCCATTATGTGGCTGCGATAACACCGATATCCCTGATGGATTGATGCGAGTTATCCGGATTCGTTTTATCGAAAATAAAATTGGCGTGCACTCTTCTTTGATTCGGTAATTGTACTGAGGGCGTGGTTGATGATGATCAGGGTAATGTAACAACTGAAAGGAAATAACAAAGAAAATAAGCATTTACGTACTCACCGGAAACACGTAATTTTGTTGTTTCTTGTCTGTTTATTTCAGTATTTTGGATTCTTATTTATATGTAATTTTATTGAGTAGGCACATCCCGTTTAGTAACTTTCCTTACATCTAGCACTAAACTTCTTTTTGCATTGACGTTATGGCAGTATGAGGAAACAAGAGATTAGTCACATATACCGTAATGTCTCACTGCAGGGTAAATGCCACAAACAAAATCAACTCATTAACAATAATGTCTAAATCACCAAAACAGACTCAAAGGCTATAAACCAAAGTGACGGAGACCTGCGGAAAAGTCAGAGAAAAGTTTTAAAATAAAATAGTTGCAATAGTTAAATACATTCATATTTTAATCATCAAAAAAAAATTGCAATTCAGTGCTCACATTTATCATTTTCTTGGCATTTCTATGACCTGTTTCGTTTCTTGCATTCTGAATAAGAAATGAGTCAAACGCATTATCAACTAACCTACCGTGAGTCAGTGGTGGTCAATATAGGTACAGTAATGTGTAGTATTGTAATTGCTAATTGGGTTCTTGGAAAATTACTGAGAGAAAAAAATATTAAAACATTTGTGTGCTAATAAAATAATATATTATAAGCCTGTATTGAACAATATAGGCTTATAATAATAATTATTTTATTTACACTGCAGGGCAAAGGCCCCCCCGCGGGCCTGTGGACGGGGAGCTAAGGGCTAGCTCGCCGTCCGTACGTCTCATGACGACAGGCCGTGTCGACGGCGCGTTCGTGTTCCACGCGCGCCTCAAAGAGAGTCGGCAACAGTGAAGGGGTCCGCAAGGGCCGAAGCCTGCCGGGGCTGCGGGACTATTCGAAAGAGATACCGTGGCCCCGGAACACAAAGGGCGAGGAAGGAACATGGATGGGTTTTAGTCAGTAAAAGTCTGACACTCCCTCCTGCTCCGCTCAGAGCGGGAGGAGTCATTTGATGATTTCCCATCCGAAAAAAAAAAAAAAGGGCAAAGGCCCCCTTCCGTCCTTCCACATTTCGCGATCTAATGCGATTGTAGGCCAAGCTCATCCCACCATCTCCTTCTAGGCCTGCTGCGTTGTCGTTTCCTGCTACTTGGTTCTACTAAGTGGTAATTTTTGCCCTTTGCTACTCCGACATAAATAAAAAAAACCGCCTTTACTTTGCTGACCCGAATGGCGCAGCGGTAGTGAGGCTACCTTACGTTCTTAGATCCCGGGTTCGAATCCCGGTAGGAGAAAATGTATGTGTGATGAGAATGGACATTATTTTGTTTCCGAGGCATAGATGTTTATATGTATAATAAGTATGTATGTATTTACAAAAAAAAGGTGTGTGTTTATTATTACTTATTCATTTTTATGCAAGAACACCGTCTTCACAGATGAAGGCCTCCTCCAAAGATAGCCAATTGTCTCGGTCTTGGGCTTGGTTCTGTCCAATGTAAACGCGAATATACCTGTTTAATTTTTCCCTCGGTTATTATATTGTAGGAAAATCATTATGTACTCAGACATTATATCCCAAAAGGCCGAGACAATTTCCCGTCCGGTAAAATTGAGGTCATAAAGTTTTACAAGAATTATGAATATGTCAATTTATTGTAGCTTTCTAGCTGAGGAATTGGACTTCCGCACCACAATTTGCTGGTTCATTTCCCTTCCAGAAACTATATTAAATTATTTTACAACGCAACCGAACGCGGTCAAGTTTACGAAAGGTAAAGAAAGTTGAATATAATTAATTTTCTTTCAACACCGCAGTAGCAGTTAGTTCAAAGGAAGTCTCCATTAGTAAAATGCCAAAGTAGTTCCATTTCAAAACGTAGTTTCTGAACAACTATAAAATGGTATAACATTAACCACGCGTACAAATTAATGTCAGTTCATTCTAACCTTCGTGGTAAGTAAAAAGCATGCATTCTCCTTGCAACTTTTTAGTTTAGTAGGTCACAGCAATTTGGAGGATACAGACAAACAGACGCCGAATGAAAAGAACCTCGGCTTGGAAGAAATATGATAAAACTAAAAGTAACCTTCTAAGTGGTGTGAACTTTAAAAAAAATGTATTATTTTGCATTTCACGTTTATAATAAGTTTTCTTGGTCATGAAGTAATTTTGACAAGTTAAATACAAATACATGCAATGGAAGAATTACAAACTCACGACACACCGTTGGCCAGACATCTGCTTTTACTGTTGAGCTATTGTAACTGACAACACAACACCGCTGTTGAACTCTTTATCACGAACAAATCCATTAACGTTTTATTAACCTACACAAAAAAATATAATAAACTACACTGGCCTGCAAAATTAAGTACCAGTACACTTTAAAATTACAATTTTTCTTCCTTTTTCTTACTTCCTCCCTTACTAGTATTATATAGTACTATAAATGCGAAAGTAAATTTGTTTGTTACATTTTCGCGCCTAAACCACTGAACCGATCATCCTGAAATTTTGCATATACGTTGTCAGATGTCCAGAAACGGACATAGGGATACCTTTCATCCCAAAAAAAAGTACCGTTTCCGAGGAAAACGATAATACCATTCTTCTGATAATAGATGGCGCTACGTGTCTTTCGAATCATGATCGAATTATATTAATACAAGCAGGATACAACCCGAATTGATTGTCAAATTCTAAATTAACGCGAGCGAAGCTGCGAGCAAAAACTAGTCGCATATAAATATGTATAAGCTATTACTAGAATTGCAAAACCAATATTTCAAAGTGTTGATACACGCGGTAGTGTTGGTTTTATTCAGAAGCAGAACCAATAAAGGGAAATGAATTGGATTTCAAATTAATTGATTTATTATTTATTCTTGATTCTTGATACTTTTAACTCAGCACGTAAGATATTGATTTTTTAGTTCAATTCATAGGGAAATGTAATTAATATTTGAAAAGAGCGGTTTCAATTCCAAATAATTGATACTCGATTTTACAAAATAACTGTGATTATTTTTTCCATGTGTGGGTCACACCTTTACCTATCCCATCGAAGAAAGAGGTGTAATTAAACTATGATAGTATCGAAAAAAAGTGGAAGTGGGCGGGCCATATATGCCGAAGACTGGATGGAAGACGGAGGAAGAAAGTGCTGAGGTAGAGACCACGCACGGGGCGGAGGAATGTGGGAAGACAACCGACTAGGTGGACAGACGATCTCTTTAAAGTGGCCGGAGGAAACTGGACAGCCATGACACAAAACCGCCAAAAGTGGAGAGATTTGGAAGAGATCACTCAGCATTGGGGGGCCAAAGGTTAGAGAAGAAAAAGAGCACCCGAAGTTACACTTTAAGTGCTCTTTATGCAAAAAATATCCTTGTTGGCGACTGGCTTTGGATCGAACCTTTTTACAATTTTATTATATTTTTATATTTTATTGTTCCATTTGTGTAACCACGTGACCTGGTTGACTTTTGACTAGTTTTCAGGTCGAGCTGTGTCTTATAACATTGTAAATACTATTATAATTATAAATAAACTAACATACTCATACGTGCCTCTATCATTCCAATAAACCATTCAGTTGACTGTTCCATAACAATCCTAATTCAGAAATGATTTACTAGGATAGAGAATCACCTAATTTATGCAGTCTGCCGGTGTTTTGTACATAAAATAAACAATCACTACAGATCAGTCCCTAATCGGAATGCAGCGTGAATATTAAGTCAGAACACGACCGAAACTGTGGTTTAAGATGACTTAATCTATAGTTTGGCACGACGCCTGAGTAAACCTTGCGATAATACTCAACCGATACTGTACCTACATTCATTTAAAACTGCTTGCTTGTTCTGTAGGGCTATTACGTTTCTCTGTTGACAGCTCGAAATGATAGTAACCGGGCTCAGTGTCCATTAATTAACGGTCAAAAGGTTAGTTTCGTATTATATATGACCATGTTAGTCACCCACTCAGTGTGATACGTAATACCAATATTATGACATTTATGGTGGTCATTAAAGTTTGGTGTTGATAGTCATTGGATATCAGAAAGATAAGTAATAGCCCTGCTGGAGCTTGAGTTGATAGCGACTAGAGTACGTGGTTCTGTGTTGAGTTGGTTGTTGTTGTTAGTGATGCAGTTTTTTAGTATTTTGTTTAAGCAAAAAAAGAAATGAGGTGTTCATGTAAAACGCAAGGCCAAAGTTTGGGACACTACCTTCTTCCCATAACCGGTAGTTTTCTGCAGTGTTGGTCTAGTGGACGCAACCAACACTGCTGAGCATGACGTCTTGGGTTCGATTCCTGGGACGGGCAAATTGCTATTGGGGTTTTTTCATCAGGAATTTCTCAGTAGCAGCCACGGAGTCTGGATTTGTGCCCGGTTGATGGCAATGGGCTTAATTCGTACTACATGGAATTTAAACATAACTGGGGAAATGTGGGTGTACTATTAGGTACTACAACTCTACCCTACCCTTTGGGGATTACAGGCGTTAGGTCATGGTTTCTCTATTTTCTTAAGGCACCCCTCAGGCTAATTTTTAAACCAACGTGGGTTTTTTAACAAAAGTTTAATTTACTATCTCTAAATTAAAACAATATTTCTCCAGATAAAGAAACTGAAATGTACTCGTACATCATAACATTGTTCTCAGACATTCAGTTATTATTCGTTTCTTTTTAGTTTATTAATAATAACTTTCAACAATAGCTTGCTAAGAACTCCGTAAGATCTTGTTAAGAAAAATGGTTGTATTTTAAACAAAGCTTTATGTTTTCTTATTTTTCGTTTTGAAAAAAAAAAATAAGTTATTGTTTGTGTTAGCAGATTTATGCCTTTAATCTAATATATAAAAGACAAAAGTGATTGACTGATGTATCAACGCACAGGCCAAACACTTAAGCCTAGAAAATTTAAATTTCGCACATGTATTCCTATTTTATTCCGTATACCAAGGTAGGATTTTTCAAAATTCAACCCTCAAGGGGGTGAAATAGGGGATAAAAGGTTGTATGAATCTTTTTATTCCTTTGACATATTTGCAAGAAATTTCGTATGAATTGAGTGCAGCAAAAATAATTAGTTACATAATTCAGCGTTTTCCAAAATTCAACCCCTAAGAGGGTACATGAAATTTTGCACACAGGTAGTTTATAACCTCGGTTAACGCATACGAGTAGAATACTTTTCATCCCAGTAGTATGATCCCGTGGGACAATTATCCAACTCAATGCGGGCGAAGCCGCGGGCAACAGCTAGTGTATAATGTGTTGCTGTCGTATGCCTCATTAACGTCCTGAAGGGTGCTTGACGGGAAAGAAAGAAGGTGTCAAGTGGGAAACATCAGTGTCGATATTTCTATAATAATAATATGATGAGAAACCTCGTGAAAACCGAGAAAGATAAACAAATCAAGTATCTTGACTTGGCTCGCGAGGTTGTCGACATGTGGAAAGTGGGCTCAGCGATAATTGTGCCGATGGTCGTATCAGCCCATGGCTTAATTGCCAAGAGCCTCGTCCACTTCTTAAGGAGGCTCTCGTTAGGCAGCTGGATCAAGGGCTTGATTCAGTGCGCGGTACTTCTGAACACAGTGAGTATTGTTAGGAGGTTCCTCTCTCTGGAGCCCTGGCCGCTGGTGGCTTGGACCCTGTTCCCGGGCCCCATTTTTTCATTAATATTTAAAAATGTAGCTAATTTGAATCAAAATAAATAGAGGAGATAAATGAAATAGTTTTAGCATCCATTCAATACATTAATTTCATATTCAGAATTCGCCAGTCTGCATGTGGTGTTTAATGCCCATGCCTTCTTGAGGTCATTGCTCTGCTGTAGAACAATACTGGACTGGTATTACTTTTATTGAAAATCAAATTAGATTTTTTTAAATGAAAAGTTGATTGCTTTGCAATCCGATGTCTTTATCACTAGCAGTGATTATTTTGTAACATTATTCTGTCGATAAGATCTTAAAAGCTTAATAATTCATCTGTAAACGTAGATTAGGGTGGTCAATTTAAGTTTATTTTTTCGTTATAACACCACGTTAACTATACAATTATTTTATTCTTTGTTTCAATTATTTATTTATTTATTTATTTATTTATTTATTTATTTATTTATTTATTTATTTATTTATTTATTTATTTATTTATTTATTTATTTATTTATTTATTTATTTATTTATTTATTTATTTATTTATTTATTTATTTATTTATTTATTTATTTATTTATATAGGTTCACCAACAGCTTCTGTGTACAGCATTTAGGTAAATTAAATTAATTTTATCAATTATCACATCACTTTAAACGAAACATAAACTTTCTTATTCCTCTGCTACAAAATAAAGGGTTAGTCGTCTCGCTAAGCTTTAACATTAATTATGTACTTGCTACAACACATTACTTTATCCAAATAAAATATTGACCAGCTACTTGAAAGTTTAATGGGCAATTTACGCTTAGTTTAGGAGCCAGTTTTCATTATCGCTGTCCGATTTAGAGGTGCTAATATTTTATTAGATAAACCATTTTATGTCTGTTTTCATCGTGCACTAACTAAAACTTTATCTACTGTTGGAATTTCAATTCTTGGAGGTGGGACTAGGTTTGTAAATCCAACAACAGACTTTTATTAAGGCATTCATTTGAGTGCCGCTTAGTGTTTCTGAAAACATTGGTAGCACTTGAGATAAGTGGTAATTCACATTTTTGTGTGAATTAACACTAATGGGTATCGTGAAAGGTCGACGTTTATTGTAAACATGTTTATTGAACTAGTAACGGTTGTTTTCTTCTACGAGTTTAGTCACTTATAATCTATAATCATACAAACTCTCAGTACAAACATTTGTGGGAGGAGCGTCACAACACACCGCTTGTCCGCGCGGTCAGGCGGTGTAGCGGATCTCACGGCGCATTGGCTTGTATGAAATCCGTTGATGCTTAACCCACGTAGTACACCAACCGCGCAGACGACTGGTAACCTATAGCGCAAGAACCAACGGTGCTACAACAAAGGTCGACGGGAGTTATCGAGTCTATAGTACTTTTTAGATCAGCTGGCCCCAGTAACGATCCACATTCATAGCAGCGTCAGTGGCTTTCATCAGGTCCTCAAAGATATAGTGATGATGATGATGATGATGTTTATTTTTGCAAGTAGGTTTTTACAAACACTTTTACACGAAATTTTTTAAAAACTAGATGGGGTTGGTGTTTCGTACCTGACTACTCTGAGAAGAAACAGCCGAAACAAACTCAGAGGTCACAGTCTCTTTTGAAGTCCAGACATAATCTTGCTCAATTCACATGATGACTATGCAGATTAGTGTCTGAGATGGTCTTTTGAAGAAAGAACCACACAGATTTGAGTGAGATGATAGTGCTATGGACACTCAGGAAATCCCAGCAAGTGGGTCATGTGCAGTTATGGAGTGAATCGCACTCGTGTCATATCGGTCAGGTCTAGAATAATACCCCATATTGCAAAATTGTATTGGCATTTTTGACCAATGAAATTGACCTGGGAATCGAACCCAGGACCTCATGCACAGCAGTTACGTTTGCGAACAGTCTATATCCATACTTACATTTTATCTCTAAAAATATTTGTTTACTAAAACAAGTTAAGTAATAAATTAAGTCGAAAGATTTTTGTGTAAACCACAAGACAAACATAGTGTTACTTATTTATTTATTTAAACTTCATGTACAAGTGTGGTACATAGGCGGACTTAATGCCACAAGGCATTCTCTATCAGTCAACCTTTGGGTGAAATAGGACAGCATTGTGATAGAGTACAATAAAAATAAATAAGAAAAATACCATTTTGTAAATTAAAACACATGAATGGGTTCCTACATACTAATACATATATATATATGTATATAAGATAAACGAATATATATCGAATACTTATGTATTACAGAACCTATTTCCTTACATTTCAAGCTAATTCCGCATAAAAAACGTGCAATGGAAATAAAAGAGTTGGCGCAATTTCCCTTTTGATTACAACTAGCGGTTGCAAGTGGCCACAGATGTACCGCCGCCGACAGGGTAGGGCGACCGCTGTTCTACGGTAAAGAAGTATGTCGATGAAATATACTGACCTGCAAAAGTAAATACTACACTTTTAAAATTTCAATTTTTCCTAAACTATAGAAGTTCGTGATTGAAAATGAAAAAACGTTATAAAGCAATTTTTATCAGCTTTCTTTAAAACTATAGACAAAATTAAACTATTTTTCGAATCCTTTTTGTTTCGAAAGTATATCTTGTGTACTTAAAAAGTTATTGCAAAATTGCAAGTGTTCAAAAGTGTGATACTTATTTTTGCAGGCCAGTGTATCTCGTATTAGCTTATGCCCGCGGTTTCGCCCGTAGTTCGGTAACTGACCCACGGGATCATACTACCGGGATAAAAAGTATCATCATCATCAGCCGAAAGATGTCCACTGCTGGACATAAGCCTCCACCAAGTGTCGCCACATTGACCGGTCCCGTGCGAATCGCATCCAGCGGATTTCCGCAACCTTCACCAGGTCATCGGTCCACCTAGTGGGAGGCCTTCCAACGCAATGTCTTCCGGTTCGCGGTCGCCACTCCAGAACTTGTTGGCCCCATCGGCCATCCGTTCTGCGAGCAATGTGCCCTGCCCACTGCCACTTAAGTTTGGCAATTCTTCGGGCTACGTCGGTAACCTTGGTTCTCTTGCGGATGTCTTCAATTTTAATTCGATCACGCAAGGAAACTCCGTGTTAAAAGTATCCCATGTGTTAATCCAGAATATAAACTAAACTATCTGTAAGCCAAATTTCATCCGAATCCGTTCAGTAGTTTTAGCGTAAAAGAGTAACAAACATCCATCCATCCATCCTCACAAACTTTCGCATTTATAATATTAGTAATAGTTAGTTATGTAAACATCTAGTATTAATAAACAGATCTATTAAGTTTACACAAAGCAATTTTAAAAACTGATTTTCTCGTTGTCACCGACATATTATTATTTTGGAAGTATGAAATAGGTCTAATCAGAAAGTTGCAATGGTAATTGTCCGATATATTACGGAAATAGTTTGATACCTATAGGCCGACAATTGACATATATGCCATGCAATTGACTTGGCCATACAAGCATAATACATGTTCCTAATAGTATTAAAACCTTTATCACCCAAAGTTGATGTAACCTTTGCTTTCAGCCATTAAATTTCAAAACCATTCCGATCCCCATATCTCACACGGAACCATTGAAAAACCAATCGGAATCGAAACATTCACAGTTTCCTCCGATTTTTCAATATTCCGAACAATGAGGCCCCGCGCTCGAGATAGCTCGAGAACAATCTCGAACGCTCGAGATTAGCTTTAAATTCAAATATTTAATGGTTTTTAAAGCAGCACATGCAGAGCGTTATTTTCAATTATTCTTTTTGAACGGATATGTGGGACAATGTGCGGTGAATCCAGCTGTGTTCGCAGATGCCGTTCAATTATTTGGATTGGAAGTTTTACTAAGTAAGGGTAAAACGGATTGAATCTCTAATGCAAGCTCAAAGACAATTAACAAAACAAGGTTCATAATAACTTTGTATTAATTAAGATTTTTACGGAATACTCTACACTGCCCTACTAGTCCACTGCCGTACGTTCTATAAAACCACATTTGAGATTTTCAACGATACCTATAAGGTTTTTGATAATGAATTGCTTTATATTATTTTATGCATTCAATAGGTAAAGGTGCAAACATTGTTACCAAAAAGCAGTCTAACTTCATTTTAAGACACTTTACATGGCAGGTGGAAACAACATGGGGAAATCAAAGCCACGGAGCTGATAAGTCAATTAACCAGTTACGACTGTATCTGTTAATAGACTGCGAAAAGCTTGAGATAATTGATTGACTACTTTATAAGGGTTGTGGATCTTGAATTAAACCAATAGTATTCTATTGACGTCTGCGTCAAAGCGACGCGACGTCACGTGCATTCTAAAAAACTTGTCAATGTTCAGGCAACTGACACTTCCCGATTGACTGACACCCTGTCGAACGTAAACCGGTCGTCAAAGCAAATTGCCTTAACAAAGTGAAACTAGTCGGGAATTAAAAAAAACTAACAATGCTGTATTTGTTTTCGAGGCAATCGAACTCATGTTTTCAAATCAATTGGAGTATGGGCAACGTACTCATACTATGGGTATGGTATGGGCCCCAATAACCTATAGCCATAAGATGTACATCACTGGAACCATCGAGAGAAATCGACAAAATGAGAAAAAATGTCTGCATAAATTCTCTTAAAGCTATTGGTTGCTGAGGCTGCACAGCTCATTCCTTTATCAGAAACACCATAGTCCCGTTTAAAAAACATATCCAGTAGGTACCTTCATATATTTTTATAAGAGTAACCATGGAGTTTCTTGTGGGTTCTTCTCCATAAGAAACGACCAACCCGAACCGTGCAAAAATTTTTGTCGTTTTATAAATCAAGTGTCCTTAGGAGAAAGAAAATATTTTGATTTAGCATTCAACGCCTGAATACTCATCATAACTCTTCCATCCAGATTGTTGGGTTAACTAAAACATTACAGAGGTGACAAGTGGTCAGTGTGGTTGAGAGCAAGCTGACGCCATTTTGTCGCTGCGGTCTAAATCCACAAGGACTGAGCTGTCTATACCTAGTATTCCTACGAATTGGCTTAGTGCAGACATAGATATTTACTGTGACTCAGTCCACTGGGTAGAGATTTCCTGAAACGTTTCTGAGAATCGGAGCTGATATTAATTGGTCCAATTAATTGAATTATATGCTGCTGACATTTCTGTAATTGTGTAATAAGCATTGCTAGGAACTTCAATAATAACTTCAGTTGCAGCCGCGTCACTATACAATGTGTAAATAGACCTTTCACGAAGCCGAGAATCAAGCATTCTGTACGACTTTTTTTTGGGGTGAAAAATCACGTTTCACTGTAAAAATCTAATGTAACGCACTCAGAACATAGTGCTGGTGGGTGCATTGTATAATAAACGGGTCATAAAGTTATTTAAAATAAAGTTATAACATTAAAAACTGGTAATAAAATTAAAAAAAAAGTTGGAATTTTGACTGCGGTATGTTCCAGAATAAAAAAAAATTATCGCGAATGACGGGGCGAAAAAGTGCCTTTCGGCGAAAAAGTGCCTTTCGGCTTCGTTAAGGGTTTATACACCTATTATTATTGACACGGGTTGATTGGCCTGCTGAGTAAACTTTCAAGCGCAGCATGATTTACATAATTATGTGTCTAAAGACATCACCTGTGGATGAGCGACTCATTCGGTGGTTTGAGCTAAGTTTGTGGCGTGTTTCTTGAAGCCAAGGGCATAGGTTTAAGGTTTTCCGATGACCTCTTCTTAAATTCATGGAATCTTAAATTCATCATACAATATCATTTATTATTCTTATAACAGATTTGTACTCATTGGACTAACAAAATACAGTATTATGTATTATTTAGTCATTTACGTTACAAGTCCGATAGTTTCCCAGCGGTACTGCGGTCTGTGGCATGATGCAGATGCACCCAAACTGTACTTCACAGGCAGTTGCAGGAAGTTTCGGTGGAAGCTGCTGCTAATAGGATATTAATTTATTGTGGAGATAATTTTGAGATCAGACGATAATAGATGCTTGGATCTGTGTGTTTTCTTTTATACATACAGTGCAGATATAATATAAGTTAATTGAGCTCTACAGGGTTTTTAAATAATATGAGCGGCTGTCTGATTCTTTATGATTTAATGTGACGATGCTGCTGAAACTGTTGTTTTTTGTTTAGAAATGTATTAGTTTTCATAAAACAAGTAACAGTATAGTCATCGTTATTAGCTTATATCCTCTCCATAGCTAGGGCACAGGTATTTGCTAGGTCATCGTGCAATTTGACGTCTTCAACAAAAATAATCGTTCCTCATTTTCGATTCCCGTCAAATCGTCTAAAACCCATTTTTTTAAATCGGTCGAATGTGCTCTCAAAATTATTAAATTTTCATTATTCATGATCAAATACCATTTACAAAATAAACGATCTAATACGAACCAAACATAAATCAATCCAAAACAATGTCGCATTAAATTTAATTTCCTGGAGACGGATGAACCTTCAGTAAGATAAATCATTTATCAATTTTAAATGCAAATCTGTGAATTACTTGGGCGGAGTAAGATAAGGGAACGTGCCAAAAGGCTGCATTGAGACCCCACACTAATTGGCTAGCATCCATAAATTTTGTCGCAAATCTGCATTTTGAGCACGTTTTTTTTGCCATCACCTTAATTTGATTGTTTTCACTGGCATTCTGGAATTAGTTCATGACACAGTTTAGGATTGATATTCATTTTAAAAGGTTCTTTACAGTTTTTGATTGCTGAGGACAAAATGGCGATATTATGCATCATTTTACGATCAATGAATTCACAAAATTTTATGGTATGGTATGGTTTTATGGTTCTGTCCATCTGTCCGTCTGTCTGTCACCAGGCTGTATCTCATGAACCGTGATAGCTCCACAGTTGAAATTTTCACAGACGTATTTTGGTTGCCGCTATAACAACAAATACTAAAAACAGAATAAAATAAATATTTAAGGGGGCTTCAATACAACAAACGTGATTTTTTGCCATTTTTAGCTCGATATTAATAACGTCAAAAGACGCTTGAAATATTCACAGAATATTTAGTTGTGTATTCAAAATAATTAAATTAAAATAAAATACATATATAAACAGTAAAAAAAAACACGTTTGTTGTATCATACAACAAACGTGATTTTTTGCCGTTCTGTCTAATATTGTATAGATAATGGTACGGAACCCTTCGTGCGCGAGTCCGACTCGCACTTGGCAGGTTATTTTTTAGTTGTTAACTTTACATTATGTTTGTTGCTTGTTTACATTATGTTTTAATATCACACATGTAGAGAAGTCGGAGCCACATTTTGCCAGTTTTGTTTTGGCCCGATGTGATCATCATTATTTTTTACTCATTACTTCTTTTTATTATTGTAATATCATTTGGATTTTTTTCTTTTTGTTTGTAAAAAGGTATTCCTCTTACCTTGCATTTATCACATCAACAAATGTGTTCTAATTTTATGTAAACGCAATTCCGGCCCCCAAGATACAGGCACAGCCTAGTTTGGGGACCTCTGCTTTCTAACTATTTTTTTTTAATTTCACTTGTTACGATTTTGTCATAATGCTAAACTAGGTTAAGTAAATGTCTGTAACAATGGATTAATAAATTTATTCTTATTCTTATCATCTTCCCGCCCTTGCCCCTTTCTACTCGGGGTCGGCGCTACACGTTTTCTTCTTCCATTCTCCCCTGTCAGACGTCACGGCATCATTTACTCCTTTCTCTTTCATATCATTCCTCACACAACCCATCCATCTTTTCTTTGGCCTTCCTCTCCCTCTCCATCCATAGTGATAGCAGCCTGTAATTTGTTTTTGGCTAGAAATCCAGATCTGCAGATTCCTCATGTAAATATTATGATTTTGACGACCCAAATGACGTAGCGGTAGTGAGGCTGCCTTACGTTCTTATGGTCCCGGGTCCCAATCCCGGTAGGAGCAAATGTTTGTGTGATGAGCATGGATATTTGTTTCCGAGTCATGGATGTTTACATGTAAGTATGTATTTACAAACAAAAAGTATCTATGTAGTAAATCAACTATCTGGTGTCCACGACACTAGCCTCGTTGCTTAGTTAGGCACTAGATGGCGCTGTGTATAATGTCCAGCGATATTTATTCATTTATTTTACCTGAGGACAGACATTTAAATCAATCAATGAAACATTGCAATGCTCATTCTAAGTGGTTGTTTCCAAACTCATGATTGTTTGTGTTTATTCAGTTATGCTCAAAGTTACCATTTGACGTAACACTGTTAGCGCTGCTTCCAAGAAGTTGCTTCGTTTGTTCGTAACAAATAACTATGATCTGGTTTGTTGTTCCCATACTTCTGATTGGGGTCAAATAATACGCAATAATCAAAGCAATTACACTGACTTTCTCTAAGTCAAGTTCGTGCCATTTTATTGTAATCAATTCTATTCTTATCACACTAAGTATTATTTTTTCCATTTACTAAAATACATATATAAATCATGATCTGTCTAATGACCAATTTGGTCGAGACGCCATTGTTTAACTATTGTGTCTACTTCGTGGACAGATCAAGGGATAATATAGGTAGGTATCACAAACAAACATAAAGCCACACATTTTTATCATGAGAATAGGCAGAAATCACAGTACGCCAGCTGCTACGATCTTCACACACTTATTGACGTCATCCATGTTCATATCTTCCTATAAAAAAAAACAGCCTATTACTGTAATAAAATTGTAACACTACGTTTTAAGATTGCTAATGAAGTGTACCTACCTAAAATTGACTAAACATAAACCCACTAACTTGTAGTAAATTATATAATGCATCATGGTTCTTTTCGCGCGTTGCCCAAGTCTAAATTGTATTGAAAAAACAAGATAGCGGCATAATTCCACAAAGGTGGATCAACAGTTCCCTCACAATGTCAGTGAATGAAAATCTCAGGGCACCAAAAGAAACAAGAAACATGATGCGCTCTAGATGGACACTTGGGCAGACACACATTGACGCCGTTTACCCAAATTCAACAAATAAACCCATAATGTCGGTAAATCAGTATGATACTTGGTAGGAGAAATTGATAGCCCTGTTTTCTCGACAACTAATGATCGAAAAAAAAACTGGAGGACCTGGAGGTAGCTCCCCTGACCTCTATCCTTGTTATTCTGATGATTGATATTCAGTTCATCACCAACGTAATTACATGACACGATTTCGCTCTTATTTAAGTAAGCCCTCATACTGTATCGATCGGTTTAAGCTACTAATATGTCTTAAAGTCACGTCCTTTAATAACGAGGGGAATCCGAACATCGTTTGTGATTATCTAGATGGTGTTAACCTAATCCAGTTCTTACGGAGCTAGAGGGATTGAATTTAATAATTGTTTAGGTTCCATACCATAGGTGTTTTGAAAAGAATACAATACATAAACAATAATATAATTTAAAAAATATAAATACATTAACAACAATATAATTTAATAATAATGAAACATAGTTCTAATAATTGCATAATAATTATCTAGATTATTCTAATACAATACTTAAAAAATATATAATATAAATTATACATAATGCACAGATCTAATATTCTAATAATTTATAAATTTATAATTATACACCCAATAACACATTTTATAACTTATAATAATATTATTAAATTGCTACTTAGCCCTCTTCCTCCCTCCTAATGTTGCTGTGCCCGACAGGACCCATATTGATTTTTTTTATTATTTGATAACACCATCTATGTAATACACAATTTGGAATGCAATAAAGATTTGAGATTTGATTTGATTTGAACGTTTATAAAAAAAACGACCACTTTATATTGGACAATGAAATTGAAATTTTCACAATATTTGACAAAACTTTTAAAATCTAAATAAATACGGCTGCAAACAAACACTTAAGTTAGGGCAAGATCTCAATGCTACCGACTATAATCGAAATTCCAAAAATAAAAACTTCTTGGCCAAAAAAGAAACACTAAAAAAGTCTAAAATAACTTTACTTTCGGAAGTCGGTGACTTTGTTTGTTTTATTAACTTTTGCCAAAACAAAAAAGGATGCCGATGGAATAAATTCATAACCTCCTCCTTTTTTAGGAGTCGGTAACAGAGTTATCAGTCATGTCAATAAAGGAAGGCCCCTTCACAAAATAAAGTTAGTTAAAGATACCAACCTCTAACAAGTTAATAAACACACTACTAAGTACTTCTCAATTCCACCACATACATAATTCGCCTCTCCAACTAAGACTACAAAATCAGACAAGTGCTTTAACTTATTTATTTAATGGAACATCAAGAAACTGCCGCTAAACACAGCGCAACGGTACCAGGAGTCCAGGAATAAGGAAGAGAACTACCATTAATTAAAACAAGCTACTCCAGAATAAGGCTACGAGTTGTTCTACGCGAGCGAAGTTTGTTCGGCTGGTTTAATTCGATTCTCAGGTCACTGAACTGTGCGCTTTTGGGTTTAGAGTTGTTGTTAAGTATCTTTACTACTTAGTCTTTGGAGGGTGTTAGTTACGTTCAAGGCTTAAGGAAGAGTATGTATTGGTAAAACCGTAGAAACTACTTTTCACTTACTAAAAAGATTCAAACTGCTGTGACGTGTTCTTGTAAGTATAGGACACGGTTTTATGGCTGGAGTTCTAGGACTTGTGTTTAGCTCATGTTAGTTTTTGATAGTCATTTTGTTTTAACGTGAAGTAAAACTAATGTGCAACTACATACAGACTAAATACTATGCATGAAGTTGCTCAGCAAACTTTAAAACAATAAACTGAAAAAAAATAGAATGTGCTTTCAAATTGCAAACGCCTTCCGTTTCTACCCTCTCGAGACAGCGTAAAAGTAACGTTTCCTTATAAATTAACTCGTCGGCAGCCCCCGCCGCATTTTCAATGGAACATTAAGGAAATTGCCCGGGGCAATAAGCTATATAGTGTGGCCCAACTATTAGTATGCAAAGCGAGTGTTACTTAGGTGGTCAGCCACCTTATTGATGACGTCAATTGTATGTTGTATTGTGATGTCTATTAATGGAGGAATGATGGGTAGGTATGTGTTGTTTCCTTTTTGGAGAGCTTGTGAGTTATAACGTGAATTGAACAGTCAAATTTTTTTCTGGTTGAGTATTGTGTCTTATTCATTGTGCCCTTACTTGACAATCAAACGACCACAGATTGTCTAAGCAATTTATAATGTCTGTCAAATTAGGTAGATACTCATAATTTGAAAGTCTGTTACTCAAAATTACTCAGACATTCTGTGTTTTCAATCACCTGCAATACAACACCGCAATATTTGTTGCAAACAGATAGCTGTGTCAGCGATTGATTCAGAAGTATTCCTATGGAATGGGCTATATTATTATAATCCACCCCGCTGGCCCAGTGCGGATTATGCTGGTTGGTGTACGAGTTGTAAACAGACCCTTCACGAAGCTGTCAACTAAGCATTCTGTACATATAACTAAGTAACTCTACGCAAACACTTTTTTTGGGGTTTTAAATTACGTTTTACGGTAAGACTGAATGTAACGCAGTCAAAACCTTGTGCTGTTGCATGCATTGAATAGTACGGCGGCGGTCCTGGAGGTGTTCTAAGTAAACTTCTTACATTAAAAACATGTATGAAAAAAAAAAAATACTCAAATGACACACAGACAAAAAAAATATCACAATGAACGGAGAGAGTGCCTTTCGGCTTTGATAATGGTGTTTTTAACACCCTTTATTATAATCCATCCCGCTGACCCAGTGCGGACTGTGCTGGTTGGTATACGTCACATGTCTTTGAATTTTCAGTTCTAAGTCATGCACTTCCATTTGTCGAGCTCACGTAATATACACCAGTACAGTGGTGTCTTAAATAAATCCAGAATGTTGAATAATGATACATTGCAGAAACAAGGAGCGTACAGACTAGACGCCTGCTTTAATTAGGTACATACCTCTCGCGCTTACAAATTCCTTATGCAAGAAGTGGGTTCGTTAAGCTCCCATGCACAAAACATAGCAAGACATTTTCTACGTAGTATTAACTAAGATTTTAATTGTCTATGTAGTAACACCAAAGATATTATATTATCATATACTTAATTACTTACGACAGGACATTGCGAACGATACTGATCGTTATACAAAACTAACAATACCTATTACGGGGCATCTTCCGCGAGATGTCATCCCGCGAACATGGCACTTGCAACAGCGTCGAAATATCGGGAGCTTACAATAATGGATTATCACGTAAGGTGTCCCGTATGTGCGAGGCGGCGAACCTCCTTGCCGGATTGCCGCCATGGGATCTGGAGGCAATAATCCTCGCGCGCCTACATGAATGGCGCGCGGAGGCGCTACGCCGGGGGGAAACTCCGCTGCCGCGGCAAATTGTCGCTCAGCGGACGGACTTCCGGCGGGATCTCATGGCGACATGGAGAGAGCGACTATCGCAACCCCGTGCAGGGCACGCCACAATAGTGGCGATAAGTCCCCTCTTTGAGGAGTGGCTGGAGAGACGCCACGGCGTCCTCACCTTCCGCCTGACGCAGGTTCTTACCGGACACGGATGTTTCGGTAAGTTCCTGCACCGAATCGGGCGGGAGGAAACGCCCGGGTGCTATCATTGTGAGGATAGGCCGGAGGACACGGTGGAGCACACTGTGGAGGTGTGCCCCGCTTGGGTGGAGCACCGCCGTGTCCTCGAGGTGGCGATCGGCGGCGGCGACCTCTCGCTCCCGGCCCTGGTTCGTGCCATGGTCCGGAGCGAGACGGAATGGGACGCCGTCACCTCCTTCTGCGAAGCAGTCATGCTAGCGAAGGAGGTGGCGGAACAGGACAGGGAGAGATCCTCACGTCCCGGCCGCCGCGGGAGACGCCCCGGGCGTCGGGGGCCACGTGGTGGCTTCCGGCCACCGTAGGCGCGGGCCTGTGGACGGGGAGCTATGGGCTAGCTCGCCGTCCGTACGTCTCATGACGACAGGCCGTGTCGACGGCGCGTTCGTGTTCCACGCGCGCCTCAAAGAGAGTCAGCAACTGTGAAGGGGTCCGCAAGGGCTGAAGCCTGCCGGGGCTGCGGGACTATTCGAAAGAGATACCGTGGCCCCGGAACACAAAGGGCGATGAAGGAACATGGATGGGTTTTAGTCAGTAAAAGTCTGACACTCACTCCTGCTCAGCCCAGAGCGGGAGAAGTCATTTGATGATTTCCCATCCTAAAAAAAAAAAAAAAAAAAGGTGTCCCGTATGTGACAGTGTAAGTTTAGTTGTAAACCGTGAAATTTTAAAACAGTATCGTTATACATTTGCAAACTGTTTGCTGTCAGTACCTATATACAAGTGTGATGTGTCTTAGCAATGCTATAATTTAGCTATAAACTTGTATACTGGGTGTAAACGGACCCATTCTGTACATCAAATTAAGTAACTTTGCGTGGGAAACGACTTTTTTTTGGGGTGCAAAATCACGTTTTACGGTAAAACTCAAATGAAACTCAAAACATTGTGCTGATGAACGCATTTTAAAGTAAACGGGTTATGGAGGTAAAGTTAAACCAAAATTGTAGAGTTAAAGTAAAATTATAACCTTGAAATCTAGTAGTAGAATTAAAACTTGTGAAAAAGTTGGAACTTTGCCCTCCAATATCTCCGTAACTACTAGATTCCCAGGTATGGTGGTTAAGAGTCTATTGGCACTCCTTATACGAGTAGCCTCACTGAGCGATGGCATCACTTCTTTTTCTATCATATTTCCTCTGATTCTCTAACCACTTTAAATATCACAGACCAATATTACAAATTCAAGAACATAACAATGCCATTTCTCACACTTCAATATTTTCAATCCAATCTTCAATCGTCATTACCTACAGCTGGTCTGGAAAAGCTGTTCCAAGCCATCAACATTACAGTAGAAGCAGAATTTAATAAAACTCCAATATCCAATAATGGTCCCGAACGGTACAGTAACACGAAAGTCTTGATGTGAAAATTCACTGAAAATTTTCTCGATACAAAATCATTCCGCTTTTAAGTGAACAGTTACAATTGTAAGCGGAGGTGTGCACGAGCGGGGTATTAGTGCAAGTTAAATCCAGACAAGTGATGGCTTCCTCGTGAATTGGTGAAGAGAAGCAGAAAACATTGAAAGAAAGAAAGAAAAAGTATTTTTCACTTCTCATGCTCTAAAAGTACGCCAATAAAGCCCTACGAAGCGGGACTAAAGTGACCACTTTAGACCACGTTAGTGAAAAGTAATTAGTTTTTTAATTTCCTTCATGTGACATAGACAAACTCAAACAGCCAGTAAATATACTATAACTATTATCTGTGGAGTGTTTACCACCTTCATTGCCAAAATGTTGAGAGTTTTAGTTCCGTGGTTTTTTCCGCAAAGAAGGTGGCGCCATGCGTTTTAAATTGTTAATCTGTGACTGGTTTAGAAGAAAAAGAAGAAAAAGAATGTCCAGTGACAGTGAAGAGTTTAACGTCGAGCAAAGAGCAAAAGACATAATAGATAATCTTTTGCCGCCAAAATCGCGGAGGATATACAAAAACTTTCGAAAGTTCTATGGACTGGAGGAATAATAAATGTTTTTGTACTAAATTGACTATTTTTCTCGCACTCAAAGTGAAGAGTACAGTTTGCACCTCGAGACTAAACGCCAACTTAAAATACTCTCGGTTTCATTGACTATATTATGGCTTCGTTTAGTCCCTTGATATAAAATATACTATATTACACTCACACAGGACATAACAAGAAAAAATGGTTGAATTAACAATAAAACACAATTGTCTAACATAAAAGTAAACTTGAAAAAGATCAAATAAACAAAGTTGATCGGTTGATAGGTTAAATACTAGCTTTATCAATATTTTCGTTAACCATTTAATTATTGGTAGAATTTAGAAGAAATCAAGAGATAAGTAAAGAATTCAGAAAAAAAATCACCCAAAATTACCTTGAGGTTATTGAATTGTTAGGTTTTAAAACTAGTTCACTAGTGCATACCTGCGTGTGCGATAAGGAATATGGAGACGTGTGATTGTAGTTGAAAATGTAAAAAATATGTGGAAAGGTGTTATTATCATAAATGTGGCTATCTCTATCTCTAATACGCTTTTTATTTTATGTATTTCTGCTCGTTAGGAGAAAACGTATACCTGCTGACAGGAGATTACACTGGATGTAATTAATCATTATAATTATTAAAGTTATGGGGACGTAGGAGCTGGACAAGGGTCGTTACGCAATTAAATTAAATTAAATTCATTTATTTCAGGTCATTGACCCATATTTGAGATTGTTAAACAAAACACACATTCAGCTGATTATATAGATAAAGAAATTAAGTTAAATCAATGACACAAATAATTAAAATAAAATAAACAAATAAATGTCAGATCAAATTAATTAATGTCAAACTCGCAAAACAAAATGAAATAAAAATTAAATATAATATATATATGCAATGGGATAAATAATTAAGTTAAAATACTTTTATTGAATAAAACAGGAAACTACACATATTTATCATTCTATGTTACCTAAAGGAATATAATTAAAAGTATCTATCCAGCAGCTGCGCCCGCGCGGAGGTTGCCACGGTACCGAACTATCCAAATCATCGGAATCTATCCAAAGAATCCAGGTCATCTACCTAGGTCCTAGCTATATGCCAAATTTAATCCGAATCCATCGTTAATATGTTAAAGTGTTTAGACCGACAAACAGAATTACTTTCACAAATAAATTGATTTGATTTGATTTGATTTGATTTTCGCATTTATGATATTACTGCCTGCCTGAAGTTCGGTAACTATCCCTCGGGATTATACTACCGGGATAAAAATCCTATGTATTAGTCCAGGTTATAAACTATCTGTGTGCCAAATTTCACTAAATTCCGGTCAGTAGTTTTTGCGTGAAAGAGTTACAAACATCTATCCATCCATCCTCACAAACTTTCTCATTTATAATATTGGTTATAAGAAGTAGGATTTAATACCCGCATTAATTGTGCAACAATGGCCATAAAACTCGGTAACGACCAACAAATAAATCATTAAGACGGATTGAGTGCTATCAATTGTTATCAGACAGACTTTATTCGTGGTGGCTTTGGGTCACTCTTCGGATTCAGTGGCTTAATTGGACAAAAACATTTGTTTATCTTGGCAATTTTGGCTTTCCAGACTATTATAAGATGTCGCTTCGCAAGGAGGTAACTAATAATTCACGACTCGAATCAATAATAAAAGCGGGAAAATATAATGACCACCAAAAATAACTTTGTGACCACTAACATCGATCACTTAGAATATCAATTGATCACCAAATTTAGTAAATTGAGCACCACATTATAATGAGGTGGTTGATGACAAACTAGTTTTGCCTAAGCCGACCGGGTCTCCCTCGACTCGGATGCAAGAGCTTAACAGTTCAACTTCTGGTGGTCATTATCTAAAAAAAATATTTCTAGTTTCACGATAAAATGGGGATTAATTTTGGTGATCATTTACTAATTTTGGCAATCAAAGGTGATTTTTTTACCGATACATTTTACTAAATCTGGTGATTCGTTAAACATAAGCCATAATAAAATGGGTAGGTTTATGTTTTTAATATTACAAACCATTATGACACTAACAGCTCTCGAACGCAATTTAAATGTGAAATTTACCCACAAGCAGGCATAAATGTTACATTTAGCTCTTTCAGTTGTGTTGGTCAGATATCAATCTCACTTCGTATTAAGTCCAACTCGTGCCATGTCACTTACATGGTTAGATTTGCAGATCAATCCACCTGGTTTATAAAAGGAAGTCCCGTTATTGTATATAACAGCAATCCATTGAGGAAATTATTCGACAGGACAAGTTAACTAAAAAAAAAACAAGATTTTTTACCGTTTTTGTGTACCAGCCTTAAAAGCTTAACCCTTACGTAAGCGTTTCTGCTTCAAACGTCATCAGCGATTTTCCATCAATGTACTCCTATCCTAAAGTCGCAGCGAGATTGCGGAGTACTTTGCATGCAGGTGTTACTGCGACGAAAACGTACCTACAACGTTTTAAAATTGAATTTCGAAGCGAATTCCGAGGCGCTTGCATTTTTTTGACTATTCATAAGTAGAACCTTTTTTTTTAATGATCCATTTGCAAGTGACGGGGAACTTCCTGGAACTTTTTGCTATTTAACTGGTTTTAGTGCTGGCAACTTTGATGTTGAAGTTTGTGGACTGCTTTGGGTGTTGAATAGGGTAGATGACAAAAAAAATCGAATTAGTCCGTCAGATATATTTCAAAAAATATTTTTTCTTTTTTCACGTAAACAAAAAATGAAGGCGATTTATTGCGTCGAAAACTCGCGTGACGACACAACCGAGTACATTTTTTACTCAACTGTGACGTCACAAGCCCCCACTCATGCCCCACTCATCTTTGACACGTTTTATCTTCGTCAATTTTTATTAATTTGATAAAACAAAAAACACGTATCAAATATTTTTCGATAATCTAACTCTAAGCAGAATGATATTTTTTTAGTCAGTCATCATCTCTACTTTAGGGAAGTATTGTGGAGATTGAAAATCTATTTAAAATTGTAAGATAAACTTCACATGAAAACTATTCAAATAAACTAAGATAACTAACTTAAACTAAAAACTTAAAAAATGGCGTCAAATAACTCCTCCTCAACGCTGTCAACTGGTAATGTCCCCAAGAGACTGGAGGAATTACCACGCTGTATGGCAACGCTAAGCCTTTGGCCAAGGTAAAAGCCAGCCCTAGGGTCACGGGAAGTGTCAACTAAACGTTTTGAAATTTCCTTGAAAAGGCTGTGAGCGCTCGGACCCCACGGTCCTAGAGTTTCAACCCCAAACGGCTCGAAAATATAGTTAAAATATAGGGAATGGTTAACTTTTGGAATGTTAAGTAGTAACTTCTAAGTGGTGTGGGTGTCGTCCCTGCAAGATAACATGGTTACGATTTTAAGATTTATAGGAAACGGAATTGCATTTAGAAATTAGTTGACCAGTGCCATGAATAGCTAGAGTAAAATCTAGAAAAACTTACGGGTGTAAATTTTACTTCTAAAAAAATGCGAAAGTTTGACGTTTGTTATTCGTTCACGCAACAACTACCGAACGGATTTTGATGAGACCTCACAGTAACATAGTTTATACATCAGAATAACATAGGCTATAATTTTTAATGACATTGTGTCAGAATAACTTAGGCTATAATTTAAAATGACATTGTGTCAGAATAACAAAGGCTAAAATTTAAAATGACATTGTGTCAGAATAACATAGGCTTTAATTTATAATGACATCGTGAAACAAAAATGAATTTACGCGGGTGTAACCACGGGCGGAAGCTGGTTATATTTATTTTTATTAGCCATTATAAACGTAGCATTAATGTGTAAATTAATTAATCCCATATCTTTCGAGGTACTCTGATCGTGCACCACCATGAACCAGCCATCGTAAATTATCCATTTCATTTAAATTATATTTCCTTTTCAGCTACTTTTATTCTGGTCTGCACTGTGCTGTTCATAACTTCCACATAAGTAGATAAGACCGCAATACAAAAAATCACTTATAACCACCGTTTATCACCAAACAGTAAATATTTTCAAAAATGTATGCAACTAAATACAAAACAGCAATTTGGAAGGAATTTTATGCGCGAACACTTAATTTTGGAGAGAAACATGATTTACAATGTAAAATTATACGCTCATGTAACAGCGATTAGCTTGCGCCAGCGTTTTATGGGATATTATGTATGTTCCCCTAAGGTTTATGTTAAATGCGGTAGGAACATGGAAACCTGCAGTTATACTGGCCATTAAAGTACGGTAGCATTTACTGAGGTTTGACTAATTGTGGACAATGAGTAGCTATCATTATGATAATTCCGGTAGTTTTGTGAGTCGATAGGACACGGCCTGAACTAAGTTTAGTGTCTAAATAATTATACAACCTTCACCAGGTCATCGGTCCAGCTAGTGAGAGGCCTTCCAACGCAACGACTTCTGGTTCGCGGTGAAGGTTGCGGGAATCCGCTGGATGCGAGTCGCACGGAACCAGTCAATGTGGCGATACTTGGGGGGTGGTCTATGTCCAGCAGTGGACGTTTTTCGGCTGAAATGATGATGAGGATGAATTAAAAAAAAACACTTTTAATAACTGACTTCATCAATACCCCAGATCGTAATTTAAAACTTTTATATATGTCATTCTTTTTACTTTCCGTTTCTCCGACATTCTTTTTTCAAAATCGACGCCAATATGACATATTTTGTAAAAAAAAAAAATCCTTTCAAACTTTTTGCATGCAAAAATTCAAAGTTCAGTGAACTTGTCGTTGACTCAGTTTAGTGATCGAGTAAGTATGCATATCTTATCATTTACAGGTTTTTATAGTTCTCCCAGAAAAATCATGCGCTTTTGCAATTATCGTCTATCTTCGGAAATACGAACGTGATTAAGTATAAGAGCTATTATTACATCCCTGAATTGTTTTTCTAATGAGCAGTAACATAGATAGAAAAATAAGAATTGACAACTCTGTGCAATAGGGAATATGCATGAAATACAAAACTCTTTTTATTTATAAAAAAAATGCCTTGTATTGGCGCATAAAAACATTGTTATTCTTGTTTAAGTTACTAATACATCACTTATTTTACAATTAACTGTTTAATGTAGCATTAGAAAATTACGTGCTTAGTCCCTATTCCAAAGAACTTATGATTGACAGAGTATTCGGTGCGACTAGAGTACCCAGCAGAGATAACGCTGCGTACAAACACATATTGTTCTTATAAGTGCACTACTATACAACACGAAGAATACCGAAGAGCAAACCTTCTCTGGTTCAACTGTATTTTATTTATGGTTTAATCGTGCTCTCTCGGCACTTTTTTTCCATTCAATAAAACCTTTTTTATGAAATCGATCCCGTCCTTTTTTGATCGGACATAAATATTATAAGGGTCAAAGCGGGGTCACACTCATGGGGTTTTGGGTTTATTGACTGATCACAATGTTGTTAAAATGTAATAAAAAATGCTTAAATTTTATTTCTTTATCAGCTGTCTTAAACCAATGAGTCAACTTGTCGGGTTTTGTTACGTTTTGCGATGTTTTTAATAATTCATAGCAATTTATAAAAGCTTAATCTCTCGTTTCAACGTTAAAAAGATGAGAACAAATCTCATGACATGTCATCATTCTCTTGCCCTTATTCCAATGGGGGCTATCGTTTTTGAGCTCACCAGAAGGCGCCACTGTCGTGTAAGGTCAATCATTCTATTTTATACTTTATAGTACCATGAAGTAATTGGTACTTTAAAGTATAAAATAGAATTACGTTACGTAACGTACGTAATAAAAACGTTTATTTTATTACGTATAACATCATAGAGTAGACTTCAGATACATATTTACAATAGATCTGAAGTTGCTGCTTAAAATTTTCAAGTCATAATAAATAAGAAATGGCTCAATGATGGCTGAGTATTAGTAAAAATACATTATAAAAAAGCACGCAACGCGCGACCACTTTATGACATCTGACATTTCGGAAGACCCTACTCTACACGAACGCCACTAGCGGCGAATTCATGCGCGATAGCCCACATTAATTTGGGGTCGGTGCAGCATGTCTTCTTCTTCCATACTTCTCTATTATGGAAAGTCATAAATAGCGAGACTAACAGGAAGAAAATACGTAATACTAGCTATACATTAAATACAGCATGTGGTCCTAAAAGCTCTAATCAGGAAGTAGCTCAAGAATTTGTAAATTTATTTACCGATATACCGTTAAAAACTACGGAGGCTCTTAATTCCTCTCCTAAAGTCTCAATTGATTTATTAAAGGCGAATGTGTCTGGATGCCAGGCTGAATTTAAATTTGAACACATAAACCCTATGATAGTTATTAAAGCTTTCCGGCAAATAAAAATCAAACTGACCGAAGATCTATGGGGAATGTCTATCAAAGTTTGTACATCCATACTTGAGACTATAGCTCCTTACTTAGCTTTAATTTTTAATTTGTGCGTAGACCAAGGAGTTTTCCCTGATTTAATGAAATACAGTAAAGTCATACCTCTTTTCAAATCCGGGGATAGTAAAGATACTAATAATTATAAGCCTGTATCCGTGTTGCCAGTTTTTAGCAAGGTGTTCGAAAAGGTAATGCTTAATCAAATGCTCCATCATTTTAACACCAACAGAATCTTACACGATCAACAGTATGGTTTTACTAAGGGACGTTGTACAACTGACGCTGGTGTAACTTTATTAAAGCACATATTTGCGGCGTGGGAAGAGTCCCAAGACGCTGTAGGAATATTTTGTGACCTCTCCAAAGCATTTGATTGTGTAAATCACGACACATTACTTTTGAAACTTGAGCATTACGGACTAGGTAAACTTGCACTTAGTTTGGTAAAATCTTATTTGAGTGATAGACAACAATATGTTCAAATAAATGGTGTTAATTCACAGGGTTTAAAAGTCAAAATGGGGGTTCCGCAAGGCTCAATATTGGGTCCTTTCCTCTTCTTAGTATATATAAATGATCTACCGTATTTTCTGAAAAACCAACCTCAAAATATGGTGTTATTTGCCGATGACACTTCCCTAATTTTTAAGATAAATAGACGAGCCCAAAATCTAGACGACGTGAATAATGCCCTACTTCAAGTCCATAATTGGTTCACAGCAAACAATTTGGTACTCAATGAAAAAAAAACGAAATGCATAAGATTTGCTTTACCGAATGTCAAAAGTAGCGATTGTGATATAGTATTGAATAAAGAGAAACTTGAATTCGTAGATAAAACGGTTTTCCTGGGGATTACGCTTGATTCAAGGCTTCAATGGGGTACTCATTTAACATCTCTAGCGGGGCGGCTAAGTTCAGCAGCATATGCTATTAGAAAAATCCGTCAATTTACTGATGTAGATACTGCTAGATTGGTCTATTTTAGTTACTTTCATAGTATAATGTCTTATGGCATTTTATTATGGGGACGGGCTGCAGACATTGAATCTATATTTATTCTGCAAAAAAGAGCCATCAGAGCCATATACAATCTTCGTAGGCGCGATTCTCTGAGGGAACTGTTTAAGGAAATTAACATCATGACGGTACATTGTCAATACATCTACGAAAACATAATGTACGTGAGGAAAAATCTACATCTTTTTGGTAAAAGAGGTGACAGACACAATTACAGTACTAGAAATAGGGACCAATTAGTTCAGCCAGGCTTCAGACTCGCTAAAGTAGACTCTTCTTTCATGGGATACTGTTTGAGATGCTATAATAAAATTCCACAAAGCATTCTTGAACTGAATGAAACAAAATTTAAAACATGCATTAAACGCACATTGAGTAAGCAAGCATATTACAAATTGGACGATTATATCGCTGATAAAAATGCTTGGCTCAATGCCGGTCCTGCTCCACAAGGACAGGGGCGCATAAATGGATAGCACTAATTGTATTGTTTGGAGCTGCTGAAGATTGTACAACTATCTTTGCATTGTATAGATTCAATCTCTTTAGTATTATATAATCGTATAGCCCATATTGTGCGAGTGCTATGTACTAGAATGCTATCAGTCGCTGGAAACCTACATCTTTTCTTGACTTGAATGTGCCCTGGCGGTCGAGAATATGTCATGCTCACTCAAAAGTCTCGCTGATGGTGGCGCATGTGTCGGATCATTTAGTTCCCTTCAAAATGGTTGAGTTGAATGGTGCCGATCTATGCGTCATGTCCGTGAACGGGTGCTGTCAGTTGTGACTGGTCATCTCTCAGTTGCCATGGCTTATTTTAATGAATTATTTTAGTTTTTGAATTGTTTTTTTTTCTGTTTTCTTTTACTGTGGACACTTTTAACGTGCACATCTTGCTACATTGTTCTCACATAATATACCATCTCAACATGAATGATGTTACCAAGATTTTGTAACAATATTCTGATTTAAAAGAGTGTCCATGGAGTTTCTTGCCCGTTCTTCTCCATAGAGACCTACGCTAGGGAATAGGCAACTACAGTACTTTCACAGTTTTTATGCCTTGTGACTGGGACTGTAGCTACATTTAATTTTCATCTTTGTTTCGACACTTCAAAAGTGCCTGTAACTGGCCTACTTGAAATAAATGCTTTGATTTTGATTTTGATTACTCGTCATCTCATCAGACACCTCCTTTCTTGCCACATCATCCTTTACACAGTCCATCCATCGTCGTTTCTTTGGTCTTCATCTACTCTTACACCCACCCACATTCATACTCAAAACTTTCCTCTTAACATTTTCCAAGTCATGTTTTCTTTATGTAATAGCTGAATTATTAGTCAAAGTCAAAGGTGACCAGTACATGTAAGCACGTACTTACACCAAGTACCTATAAATTGGAACCTCAGGGAGTAAGGCCTATCGTCTGCAAGGTCCAAAAATAAAGTGTTAAAAGCTTTAATCTACTAGTTTGTGCTTGATTGCATCGTTTACGGACCGCCATTTTAAAACTATTGCTGTGATGGCTACTCAGTTGATGATTAGGTTTGTAACTCGTAACTTTTACGTAGCGTCTTATATCCGAGTCTTAGAAAACCGTTGCGCTATTAGCGTAAATCCACTTTATCGCAACTTTACATAATCATGAGCAACCGAGTATCGTATCGTTCATAAACACCAACATACGAACCCGGATATTAATCTTCAACACGTCGCCTCACCATCTGTCTACTTGAAACAACATCTACAGACCATCATCAATTTCACGTACACATACTATGCGAGAAGACAGGGAACTGTGTTGAACATGAAAAATTACCTTACTACGGGCGTTCTATGATAATATACGAGCTAGAATATTATCTGTACTTCTGTAAACATAAATAAAATTGAAGTGTATGTTTGTAATATCAAAATAACAGCTTTTTCATCATCATTTCAGCCGATAGACGTCCACTGCTGGACATAGGCCTCCCCCAAGTGTCGCCACATTGACCGGTCCCGTGCGACTTGCATCCAGCGGATGGGTGCTTTTTACTGAATGCATCTGGAAATAATTATAAATGACGACCCGAATGGCGCAGCGTTAGTGAGGCTGCCTTACGTTCTTAGAGCCCCGGGTTCGAATCCTGGTAGGGGCAAATGTTTGTGTGATGAGCATGGACATTTTTGTTTCCGAGTCATGAATGTTTATATGCATTTACAAAAAAAAAAAAAAACTGTAGTACATCAACTATCTGGTGTCCACAACACAAGCCTCGTTGCTTAGTGTGCAGCTAGATGACGGCGTGTGTAACGTCCAGCGATATTTATTTGTCTATTTATACGGCAGTTTCAACAAAACCACATTGTTTTCCATTTTTGACTGTCTATCAGTTGGTCTATCTGTCTGTTTGTTCCGGCTAATCTTAGTAACGGCTGGACTGATTTTGGCGGGACTTTTACTGGCAGATAGAGAATTATAAATTTAAGGCCCTTCTAACGTAAAGGTACATGTACCCATGTCATACTGTGCTTATTTAGGTACCTATGACTTTGCTTCTATCAAATCGTAATTTGATCGACAAACAACTATTAAAGTCTCCAGCTTATATCTAAAATATTCTAGAAACACGAAACGACTTCTAACGGAGCGTTGAAATTCTTAAGTTACAAAGGATTTGTTACTGAAATGTTATTATTATAATAGGTGAAAGTTAGAAGTGCTACCTACATACACGTTGTTCAGGTCTTCAGGTAGAGCCGGGCGACAAAATCGAATATAAAGGGGGTTAAAAGCACCCTTAACGAAGACGAAAGGTACTGGTTTTCCTCGTCATTACGATATTTTTGTTTGTTCCAGACCATGCCTTCAACAACTCTCTATGGAGATATCGGGGGTCAAAGTTCAAACTTCTTCACAAGTATTTTTTTAAATACAAGTTAATATTATAACTTTACTTTAAATACCTCTACGGCCCCCGTACTATTTAATGCATCCATCAGCACAATGTTTTGAGTGCGTTACATAGATTGTGTATCCCAAAAAAAGTCGAAACTCAAACTCAAACTCAACTCAATTGAAGATGACTCGACATGATCAGCGAAACCAAACGGAGTTTGCCGATCGGCACGAACCGAATAGAAATAAACATGTGAATTAATTGCTTCGCATCGGCTTTATTATTTATCCAGTACTGCCAAGTCACTCCCAATGTAACAAGACGTGTGAAGCAACCTTAGCTAAAGAAGCTTCACAAATGTGGGTAGTCTATTATTTAGATCTAGACACTACAAATTCTTCTCATAGTTCACTAGCCTCATATTCCGCCCACAAAATAAGTGGGTTTACCTTGTGTATAGTTAAAGCAAGAAAGTTGTAAGAACAAAATACTCAACCTGATATTATTCTCCAGCAGGGCAAAGACCCCTTCTCGCATACAGTAAAGTTAGGTAAATTCTTCACTCATCATCTGCCTAGTCTTCCAACTATGTTGGGGTCGGCTTCCAATCTAACCCGATGCAGCTGAAAACCAGTACATATTTTACATGGAGCGACTGCCTATCTGACCTCCACAACCCAGTTAGTACTAGGTAATACGATACCCCTTGGTAAGAGAAGTTGTCAGACTTTTTGGGCCACTGGCTACCTGTAACGACTGTCAAAGATCTACAAATAACAGCTGGGACCTACGGTTTAACGTAAAAATAAAATGTTCACTGATTCAAAAAAATAAATGGTACTTTCGAAATTTCACATACCTAATTTTGGCAGACTTCTTCCCCCCTTAGGTTACTTTTTCGTGTGACTAACTAAGGAAGCACACAAATAATATTATATTAAAATATACAACTTAGGATCAGTCACACCGAGGCCCTACCATGAGCTTACTGTGTAAACGTTACGTAAATACGTCGATTTTTGAGTCGAAAATACAATTATCCTAAAGAATTTTAGTTAAATTGTTTGAACAAGCACAATCAGTGTCATCCATAACTATGAATAAATTCTAAAAATATATCAGTGAAACGAGTATTTTTACTTTAAATGTCGACGTAATTACATTACGTTTACACGACGCGGTCGTACTAGAGCCTCTGGTATGGATCGGCTGCAGACTCTAACAATTATACTCTGCACTAACAGATAGTACTTCAGTTCAATATTCAGTATATTCTGTCAGTCGCGCAAATTGTCCGTGTCGGTTTGACCTTACCTTTGCATGCGAACGACCTTAAATAAACCTACAAAATCCTACGCCACCAAAACTGCATTTTCAACCTTAACTTACAAAGTTAACCTCAACCTACAGGTTACATCTCTGCCCACCACCAAAGACAAGCTTCGCGATATAAACGAATTTACAGCGCACCTTATTAAATTTCTTATTACTTTCAACAGCAGGTCTCATCTTTATGCAAAATTCTGTTGCCATATGGCCAGGTGCTACGCGACAGAGAGAAACACAGAAAAAACATTCCATATAAAACATAAAAAAACATGCAGCATTCGCACTACATAGCTGTAGTTGACCACACACAATAAAACTAAATTAATCAGTTATTAATTTTTTCTTAAAATATGTAGGTACATATGATACTTAACTTTACTTATTGTAATTCAAGACTTAGATTATGGCTAGAAGAGGCTGGAACAGAGTGGTTTTAAGTTTGTTAAGAGGGCTATCACATGTTTTCTTGTATTTGAGTGTTTTAGGAATGTAACACTCAAATACAAGAAAAAGAATGATTTTTATTTAAAGCGCTCCCTAAAGAAATAATCAAAATGACTCGGGCATTTTTTTCAAAAAAACAATATATGCCGAGAAAGTTTGATTATTTCTATAAGGAGCGCTTTAAATAAAAATATTTTTTTTCTTGTATTTGAGTGCTAGACTCCTTAAACACTCAAAAACAAGAAAAACTGTAATAGCCCTCTTAATCCTAACTATTATTATAAATGCGAAAGTTTGTTTGTTACCTTTTCGCGCCTAAACCACTGAAACAGTAATCCTGAAATTTTGCATATACGTTTTTAGGTGTACAGAGACGGACATAGGCCCTTTAATCCCGAAAAAAGTACTGCTCCCGAGGAAAACAACAATAACGTTCTTAAGAGAATAGATGGCGCCACGTGTCTTTCAAATCATGATTGAATTATATTATTACAAGAAGAGAATTGATTGTCGAATTCTAAATTGACGCGAGTGAAGCTGCGGGCTACAGCAAGTTAACACATACATATAATGATTATTGCTATTTATTAACAATCCAGCTATCTAGCGTGTTCATCAGTGTTGCCTACGACTGACTAACAGTAATCTTGTGTAAGACAAGAAACCGATTCCTGAGTGACCTCCACTTTATAGAAACATCCATCTCTAAAATTAAAAAGTTAAGCCAAGGCAAAAAAAAAGTTGTGTAATCAGTCTTTTGGGTTTCGTCTCTTACTAGTGTTCCTTCTGTACCTTTTTACTTAGTGATGAGGTCAGACACGAGAGCCATACTATTTTTGGAACAAGGAAAATTCCGGGCGGGATCCCACCGCTCTTAAATTACTGATAAAATATGTCTTGGAGGATTAAAACAGACGTTTGTTATGTCGTGATTTTGTAAAGGTCGTTTTAGTAGGTATGTTTTTCTCGAAATGTTGGTGGTTGCAACAAACAGTCTTAAACGTCCATTTAATAATTGATTTGATTGTCCAATCGTCATTTTAATGATTGATTTATATTATTACAAGCAGAGTACAACCCAATACTGTCAAATTCCAAATTAACGCGAACGGAGCCGCTCACAAAAGCCAGTAAATATACATTTGTAATTATTTATTGCGATATTATGACCAAAGCTACTAGTCCCTTTAGTTAGGCAGCTGTCATTTTAATCAATTTAGATTTTATGGACTATAAGCCCTCCGGCCAGTGTAGTAACGCAGCAGTCACAAAATTGAACTTAAATTTGAGGTCTCGTCTTTTGCAAAACGGGAGCTATCGTCAGGCAACTTATCAAATGACTAATGCCTAAGTCACGGACAGTGAAACTGGAAATTCTTGGAAAAAAAAACACCTTTGATAATTCACACCGAACACTGCAAGATATAAGTAAAACGCTATATCTCCCATCCATCATTCTAGATTGCGTTCCTCAGACTATGAGAGTAAAGGAACAGAGAGGGCATGCCTGTGTTTGCACTTGTGCAGTAAAATATCTCCTGTGCAAGTGGCTAGTCTTCGTTGAAAATGGCCGCCGTGCACGTAATTTGGTTGAGAGGATATTATTATTATGTTCATTGAAGCAAGGGAGGTGCATCGTCACTGCATGCTTATTTATAAATAACATAACATCACGCCTGTAATTCCCGAAGGGTTAGGCAGAGGTACACCCACATTTCGCCAGTTATATTTAAGTCCCATCAACCGGGCACACATCCAGGTTCCGTGGCTGTTACAGACAAATTGCTGATGAAAAAGCCCAATAACACTTAGCCCGACGCGGGAATCGAACCCAGGACCTCATGCTCAGCAGTTGCGCTTGCGACCACTGAACCTACGAGGAAATATAAAGCATTAAAGATCGTAATCAATGTAGATCAACAAGTTAAGATCTTCGCACAGGAGTGTGAAACAGAATATTTATTGCCTAACTAAAGCCCTATTTAAAGGTTTTCTTTTTCGTTAAAAACTGTAACGCTAACAAGTCGACAAGTTTCTTAGCACATCGCTTTAATTTGTTCACGGGAAGATACTTAGACATTCTTGTGCAGGCACTTATAAATATTTGAAAAATGAAAGTTTTGTGTGATAGTAATTTATGGGACAACAGCATTTTTGAAGTGACTGGTATTACTGGTGAAGGTGCTAGGCTACGAGGAGGTAGAGGCACATTAAAGTGAAACGATTGAGAATTATTATGACGGGAAATTGAATCATAAACGCTTGTTCATGTTTATTATTTACAAACTACAACTCTTTAATAGTAATGAAAATATGTACAAGTATCAGCGGGATCCCTTCTTTTTGCATAATGTTCTTTTTCCTAATATACTTTGGCATAACTGTTTTGGCATAATTTGTTTTGCTATAATAATACTTTGCCATATTTTTTTTTTGCATACAGTTTATGTTGGCATAATCATCTTGAAGGCTAATTTATTTTGGCATAAATTGAATTCGCATAATGTTACTAGGCATAATGACTATTAGCATAATAGTATTTACGCATACAATTAATAGAAATAACGGAATCAAATTTGAGTTATTTTAACGTATTTATTTTGAATTAAAAATTCATTAAGTTGTGCTACAAAAGTTAGTGACAGAAACGAATCGCTGCAAAACCGACTCCACGTAGTCTTGTCTGCCCTACCCCTAGAGTGTTATTTAAAATCGCGTAGGCGCGGAGGGGCGAGGCGGCCCGCGAGCTGAGGAGCAGGTGGTTCTAACACTTGCGGTGGTGAGCGTGAACCACATCTGCGACGATAAGCTCGCGTGGGGCCGCCGGAGCCCCGCAGCGCCGGAGCCGTGACAGAAACCATGCCTGCTGCATGTTGCATACTGCATGCTTGCTTGCTGCATGCTTGCTGCATGCTTGCTGCATGCATGGTGTATGCTGCATGCATGGTGTATGCTTGTTTGCATGCTTCTTACAGGGAAAAAAAACTCACATATGTTCACAATCAACTATGTTCAAAACAAATATGTTAAGTATTACCTGCTTCAGGAGAAACTGATATGGTTTTTTTTCCAATCGTCAAAATAAATTGGTATATCCAATCAGGGTATGTCTAACATTTTAGGAGTTCATTATTATGCTTCTTTGTTATGCCTATAAAAAATATGCTTTAATATCATTATGCGTAAATAAATTTATGCCTAAGAACGTTATGCTTAAACATTATTATGATTAGAGAAATTATGCTTAAAAAAAATATGCGTAAGTAAAGTATACCAAATTATATTAGGTCTTGAAATTTTATGCAAATGGATAGGGAACCGTATCAGCATGTCAGCATGCACGTTGGATGGCAATGCTGACAGATACTTTGGCCCAAAAATAGGCCCGCCCTCTGGTCACGAGAAGAGTCGATCAACCGCTTGGCGATTTCCAGAAATATTAGGTGGGCACTCGGACCCCATAGCCCTAGTGTTTCAACCCCAAACGGCTCAAACACATAACTACCAATTAAATTATTGTACTTGGGCCATTTGAAGTTTTCAGTACTTGCAGCAGCCACCCCAGCGCAGCCCTTTGTGCTAGGAAGATGAAATGGGGCAAGGGTGTCGACGCAAGTTGCGTCCCACACCAAAGGCCTACCCAACTTCCATGGCACAAACTATGTAGTTAATAGCACGTAAGTAAGTCACGTCCTGAATGGTTCATCGCCATTCAAGTAATATTGCAAGTAGACATTCTGGCTATACATTGCTGATTTTAAGTCTGTAAATAATTTAATTTGGGTACCTATCATATCAGTTAATTTTAGCCGGTATTCTCATATGTTTTCAGCCTATAACGTCTCCCCTACTGCAACACAGACCTCCTCTGAGTGAAAGGGATCAGACTGTAATCCATCACACGCCTACGGTATTCCCACAAAAGCGTTTAAAACCAATACAAAAAATAAATCCACAATAACAAAACAGTATTTAAAAAAACCGGCCAAGTGCGAGTCGGACTCGCGCACGAAGGGTTCCGTAACATTATTTATACAACATTAGACAAAACGTCATGTTTGTTGTATGGGAGCCACACTTAAATATTTATTTTATTCTGATTTTAGTATTTGTTGTTATAGCGGCAACAGAAATACATCATCTGTGAAAATTTCAACTATCTAGCTATCACGGTTCATGAGCCTGGTGACAGACAGTCAGACGGACAGTGGAGTCTTAGTAATAGGGTCCCGTTTTTACCCTTTGGGTACGGAACTCTAAAAACCTCCAATACACAGCTTAATCATTAAAAGCTATATTAAGTCACGCGGTGTCACTCACCCAAAGTGATGTGTATAATCCTAAAGGCTGTGGTCACATTGCAAAATGAGTTAAGGTTATTTGTCCAGATATTAATGCAAAACGGGTTTTATTGGCGTCGCTCTGATTGGATTGCGGAGGTCAGGCTGCAGTGGCTTCGAGTTAAATATTGTTATTAGCCTCATCTAGTTAGTATAAAGAATACAATATGGAAATGGGAGATAAAGATAAAGATGCATTTATTTGTATTAACATGTGTGACATGATACATGGATATGCACATATGGATGGAATATGAGTTGAGAAGATTGCTGATTCAACATGTTTTGCCATATTCGGCATACAAAATAGTTTTACAAATAACTAATAACTTATAGAGAGCATAATTATGACGAAGTACTAATTTTTTTACAAAGTTCATTAATGTGAGTTTTTCAATTTAATTGCTTGTCAGTGATCAATCCCAAAAATTGGGCTGTTTCTACTTCTTGTATTATATTTTCTTTATGTATATAAAATTTAGAAAAAAAAACAAATTGAATTGGAATTGTATTGTATGGTGTTGTATTGAATTGTTTTGGAATTTATTGTAGATTAAATTTTGATGTATTGCGTAACTTTTCTCGTTGAATAAAATGCACAAAAAGACTACGAAGAACTCGGATTCGAACTCGTGACCCCTTGATTCCGTAAGCAATGACGCGCCTTAGGCGCTACGCCAGCTGTTAACTTACAAACTCGGTTGAAATGATGGTTCTGCAGGCCTAGCCAAGTTACAAACGATTCGTATCGATTCTCTTTCTACAATCGTAAACGTTAAGTCACGTGGTCAAAACAAACGAATATAAACTTTCGTAGACAAGTTTACATCGATCAAGATGATAGAATGAAATGTATTCGTTTCTACAATAGTGATCGCTACATCCCATATAAATCGTAGCCAACTTACAGTTTTGACTAAACTTTAAAGTTTCCATTCGTTTGTTTTGACCACGTGACTTATCGTTGATAGATGTCATTCCCATACATTTGGTTAGTTTTCTACTAGCGTTAACGATTGTAGATTGTCAACTTGGCTAAGCCTACTGATTCCGTAGTGTTTATAGCAAAGTATGCAATTTTTTTTTTTTTTATATCACACAATTCGCATAATCCGAGACCACCTTCTTCTACTAAAAATCACTTAACTTGAATATTTAACAATGATTACTGTAACACTGAAATTATTTATGGATTGCACTGTGTTTACTAGTATTGAACCAAGTTTATACGTTTCGTTGATTCGTTTTTAAAAGTAAACAAAATCTTACTGGACTGCACTGTCACTTTGTTTTAGTAATTTTATGCACTTTTCTTGAGAATATTGAAGAGATAATACTTTCACATGTTATTTGCACTATTAGTACTAGTACTTTCACTGATTGATTTGTTTTTAACTGTATATTTACTATTTATAATCAATTTATTTACACGGAGCTTATGTTGATCCAATCGCCTACCTTGTGTGTACCGTGAATGATTGATGAGAGATGATGAGAATGATGGCTATTTTCACTAAATTCGGTTTCATTACTCTAGTGATGGTATAGTAGCACATATTGTGGTCATTGGTTAGTCAACGAGATAGTAAGGCTGATTTGTACTAGATTATAACTAACAAGGATTTGAGATTACAACAATATGTCATCTTAAAACTGTTACCTTTTCAGAAATGTTGTGTCATCAAAATGTCGAGTATGTTCAAAAAATACATTGCCTTTGTTATTTTTTATTCATATTATCAACCACACAATCTATTTTCCATTTACACTTTGCCTCCCCTCGCTCATCTTCTGACGGAACCATGCTTAATTCTGTCAATTTATTGTCACGGAAAAATAAAGCAGTAAAATAATCAATTTATTTCCCCATACAAAAATACGAACGGCAAAATATGGATTCATAATACTTCTATGACCAGCAAATAGCAATTCGTTTAATCTTCTGCCAGTCTTTTAATTTCTGCTGATTACAATATTTTATAGAAATGACTGTTTTTTTAATCGATACAAAGCTAATTTGGAGCTTGCGTTATTAGGTTTTTGAATCAGTTTCTAAGCCTGGAATTTGGATTTGTGCCTGATTAATGCAAATGGCAATCTGCACGCCCTCTATAGTATATAGTATGAAACTCAAACGTTACTGGTAAAATGTAGATGTTGTGTTGTTCTTGTTTTGATTTTGATGGAAAGCACAAGCATGATAATTATTATGACAAGTGATTAAAATTGCGATGATGATTTTTCTTCCTTAGAAGCGGACAACTCTGAGTCAATTTTACATTGTCTTTTGTAGTGTATTGACAATTACGACCATCCAATCGTTTTTAGGGTTCCGTACCTCAAAAGGTAAGAAAGGAACCCTTATAAGATCACTTTCTTGTCCGTCTGTCCGTCTGTCACCATCGATTTTCTCAGGAACGGGTGGACCTAGCAAATACTAAGGTCTATAGTCTCTATTAGGTGCAAAAAAATCAAAGTCCTAAGTCAACACGATAAAAAGATATGGGCAAATTTATATTTTCGCTAAAACTTGTAAGTTCCAAAATTTACATTATTTTTTTTTCGGAATTTACCCTTTACTTGTTCTGTAAGACCTTCCTTCTAACCAAAATTGACAATTCTAGGTCAACCGGTATTACCCATTATTAGAATTATTATTTAATTACGGTTTTGGGTCGAAAACCTATAATTATGGTAGTTATCGCTGACCTAGAATCACGAAATTTGGCAAAAAGCAAGGTCTTACAGCACATATAAAGAAAAAAATCTGAAAACCGTAAATATGTAGTTTAATAACAAAGAAACAACGTTTTTACCATTAGAAACTTCTTATTTGCGGTTAGTGCAATAGCCGTTTCTAGGGATCTAACAGCAAAGTTAAGTTTGTCCTTTAAAAAGTTTGTACGGAACGGGTACGGCCGGTTTTTTTATTTGATCCTTATTAGGGAGACTATCAAATGGTGTAATAATACAGTGTTTTTTTCGAAATCAATGGGTTCGATTCCTGGCTAGGAATATTGATTAAAAAAAAATCGAATGTCGCAGTTTTAGTTTTCATCAAATTCGGGCTAGAAACTCCTTTAAACACATTTTTCGCTATTCCTCATAGCCAGGATTTGGCCATCCAAACCCATTTGAACAATTCATTCATTTTATACAAATAAAATAAACAAATAAATAGTTGTCAATCCGAACTCAGTCGTTATCGGTATGTTTCTGAACAACTACAACAAAAGGACTGGGATGGACCACAAAAGGATGGGTTCATTAAAAGTTTTCAAAAATGGGGACCAATATACCTAGCTTGGCGATGCACAATTGGCAATAGTTTGAAACGAAATAAATACCGGATACACTCAACTTTTAACGAAGCAAGGACCAGAACAGCTTTATTGTTCTGAAATAATGGTTTATTTCACATAGCTTGTATTCCATTGCTGAATTTCTCAAAAAATCTAACTGTCCTAACATTACCGGAATCGGAATGCATTCTCGAGAATTGAGTATTCCCAACATTACAAGATGTGTGTTTAAAAAATATTTAATTAAGTTAACAACTTGTTGTATTTCAAAAATATGTACCTACTTTATTAAATAACAACAAAATTTTGATTTGTGTTAAGTTTATTATAATTACTTAGAAACATACTTCATTGTAGTGACCTAGAACGTTTTGTTTGCAATAGTGTAAGTGAAAACTGGCATTACGATTACATATTAATGTAGAAACAAGGCAATAATAACACTGTTATCTAATATAATTCGTAATTCATCACATAAGCGTAATGCTTAAATGCTTCTACAATTACCGAATAGTGAATGAGTTTCCTTATAAGAGATCATTGGTGAGCAGCGGTGGCCCAGTAGTGGCGGCCCCGACTTACGTCGTAAGTCGGGGGTTCGAACCCAGGCAGGCGCATTACTTAGTGTCATTTATTTCATAACCGCTGCTCTCAAAACGGTGAAGGAAAACATCGTGAGGAAACCCGGTATGTTCAAGAACCAAAAAATAGGAAGAAATGTGACATCTACCAATCCGCACTGGGCCCGCGTGGTGAATTATAGCCTATTCTCTCTCATTGAGAGGAGGCCTGTGTCCCAGCAGTGGGAACATTGATAGGCTGATGATGATGATACCATCATCATCAACATTCTCCTCCCCTTATCCCAATTTATTTGGGGTCGGCGCGCAGCCATTCTTATTTTTCCATACGTCTTTATTACTCGTCATCTCAGCAGTCACCTCCTATAAAGCCATATCAGATCATTCTTCATACAGTTCATCCATCGTTTCTTTCTCTACTCTTATAGTCTACCTTCATACTCAACATTTTCCTCACAACATTTTCGTCATTCCTCCGCATCACATGTATATACCACGATAACCGATTACCACACACCTTTCCAGTCACCTTTCTTTAAAAGAGATATCTCCAAAAAACAGCGAATTAGAGACAACCCTCAAATATAATACCATTTACGCAAATAAATGGCATTTATTCGTACAATTTCATACGAAAGTCCCCCCTTACTAATAAATAGAGTGAAGTTACAGTAACATTTAGTCCAATTTATTCCTTTATTTGTTTCCTTTGCCGATCATATTTATACAAGGAAGTTGTCTCCAAACATTTTTGTATCCCGCTAATATCTTTGAGGCAGCGTAGGCGACGGGAATACTGGTGTATTGTTTGTTCTTTATGTGCAGCATTTTTCTTTTTTGGGAGTTTGTTGAAAACTTCTGTGGAAAATGAAATCTACCTTCTTTAATTCTGGGAATAATTATAATATTTACTTCTTCAATATTTTTCCGTTACTGAATGTTGATTTTCAGTTACTATTTGCCTACACCTTCCTTTATATTATTTCGGTTCTAATACTACATTTGATACAAGTTGGCCGAGAACTGCAGTGAAAAATGAACAAGTTATTATAAATACAATTTAAATTAATAAGGTCTTTCAAAGCTCTTTGCTGAGATTTATAAAAAAACAATCACCACCGACTCTATAGTCGAAACTAAGTCCAACATGGTCCAATTCCTATGAATTGGACCATGTTGGACTTAGTTTTATTGTTGGACTTAGTTTATCTCTGGAAATAAAACACCAGTGGAAATAAATGTAAACCACCTACTGACCAAAAAACACCCTCGAGTGTGAAATACACAACATTCTGAATTGTAGTGTGATAAGAGCCAGTACATTTTGCTACAAGTGGAGAAACTATTTCATTGCAGCCGAGGCGGAATTCATACCGAGCTGTAGGCGAGGGTGTTATGGAACCGAAAACTGTGGTGACAAATGATGTTTTTTAAATCCTGAGTGTGAAATACATTGCATGTTGAACCTAATCGGATGAGAGCCAGTTTTCGATGAAGTGTATTGAAAAATAATATTTAATCAAGTAGTCAGCCTAGCCATTACCAACCGAGTTAGGGTTAGCTTCCAGTCTTATCAGATGCATTTGAATTCTTAAAATGGAGTGACTGTCTATCTGACCTCAACTAAATGCTTAAATATAAACTAATCTGATACCCCTCCAAGTAATCGATTTTAAACACACAAATAAGACAAAATACATTAAATTGCAAAATAAATGTATGTGCACAAACCAATATAATATCGCTTTGTGCAGATAGTTTACAGTTAAAAGGGATTAAAATAAACACAAATAGCGAAGTTCAATCGTTTGATTGATATTTGAAAAGTTCGTACACGTGCGACCAAAATTATTGGGAGTACTGAATTTATTTTCAAAACACGATTTTTTTGTAACATTATACCTACTTCAAAGTCATTTCAAGCCGAAATCATACGCTTTACTATACGTTCAGTTTTATCTTTCATTAGGAATCTTTTACTTAAACTTAATATCAGAACACAAAATAAAACGTGGAATGAAATAAAAATAATGATCGTCCACTCAAGAGAAGCATCTGTTTAACTGTCACTGATAGAAAATGTTGAATCCAATGTTGTTTATTCACAAAACTGTGTTGAAGACTTCAGCTCGTAATTTTCCAAGCCACCTCTATTCAAGAATACTTACGCCATTAATAACTAAGTTCCTCTAGGTAGTACAAAGCTTTCCAACTAAATCAAGTAATTATAACACATGCACATTACTAAGAGCTCTGCCAACCTCTGGGAATAGGAGTGGTACATACCCATACATTAATTAAAACGTTAGTAGAATATGGAAACTGCGCTCAGAGAAATACTCCAGCAGGAAATAAAGGGTAAAGTAGAAAATATAGTGGCTTTTGTCGGAATTACATTATGTTCAAGCTATTTCTTTCAACTGAACTATAATCGCTGTAAAATCATGACCAGTACGTCGATTCTGTAAAATTCAAACAACAACTCGCATCTCACATCGCTATACACTCTCACTTCGCATAAGGTTCAAAATGACCTTGATTTTACATTCTGTAAGCATCACCTAGTCATTTGCGAAGTGTAATGAGCTCCGAAGCGACCAATGCCACTTCTTACGTCATCTCATACTTTATCTGTCAAAATCTCCCTGTTAATTTAGTTCAACTCGCTGACACGCTCGCAAGGGTGGCGCTAGTGTAAATTCGAATTATCAACCGAGTTTTTAGAATGCCAATCAAGAAACTCACAGTGAATTCAGATTTGAAGTTTAGAATGAGATCTTTCAGAATCACACGGCAGGTCTCTTATTATATGGGACTTAAATATCTGATGAAATCTACCAAACTTTTCGGGGAACAGGCGTTATTTTATACACGTAACTACGACAATATTATACACGATAATATTATCAAATTGAAAAGGCTTTTTATACAGAGCGAAGCATTTAAAATTACGCATGAAATAAGTAGTTTCAAACAGGCTAGTCTAAGATTACGATCAGCATTATGATTGAGTACGTTCACGTTATGATTGATTACGGTTTTACTTATGGACGTGCTACGGATGGGCCGGTCGGGAAAACTAATCAGTTTTGGTCCCAAATAGTGGCTAGTTTGAGTAATTTAGACATATGTGTCGTAATCAATTTACTGTTTAAATTCTACTGAAAATTTCCTTAGAGTTTAATCAATCAATCCGCCTAGCCTTTTCCCAACTATGTTGGGGTTGGCTAGCCTAACTCGAATGAAAACAGCTGAATACCAGTATTTTGCTGAACTGATCTCCACCAGGGTACCACTCGCACTCATCTGCAGACGTGCGCGAGAGAGACGGATAGATCCTAATATACGGATGAAGCGTTCGTTCGATACCCGTTGTCAGAACATCGAACTACAGCGGCCTACCATCGTAGTCCACTGCTGGATATTAGCCTCCCTAAGCTGTGCCACAATACCCTGTCCTCCTCTTTCATAACCAGTCTGTCGCCTTTTCAAGGTCTTTGGTCTATCTACCAAGGGAGCGTCCAACATTATTATAAATTCTGTTTTTTTAGGAACGGATATATCGCGGCCATTTAAGATACCCTGTAATTAATCTAATTTCTTGATTTCCTTAAGGTGAAAGCGTCAGGCTAGCCCGCGAAATTTAAATTTTCTTACGTTTTTTGCAGTTTGCAGGCCAGTGCTAGGTTGTATGTTGATTAAAATATTCCTCGCGACTGTAAGACGTATGTAGTTACAGAATTATAATCATCAAAATAAGCTCATACAGGTGCAAGAATGACTTTTTCAAAGTCAAAGTCATTCGTGTATCTTTATGCGTTTCTTCTTCTTCTTTCAATTCTGTAACTACATACGTCTTACAGTCGCGAGGAATATTTTAATCAACACACAACCTAGCACTGGCCTGCAGATTGCAAAAAAACGTAAGAAAATTTGAATTTCGCTTGCTGGTTGGAGCATCCACCTTAAGGACGCTACAAATAACAATTAGTTATGTTAATTGATCTGGAATGGCACAATAACATCATAATTACCGGTAAATGAACTGAGACTACAATGAACTGTTGGGATTATTATGATACCTAATTACTGCAGGTGCATATAAAGTGGCTGATAATACTTAATTACTATAATTAGGTGTAAGAAAGTCTTTGTTGATACAATTCTGGAAGCTTCGGTAAATAAACATAATCGGTTTCATCTACCAATTAGCTTTAGTAGGCAAAAGTAAATCGGTAGTTTTGTGCGGTTTTTTTAAGAAATAGCATTTTACAATAAAAAAAAAAACATAGTGTTAGGCCAATTTACACACAAACAGACAATAACAAGTTATCATTCCAGCGGCTAGATTAATAATTAATTTTAAAACAAGAATAACTTCAGAACAACTGGAACTTCCTTAACTATCAACTTTGACTTCCAACCACCTTATTTCCATTTAACTTTCCTTGCATAATTTTCTTTTGAATGAAACTTTATGAATGATACTTTTTTCTGCACCGCACTGTAATAATATTTTACTTTTGCAATTTTCTGATATTTATCTTTGGTTTAGTATACCTATAGGTTTATTTACTTTCTATCTAATATTCTAATATTCGGGCCAATTAATGTAGTTTGTATTTTATTGGCGGTGCCTATGTTTGTCTAAGAGATTCAAGTTTTAACTTATTATGCATATTTATGCTTAGAGTTTGATAACATTCACTGTTTACCCTTGACTTTGTAATTACACGCTGTTTGGTTTTTACTAGAAGTACCGATACCTGTTATTTTACTAGACTCAAGCAATGAAAGGCCGTATGGTGCTATTCCACAAATAATAGAGCACTGTCCAATGTCGCAATTACCCATGGCCACTTACTGGGCCCACACATTATAATAATATTATATTATATAATATTATAGATGGAAAGTCGAAACAAAAAGAAGTAGCTCATAACAGGAACTTATAGACGCTATTGAAGGAACTCAGCGCCAAATTCTAAATAAATTTAGATTGCCATCAACATGCTATGAATAATTAAAACATTAACTTATTGGGCATATTTCGGTCACTTAATTAAAAACTTGAAGCTAGTTACCTGAGACTCAAACTGTTACATTTGGTACTAGTATCCAATACTAGTTCCTCAATCGCTAGTTACTCTACAGACTGGTTCTCCGATGGCTCTGTAATCAAGTTACTGGAGGCACCCCTAAAGTGATTACCGGAACCAAGTAACAGGGTTCCGCGAGTCTAACGATATCGGATATAGACTGAATTCATTTACTTTACCTCACTTGTGTGTGGGTATACCTCTGCCTACCTCTTCTGGGTTTACAGACGTTATACCGTAGAGTGATTTCAGCGGATAGAGAGAGATAGAGAGAATAATGTCGCATACTATTGTAATCGGTGTTTTATAGCGTACTTTTGATGATCACATAAAACTTAAAGAAAAGAACATAATATCTACAAATAAAATACCGCCTGAAATGCTCAACAATTTAATTTAAAAAAACTACTGAACTGAAAAATATAATTAAATAGTTACCATTTTCCCAGAAATGTTTACAAAGAAGTTTACAATACGAGTATAAATATACAGGTTCACTAATGTTTCGCCAGAACTCCTTTGACAAATATTCAGTTTACAACCAGCGTTTCAGATACTATTTATGTATCAAACAACTTATTTTATGAACACTCACTTTACAAACATTAATTTGGCAAATGCTTCTCTTTACAAATGTTTTGTGTCACAAAATCATGCTAATGAGGGTACGTATTAAATTATCTAAAACTAAAAGTAAAGCATACCTGACGGCTGACTTACTCAAAACTCTAAAACAAAACAAAACTCAAAACCCAAAACAAAACTCTTGCTCTTGTTCAAAACTACCATAGTAAACAAATAAAAGTTTATAAAATATATAATATTTTATTAAGGTGAATTATTTGCCAAACTTGTTGTTGTAAAATTATGAAATTATTACTTGTCAAACGAAAATATGTAAATTAATTTTCGGTGAAATGACAGGACATCACAAGCTCTTACATAGAAAAAACAAGTGTTAATATTTATACCCAACTAGCGACCCGCCCATGCTTCGCAGGGTTGCAATGGCGAATGTTAACAAATCGAGATTTCTGTGTCATAATTTAATTACAACCTTCCTATAATATATACATACTAGCTGACCCGGCAAACGTTGTTTAGCCATATAAATTATTTCTAGGGTATTTCTAGTGTAGTCAAAAAATAACTAACTTCTTGTGAGTGTGTAAGGATGTGGTATATGAGTGAAAGAGGCATGGAGCGCTGTGAGCGCTAAGCGAATATAAAAATCACAAAACACCAAACATTTTTATTTTATTCATTATAATTTATTCCTTAAAATTATATATATATTATTAATTAATTACGACAGTAACACTAACAAACAATATCAAGCTCTTAATGCTATAGCGTGAACAATATTTTTTGTTAGCCCGTCTTTAGCTCACACGAAAAAACTGGATGGTTTACCCACTCGAGAGCATGCTACGTATAATTGTCCGTGTGAAAAACATGGTGTGCTCAAATCTAAGCCACAAACAGACATCGTTTGGCTGGATTTGTTATTCGCTTCTTTGGGCTCTTCTATTTCGGATGCTTCTAGATCTACTTGTATCACGGCTCAAATTAGCCCCTTTGCGTTTTGTTGACATTGTTCACTGTACAAAACATACATAAATAGAATTAATTAAATTACTTAATTATAAAACATTATAGTAATAATGTATTTAATCTTTGATTGTACACACATACATATACATACACATGTAAATATTAGACTGTTTTACGAAAGCGAAAATTTTATTTTTCTCAATTATATCGAAAATATATTGTTAGAAATGGTGAAAAAAAAATCTGTGGAAGTTAGAGCTCATAAAAGTGAACAAAAAAAAATTGCCCAATTGTAATAGACATCTTTCACCGAATTTTGTTTTGACCATTTCCAACAACATTTTCGATATTAATAAAATAAAATAAAATATGGATTAATAAAAAAATATGGATATTATAAAAAATGTATAAGAATAATGTATACTTACAACACAATAGCCGTTGTTGGCGGGAGCTCGTGACACGTGTTGAGTAGTTTTGAGGTTATGTTAATCACTTAATTAACTAATCGTGCGACCTACACTCAACATTAGTAATTATTGATAAAATAGGAATTTAATAATAAATTTACTTGAGAATATAGTTAATATGAGAGTTACACTGAGATCGTAAAATGATAATTGTAAACGTTACCACTACGCTTGATGCATAAACAATAATAATGGCCGAAAACTGTGCAGGGAGTGAGAGACGGCTTATTGTGTGAGAGAAACAGGAGACCGGCTTTGGTCTCATCCCTACTCCGTGCTGTTTACTGGAAAGTGACACCGGTATAGTCTGGCAAATGAGTGTTGATCCAGAAAAAGCGCGGAAAGTTTAAAAAATCTAGCACTGGTAACACTAATTATAGCAGGAATAAACTGTCTTGATACTAATGTTACCATGTAATAAGTTTCAATTAAATGTTAGGCTCAACTGGCGGGGATAACTTACCAAATGATAATTGATCAGTTATCGAGCGGGATGAATAATGATTAAATTACTAAAATGACTATTAAAAAATAAGGGTTTGTGATAGAAGGGTGAAAATTTAGGGTTGTATGTATTTTTTAGTGGCACATTACAAAAAAATTAAAAATTAAAATTTCGTCTAAAAAATAAAAATAAAATGTTAGGGGTGGACAACCCTTATCATTTAGGGGTATGAAAAATAGATAGTAGCCGATTCTCAGACCTACTGGATATGCATATAAAATTTGATAAAAATCGGTAAAGCCGTTTCGGAGGAGTATGGTAACTAACATTGTGACACGAGAATTTTATATATAAGAAAGACTACAACTAGAACTCTAAATAATTACAAAAATAAAACTAAACGTAAGTACCTACATATACCCAACGACGTCAATAGGCGTCAAAGTACTCCTCCGCATCGCTGTCATTCGGAAACGTGCCCAGAAGACTGGCAGCATTGCCACGTTGAATGGCAATGCTAATTCTTTGGCCAAAGAAAGAGCCAGCCCTCTTCCTATAATTAATGCTCTTAATTATGTTATGGTGAAAATCGCATCATAATCTATTGTATAGTTTAGGAAACAAATGTGTGTAGCTATAGGTATAAAGCCTAATCCAAAAATAATAACATCTTGATAACCTAGTCGAGACCTAGTCTGACAGTAATAACTTCATTTTAGGTTATAAAAATTTAGTAACGCAGGCATGAAATTACAGCTCTGATATATTACTATGACTTGCTGAAATATGTCTTCTGATTTTATACAAGGTATTTAATATGGAAATTTTGATTAAGCACCTATCTATAGGACTGTTTGGTGATTACTTTCTTGAACGAGATTTTGAGTTATAGCATAACGTAATTCTAACATCACGCCTGTAATCCCAAAAAGGATGGGCAGAAGTGTATTTTTAAATGTGGGTTTCGTATTAGTTACACTTCTAAAAATATATATTAGTTATTGCTTTTTCGCCAGTTTTGTTTTAGTCCAATGTGTCCAATAGGTGGCGATCCCATTGCCATCAACCGGGCCCAAATACAGACTCCGTGGCTGCTACTGATAAATTCCTGATGGGAAAACCCAATAACACTTTGCCTGACCTGGGAATCGAACCCAGGAGCTCATGCTCAGCAGTCGCGCTTGTGAACATTCGACCAACACGACAAACACTTCCGGTCCGAATTACGATCAGGACGGTGGCCAATCCTAACGGATTAGCCAAGGAGAGCAGGAGATATTCTGTATGCTTTACTCTCAGGCATGCGGCAGTCCCGGGGCTGCGGGACTATTCGCAAGAGATACCGTGACCCCGGAACACAAAGGGCGATGAAGGAACATGGATGGGTTTTAGTCAGTAAAAGTCTGACACTCCCTCCTGCTCCGCCCAGAGCGTGCATGCCTTAGTCCTATGGGTTCCTGCGACATGCCTTTTTTTTTTCGGATGGGAAATCATCAAATTACCTCTTCATTTGATGATTTCCCATCCGAAAAAAAAGGCATGTAGCAGTGCGACACGGCCGGGGAATAACATCGGTATAATAGGAACCCACATGCACATTAAACCCGCATCCATAACCATGAAATATTAAACTAACATACCCTCACCCCGTACTTTACGGGACCATATTAGAACATTCATCACGATGATAAAACCTTCCCAGTTAGATTGAACGATCACTCCCTTGAGGAGGAACATTGTGAGGAGGTACGTGAACGAAGGAACATGGAGTTGTTTCCTGTTTGGTTAATAGCAATATTCATCATTCTTGTGTTTTGTGTTGGTAATAGGGTTTGAATATGTTTTTCCGTACAAGTTGTTATTAAAAACTTTGCTGAAACAAAAGTTCTTTTGTTTTTAGGGTTCAGTACCCAAAGGATAATAAAAACGGGACCCTATTCCTAAGACTTCGTCGTAAGTGTCCGCCCGTCTGTCCATCTGTCAGTCACCAGGCTGTATCTCATGAACCGTGAGAGCTACACAGTTGAAATGTTCACAGATGATGTGTTTCTGTTGCCGCTATAACAATAAATAAAATAAATATTTGTATAAATTTCAACTTGCTAGGTCCATCCGTTCCTGAGAAAATCGGTGGTGACAGACAGACGGACAAGAAAGTGATCTTATAAATCATGATCTGTCAACTGACCAATTTGGTCGAGACGCCATTGCTTAACTATTGTGTCTACTTCGTGGACAGATCATGGGATAAGGGTTCCTTTTTTCCTTTTGAGTTACGGAACCCTAAAAACGTGATTTTAATTTGATTTGATTCTTGTGTTGCATAGATAATGGTACGGAACCCTTCGTGCGCGAGACCGACACGCACTTGGCCGGTTTTTAACAAATCATAATACGATATTTGCTTGTAATTCCCGAAGGTTGATACGTCGATAGAGGTTGACTTAATAGCAGGTATATCCACATTTCGCCAGTTATAATTAAGCCTCTACAAGACGGGCTGGTGACGGCGAAGACGGCGGAAGACGTTGCGTTGGAAGACCTCCCACTAGGTGGACCGATGACTTGGTGAAGGTTACGGGAATCCGCTGGATTGGAGTCGCACGGGACCGGTCAATGTGGCAACACTTGGGGGAGGCCTGTTAAGACGAGGAGCGTTAAAATAACTAAGTTTAGATTTTCGTTTGATTCCGGAATTCATCTCCCGTAGAATAGAGACAAAGAAGATAATAAAACAAAAGATTTGTTGCCATACCTATCTATTAATTATTCATTTGTAGCTAGTAGAAGGCTATGGCATATTCAATTAATCGACTGCAGAAACCTGGCTTCTAGTGGCTTCAATACCAGACACCGCTATCCCTTTTGGACTAGAATAGCTAATACTCACTATATGTGTACAAACGCGGGAAATTCTAAATAGTAAGCACAATACGTGACCGTTCAAGTACCTACCATGAGATTTTGCAAAAGTATAATTGTGCCATCTTTGTATCGGCCTCTAGTCAGTTTAGTTTGTGGGGTCTTTAGTCTTTTTTCCTGCAGTGACACAGTAAAAGACTGGGTACTATCATACGGCTTTATATAAAATCGTCTTTCTATAACCTCTACGTAATCCCACTGTCTTTATGCGTACTGAACATCTGAATCAATTAAACTTTTGTACTTTTGCTACACGCGAGGTCACTATCCTTACTGCCTGGCCGGATTCAGGTAAACTGGCTTTTTCGCCTAGCTTATACGCTTATATCACCCATTGGCTTTCTTAATTGGTACATACATCATTACTTATGTCACTCTAAAGAACATTCCTCCGTAGAATAAACGCCAGGAAATCTTGGATGTCTATCTGAGTGAACACCAACTAAGTTTAACACAGCAAAGCTGGAGTAGGTACTGATATTTAGCTCCCAGGGGCAATAAACGAACGCGTAGTGTTGGCAAGCGAATTAAGTCCCGAGTTTAGTGAATCCCGGTTATTAGGGATTTTGGAACACCCGGCATTTTCATAATGCTTTGAATTTGTTTTTTTTTGTTCGTTGGCGCTTCTCGACGACAAAAAGTAGCGTTTTGGATTTCTAATTAAAGCAGGGAAGCAGAGCAAAATGGAAAGATATTTTGGCCCATGGCAGTTTTTTTTACTGTACTGTCAATGTTTGAAAGTTAATTACTTCCTTAGCTTTAAAATTTAATTCTTCTACGTTACATTAGCCAGCCAGAAGGCGACGCGGTAGGACTCGCAGGAAATGGCGGGACGAGCTGGACAAAACCAACGACCAGTGGTCCACATTGGCCCTCGAACGAAAGATTTTGAGGTCATGGAAGGAGGCCTTTGCCCAGCAGTGGGATAACACAGGCTAACAGTAGTAGTACCTTCTACGTTACTAATTAACAACGTTATGTTCGTCACTTATCGATAAAAGCTCGTTCTCTACAGCACATGGCCATCATCTTCAATACTTTGTGGTTTGTAGCTCTTAAGCAACACGTATCAACTGTAATTGAAGCAATAGTCAACTTTGAAAGGAATTCCTCAAACGCGGCCGTTTGTAGACACAGCTTTAAGCTGCATCTGCCCAGCGATCCACCATGTTGTATTCGAGCAGTCACAGCGGTTGACTACCTCCTAGACAAGAAATAAATTAATCGGGTTTTGTAACACATTGAGACTAGGAACCCGGAAAATCATTGTTATGTCATTTGCAACTTTACTCTTTGAAGGTCAAAGGTTGTACCTATTTGTAAGAATTTTGTAACTAACCAAGATATTAATTAATTTACGGTACATGGGTTCCTCTATCGTGTTGCTAACGCGTCTTCAACAATTAGGTGTAAAATATAAAATGCTCCCAAAACAATCACTGTTTTGGGAGCATTTCATCTGACAAAGAATTGTGCAATCTCATCTGCCTAGCCTTTTCCCAACTTGTGGGTTCGGCTTCCAGTCTAACCGGATGCAGCTGATTACCAGTATTTTACATATAGCGGCTGCCTATCTGACCTCCACAACCCAGTTAGTACAGTGTAATACGATACCCCTTGTTAAGACTGGTTGTTAGACTTTCGGGCTACTGACTAGCTGTATGGAATTATGCACACTGTTACCTACTGAAGCCCATATTTACTAACACTAGAAACCACCTAAATGTAGTGCTTAAATATAATTGCACGTTCGATTTTTAACTCTCAACCATGAAAATCAGTGTACCTACTTTAGTTTAGACATTAGACATTGTACTTGTATATATTTTGTTCGTGTTGTATAGAAGACGTCGAGCCAAGTTTTTACTCTTGGGTCTGTTGCCCCATTATTCGATATACAGCCAACAACATTCTATACGTCTAGCAATGTTTACAAACAAAACCCAATCAAATAAAACGGCTTATATACTGACTCAATAAACTCTGAACGTTACATAACAGGGAACAATAAAAACATTATATTTACTACGAAAGTATGTAGGAAAAACATGTTTTACTATGCACGCTAAAGGGCTATAAATTGTTGAAGGGCTGAGGATGTTCACGGCGATTCTCTGGGGGAATAAGCAGAGATGACACACTTCGTCCCTTTTACTATTCAAATATTTAGTTTATAGGGACACAACGATATTATGGCGTTTGATTTTTGCAATAAAGTAACGTTTACGTCGGACAAGCAACATTCGTAGAAGGTAGAAGAAAAATAAACTTATGAAATATGTTATAACATGTATTATTATTTATTTGGACATAAGGTTATTGTTCGAGATGCATCTACGAACTATAGCACAAAATATAGGGGATTTAATGGTGTCCCAAAGTATTGTATTTTTATTTATTTCAACCTTACAATTAGTGAACTCAAAGATCATTTGTATCTCGTTGAGTAGCACTTTCACAGATTCAGATAAAGTAAACTCATGTTACACTTTACAATCTTTATAGCCGATCTAGACAGCCATTGCTGCGTAAAATCTTGAAGTCTGTAAAACAAATCTGTCTTAAGGTGGATGCTCCAACCAGCCCGCGAAATTCAAATTTTCTTACGGTTTTTGCAATTTGCAGGCCAGTGCTAGGTTGTATGTTGATTAAAATATTCCTCGCAATTGTAAGACGTATGTAGTTACAGAATTATAATCATCAAAATCATCAATACAACCCTCCAAGCTCATACAGGTGCAAGAATGACTTTTTCAAGGTCAAAGTCATTCCTGCACCTTTATGCGCTTGTAGGGTTGTATTAATGATCAACATACAACCTAGCACTGGCCTGCCAATTGCAAAAAACGTAAGAAAATTTGGATTTCGCGGGCTACCCTGACGCTTTCACCTGGCTTTCGTTTTCTTCTGAGTTTGTGGGAAACAGTAACTGAAATGCATCGCAACCGTAAAATCAGCATGTAACGTTCAGAATTTGAATGAGGCAAATGATAGAACTATTCAGGTCACTACATACTCAAAAATTAAAAAAAATCAAATCAAAATCAAAGCATTTATTTCAAATAAACCAGTTACAGGCACTTTTGAATTGTCGAAACAAAGATGAAAATTAAATGTAGCTACAGTCCCAGTCACAAGACATAAAAACTGTGAAAGTACTGTAGTTGCCCATTCCCTAGCGTAGATCTCTATGGAGAAGAACGGGCAAGAAACTCCATGGACACTCTTTTAAATCAGAATATTGTTACAAAATCTTGGTAACATCATTCATGTTGAGATGGTATATTATGTGAGAACAATGTAGCAAGATGTGCACGTTAAAAGTGTCCACAGTAAAACAAAACAGAAAAAAAAAACAATTCAAAAACTAAAATAATTCATTAAAATAAGCCATGGCAACCGAGAGATGACCAGTCACAACTGACAGCGCCCGTTCACGGACATGACGCATAGATCAGCACCATTCAACTCAACCATTTTGAAGGGAACTAAATGATCCGACACATGCGCCACCATCAGTGAGACTTTTGAGTGAGCATGACATATTCTCAACCGCCAGGGCACATTTAAGTCAAGAAAAGACGTAGGTTTCCAGTGAATGATAGCTTTCTAGTACATAGTACTCACACAATATGGGCTATGCGATTATATAATACTAAAGAGATTGAATCTATACAATGCAAAGATAGTTGTACAATCTTCAGCAGCTCCAACAATACCATTTAATGCTATCAATTTAAGCGCCCCTGTCCTTGTGGAGCAGGACCAGCATTGAGCCAAGCATTTTTTTCAGCGATATAATCGCTCAACTTGTAATATGCTTGCTTACATAGTGTGCGTTTAATACATGTTTTAAATTTCGTCTCATTCAGTTCAAGAATACTTTGTGGAATTTTATTATAGCATCTCAAACAGTACCCCATGAAAGATGAGTCTACTTTAGCGAGTCTGAAGCCTGGCTGAACTAGTTGGTCCCTATTTCTAGTACTGTAATTATGTCTGTCACCCCTTTTACCAAAAAGGTGCAGATTTTTTCTGACGTACATTATGTTTTCGTAGATGTATTGACAATGTACTGTCATGATGTCAATATCCTTAAACAGTTCCCTTAGAGAATCGCTCCTACGAAGATTATATATGGCTCTGATGGCTCTTTTCTGCAGAATAAATATAGACTCAATATCTGCAGCCCGTCCCCATAGCAAAATGCCATAAGACATTATACTATGAAAGTAACTAAAATAAACCAGTCTAGCGGTATCTACATCAGTATATTGACGGATTTTTCTAATGGCATATGCTGCTGAACTTAGCCGCCCCGCAAGAGATGTTAAATGAGAACCCCATTGTAGCCTTGAATCAAGCGTAATCCCCAGGAAAACTGTTTTATCTACGAATTCAAGTTTCTCTTTATTGAGTACTATATCACAATCACTACTTTTAACATTCGGTAAAGCAAATCTTATGCATTTGGTTTTTTTTTCATTTAATACCAAATTGTTTGCTGTGAACCAATTTTGGACCTGAAGTAGGGCATTATTTACGTCATCTAGATTTTGGGCCCGCTTATTTATCTTAAAAATTAAGGAAGTGTCACTACTGGTCGGAAAATCTAAGTCATCGATTTGAGAAGGAAAAGAATGACACGTTCCCACTGCTGGGACACACGTCTCCTCGTTGTGAGCTGGATTGGTGGTTGATGAACGTGTCTTTGAACTTTTGGTTCTTCGACATGCCAAAAACAGTAACGTTATTGAAACGAGAATCTGTGATTTTGTCAGTCTTATCAGTGAAAAAAAACCACATTGCAACCTTCTTTGTAACGAAATTATAGGTCCTTTGTATTTTGAGAGTGCTGCACTATAATAACAATGACGTATTGTAAAATCCATCATCATCATCATCATCTGCCTAGCCTTTTCCCAACTATGTTGGGGTCGGCTTCCAGTCTAACCGGACGCAGCTGAATACCAGTATTTTACATGGAGCGACTGCCTATCTGACCTCCACTACCCTGTTAGTACTGGGTAATACGATACCCCTCAGTAAGACTGGATCTTTCAAGGTACTGACTAGATCTTTGACATTCCATTACAGTCACCTGTAATGGAATGTCAAAGATCTACTGCAATATCAATCACACATAATTATCCATCACCCAAGAGCGATCGGTTCTTTTTTAATTACGACCCAATTTCCAAGTTCCTCCTTTTCTCTGTAGTAAAACGAGTGGGTAACAGTTATTCGTGAGCCGTTAAATACCCCGGTTTCATTAACTAGCGAGCGGTTAGCGGCTGCGACACTCGATTTTCATTTTATGCTGATGTGGGATCGAGGTTTTACGTGTTTGTTAGATTATTTTACGAGATACTTAGGATAAGTTCAATTGTCTATATAGCTAACTGAGAAGACAGAGAGAGATCAGTGACAGTAAAAACCGTAAAGCAATTTTTCTTGTTCGGATAACTCCGCCACACTATTCCCAAACCACTGTAACTCCTGAAAGCCAGAATCAACAGTGGCGACTATTACAAAAGGGCCGAGACAATAAAGCTGGACAAAGTTCCACAGTTTCTCTACTATGTTGTATGCGTCGGCTACCAATCTAACCGGATACTCCACAAGTATTTCTCATGGAGTGACTGATTATATAATCTTCGCAACCCTCCTACAGTATAACACGACATCCCTTTATAAGACTGATAGACTATCGGGCTTCTGATTACCTTCTGATATCTACGAATCACAGCTGGGCTTAATGTGCTTTTTGGAGCATTGACAGGTGTTAAAACGTTGGCCTCGTCTAAGTAAACCTCTAACTCCCTTTCATCTTCAGATAGCTGAAAGGAAAATAAAATATTAATAGGTGTGGCTTACATAATACATGAATGGTCTCTCAAAACTTTCTTACAGACCTTAGGATAGGGATTTAATATTATAATAGTGGAGGCTCCATAAAACAAAGAGTTTCATTTGTGCTGACTGCGCTTGACACTATTTTTATGACTTCAAGATGAAGAATTTTATAACATAAACTGTCGTAAAAAGAGTTTTTCAGATGAGATGGTAAATTGTGTACATCATAAAAAATCACATCTTCCCCAAGTTGTGGTTTTTTATGTATCTCTCAAAGTAAAGAAATTATTATTTTAAAAGGATTTCACAGTGACTCTATTTAACCGTTACAGCACCGAGCGTTGATTATATATTTTCTGATTCGAACGCTGATATTGTTACTTCATTGGAGTATAGTAATAATAATATATTCAATAATATTTACCAAAGAGACGCACCTGATCTCAAACATAAACAGTATAACCAACCCTATAACGCGTACAACACGGAAACTCCCCCAAACAACTAAAGACTAACATAACATTTTCAAAGGGTTAGTAATCTATAACTAATGGAAAATCCCCCAGTCGTACGTAAACAGAATAATAATTTATAACCCTGTAACACCCCGAGTTTAGTGCCTATAAAATTGCAGCGCACCAAATGACTGGTTAGGTACGGATTTATTGGAACATTTAGTTGGACTGGAGATATGGACCTCGATAGATGGCCCTGCCTAGTATGAGTTCAAACTTACTATGTACTATAAGTTTTTAAACTGACGTGGTCATTAAAACTATAATTAACACTGAAAACGGTGTATTTATTTGTTTTGAGTTCCCGATATATCGGCGCTGTTGCAAGTACCATGATCACAGATAAACTAAACAAGTACTAAACATGTCCCGTTTTCAATGTTAATGTTCATCATCATCATTTCAGCCGAAAGACATCCACTGCTGGACATAGGCCACCCCCAAGTGTTGCCATATTGACCAGTCCCGTGCGACTCGCATCCAACGGATTCACGCAACCTTCACCAAGTCATCGGACCACCTAGTGGGAGGCCTTCCAACGCAACGACTTCCGGATGTTAATGTTACCGTGTTGTTTTATAAACTCCATATAAAGTTGTTCCTTTGTATGTGCTGCTTCCGATAATTACGGGTCTGAATTTTATGCAAGTCCTGGCTATACGGATGATAATGAATAAAGTGGAGGGAATGGCCAGAGGAAAGATGGATGAATTTTGTGAAGAATTTAAGAATGAAAAGGGAGTAGAGGATAGTCTGACGGTAGACAGAGGAGAATGAAAGACGATGTTGTGAAGTAACATGGGAACGGGACTGGAAGATGATGAGGATCTCAATCTTTTAATGCTAGTCTTTCTCTCAGCTTTACAACTAATTTAAAAAGCTTACGCAACTTATAAAACTACCTTCTCAAATCATTGTGCTTTTTTACTCGCCAGTGTCGAATAAGTCAGATCAACAAATTATTTTGTTGATCTGACTTATTCGACACTGGCGAGTGGGAATCTCGCGAGTGCGCTCAAGTCGATACCTTCCGATTTTACCTATTTCTTTGTCGTCAACTTGCTCGCACATAATAAAGTACAGTCAAATAAAACAATATATATATTTATAACACATTTGCTCGTAATGGGTCTCTTATTTCACCAATTTCAATATCGTAATGTATCTCATTACGTACTCGTGCTGTAAAGTAAAATGCACGGTTTATACTTTCTTAAATCTTAGCAAAGAGTTTTTATGTCAGAAAAGTGGTCAACATTTTATGAATAAAATTAACTTTTGGAGATGAAATATAATAAATAAACATTTAATTCTTTAATTTAATTAATTTTGACAATAGATTACAACCATTTATCTGTAACAAAAACACAAAAATATTAATTTACTTTATTAGTAATACTGGCTGTCGCTGATGCGCGCGCCTCGCTAATTTGTGAAAAGGTAAAAATTATTCCGCGCGCTTTTTCTTTTCGCTTTACTTATTTTTATTATTTGTTTTATTTATTTCCTCGCAAATATGTTATAAAACGTCGTATGACATACGTGCGCTTTGATAATTACAGCCTCTGCTTTTTTATCGCCGTCGCCTACGGCTCGGGCTAGTAATATCGCCTCGGCTGTAATTTTCAACTTACCGCACTTATATCATAATGTACCTACTATTGTTTTAAATTCAAGTCGTATAAAATAACTTATACATTTAAAATGGCTACATATTTTATACATTTATAAGAAGTTTTTGTAGCTGACTGAAATCTGAATCTGACGTATTTAACGTCAGATTTTCAAGGTACAAAACACAGCCTTATAAATACAACCTCCATCCCTAACAAGACAAAAAGACGTGCTAACGCAACTTTATAAAGTAGTTGCGGCTAACTTTGATAATGGTGTTTAATAAACAATTTTAACTCGCGACCTAGGGCTGCGGTGCCGCGGTGGCGGCCGTAGGGTTGAGTAATAAATGAAGGTCGGCTTAACCCTGTGCGGCTACAGATGGGCTATTTTTATCATAGGCCGCACGCAACGGTTGTGGAGGAAGGGAATTAAAATATTGTGCCTTGTAGATTTAATTTTTAAAAAATGTACAGCTGTGTCGCGATAAATTAAGTATCTACCTCTCAATGGTATTTTGATTTCTCTGGTAGATATACAGATAGATTAATTACAAATCAATATTATACTTTGTTATACACAACAGCTTAAACGATGAACAAAGACGTAAATTTAATTAATTAATTAATTTCCGATTTAATTTGTCGAAATGTGATTTACCTGATACATTTTTCTTTTACGCAATGAAACTATTAAAAACTGTATTTCATTATATTAGCCAACAGTAATTCCAAACAATAACAAACATTCTCATCGCAACAGAGTTTGACATCTCATTTTTCCCCACTGATTTGCCACAAGCTATTAAAAATGATTGCACAAATTTATTTACAAATTGTATTATGGCAATGTTCAGTTTAGTTTTATTATGCATGTACAGTCATCATAAGAGTTTGGTATGTAGGCTCCATAAAATAAAATGTTCATTAGTCGTTGGATTCTCAATTACAGCAAATAACACAGTCCATCAGTGTGATTTGCACTTGGAGTAAGCGGTACAAATTCAACTCTATTCTTGTCAAATCTTCATATAATTGAAAGGGACTTTCAACACACAGCATCATGATATAAATAGTTGTAGGAGGTAAGAGGGGAGGACCTGGCCTACAGGCGATCTTTAAATCTATGTCCGACACTTAAACTGCACCTTGGAGCTTGTGTGAGCTTTTTTACCATGACAAGATATGCATACAAAGTTCATTCTCGGTTGAAAAAAGAAAGCTAGAAAAAAAATAAACATGACTTACATTAAATTTTAGTAGAATTTTAATTGAATTGAGTTGAATTATAATTGTATTTGAGTCAATTCTATTTATAATGTATTTGATCTTCTTCTCGAATCGATTCGACCAGTATCTACGTACACGGAAAAAAATTATTTAGTTTAATTGTTAAATGAATTTTAACGTTTTATTTGTGTTTATATTGTGATGAATGGCAATGGGTGTAAATTACCTGAAAAAAATAATTTATATTATTATAAATAAAAATAGGTCTATAATGCTTAGTTAGTTAATTATCTGTTCTGTCAACTGTACACTAACGTAATCATTTCGTCAGTACATTGACTGACTAGACAAATAAATAAATTGCATGTTGTGCAAGACTGATTCATTTGGAGATAACCTTTACGGCTAAATAAAACTCGTTAAACACAATTTGTGGTATTATACAAATTGCGACGTGTGTACATTGACGAGACATTTGCTGTGAATATTTACATAGTTATTAACTACAGTTGACTAGCTGTTGCCCGCGGTTTTGCTAGCGTTATTTTAGAATTTGACAATCAATTTAGGTTGTACTCTGCTTGTCTATATTTCTATACTAATATTATAAAGAGGAAATATTTGATTTTTTGTTTGAGTGTTTGTTACGATTTAACTCAAGAACTTTAAAACCGATTTTAAAAATTATTTCACCATTAGAAAGCTACATTTTTACAGAGTAACATTAGCTATAAATTATATTGATGTCATGCAAATTAGCTGAGCTATCACAATTTTCGCGGTCGAAGTCGCGGGCGAAGTGCTAGTATGTAATAATATAATTCAATCATGATTCGTATTTTCCTCGGCAACAGTACTTTTTTCGAGATGAAAGGTGCCTGTCCGTTTCCGTACACTTGACAACAACGTATATGCAAAATTTCAGGATAATCGGTTCAGTGCTTTAAGCATGAAAAAGTAACAAACAAACAAACTTTCGCATTTATAATATTAGTAGTTATGAAGTAAGGATTAACTGTTGCCTTTAATTTTTTTTATACTCGTCAATAGATCGCAGAATTTTATTACGTTGAATGAGCCAAATCCTCAGGTCAAATACACATGAGGCTGAAGTCTTTATGAGTAAGTTTTTCTCAAATAACAATTACATTTTTATTAAAAACACCACTTATTTAAATAATTAAGTCCCTTTTGTTTAAAAGAGCATCACAGTATTAGTGTGGTACACGGCGTACACATCAAGCCATCATTTCCTGTAACATGGCTTCGCTTTGAATAGATTTTCAGTAGAATGAGAGATCCGCATAAACTGATTTTGTATAGATTGATTGGTCGTCGAGCATATCTACCTCCAGATAATATTATTTCAATTGCAATGGAGACTAGATTCCTTCTTCTCACAAAATTTCCTGATATTAGACAGGTTGATGAAACACACACTTGGTAAAAAAAAACGAGTATTTACAACATATCAAAGATTCATGATCGCACCAATCATGCGGTTTACTTATTTATTCGGGCGACGTCCATTGACAAGTTTAAATAAATCAGCTTACCGCAGATGCAGCGACAATACATGGCCTTGGATTATTCGATGTTACAATGTGTATGAACGTGAGGCTGTGCACATTAAAGTGAATAAGTACTTATGTAGCCGGATGTGCAGACGCATTGTGTATTTTAAATATTGTGTGTTACAATGTGAAATATTAGTATTCGCTCATAACTGTGGATCTAAGAGCAAGATTCGCAGACCACACTACAACGTGTTCATATTCGTGTAAGTGAATGCGAGATATCGATTCCATCTAAATAATAATAACAACAATTTATTTTATATTTTTAAATGTTTTTTTATATAGTTTTATTAAGAAATATTTAAAAATATCAAAAATATGTATTTAAATGAATAAACGAACAATAATATTATTAAAAAACCTAGAAGAGGCTTAGTTTACATAGGAAAGTAAAGACAAAGTATCTACCGTTTGTGAATCTTGTCATCACCAACCACCAAGGCACAAAAACTGAAGACTGTTTTTTTTAAATATCATGGATTGCAAGCACCGCCAATTTTCTTACGTTTTTTGCAATTTGCAGGACAGGTATGGTGACATTGGTAGGTGTATGTTGATGAAAATATGAATCGTGTAAGTAACGCGTATGTATTTACTGGATTAATATCAATAAAATCATCAATACAACCCATTAAGTTCATTTAAGCCCATTGAATGGCTTTTTCATGAAATCGTTATTGAATGGGGTTAAATTAATAATTTGAGTAGTATTGATGCTTTCAATTATTATTATTCTGTAACTACATACGTGTTACTTGCGCGATTCATATTTTCATCACCATACAACCTGACACTGACCTGCAAATTCTTCAAACTGGGAAAAGATACAGCACAAAAAATTAGAGAATCAAATAATAATAAAAAGATGTAGGTAGTAGAAACTTACATTCAAAATCTATCCTTGAACCTTGATATTTGAATAATAAATCGTAGAATATTCTAATTAGTACATGAATAATAATGTTTAGTCTATACAAAACGAGCTGCGGGATCGTCAAGCATTTGACTACCATTTTCGGAAGGCTATTATAACGAAATTATATAATAAAAATCGAATATAAATTGGATCATAGATTGAGGTACAGAACTATCAACAAAGTATTGGGTCGCGGCCATTGCTACAGAGACAGCTGTCAATGTCAGTTTGATAAAAAAATATATACAAAGAATGATCAGTATACCTACATTGAAGATAAAAGAGATTAGCTGTCCAATTGATGAATGCGCTGATTTTATTTTTCAAAAAAAGATACTGTTGTTTATCTCCTTACTTTTTCCGATGACATCTGATTACTGTAACTATTATCCTGCATCATCTCACTGAGCAAATGCCTCTCTCCATGTCTATCCAACATGTGGAGTCCTAGCCCAGCTATAACGCGGCGTGCCAGACTCTGTAAATGATATATGGTGGGACGAACTGGACAAAATTAACAAACAGTGGGCCACCATAGCCCTAGACCGAAGGACAGACAGCTTAGTAATCCCTCACAATGATTTAGTTCCAATAGATTAAAACCCACAAGGCCTTACCCCTGACGCTGCACCTCATATCGCATGCAACACGCGTTCACAATGTCTAATTCGGAAGCGCTTAACTGCAGATTGAACTGACGCATCCAGCCGTAAGTGGCTCATTTTGCGATTATTTCAATGAGGATTATGGTAGAATAGCGGCATTAAATGACAATGTAACTGTGATTGTGTGGGAGCTCGTGTGTGATATTATACTAGGAGTTTAATAATGTATTATGTGGTTATAGATTTTAGGGTATTATTGCAGACGTGCAATAGTTGTGGATGAATTGTGTGACAGATGAGGCCCAATTACCCTTTTTTTTTACCTTAATTGGGCTTTTTTGGAGGTAAACTGAACCTCACCTCAGAGTCAACCGCAGCAATACGAGTGGTTTGTCTAGAAACCTAAGTGGCAGAAAATTTGTCTCTATTTCTCGTCATCTCGGCAGTCACCTCTTTTCTAGCCATATCATCCTTCACACAGTCCATCTATTGTTTCTTTGGTATTCCTGTACTCATATAGCCGCATCTATATTTATCCTTAACATTTTCCTCATTACTCCGCATCACATGTCTGGATAGCACGATAACCGATTGCCATGTAGGAACCGAATCGTTTTCACTAAGAGAGGGTTTTCATTTGCATTTGCCTTCGAAAGAGCACCTTTAATGATGGTTTTCGCAGGTTCTTTCCACTTTCTGAAAGAATGCATTGTTTTAGTGGTAGCTGATTGAGCCTTAAGCTTAAATTGGGCTGCAGTAAATTAAGCTTTAATTTTGCTCAATATTGTGTAATGTGCCACTTCACGCCTTATTGGCAAACTCTGGCAGTCTGCCACTACGTATACATTACAATAATCATTGGCATCCGTTCGGTGCAGATTGCTTGGAGCTCTCGTTTAGTGGAAAAACACAAATTACTACGTACTAATTTAATAAAAGAAAAATTGTTTTACCATCACTCATAAAATGCAGCAAACGATGGATTTTTGGTACACGTGTGGATCAAGAAGTATCCTAATTTCAATCGCGAAGACGGCTTCATACTCTCTTCCGCTTGGAATCCAGTGATCACTAAGTGTACTCGTCACGTGAAATCATCTCAGTATGCGGACACTGTTAGTGTAGTGTGCTGTCCTAGTGTGACCCGGCCCTAATTAATATTTATGAAGATCAAGTGAGGGTAGTTGAATCATTGGTAGGGTTGTTGTGTCATTTTAAGTATAGTTATGAACCGTGAAAGCTTAAAACAGTGTTAGTTGAATAAATACCTTCACTTTGTTGTGGCGGTACCTCCAATACTTCAATCTTCCCGCGACAACGGCTGGTGCAATCGGGTCGAAACGTCGAGCTTATATTAAAGTTAAAATTCGCGATAAATACCTGTTTCCATATGTTTTATAATACGTTTGGATCATGTTTTGTAGAAACATGAAGTAGTTTACCCAGAAAACTGCAGACAAAAAACCCAGTTTAAGTTAACACTGGTGTGTATCTTTAACCGTACAGTCATAATATGTATTATTTTACAGCAGATGTAAGTACTGGATACTACTACCACCTATAGGAAAAGGTCAACGATTTATTATTTTACGTAGTTGCGAAGGTACCAACTTAGAACTAAAACTTTCACAGTTAGTCTGTGACAATTTTATATTATTTTCATGAGTGTTCGATTCGAAAGACAACAACATCTTATAAATCGATGTTTGCACCTCGTTTACTCAGTCTTTGCTAGCTGTCCCTCGTATTCCCACCTACTATCGTATACAATCCAATACCACAGTCCATACCATAACTAAATGTCCCAAATTTTATCAAAGAGCTGAATGTAAGATATTTAACGGATATAATGACTGTCTTCGGTCACATAAACCTGTAACTGCGTGTACCTCAACACAAAGGAATAGGTACAATACACCCTCTCGCTATGTGCTGGTGCATTGAAGAATATTGTTTGCTTTAAGACGAGGGGGATAGTCAGATAGGGACAAACCTATTAGGAGTTTGAGTGTGTGTGTATGTGTTCTTCTTCTTAGTGTGTCGACGGCAAATTTTCATTAAATATTTTTGGCCCAAGATTCAGCTATGCGAACTCCGCTGTGTTGTGTTCAACTCTGATTAATGTAAGTTTTAACTAATCTAATGAGCTTAATCAAACATTAATGTTCTTTGCTGAGAGAAGTAGGAAAAGAAGTACGAAGACTAAGGAGTAATGAAAAAAGTCAAGAAAGAATTTTTGCATAAACTACTAAATTATGTATAAAGAATTAACTTTTTCAGAGGTTTATATTATAATTATTTCATAGACGACCCGAATGGCGCAGCGGTAGTGAAGCTGCCTTACGTTCTTAGGGTCCCGGGTTCGAATCCCGGTACGAGCAAATGTTTGTGTGATGAGCATGGACATTTGTTTCCTAGTCATGGATGTTTATATGTATAATAAGTATGTATTTACAAACAAAAAGTATCTATGTAGTATATCAACTATCTGGTGTCCACGACACAAGCCTCGTTGCTTAGTGTGGCACTAGATGGCGCTGTGTGTAATGTCCAGCGATATTTTTTATTTATTTAAATTTAATGCCTAAATATTTTGACGCACCGTCTTTACACTGCGCAACGCTAAAATTTCATTTAGGCCGCGTTCTCACTTTGTATTGACGATAGATAATCGTGTAGTTTTAAGTGTCGTGGCTTGTGTATTTAAATGGAGGTGTTCACATATAGGACGACGCGATTACTGTCGTCCACGAGTTTTGCCAACTAAAAACCAACGATAAATTAATCGTCACGACATAGTGGGAACGCAGCCTTAGATGTAGCTAGTCAAATCAAATAAAATCAAATTTATTCGTAAATATAAGTTTCAATACAATAGGATGATATAATGTCAGTGGTGTCCTCCATAAACTTAGTTGTGGTGTAGTAACATTTATGAATTAAAAATTGTTTTATTTTCTTTTTATACATATTATTACTAAGATGAGTAGATACGTTAATGCATTTGTGCACAAAATTATATTTTGTGCAGCCTATATCCTGCACAAATAAGTACTTTCAGAGCATGAGAAGTGAAAATACTTTTACGTAAAAGGGCTGTTTTACTACGATCAACACAAAGAATGTTCGAATCCCTTTTCCATAACCGTGGATCAGCTGGGGCTCTTATTCTGAAGAGCTGTGGGTTTGTCTTTACAAACACTGCCACCTCAAAGATGTATAATGACGGCAATGTTAGAAGCTTCAAGGATTTAAAATATAGCTTACAACTGTCCCTTGAGTGTGAGTTACATAAAGCGCGTACGCATTTTTTTGTGCAATGAAAACGTAATTCTTGTCTGTCGAGTTACCCCAGAAAATGAGTCCGTATCTTAGAACTGATTCCACGTAGCTATGGTAGGCTGTAAGCACGGTTCACAAATTTGGACAGCTTATAAAGAGCAAAAGCAAAACTTAAGCTTCTTACAAAGTGAAACTTAGTGAAGGTTGATGTCCGTGTTAACTAATAGTGCAAGGGGTATCAGCACATAACCTTTGACCATAGGAGGTACAGAATAGGGTAATTAATAAAATGTAGGTATATACGCAGCTCGTGTCATGAAGTTGAGAAGACTTTTGCATTTTGCATAGACGTCATCTGAATAGAGAAGAAGTTTATTTTAATATTAAGTTTTAAATGGCGTGTTTTATCAGTTTTATTTATTTTTTGACTTGCAATATAAAAACCAGACAATAGAAACCTAACAAGGAAAGATCAAAGTTGATTTCTTGTTGGCAACTATAATAAAGATGGTTTTGCAAATTCTGTATTTTTTCGTTTTTGAGGTGACTAAGACAACCGTTTAATTTCATCTGACTCATTGGTTACGAACAAAGTGTTTTGATACTGAGTCATATCGAATACACAATTGACGATAAATCGATTCGATTAGTAAAGTAGGTAGGCAAATGCTTATCTACGCTGGCTTAATTGATTTCAGCCATGACAGGCATTTTGAGTCACAAATTGAAGAAATTACATACATGTCTTGTCCCATACCTTTATGGGATAGCTTTGATCATTCACAGTCTGAATTCACCCACTGCTGGTAATAGGCGTCTCTCTTCATGTGCCAATCTCCATGTTTCTGTACCAGCCCCATCCAAGTTGTTCCCTCGATGGCAACTATGCCGTCTGCCTATCTCACCGCTGGACGACCCACATTTCTTTTCCCAATCCTTGGACTCCAGTTGGTCACAGTTTTACTTCACCTGTCATCACCACTCCTTTCTAGGTGTTCTGCCCAAGATGATTTATTGTTGTACTTACGGAAAATAAAGATTTATTAAAACAACAATGGACATCCTGCTATCACTGATCCTTGTGCAGACTCCAACACAGCAAGCTACTACAATATGTCAAATTTCTTTAACAGATTTTCAACTTTATCACTAAAGCATTAAGTTCAAGGTTGATTGGGAGAATTTGACAGTTTCGGGCAGCTTGATGTCCGTCTGTAGATACCAGCAGTAGTAACATTACGAGCTGTTTGTGCAAATACTTATGCTAAGGCAGTAAGTAGCAATCTCCTTTGTATCTGATGAATGTTGAACCTTCATTTTCTTACAGAATATGTAAAATGTACTCATTTGTTTCTCCTATTATGATAAGATCTACACAAATAGCGCCATTTCTAACAAAACAATATAATAAGCCAGGTATTCACGTATTTCCTACCTTCAAGTAATTCAGTTAAATTAATAGTAATTATTGAGTCAACGGCACATTACTCGTTATTGTACGGTGACAAATGCCGTAATTGTGTATATTGTGTGCGCAAAATGGCCGCTGTAACGCTTTTGTTAAGGTGATTGATGGTAATCATAGGTTTTCAGGAAGTACGTAAATGTTTTCAGTTTCTAGAAGGAATTTTTTCGATGACGCATGAATTATTTATGCATAATCAGCACAGATCAGACACAGGTTACTTTTCTGTGAGAGCGAGTTGGACATAATCCATCACGATTTTATTTCCAGTTTTCACTGCATTTCTTTCTATATTTAAAAGTTAAAACTATTTGTATAAAACACCATATCACGCCTGTAAATCCATGAAGCGTATGGCAGAGGGGTACCTGGTAGTAGTCCCACATTACGCCAGTTCTGTTTAAGTCCCATGTAACAGGGGGAGAGCCTATTGCCATCAACCGGGCACAATCCAGACCGGAATCATACCGAGGACCACTTGCGACCACTGACAACCCATCTTTGCTGAAACAGTCGTCTCCCTGTAAGAAATCATCGACTTAAGTTTAATTTTTCATCACAATAAATGTACCTAATTTCTTATCGCTACCCACAAAGCCTAGGTAAACCACAACTAGAACAAAACCTAATCATAAGTATTATCTAGTTGAAAGTATAACCTCAGGACCGCAGAGTCCGCAAAGGTCAACGTAATCCAGCATAATGCTAGGCTTAACCAAGGAACCCTTACTTACCAGGTAGCTACATAATTTGAACAAATTTCACGTTTCTCTAGATTTATTATTTTTAACCTTAACCTTAACCTGTATTTTTCTTTCTTTGTAAGTAATTTATAACAATATAGTGTTAGGTTTGAAGTTTTGCGACTTTTAAGATAGACGGAACCCCATCTGATCTCTTTATCACCCTTGGTTGACTTGTAGAGCTTTAAATCATAAAGTCTGCGTTTGACTTTATTTGTGTGTCGTAAATAAATAAGTTACCTGAGAACCTAGAAACATGGTAACCGGTTTTTAAGCGTTTCATGTACAGTCTATAAAACAGTTAGGTGTGCAGGCTAGCAATCTTCTTACTACTATTACAAAATTACAAAAGTTTGTGAGGATCGATTTTTGTTATTCTTTCACGCAGAAACTACTAAACGGATTTGAATGAAATTGCAAACAGATTGATTATAACCCTTAGCATATTTTATAATAGTAGTAAAAAGATTGCTAGCCTGCATACCTAACTCTTTTGTTGACTGTACCTACAGTACCTTCAACAGAATGGACTTCACGTTCATCCCAAGCTAGCAGTTGGTTCCAGCTGGCATTCGTACATCTTTGACAGTCGTTGGGGGATGGTAGGGGGAGTTAGAAGCCCAAATGTCTGACAACCAGTCTTGCCGTGAGGTATCGTGTGATACTGGTTGGAGGTCAAATAAATAAGCAGACGCTCTATGTAAAATACTGGCTTTCAGCTGCAACCGAATACGCTGGAAGCCAACCCCAACATAATTAGGAAAATCCTAGGCTTTTGATGAATATCTCAGTCGCTCATTAGACCATTAGGATTAAGACGTACTTATCTATAACAACATAACTCAGGCACAATCTACGAAAATTCTAAAATGTATTTTTCTAACCACAAATCACATTTAAAATACATTTGCCTAACGAGTTTCATTTAAATTCTCCTGAAAACTCTCTGTAGCGTTTTCAGCCTTAATTACAGGCTGAAATTATGAAGATATTTTACTACAACCAAAGATTACCTTTTAATTTCACTTGGCCCAAGAATTGTAATAAAATAAACTTAGCCTAGGAATTATTACAAACATTTCAGGATGTAGGATTTGCCTCATAATTCTGTGATTACGGTTTTATTTTTACCCAATACTTTGTATTATAAATGTTAGGCTCACGTACAATGACGAGCAATGAAATATAAACACTATTAAAAACAATAGCATGACTTCCTAAATACTATGATCGTGAAATCGTAAAACGTTAATCAATACGTGGAGACGGGCCCCTAGGACGTCTCCACGCGCGAGAGAATCACGGCGATATTTTCGTCTAGAAATACGTTGAATCACCGCGATTCGCTCGCTCGTGGAGACGGCCCCTAGGAGTAAATCGCTTTAGAATTTTGCTAAGTAAATACATTTCATTGCTCATGATTCTATAGTTCTACACTACAAATACATCACTCACCGTCATCTCTCCAAACGATTTGCAGAATCAGAACGATGTTTTAAATTATTTTAGTATTGAACCCGTTTAGTGATTAGTAGTGCAAGCGGGCCTATGTAAGTAACGATTGTTATCTTTGAGCAAAAAAAGCAGGATGTAATAAATTTTCACTCAGGAATTTCCCTGCTATAAAATAAACGCTACGTTTAAACCCACAAACAATCAAGTGAAGAGTAATAAATTTTAATTACACAGCAATTAACTTGACAATTGCCAACTGATGGCAATTGCTTTATTACAAACCCTACAACGTTATAAAATTGTTACAAAATGTCAGTCTGTCTGATAAGTTTAAATTAAAAGCAGAGGTCCTTGTGCCAGAGTCTACAAAACAAGAGGACGAGAAATAACATTCCAACATCTTATTTTTTTGTTAATTGTTGAGGCTACTACTGACCTCGTTCTCTTCTGGTGGCATTGGATGAGGCTACGATGGGACGAATATAACCGGAACATGGCGTTCATAATAGACAGTGTAAGGATTTTAACGATACTGCGGCTGTTAAGGTTTTATACAATGCACTTGTGAGAAGTCACCTAGAAACAAGTGCATTCATTTGGAATCCACATGAAAGTAAATACAGCCTCATGTTGGAAAAAATGCAAAATAAATTCTGTAGATTCCTCTACCTCAAGCAATATGGAGTTTATCCCTTTTATCCCCTGATGTACCCAAGTCTGTTCGTCCTGGGCATGGTTGGGTACACCAGGCTGGCAGTGAGAAGGGACGTGGCGCTAGTCAAGTACGTGGCGAGCGTTCTGCTAGGGCTGCTGCACCACCCCGAGGTGCTGGCTGCGCTGCGCCTGCGCGCGCCGGATGGGTGCGTGGGAGCGCGCCGTCGCCCCGCACTGTTAGACGTGCCAGCGGCTAGGACTAACCTACTCAAGTTTGCCCCTATGTCGCGAGCTGCACGTATTATTAATATTATAACGGTATCGGAAGATATATTTGGGCAAAACCTGCCGAGATTTATCCAGAGGGCACAAATCTCGATTGAAAAAGGTGTGCAACTGTGAACATGTTTAATTAATTTAGCTATAATTATTGTTACTGGGTAAGCTTATACTTATTTTATATTGTGTGTTTTTCTATATTTTGTGTTTATAATTTATATTTTCTAAATTGTATGTATTATAGCATCGTATTGGACGAGTCTGTAATGATGTTATAATTGGTAAATAAATAAATAAATAAATAAATAAATAAATAATTGCTTTGAAGGACGGGTGGTGAAATACTCATAAAAACATTTGACCCTTTGTATGTGGCAAGTTTTATAATATGTTTTCTTAACCCAATCCGTGCTGATGGGACGATACAAAAAAAAAATACAAAAATAAGAAAAGCAAAATCCAGCTCCACGAGGATCACCGCCGTGATGGATTAAACCCCGCAGAACTACGGATCTTCACGGATGGATCTAAAACAGGTACTGGCACAGGTGCTGGAGTCTTCTCGGAGGATCTCAACATCCACACCTCTGGGGGCCCACAACACGGTATTTCAGGCAGAATGCATGGGCATTTCCCTGGCGGCATCTGCCATCTTAGCCAGGGAGGTTGTGGACCACTCCATTCGTATACTCTCAGACAGCATGGCTGTACTGATAGCTCTAAACAACCACACAATCAACTCTGGGTTAATACACGAGTGTCACCAACGCCTGAACCAGGTTGGTAATCTCAATAACATAACCATCCAATGGATCAAGGGATACAGCGATTCCCGTGACAATGATGCGGCGGACGAACTCGCTAGAAGGGGATCGAGCATGGCAGCGGTGGGACCCGAACCTATCGTACCACTCCCTTTCGGATACCTACGCACACTGGTAAGGAACCGAACTAGTGAACAACACCACAAGCTGTGGCTGGACCACGGCGAGTGTAGGCAGGCCAAGGAAGCACTTCTTACTATAGATGGCCGCCTCACCAAACGCGCGCTTCGGTTGACCAAACCGCAGCTGCGCACAGTTACAGCCGCCATTACTGGACACGGCTCTTTTAATAAACACCTCTTTGTCGTAGGAGTCACAGACAGCCCCCTGTGCCGTGCCTGCATGGAGGAAGACGAGACAGCAGCCCACGTGCTTCTACACTGCCCAGTGGTTGCAACATACAGGGCAAAGTACTTCGGTAACCCAGGTACTCTCCACGAGATTGTCAGCAACATCAAGGCGCTGCTGGCCTTTCTCGGGGAGTTAGGGTGGATCGAATAATTTCCCACCCGTACGCAAAATACGCGCTTTGACGTGGAGTTGCGGACACCAGCCCGCTATACAATACAGTACAATACAATGGGACGTTTTACACCCTGTATACATAGAAGGCAATGAAGAGTATCTTTACACTAACATAGCCAGAGGAGCAGGTACCTATGTAAGGATCGCAGCAGGTGAAATTCTATTCTTTCTGTCTACCCCCATATGAAAAGGCCCAGTTTATGTATATAATTATACATGTAGGAATGGAACGCGACGGATGCATGAGATGTGTGAAAGAGGCAGAAGTATAAGTGTGAGGGAGACAGGTGATGTATGCTAGAGATGACGTGAATGTTGAGGAAGAGACAAATACAAAACAAAGGGGGAGAACGACGCTAAGGTTTATAAGACGTAGGGTGTCTAAATTAAGTTAAATTTAAAATAAACATATTAAGTATTAAAACTACGCAATTTTTTTGACTCAAGAACCTGATCCCACATACATGTGGGAATGTAAGGTAGGTTAAGTGGCAACACTGATTGAATGAGGTAATGTAAGATGATGGAGTGACAACACTGTATGTCAAGGAAGGATGCGCAGAGGGCATTATTATAAGCACGACGGACGACGAATAACAAAGATGGAAGACGTAAGATTTTTAGAAGATTATATTATTTAAGAAAGTAACGTTTGCTTGCTGTTTCATTTTGGAATCCCACAACACATACTACATTTTGGGGGCTCGTCCGGGATTTCGAAATAAAATTAAACGAAGCGAAGCAAATGTTTCTGCGTAGCGGGTTTGAAAAAACAACCACGATGACGTCGGCAGCAGAACAAATGAAGATGGATGCTGCAACAGGCTCCATGCTTCAAATGAGCGTGGACCTGGTACCAAAGTTTAACGGTCAAGACAAAACGTATCCAGTGGCGCGGTGGATACAAGATGTAGAAGATAACGGTGAAATCTGTGGTTGGACACCATTGCAACGACTGCTAATGGCAAGAAGATCTCTGTCAGGCACCGCAAAGCTTTGGATTCAAGCTGAACGCCCTCACAAAACATGGGAAGAACTCAAAGCGGCCCTGAGTAAAGAGTTCCCTGACACGGTCGACATCAAAACAATACACGAGCTTATGAGCCAGCGAAAGAAAAGACGTGACGAGAGTTGCATCGACTATATGATGGTCATGAAGGAATTGGGGAAAAGAGGAAAGATACCCGATTACGTGGCCATTAAATACATCGTTGATGGCATAGTCGACCACGAGAACAATAAAATCATGCTATACGGTGTAACTACGTTTCCTGATTTTAAAGAGAAGCTTAAAATCTACGAGACTGTGAAAGAAAAGATGAAACTGGAATATTCTAGAAGTTCCTACAGAAACGAAAAACGCGGCGTCATACGTCACGAAAAAACGTTGAAAAGATGCTATAACTGTGGGGACGGCGATCATGTGTCGGAAGACTGTCCGCAGAAGGCACAAGGACCAAAGTGCTTTAACTGCAATGAATATGGTCATATTGCACCGAAGTGCCCGCATAAAAAAAACATGTCTGTAGGCGGCCGTAAAGAAGATTCAAATTGGAGTTCACCAAGTTGGCGTAGTTCCAGCATTTCCGGCGAAAGAAAAGACCACAACGGTGCATCGACAAGTGGGAGCAGGAGCGGCGAACGTGTGAGCAAGCTAGCAACGTTCGGCCAATCACCCTCGAACAACGCGGATCATACGTCACACTCACTGAATGACAAGATGACAGATGACGGCAAAGATTTAAAAACTCAAATTCAAAATGAGTATGACAGTTACGATGTAAACAAACAATGGCGACGGGAAAAACCTTTAAAGATCGTAAAATTATGTGGAAAAACGACAAATGCGCTTATTGATTCAGGTAGCGATGTGAACTTGGTGTCTTCTGAGTTTTGTGCTAATGTCAGTAAAGTGATGAACAAAAATATAACTCTGTCAGGACTTGGTTTCGCCAAAGTGGAGTCACTAGGTTGTATAACAACAAATGTTGTGATCGACAGTACGAAATACGACGATGTGTTATTCTACGTGGTGTCTAAAGACTGTATGCCTTTTGATGTAATCATAGGTCACGATTTTCTTAAAAATGTTTTAACGGTTATGAATGGAAGTTTGGTATGGATGAGACCAATAGATGAAGATTGGTTAGGCAGATTGAATTGTTTTCCCTGTGTTTCAGATAGTATAGGTTATATTGGCAGCGAACAACTTAAGAGCCAAGTGGTAACTTTGATCAAAAATTACCATCCTAATCAAACAAAGGATATTCCCATACAACTGAAGATAGTTCTCAAGGATGATGTTCCAGTTGCTCAAAGACCACGTCGAATTTCATTCGTGGAGCAAGAAGAGGTTGACAGACAGGTAGCGGACTGGTTAGACCAAGGAATCGTTAGGGTAAGCTATTCAGAATATGCTAGTCTGTTGGTCCTGGTACGGAAGAAAGATAGTACCATCCGCATTTGTGTAGATTATAGACGGCTAAATGAAAAGATAGTGAAAGATGAATTCCCACTTCCGTTGATAGTCAATACAATTAAAAATAAGTTGTCTAGTGATCCGGTGCTAAAGATATTTAATCCAAAACTTTACACAGAGTTACACACGGATGCATGCTGTGTTGGTTATGCAGTTATACTTATGCAGCGTAGTATGGACGATCAGCAGCTACACCCTGTCTACTTCATGAGCAGAAAGACAACAGATGCCGAGAGCAGGTATACAAGCTATGAGCTTGAGGCATTGGCAGTTATCGAAGGTGTCAAAAAGTTTAGACACTACCTATTCGGTAGGCATTTTAAGATTATAACGGATTGTAGAGCTTTTCAAATGACTTTAAAGAAAAAGGAGCTGGGTATGTCAACTAGAGTAGCCAGATGGATTTTGTTTCTACAGGATTTCGACTTTACTGTAGAACACAGAGAAGGTTCTAGTATGAGACATGCTGATGCACTAAGCCGTAATCCTTATGTAGCAGTTATCAATGAGTTGTTTGACAGCACTAGAAAAGCTCAACAAGCAGATGAAGGTTTGAAAGCTATTACAAGTATTTTGCAGAATGCACCATATGAAGATTATGTGTTGGACAATGGTCTTGTCTATAAAGGAATTGACAAGAAGCTGGTGGTTCCGCGAAGTATGGAAGACGGAATTATTAATAGAGTTCACCAAAATGGTCATTTTTCCAAAAAGAAGATGTTAGAATTGCTTGATAAGGATTATTTTATTAAAAACGTAAGTAAAAAAGTTGAAGATTTTCTATTAACATGTATTCCATGTTTATTAACAAGCAGAAAGGAAGGAAAACAAGAAGAAAATATTAAAAGCTACAATAAAAAGAGAAAGAAAAGTGTTGAATATAATAAAGGAGATAAAGTAGCAATAAGAAGAACACAATTTGGAACAGGGTTGAAAATCCAACCAAAGTATTTTGGCCCATACACAGTTACCAAAGTGAAAGGAAAAGATCGTTATATGTAGAGAAGTGTGATAGTAGCAGTGAAGGTCCAAATAAGACATCAACTGCGGCCGACAGTATGAAGTTGTGGCCAACATAATATTATGACAGGTTTACTGTGTTATGGTGTGAAGTGTAAGGAATGTTTGCATGATGATGAATGAACAATTTAATGGAGACACGTTTGCAATTAAGTTCTTTGTTTTAAATGTTAGCTGTTTATGTGCTGGTCTAATCTATCTTATTTATTGAAAATAAATATGTACAGGATGTGTTATGTGTTATGTTTTGTAACTAATGATGTTATATATTTTTTTTCTTTTGTTTCTTGTGATGTTAAAGTTTAGTTGTACTACAAATGTTGGTGTATTGTAATAACTTATATTATTTTAATGTGTTATAACTTTTAAGTTGTCTAAATGGTATGTGTTTGGTTGTTATAGTAATGAGTGTAAGTAAGCGAGTAATGTGTGTTCAGTGTAGCGAGTAATGAGTGGATGTAAGCAGAGCAATGCATGACTGAGGACAGTCATGAAAGTCAGAATGGCCGAATGTGGGAATGTAAGGTAGGTTAAGTGGCAACACTGATTGAATGAGGTAATGTAAGATGATGGAGTGACAACACTGTATGTCAAGGAAGGATGCGCAGAGGGCATTATTATAAGCACGACGGACGACGAATAACAAAGATGGAAGACGTAAGATTTTTAGAAGATTATATTATTTAAGAAAGTAACGTTTGCTTGCTGTTTCATTTTGGAATCCCACAACACATACTACATACATATCTATCTATCAATGTAACGTATGCAAAGAAGCCATTTTGTCAAAACGTTGTAAAACTGCAGCTAAAAGGGAAATAAATGGGTTTTCTTCGCTCTAAAGCTCTTACGCTATTTGTTTAAGTGCACTTGAGACAGATTAAAGAGCGATGGCTACGAGAAAAAATATTACATAAGAACTAAAAAGCCGAGGCAAAGCACTGAAAGAGTACATTTTTGGACATATCTTAATTTGCTTTTTCACGCCTTTTCCCCGTGGGGGTAAGCAGAAAATACAGAACACCACTTGCTATATGTAGCAGGGTTACGTATACGTAACCCTTTTACCTCGTTCACGTTCGTACAGTGGGCTGCATCAATTGGGTACCCCAGTTGGGTACCCCAATACCCCGGGTTTAATCGTAATGCTTTCAAGGGGGTACCCACATCGTGAAGCTGACTGTATATTGCTTTTTAACCGACTTCATAAAAAGAATAGGCAGGTCCTTTCTTGTGAATTGGTTAAATGTACATACCTACGTTCGGTGTTAATAATCCCTCCGGCCGTTTTCGCATCTGCGATTCGCAACCAGTTGCGAATGAAGAAAACTTTTTCCTTATTCGCAACTAAGCATCCTGGTGATTAAACCAGTTACGAAAAAGATATTTGTTTTCCTTATTCGCAACGATCGTTGTCTGTTTGTCGACACTCTATTTTGTTGACGTTATATAATAATAGTTTCGATGATGCATTTTTTATTAAATAGGGTTCATCTTAAGGTCGGTTCCATAGGTCAAGTTTTGATGCTACGTTTTTGAGTTAACTTCAATAATACTTATTTAGTCGAGTTCCTCGAAGTTCATCATCATCATCAGCCTATTAATGTTCCTACTGCTGGGACTCAGGCCTCCACTCTATGAGGGGGAATGGGCTATAATCCACCACGCGGGCCCAGTGCGGATTAGTAGATGTCACATGTCTTCGAATTTTTTTGGTTCTAGGACATGCCGGTTTCCTCACGATGTTTTCCTTCACCGTTTTGAGAGCAGCGCTGATGACATAAATTACACAAAGTAATGCGCCGGCCTGGGTTCGAACCCACGACTTACTGTTCGTAAGTCGGGGCTGCCACCACTGTGCCACCGCAGCTCTCCTCGAAGTTGATTCAGTATCAACTTCGACCAAATAAGTATTATACTGTTAGTCTGCGTCTTTCTTCTGCTGCGCAAAGACACCCATGATTCCAGTGGTTTCGATCCAGAGCTAATGTTGGCCACTGGCCGTTGGTTTTGTTCAGCTCGTCCCACCATCTACGTGGTCTGGCGCGACGCCTTCTGGCCTGGGCTGGGCTTGTAGATAACATTAAAAAAAATAAAAAACAAAAAAAATATTGGTAAACGAATTTGCAGTAGTACCGGAACTAAAAACTCTATTAAACGATAAATAAAAACATAAACACTGTCACAAGTAACAACAAGTGCGAAAATAGCAGTAATTTTCTCGAATGTCAGCCATTTAACTCGTTCACACGTTTTTATTAGTAATTGTGATACTTAGCTGTTTTCAGTTGTTTTATAAACATTTTTTGCTTATGTAACTTGTCCACGTGCTGTTTATTTTTAAACATTGTATTGTTTGGATTATAGCAGACAAATCTGTCTACCCTCTTTCTTAGTCTTTTAGGCGTACTACTGGAACTCGATTGTAACTCACAACAAAACGCACTCACGCACACACGGTTTTTCTTGATAAGTAATGGAGACGCACGTTATTTTTTTATTAGGTTTATCACTGGATTCCACGCACTTGATAGTTTAAAACTGTCAAAATTATACTCGAGTGGGTTATACTCCACCGCGAGGCCTCAGTCCGGGTTGATGAATGTCACATCATGGCCATGGTTTTAGGATATGCCGGTTTCAGTGGTGATGAAGTTAATAACATGGACTAAAGTACCTGGTTCGAATCCACGACCTATGAGGCCGGCAACCAAGCATTCTGTACGTCAAAATAAGTAATAAGTAAAAAATCGTCTTTTTTTTGGGGTTAAAAATCTCGTTTTACGGTAGGACTCAATGTAATGCACTTATGACATTGTCCCAATGGGTGCATAAAATACCTCCAAAACAGGGGTTTTGGAGGTATTTAAAGTAGAGTTATAAAATTTAGAAACTGTATTTAAAAAAAAAGTTTGAGAGCTTTGACCCAATATCTCCGTAACTAGAAGGTTCCCAGGTATAGTCCGTAACCAAAAAATGATCGCAATGACGGGAAGAACAAGTATCTCTCGGCTTCGTTAAGGGTCTTTTTACACCCTTTATAAATTAAGAATAGTGCACTAGTAAATACAAATCTGTTGCAACTAGGTGTTAACTAAGTAAAGTCAAGAATGACAGCACAACAGGTCCTGTTCGCGACGGTTTAATAATAAATCCTTAATGACTCTTCAACTAGTAAATTAGAGTTCATACTTTCAAAGACTTAAGTTTTCGAACGGTTATTACATAATTTTAAAAGCTCAATGAGCCAGAAGGCGTCCAGTGCCGGTTGGTGGTAACTCAATAACATCTCATATTTCAAAAACCTAAGTTTATGATTGGACTACGCAGGAAGAATGTGTCACCAAAGTGGCCGATCACTAATTTATTTACCCAACATTGAATATTTGCATACAAAATCGGCTGGGTACACAATGACACTAAGCTGCGCGCTAACTTGAGCCACAACTCACCATAGAGTGTGCACACACACGGATAAACTTTAAGACCAAGCTGTTTTTTTTTGTAGTTAGCCTTGAATGTCCCACTGCTGGGCCAAGGCCTCCCCCATATCTTTCCAGGTATTCTTTTCCTGCGCCACCTTGAGCCAGCCTTCGTGATGCACGTCCAGGTTATCTCGCCACCTCTTCCTGGATCGACTTTTATGGGAACGAAAACAAAACTTTCTTTACTGAGATCTTATCACAGTCGGCTGTGAATACACCTAAGTTTAGATACTGTTTTAGTCCATCTTGATACAATAATGACGGCGCGCACTCGCCACACAAGATACTGTTTGGCGAACAACAGACGAAACCATTTTGACTTTAGTGTTCGCACTGTCTAATAATCAAAATAAAACATCGTGCGATACCTGACAGATCTAATTGCTATGACAATAATAACATTGAAGGCTATAACTATTACAGATCAGTGACCCCGCCCCGTGATGCGTGACGACCTTTAACATCGACTGTTGATACTAAATATAGTGATAATAATATTATTAATAGAAGCAATAACTTACAGGTGTGAAAATAAATAATTTGTCGAGAAGAAGTTGAATAAACTTTTGTGACTGTTATTCACGTTTAGGAATATTTTGCGTCGTGAATTTCAGTATGACAAAAACATTTGCTGTTTTGTCTTAGGTTATACCTAGTTTGTAGTAGGTTTTAAGACAGGCTGCATTACAACAGCGGGATTTTCAGGATCTGGTCATGTGGTGTGACTGAAAACCCAAATTACAACAATTGAATTAAAGGAAGAACATGCCAGCATAATTGTCTACCAGCTTAGATTACTTAAATCTAAAGTAAAAAAAATCTAAAGCTTTTCCTTTGCTTTGTCGTGAAAATGTAACAGACTGTTACTCCAGGAGTTTATATTTCTATCATGTAGTTGCATTGTTTTCTTTCGGTTTGAAGTTATTAGAATCTTCATCTTTAAACACGACCTTAATTTACTTGAAATAAGGACCACTTGCTAACATCCCTGAACTTGGAAACTGTATCTGTTTTGACCGATGTTACCCTAATGGTTATTTTATTAGGGTATTTGAGCTTCGTCAGGGTTTAAAGGGTTTTCTCGTTAAATATCGGCCCTTAGAGTCATGTTAGGGTTCCGTACCCTTAGCTTGTATCCTTCCGCCATGGTGCGCCAGGAAAGGGAGGGAACAAAGATGAATTTGATGGGTTTGGTAGATTTATTATGAGACAGCCTATTTATTTATACAGCATTGTTTCCAGAAATATAATATTTCATCTTTCTTTTCTTCGAATTTATCTTTCACAATCGTTGCTATCATTAGTTGTTTTAAGTCAATTGACACATTCTTCTAATGATTTTATTAGAGCCGTTTGAGCCGTTAATTTATGATTATTCAACTTTGAAGATGTTTTATCTACCTCGTATTTCTTTAGTGCAAAATTTTAGAGCTCCTGATTAGAAATACCAACACTTTCTCTCAGTTACCTTTGTTCGAAAACAATGGTTGGGGCCACAAATATTAGTGTAGTATTTTTCTTATTGCCTAAAATATCTGATTGTAGGCAAAATTATGCCGATTAAGTTTATAATTTCTGTATCCTACTCACTGATTAATTTCAAAATGTTTTCATGGCAGTTATAACAAATGTTGAATCATCACACACAGAGATCACAGATATTATTACCTAGTGGCCGCGGTAACACAGTCCGCTAAACAAAGCTTTGCTGTGATAACAATGTGATTTGCATCGTCCCGGCTTATGTCAAACGTGTACATAAACTACAGCGAAGGCTTCTGTTTCAGGGTACGCGAAGCGATGCCGAGGGCCTGGACAAAGCGGTATTCTCTAAAGTCTAAGCGAGAACAAAGTAGCCAAAAAGTTTATTACAGTACGACCACTTTAACTGTGCAGTTCTAGGTGGCGCTGCTTGTCAAGAAAAAATGCATCGATATGTACATTTATTTTAGTTCTGTGTTTCCCCGCCTGCACAGATAAGTTGGCTGAAGTGTAATGTCATTTCTGTAGTCGTTCAAATAGAGAGCTGCATTCGTTATCAAAGCGATGGTAGCACTGTGTGTGAATGACTGGTAGAGAATGCCTTGTGGCATTAAGTCCACCTATGTACCACTCTTGTACATGAAGTTTAAATAAATAAATGACAACGCACTTATCGCTATTAGAATGTCATCGTTAGGCACTCCGGATTCGTCAGATGTTTCCTTAAACGTCTCATATCAGATGATCGCTCATTGAAGGCCTCTCTTTGCTTGTGCCAAGCTCCATGTTCCAGTGCCAAACTCATCAAGGATAGCCCCGCAATGGCAAAAATGGCATCTGTCCATCTCGCCACCGGACGACCGAAACTTCTCTTTAGACAACGTTTAGCTTCCAGCTTCGCTCCACCTGGTCAACATGCCCCAGGTAGGATACACCGTTATCAGCGTGATTAATCTCCACGCCACAAATAACAGCGCTTCGGGGACCGTCCCAAATAGTACTAATTATCAAACATTAACTCATTACCGACTGTTTCATATTATCGAGATGCGGATGCTGGGATATAGGCACAAATGTAATTATTATGCTGTTGAAAACTGCAGGCCAGTTTTGATACTACTTCTAATTTCCGGGGTCAGCAATTGTAATAACAAAACCTTATTTGTAGTAAACTAGAGTCTAAAATAAAGGCATCTCATTTAAAACAATGCGACATACCTACGCCGTTTTAAAATTTGCTGGTACCAAATTGATGGTACAAAAGGTACCTCAGAAAGCATTGTTTTAGTCCATTTTGAATGGCAATTTTTATCTACGTTGCGTTGGTTTAAAATTTATAGTATGCCTTAGTACCATTCTCAAGTTAAAAAGGTCTAACTTCTAGTACCAAGCCGACCTTGGCTTGTATCTTTACATATCTCACTTAAGGACATATTGTAATCAGTTTTTAAAAACTCCGATCATGGTCGGTGATCATGCTTGCAACAGCGCCGAAATATTGATAACTCAAAACATACAGTAAACATGGAAAATATACCGTTTTCAGTTTTATTAATATTATAATCAGTTGTCAAATTTTTGTTTTAAGCAATTTTGGGTATGCCCGAGTAAGCGACAAAAACATAAATTATAACCTAAACCACGTCGTTTATCGACATTACATAGTAGACCCAACCCAAATGACAAAACCGTAGTTATTATGATAAAGTTCACGGATATGGAGCACAGTTTAATCTACAGCTGTAGGGTAGAGAGGACCGTTGTTAACCTTGAAATGTTGAGTTCATTGTTCGCAATATTATTTTGGGGTGAAGTTCATAAGTCTCGAATAGCGATTGGGTACCGAAAAAGGATTTATTTCACTCTTAACTCCGTGTGATCTTCGGTTTCTCGACAAAATTCATTCATTCGGAATCCATAGCATTTCATGTTTTTTTTTTGCATTCGTTGATTCGTTAGTTGAGTTTTTTTATTATATTCGTAGTTAATTAAATGGACTTTATTTCTGATTAATTGTCAAAAAGACGTTGATGTCGGAATATTAGCATCTAAAACATTTTTCAAAATGAGATTATTAAAAAAAAGCGATAAGTACTAGTTACAATTTAATGTTGATTGAATCAACGTTAAATTGATAGGCGAAATATTTATGATGCAATTTTGCCTCAATCAAAACATTAACTTTCAAGATTATAAACTAAACTACTAGAATAACAACTTTTACGTTACAAATAGATAGGACTTGCCTAATTGGGTTCAAATCACATAACCTATAAACCACTATCCTTTGGTAAATTGTAATAAATTATCAACCCCGTTCAAACTACACGAGGAAACCAAGCAATTTTAACCTGAAGGACAGAAACAAAGTGGTTCCAATCGACCAGTGATTCCCAAAGTGGTCCAGACCCCCAGGGATTTGTCGGGGGTCTAAGTTGGCGTGAAAAAAAAATGGGGGTTCACAAGTTGTGGAGTGTGAGTTGTGTTTGGAGTTGTGGTTGTTGTGGTGGGGGTCCACGAATATTTATCTGGTTTCGATACTAAAGAATAAAAATGTTGGCTTGGCTTTATCTATCAATGTAGGCAGATAATAAGCTACTCGAAAAAGTAAAAAAAAAAACGAATGTTCCGGTGATAACGGGTTGTATTTCGATGAAAATGGTCGTATTGAGACTTTAAAAAAGGCACTTCGAAGCTATAAGATTCATTTTTTTTTCCAAGAAAACATCTTAGGAGCTACGGTCCTCATGCAATCCTAACAGATAGCGCAAAAAAAAAAAATTGCAAAGGACCATGAGTCAAATTGGGCTCATTGTCCAACAGAGTTATGGCATATGCCATTGTATAGGATTTTGTTCGTACTTAAATTGTTACTATCGGCACCCCCTTCAATTCCATTACAGAAAAAAGATATGGATCTAAATAAGTTTTGTACAAAAAGACAATTGGTAGTCATAAAACAGTTATTATTAACAATAGATGTCATCATCATCATTTCAGCTGAAAGACGTCCACTGCTGGACATAGGCCTCCCCCAAGTGTAGCCACATTGACCGGTTCCGTGCGATTCGCATCTAGCGGATTTCCGGTCCAACTAGTGGAAGGCCTTCCAACGCAACGTCTTCCGGTCCGCGGTTGCCACCAGAACTTTTCGGCCCCATCGGCCATCCGTTCTATGCCCACTGCCACTTAAGTTTGGCCTCTCCATTGCCCTTTGGGCGACTTTAAGCCTTCTAATGAGGCCCACTGTGAGCGAGCACGTTTCGGTCCCGTATGTAATCACTGGCAACACACACTGGTCATAGACTTTCGTCTTGAGACACTGCGGTAAATTGGACGAGAAGATACCGCGCAACTTCCCGAACGCTGCCTAGCCGAGTCGAATTCGACGATTGACCTCTTTCTCAAAGTAAGACATACCTAACTGGACCGTTTGTCCCAGGTACACATAATCTTCTACTGCTTCGAGTGTAGAGTCTCCGATCTTGATAGGAGTGGGTGTTACATGGTCACTCAACATGACCTTGGTTTTCCATGTTCATTTTAAGACCCAGTCTTTCGGAGGCTGTTCTGTGGTCAACGAGCATTATACTGAGGTCTTCCATGGTCTCAGCCATGACCACTATATCGTCGGTAAATGGAAGGGCTCACATGGTGGCGTTTTTGTAAAAACACTTCGACACCTCGATGTACCGATAATCGTTGGAGAGACTGCAGTACAGCCCAAATCTTGATCGAATCGATGGCTTTCTCGTAGTCAGCCGGGCACAGGCAAGAAGACCAAAAAAATCTAATTAGTCCGTCAGTTAGATTATCAAATAATATTTGACCCGTGTTTTTTCTTTTGTTACGTAAACCAAAATTGACAAGAAAAGACGCATTGTTATAATTTTTAGCTAGTTCTGACGTCACGAGTGATGCGTTTTATCTTTTGTCAATATTCATTGATTTACAAAAACATAAAATACGTGTCCATTAATTTCGAATACTCTAACTGATGACGGACTAAATAGATTTGCAATTTTTTGATACTGTCGTCAAGAAGGGCGACAATAGGCATAATCCTATTGTCGCCCTTCTGGAGTTCGGCCGTAATTCTGTCATCACCCGGTGCCTTGTTGTTTTTAAACTGTTTCAGAGCCATCTTGATCTCATACAGGCTTACATCCGGGATGTCTTCGGTATAGTGTCGGGCTAGTCTAGCTCTTGGGTCATTTGCTAGATCTACAACGGATTTACTGGTTGACGTGTACAACTGCCCATAGAAACTCTCGATTTCCCTCAGAACCTCCGGTTTGGCGAATAAGATCCTGCCATCGTCGGCATTCAGTTTTGTGAGCTGGCTCTGCCCAATAGCCAGATCTCTAGTAAATACCTTGGAGCTTTTATTCCGCTCAATCGCAATATTATGTATTTTTTGCACCTGGAATTAAAACTACACATCATCTGCCTAGCTTTTTCCCAACTATGTTGGGGTCGGTTTCCAGTCTAACCGGATGCAGCTGAATACCAGTATTTTACATAGAGCGACTAGGCAGTCGCTCCGTATTCCCAGTAGTACTGGGTAATACGATATCCCTTGGTAAGACTGGTTGTCAGACTTTTTGGGCCACTGACTACCTGTAACGACTGTCAAAGATCTACAAATAACAGGCGGGACCAACTGCTTAACGTGCTTGCCGAGACACGGCGGAATCTCGGTATGTAATGAGTGGTCACCCATCCACAGACCAACCTTGGCAAGCAGCTTGGCTTAACCTAAAGATCGAACCGAGCAGCTGTCATTATTTTATATATTACAAAACCCCATGGATTCTTCATAAAAATGAGTTTATATCTTTATGTTTAGTGTTGTACAAGTATGTCCAAAGTGTTCTCATCTCTGTTGGTGGGTGAGCTCAGGCTTCATACATTTTTGCCCATGGTCCTTTCTTGCTTTTCTTTTTTGGTCCACGGGCTTGAAAAAACTGCAGCAGGGTCCACCGAAAAGAAAGTTTGGGAACCTCTGCATTAGATGAAAACACCCGCTTTAACGTAAACTTAACTTGATAATTTACAAAACTATTCCCGCAAACATTGTCATCCGTAACATTCGTTTTATAACATAACGATTGTTAAGTTTGTAATCTTCGAATCGAATGACCGTTTCGATGATTTTACAAGTAGGTATCGATACAATGGTTGCCGGATGGCCAGCAAAAACATCACCACGGTCGGACGGAAATCGATGCAAATTGAGCGTGAGGTTTTCATGTTTAATATCCAGAACTAGTTTGGAGGGCGAGGAATTATGTTTTTGCTGACGGTATAATAATTGGCTTTAGTTTATAGCCTAGCTGATGGATGTCCGGTGTTTTGTTAAAATTTAATTTTTTAACGAAATTGAATTTTCGTTGAACAAAATGGACGGATTTGAGGTTTATTTTTAGAGTAGTTTTATGAATACCGTCTGTGTTTTGACTACAAATATTTGTATTTAAATTAGCGCTGCTATTTCTATTCCGCTGTATGAAAATGCTTTTCAAAGTTTGGTGGAATCAACTTTTGAAAGCCTGAAAAATAACCGTCTATTCTTTTTGTTAGACAGACGACGATAGGTACTTTTAAAGAACGATAGGTCTTTCATTATTTCAGAGTTTAATTAACCTAGTTACATATTTTCTACAGGTTTCCGAGAAAAACGTCTGTTCAAAAGAGGCAGACAAGACATTGTGGTAATTCTCTTTTCATAATTCTCTTTTGTGAATATTGTAATATAATAAAGACTTCTTTTCGAGAAAAATATTGAATTTTATAGCATTTGATTTCATGTCGCCACAAAAAAGTTTTAAATGGAAAATGAAGAATTTGTTTGTTCATATTAATTTCTGAAATCTGATATTGTTGAAAATAAAGCTTATTTAATTAGTTTGAAAAGGCCTCGCTATCTAGAAAGCGAGAGTGTGTTTTGAAGCGGTTTTCGATTCATTGGCTGAATTTCCCCAGAATGAGCGATGTTCTGAAAGCAGAAGAGGATCAGAATTTTTACGTCTAATTAATCTTGCTGCAATTAATGGTATGCTTCATAAAAAATAAAGTTTATTTGGAACAATAACACAAGACTAGGTAAACAGGTGAAACGATGGGTAGCTGCACAAGTATAAACTTCAACTCAGCTACCAACGCCCTTCTCCAGATTAGAATAGAATTATGTTCCATGATACCAAAAGTGTTATAGTTAATTTAGGTTTACTTAAATAATAATAAAAACAAAAAATAAGATAAAAAAGAAAAGAATATAAACAGTACAGGAAAATAATTAATTGCTTTATTTGCTTTAAGATCTTATGTATTCTATTTTCTTACTTTTACACACTAAGTCTACATCTCTTTTTATCTACTCTCCTTTCACAGGTATGCTGGAAGATAATTCTTTTGAAATAAGCATCACCTTTGTACCTATTTGCTTGGACATCTGTTTCCGAGTCATGGATGTTTAAATGTATAATAAGTATGTATTTACAAACAAAAAAGTATCTATGTAGTATATCAACTATCTGGCCCCTTATTCACAACGCTTCGATTCGATTTTCGATTCGGAAAGTCGTATGTCTACCTTTTTTTGACATTAATAGCTATGCAGGTGTTCACGACACAAGCCTCGTTGCTTAGTGTGGCACTAGATGGCGCTGTGTGTTAATGTCCAGCGATATTTATTTATTTATTTTTCTATTCGTTTCTTCTTTTCTGTGTGTAGTGTGTACATAAACTGTTGAATAAATAAATTAAAAAGGCCTATGGTACGTTTTATAAAAAATATAAACGTCCCCTACACGTTTTTATTTCTGCTTCGTACCACTTGTAGACATTATTGTTTATGTAACATGGCACGACAGTCCTGTCATGGCGACTACGCCATTAGGAACGTTTAGCATTCCCACTAACTGTGTTCGTGTCATTGATTTGCAAACTCTTTGGTGGCCGTTCTAACGGAAAGCAGTTCATGACTACCTCGAAAAAATAATTCTGTTGCGTAGCTTACTATGTACTGTCAGGTTTTCTACATCATCTGCCGAACCTTCTCTCAACAATATTGAGATCGGCTTCCAGTCTAACCAGACGCAACTGAATACCAGTATTTTGCATGGAGCGACTGCCTATCTGACCTCCACAATCCACTTAGTACTAGGTAATACGATACTCCTGGGTAAGACTGGTTTTCTATTTAAAAGTTTCAATTAACTACACCAGTACTAATGCAAACCTTCTTCGTATTTCAGACTGGATGTGAAATGTGGAGGACAGGTCAACTGGCAACAATCATCGACTAATTCGCATCAAGCCAGCTCCTCCAGTAACCTGATTACATACTAACACCCTAATTCCCCAATTACACACAAACTACGTTAACTCCATTCATAAACAATCAGTAGTGCCGCAAAGCTGTAGCACGGAGCGTATCATGTTTCCGTTAGCCGACATGTGGGTCAGACACAGTTTGTTATGACACGGTCCAGCGGTAAATCAATTGTGGGGTTGACAATGTATAAGGTGTGACTGATGCTCTAATGTGTGGCGGTCGCTTTTATGTTTGTGGGGTAAACGGATTGGTACGGCTGGATGGTGAGTATCGGTTTTTGAGATGAGTTTAGGAAAAAATGAACAAAAACAAAAGCATATTATATCCACTCCTGTAATCCTTAAAAGGGTTAACTAAAGGTGTAACTTCTAGTACACCTACATTTCGCACGTTCTGTTTAAGTCTCATGAAATGCTTACCCCCTAAGCCTATTGCTACCAACCGGGCACTCCAGATTCCGGGCAGTTACTGAGAAATTCCTGGTGAAAAAACAATGAAGAACAGTAGAGCTTACGATCTTTAGATAAAAGAGGCAGTCTTTGTGAATTAATGCCCTGTTATTGGTTGAGAGATACCAAAAAAAACCGGCCAAGTGCGAGTTAAACTCGTGTGGAGAGGGTTCCGTACAATGCCAAAGCCTTATATTGAGTTTACCACTTTATTTTCAATTGATAGAATTCTTATAGGTTTTCCTGTAATCTACAAGCAATAAACTATATATTGTATTTTTTTTTTCAAAATTTTAGGCTTAGTAGTTTCGGAGATCGGGGGTCAATTTTCGTCTTCTTTCATGAATGAAATCAAAACTATTTATTTAACTAAAATATATTTGAGATCCTCAAAACGAGCCCTTTCATTTGACATCTATGACACAGTAAGGTTTGCAAAACTTTTTTTTTAATTTTCTAATTTGAAATATAAGATATTTATTTACTTCACCCATTTCTGTTTGGGTAATAGGATTACACCAGCATACCAAATTTCACCTGATTTGGTCCAGTAGATTCGGAGCAAATTGGCTGTGACAGACGTAAGGGTTCCGTTTTTTTCATTTTTTGTACGGAACCCTACAAACACATAAAAAAAGAAACGGGAGCCACAGAATTCAAAGTTATGAATTTACCTTAATAATGCCCAATAAATTTATTAGGCTAGGCTATAATTAATATAATGAAAGCGATGCGGGCCCCTGAGAACGAACGTCACACATTTTCATAAACGACAGACATACAACCGTTTAGGGATTCAATCACATTAATATATACACACATAGATTACATCTTTTGTCATTCATATTTCAGTCTCTCTTGGTCTCTAGGCATTTACAATGATTTTGACAAAACAGGCGATACGAAGCTACAAGTATCAAACGAACATCAGCAAGATAGCCGAGATTAACGGGCTGTCTTGATTTATTTCCACACACGCTATTCATGGCCTTGATCCCGGCTTATCGCGGGTATTCTTTCATGGATTTGAAAGGATCAAGGAGTCCAATGTTAGGATGAAGTAGCCTTGAGGATTCTCCTCGTTGGGCTGCGGGATTATTCGAAAGCTCTGGACGGAGCGGAAGGGAGAGTATCAGACTTTTACTGACTAAACCCATCCAAGTTCCTTCTTCGCCTTTGTGTTCCGGGGCCATGGTATCTCTTTCAAACAGTCCCGCAGCCCAGGCAGGCATCGGCCCTTGCGGATCCCTTCCTTTTTGCTAACATCTCTTTGAGGCTCGCGTGGAACACGAACGCGCCGTCGACACGGTCTGTCGTCATAATTATGACGGACGGACAGCGAGCTAGCCCATTGCTCGCCGTCCACAGGCCCAACCCGTTGCTTCCAGTTGTCATTTGTAGATCTTTGCTAGTCGTAGTCGTCGAGCGAGATAAACATACGACTTTCCGAATCGAAAATCGAATCGAAGCGTTGTGAATAAGGGGCCAGATCAGAAACCGAAAACTATTCAGCGTATTCTATGCATCTGGTTAGACAAAGGTCCGGTTAGCAAAAGCTAGGTAGACGTGCGAATATCTAAGTTACTGTAAAAGCTTTTAAGGGCTTATAAATTCCTACATATAAAAACTATGATTGCGTAATATTTTCTTATCAACTTTTGAAACAATCCCAGCAAAACTGTGCGGGTGTTATCAACCCACAAATACGGGAACACTGTTCAGTTACAGTTTCATGATATTATTCTGTACTAAAATAACATTCGGAACAGAACTGTTACAGAATCGAGAACAATTTTAGGAACAGTTTTAGTTGGAGTCTGATAACAGTTTGAAATACTCTTATCGGTGTAATCTCAGAGTTTGATATTCAACTTATCCCGTAACCGAAAATGGAGCAGTATCCACGTTTAGTTTGATTTTAGGCTATTTAGGCCCAGTTGTACCACATATCCATACTATTATTATAAATTCGTTAGTTGTACCACATATCCATACTATTATTATAAATTCGTTAGTAACTCTGTCTTTCTGCCGGTAACCGTTTCTTGCTAAGCCACCTTCTTCTTTCTTTATCATATGGTTAGTGCCTAACCTGGTGTCAGTTTTTATGCCACCCATGAACCTCTGACTTTGCTTTACATGCCGTCAAGAAATATCTCTCAAGTGAGCTGGTTTCTTCACGATGTTTTCCTTCAGCGAAGCAAGTGATAATTGTACAATACGCACATGAATCCGAAATATCAGAGGTGCGTACCTTGGGTTTGAACTCGATACCTATGACTTGGCAGTTCGACGGTCACACCACTAGGATATCACTACTGGTGCCAAGCCACCGAACCAATTTGATATTTGGCAACATAGATAGATTGCTTCCTGGAGGAGGACATTGGCTACTTCTAATAAGTTTTGCGCTCAACGAAAATAAATCATCATTCTGATAAGAATCCTCATCGGTCTAGTGGTCACAGTCGCGGCTACTGAGCATGAGGTCCTGGGTTTGATTCCCCGGTCGGGCTGATTGTAATTGGGTTTTTAAATCAGGAATTTCTCAGTAGCAGCTACGGAATCGGGATTTGTCCCGGCCAAGGGCAATATAGACTCGCCTCCTATTACACGGGACTTAAACATAACTGGAGAATTTTGGGTGTACTATTTAGGTACACCTCTACCTAATCCTTTGGAGATTAGATTACATAAGAAAAGTCAATCTTTTAAAACGGTATTACTTTCACCTCCTGGCAATTTTCAGCCTGTAATGACTGCAGGAAAAAAAGTCAAGGAATAATTATGCAATTCATCATGTTATGCACGGCACATACAAAATGCCTACTATACTTTGCGGATTAAAACATTTGTTGCTAGGCAGAGTAAACGAAAAAAAAGACCCTGCGGCATCACGTCAATATTGAATACATCTCCACAAAAAAAAAAGAAAACAATATTATCTAAACAAAATAGAAAGGGCAACCTCCCCGAATTGTTCCATCTGTACCAGTACTATTTGGATCTTTACAAAACTACACCAACTCTGATCCTGATCTACGTAAGTTTTCTATTTATCCCAAAAAAGGCGTCTACGTAGGATCAACTTTTAGCCCTCAAACAACTTAGGAGTTTGCCAAATTTCGGCGCGAAGGAACAAACTATCACACCATGTTTTTCTTCCACAAAACACTGGCGAAATATCTTCAACTTTAACACCAACACTTTAGGATATAAAATAGACTGTTTTTGTGTGAATATGTTAAGGTCCCGCAGGTTCTTATGCGAGGTAGCCGGCCGTCCAATATCGTTCAAATTCAATAAACATGCGCTCACGAATATTCTCAGGAAACATCTTTGTTTTTCTGTAAAGCTTCAGAATGTAAATAGTTTATTAATAAATTATCGTCTGACATAGTCTCTTGAGGTCTGACGTTATCTAGACCTTAGCTATCAGGTAGAAAAGTTGAATGAGACAACAATTTTGGTAAATTGGAAAGGGAATACTCGGACTTCGTTTACTTTTAAAGTCTTGTTCCAAAAGACATTTTCTTGAACATATTGATATCAGTGTTGCTTGTTTTCTGGTTTGGAAGTAGTTACCTAACTTAGCAAATTATGTTGATAGTAAATGAGTGGGTACTTTATTCTTACAATTGCCTACGCTGTCCGCAGTAGCAGAAACAGCTATTAAAATACTGGAAAATAAATACATTGAACTTAAACTTATTTCCTTTTGCTTCGAATAAAATGGAAGACGCTCATTTTTTTTCGGCACAGTGAGTAAGTAAAGCCCTATCACGGCGTATTTTAAACACGCAGACGACGCGCGTTACAGGAACGCGCGTTTTCGGCGCCGTAGATGCCGATTTTTGCGTTTTTATAGATTCAAACGCGAGTAAAACGCGATACAAAGCCCGTTCGAAACTCGTTTGAAGCGCGTACAAAGGGTCAATTGATGAGGCGTCTCTAACCAAAACGCGGAAGCTACGAGCAACTACAGCGCATCTGTATCGCTGTATCTGCGCGCATACGCGCAGTAGACGTGCGTTTCACGATCGCCGGGTGTGCTTAGGTTACAAGGTTGCATTCAAATCTCGTTTGAAGCGCGTATACGCGCGTCATCTGCGCATCGTCTGCGCGTTTAAAATACGCCGTGTGCTTAGGCTCTAAGACATGTGCTAAATTAAATCATTCTACCAATAAATTTTGTCCATAATAGTGATTTTTTTAAAAACATAATATGTTTTGTTTTATCCAATTAATCAGCACCCTAATTGCGTAACACACTTTCTGTCACAATATAACCGATTTAAAAGACTGACAAATCCATTGATTTATTGTGTATGGAAAATCCGTCTGCTGAATAGTGACACAGTTAATGTTTTCGAATTGTCGAAATGTAAAGCTATTGTAAGTGTGTTACGCAATTTCTAAGTCGACACTATTTTGTGGTCTCCATCTTAGTACACCACATCTGAACAAATATTTGCAGGCTTCAAATGTTTGGTCCAAGCCTAGAGGCATACATTCGGTAGTTCTATAACAAGAATGTTTTCGAAACCAGAAGTGTGTTTTGAATTAATATTTGTCTATCCTATTTTGGGTTTCAATTATTTATATTCTGCAAGTTCGTGAAAGCAGACATAAATAAAAATATAAAGTAGTAGTTGAAGTAGTTAGTGATTTAAAAAAAACAGGAGGAGGAAAATCATGTCTATAGGACCCCGATCGGATTTTAAAAATATTTTAGTATAATTAAATTAATGATAACTTGCCTTTACTTTTTTCGTAAATATTACTTTATCGTCGTTCGAGCCGGATTTTATGTTCAACCATCGAGGTATTGAAATTCCGTTAATTTATACTCACTTTTAGAGAATAATTGCTGACCACGAAAGGGTAACTGCCTCCACTGGACATCAACTACAATCGAGAAAGTTATAAATACAAATTTGTAGCGCTGTTCTTCCTTTTAATGTAAGTAATACTTTTTCCAAGCAGTTTTCTTCTTAATAAACTTTGTCAACCTGTTGACGTTAAAACAAAAAACTTTTTCAAACCTCAATGTTGCGAATGAATACTCCCAAAATGCCCAGCTCACACAAGGCTTATCAATTAACCAAGCATGTGTATCACCGGCAGCTGTTGTTTTGAAATGAAGTGGTTTATGTTCAAAGGAGGATTGGATGGGCGCCAGACGAAGCCGCGGGCTTTAGTTAGTGCAGTCGAGGGGAAGATGCTCTGGATAATATTGTTTGGTAGACCAATATTGTATTTGAGGCCTCTTGGCTGTGCCTGTGGAACAAGTTGGTTTCGTAGTGGAATAGAAGCTTGAAATGATAAATCTAGGAGATTAGCAATCAGGTTTTTCGCCAATTTTTGAAAAAAAAACTGAAAACATTTTACAGAGCCACTATCCTCATAGTTATATAACTTTCACTATGCAAACAATCCTGAAATCGCGAAAAATACATTTTAATTAAACTGCGCAAATTTTTCGACGAGCTGTCAAAATTGGCAGACCCGGAATTTTGACAGCTCGTCGAAAAATTTGCGCAGTTTTACAACGTGTTTTTGACTAAAGAGCCAGAGCTCATCCGCACTCCTTCCGAGGCAACAGAGGCTAAATCGCAAAATCTATCGAACCAATAAATACTTTTATATCCTTATCTTCAAAGTCTGTTGGCCCGTTACTTTATTTTTATTCATGTGCGTATTGTAAAATTATCACTTGCTTCGGTGAAGGAAAACGTCGTGAAGAAATCAGCATGCCTGGGAGATATTTCTCGACGGCATGTAAAGCCAAGTCAGAGGTCCATATGCATAAAAACTCGGACAACCAGGTACGATAAAGAATGAACGAAAAATGTTGGTGTCATTAAAAAAACTCCGAAGTTTATTCGTTTTTGCCACTCGGCTGTGCCGAATAATTCCTACTAGAACAAACACGCCAAAGTCTTCATTTGAACATAATTATTACTAAACAACATCTTTGTAACTATCATGTATCGAGCAAACAAGTAAACAAAACAAAGTCATTCACGCCGTTAATTCCCCTAAGTTCAAACAATGTGTGAAGTTAACTGTTCATCACACAGTAACTGTTTTATTTCCCGGTCTACGTAGCAACTCCCTCGTGAATGCCGTAAACATCTTTGTATTCATAGAAGTGCACAATGCTGGAATACTTTCATTGTAAGTGTATGTTCACACGGTCCGACTTCGCAGTCAATATTTTTACTAGAGTAACCAAGAGACATCTTGCCGTCTTGGGAACCGTCTAGTTACGGAGATATTGGGGGTCTAAGTTTTTAACATTTTCCCAAGTTTTTTTTTAAAGAGTTTTAATTTTATATTTTTATTTGAAATACCTTCACGACCCCCGTACTACTCAATGCAACCATCAGCACAATATTTTGAGTGCATTGCATTTGGTCCTAAAATGTTGCTGGAACATTTTTTGCGTAGAGTTACATAATTAGATGTACAGAATTCTTGGTTGACAGATTTTAGAAAGGTCCGTTTACACCTCGTATGTTGGGGTCGGTTTTAAACTAACCGATGCAGCTGAATTTTAATTTGAGGCTGATTGCCATTATATTTTTAAGTTTGCTATCTCTAAAGAACAAGCGTAAACCCAACACTGTTTACATGATGCTCTGTTATAAAGCACTTATGAATTGCCCCTTGACGTGATCAAACCTCGCAGTAATAGCTTTAATATTTTATGATGCAGAAATTTTTTCATTTGTAAATAATAATAATATTATAATCAACTTGAGCAGTAATTTGTACTTCCTTGCGACTTCCGGAAAACAGAACGAAGAAACTTTCTCATATTAAACCGCGCACTTGAACAAAATCTTCTCTCGCTCTCTCTATATTATCATCTCATTATTTCTTTAGCATGACTAACAATAATACCAAACCACAACCTCAAGCTAAGCCTCTCTGCACTCTGCACCTCGTGTATTGGGGCACTAATATACCAAACATAGAATATTATGTCGCTCCTGTTGCTTACAACCGTCGTGTCTATTGTTCGTCGCTTACGTCACAACGGGGCAAACAATTAGAATTCGCAATAGATATGGAAAAAGTGTGTTAATATTGTCCAAACATAAGTCATACCTACATGTAGTAGATTGTAGAACAATAGTATGTGTTTAAAAAAGCATTAAGTCTGAAAAACGGAGCCTATATTTATAAATTCATAGTAAGTATGTACATATTTATCTGTCCAACCTTTCATTTCCCAACTACATAAGTGAGTCGTTACCCGTGGTCCCGGTGAGTCGACCCATTACCGGGTCCATGGGTAATTTTAATTACCCGTGGTTCCATAGCATTAGGGGTGGTTTCCTGGACTTCTGAATATATCGATAGAAAATATAAATCCATAATAACAGCATATCATATCCCACAGGGACCACGGGTAACGAGTCATTGCATAATTTGATTTTGGTTTATTGATTTTTTATTTATCTACCAACTACCAGGAGGGCAGAACCCTATAGCAGGTAATCTCATAACCAATCCGTGTACATTTCGATTATCATGCAGTATGCAATGTAGGTGTATAGTGAAGGATAGTGGAGCCTCACAAACTACCAGGACGCCGGAATCATGAAAAAGTATTTTCTACATTGCACATGATAATCGAAATGTACACGGATTGATTATAAGAGTCCTATTAAAAATATAAAATACCTTGTTTATGGTTCTGCCCTCCTGGTGGATAAAAAAAAAACCCGTAGTCAAATTATGCAATGACTTGTTACCCGTGGTGTGGGATATGATAATTATGCTGTTATTATGGATTTGTATTTTTTATCGATATATTCAGAAGTCCAGGAAACAATCCCTAATGCCATGGAACCACGGGTAATCAAAATTATCCATGGACCCGGAAATGGGTCGACCCACTGGGACCACGAGTAACGACCCACATAAGTTGGGATCAGCTTCCAGTCTAAAAAGATGCATCGGAATATTTGTATTTTACATGGAACGGCCTATCTGACCTCCACTCCAAGACTGGTTGTCAAAGTTTCGGGGTCTGTCTGAATCTGAATGTAATTGAAATAGGTACTGGCAGCAAATAGATATAATTATGAAAGAAAGAGCCGATGTCACAGTTACTAATCGGTTAAGTACCCTTATCACCAAGGAAAAGTTAGCATTTAACGCGCCGAACCAAGTTTATAATATTCATATGAAGTGAGAAAATAAACTAATAATACCTTAAATCAGAATCAGAGACAAAAACCAGCTTTGACATATTTGTATGTGGCCAGCGACTTTTTAGTCAGTTTTTATTTGAAAGCCATCTGCCTCCGCTGCGCCGTTGTTCGGTGAATCAGTAAAGCCATACAGGGGACCTGCAATATGTCAACAGCAAAAAACACACATTCGATCGACTCGCGAGAATGTTAAGCGGATTGGATGGATTTCCTATAGAATGTGTATTGGAGAATCACTTTCAGAATGTTTTGGACTAGAGCTGTTACATCTTCTGCCAACATCTAAGAGGAAGAGCTGGTAGAACTGTTCTCATGTCTTAAATCAACTCACACATTTATAAGCAGCATCAACTCGAATCGTTCAGGATTGTTTCTATTAAACTCCATCCATACTGCAAGCCAGGAAATATGAAGCGGTGTTATGCTGATCGAGTGCAATGCTTGAAGTATGCTATGATTAGCTTTATACATCACGTTGTAGAAAGGTGTAAAAGTATCTCTACCAAAACCTGTACTTGTTTCATTTGACATTCATTAAATATCAATAAGTCGACTTAATGGGTGTAAAAATAACCTTAACGAAGCCGAAAGGCATTTGTTCTCCTCATCATTACGATCACGTTTTTGTTCTGGACCATACCTGGGAACCTTCTAGTTACGGAGATATTGGAGGTCAAAGTTTCAACTTTTCCTTACAACGTTTTTTTTACAACGTTTTTTTAATAATTATTATAACTAATTAAATAATAATTATAACTAGTTAAATAATTGTTATAACTTAATTAACTTAAAAATTATATTATTTAAATTATTACACTACTTTTATACACACTATAACTCTAAATAATAATAAATATATGTACAAGTAACAAAAAGGTTACAGGGCGTCAAAAAATTCGTACACATCGCTGTCAACAGGAAAAGTGCCCAGAAGGCTGGCAGCATTGCCACGTTGGATGGCAATGCTGATTCTTTGGCCAAAAACTAGGCCCGCCCTCTGGTCACGTGAAGAGTCGACCAACCGCTTGGCGATTTCTCGAAATACTAGGTGGGCACTTGGACCCCATGGCCCTAGTGTTTCAACCCCAAACGGCTCAAACACATAATTACCAATTAAATTATAACTTTTATTAATGTTATAACTTTACTTAAATACCTCCGTGACCTTTGTACCACTCCATGCCTCCGTCAGCATAATGTTTTGAGTGCGTTATTTTGAGTCCTACCGTAAAACGTAATTTTTACAGCAAACAAAAAGTCGCTTCCCAGCAACAATTTTTGCGTAGAGTTACATATGGTTTGTTGTACGTACCGAATACTTGCTTGACGGCTTTGTGAAGGGTTCGTTTACAACTTGTATTAGTAATCGTTATTATGAATCAGCTGCCTTTTTTTTCTGATGGGAAACCATCAAATGACTCCTCCCGCTCTGGGCGGAGCAGGAGGGAGTGTCAGACTTTTACTGACTAAAACCCATCCATGTTCCTTCATCGCCCTGCTCCGGGGCTACGGTATCTCTTTCGAATAGTCCCGCAGTCCCGGCAATGAATCAGCTGCCTTAGCCTACCAATAAAACGAACTTCTTCTTACCAAACATATCACGTAAACATACAAACTAACTCGGTAAGCACACAAGCAATGAGCCGGCAACAGGTGCCTCCAGTATGGGACGTGAATACTTAAACAATACGTCACCATCGTATATGGCTTCACGCAGCGATGCCTTAAGTGGCATAGGCAGTTCCGTAAGTACTGCAAGCAATAAGGAAACGATCGTTATGATAAAACTTGTCGTGAAACGCAATTTGGTACTTTGTAATATTTAGTGTATCTGTCGTGATTCTGGTCGTAAAGATATGATATCTAACTGGACATCTGTAGGTTTAGCCTTGTTGACAATCTACAACAGAAAACTAATCAAATGTATGGGAATGACATCAGCTCAACGTTCTAGAACTTATAGATTAAATTAAAAAAAAATATAAATACATTGTGGTTCCAATCTCTGATAGTACTTCTAGGCTTCTAGGTATTTTTCTGCATCAAACAAACAGAAGTATTTATAAGGTCCACAGATAAATTTTACACAAGACTTGGTTTTATACTTTCGTCTTTCATTTCCGTTGTTGATAAATTTCTCATTTTGAAACTGTTCTTAGACTAATGTAGATACAATCTCAATAAACACTACAAACTTTTAAATAGAATCTTCTCGAAAGAAACTAAAGATTTACGATATTTTTCTTGTGACACACCAGCGAAGTTATAAAAACAAAACAATCTTAACGACTCATCAAAAAGTTCAATAAAGGTGTGGTTCCGATGTACGCGACCGATAAACGCGATTGTCTCACGCGGCTGTGCCAGCTGGCTGTGTGACAAAACCGGGTCGCGTTTTATTTAATAGCACCTGCGTTTCCACCTGAGGCCTATTTCTAATTTGTATGTAGGTGACCTGTGTAAGCCATCCTTCTGATACGGAATTCTCTGAGTCATGATAAGAAAACTATGTACCACATACGATTCTAGAGCAGCAAATATTTGATTGTGTCGATGATTCACATTGTCTACCAATCTGATAACCAGCCAAGGATTATCGTGTTACCCATTAGCTCGTTTAGATAAAGCAGTCACTTCATGTAGAATACTGGTATTCAGCTCCATTTGGTTGGATTCGAAGCTGACCACAACATAGTTGAAAAAAACCAGACAGATAAATCATCGTCTGCCTAGTTTTTTTTAGTTCACACATCCTGTGCAACAAGCGTTCATATTATGCAAGACTTAAAACTTTGCTTTTGTATACAGAATCTTAGACAACCTTCAAGCTTTGAAACCGAAAACTCAATGTTATTCACGACAAAGTTCAAATTCCATTGCAACCCACTTAGATCAAAGATTGGATATTCAGGTATACCTCGACAAGTGATCGTTGGTCTCAAAGGATGAGGTTTCTCTAAACACGGCACAGATGAGCACGTGGTCGTATTGAAAGCTAAGATAGCCTCGAGACCAAACCGGTCCAGCTTAAAGAACCTGTTTGGGTGGACTACATTAGTATTATGTAGAACGTAACTTATGTGATTTTATTACGAACAGGCGATCAGTGGGTGATTATGAGTCTGTTATTATGTAAATTATGTCATAGCTTCGATCTTTTTAAATGTTTGTCGCATTTCTTTATTTTTCTTAGATATTTTTTTCTAGGTCTGCACATAATATATCATTTTACCACTTATGTCTCTTCGAAGACGACTTCCTTCACTGTTATTTTACTGCTCAGATTATAGATGACTGTCAAAATCATAATGACGTATGTACATACAGTACATTATCTTTTTAACTATAAAGTAGCTGTTGGGTTGCTGCTTGAATTATTCTCTCTATGATAAAATATTAAATGAAAAAAAACAGTCGTTATTTCTATTTCTCGTATTTTTTTCAGCAAACCCTTTCATGTGATACCCATATCATGGACATGCTTAAAAAATAACTAGTCCTCCATCTTTAGGAGTGCGCCATATTAGATTTTAAATGACGTCACTTAGCTAACCATACGTTGTCATCCAAACTAAACATTTATGCAAAATTTCAGTTTAAACAGAAACCGAAAAGTGGGTCAAATTTAACTTCTTAGATTTTTACATAGTTGGATAAAGGTGAAGCTAATAAAAGCGTGTTACAAAATAACATTTTATTTTTCATTTTTGACAACGAGCTTCAACTATGTTGGGGTCGACTTCCAGTCTAACCGGATGCAGCTGAATACCAGTATTTTATATAGAGCGACTGCCTATCTGACCTCCACAACCCAGTTAGTAGTGGGTAATACGATACCCCTTGGAAGGATTGGTTTTCAGACTGTTTGGGCCACTGACTACCTGTAACGACTGTTAAAGATCTACAAATGACAGCCAGGACCAACTGCTTAAAATGCTTTAGGAGGCACGGAGGAAACTCGGTATATAACGGGTTTCGGGCATTTTGTTACCTATCTGTATGTTTTCTTATCAAATATTAACAGATATTCCTTATCGCCATATTCTTACTTAATTCCTTGCGCTACCCACTGCATCAGCAATGGATACGAGTGTCTAACCAGCCCACTTCACATTAATGAGCTAACGACGCGTGGAAGCGCAAGCGCATCAACTCGGCCAGCGTGGAAGGCGTTGCACTCACATGACCTTGAGTTAAGTAGCCAAGTGAAAGAACCACTTGCAATTGTTTATCTGCTATAAGAATCTGAAGCTTTTTTGTGTAGAAATGGTAATGAGTACGCAATGTTATAAGAGTAGGTACTTATGTAGGACTTCTACCGACCCGAAAATCATTATCGGCAGCGTTAGAGGATCTGAGAGAATGAACAATATGATTATTCTATCAGCTTTACTTATAAATAAGATAAAATAGCAAAATCCTTTATTCTAATCATTGTTACTTAAATTGACATCGTCACTAACATTATCGTTAACACTAAAAACAGTAGGCTTAGCCAAGTTGACAATCTACAATCGTTAACGCTAATAGAAAACTAACCAAATGTATGGGAATGACATCTATCAACGATAAGTCACGTGGTCAAAACAAACGAATGGAAACTTTAAAGTTTAGTCAAAACTGTAAGTTGGCTACGATTTTTAGGGGATGTAGGGATCACGATTGTAGAAACGAATACATTTCATTCTATCATCTTGATCGATGTAAACTTGTCTACGAAAGTTTATATTCGTTTGTTTTGACCACGTGACTTAACGTTTACGATTGTAGAAAGAGAATCGATACGAATCGTTTGTAACTTGGCTAGGCCTGCAGGATATTTACCATGTTTGTGAGCGGACACAGTGAGTTTCGTGTGTCGGGAATAGAATCGAGTTGTGAGTGACGTTGGTGTGGTAGCAATATCGTACACAAAAAACGAACAAGAAAAAATGTCTGTTATAAATCAAAAATACACAAAACAGTGAAAAGCTGAATTACTGTTCGTTGAAATTATATATTTTGTGTAAAACGCCGCATACTTCGAAACAGTACTTTAATTGTCCTTGCTGTGACCTACAAAGCTGTAGCAATTAATCAAATCTCATCGTTTATTATTATGCAACTTTTTTAACCTTTTTTTTAATTTTTATAACGTTACCAAGTTCTTTATAAAGATGTTTTGTTAATCGGTGAATCAATCAAAACATTAAAAAAAGCTGTTATTTTTTTATTCGTATCGTATCCACGTAACATCAAAACGAAACATTTTATTTACAATATTTCGTGTAAGATTGACGCTTCGCTTTACCAAAAAAAAAAAGTAATGTACCACAACACGACACTTATTTGGCACATTCTAACACCAGTTACCAAATCACACCGGAACTGTGAAACCCATGAAATCAATCAAAACTAATCTTCGGCAGTAATCATACAAATGAATACAACACAATACATGAGCGCACAGATGCGTTAGTTAGTGCCACAGACTACGCAATAGCGGACGGCTATGCAATGCGGTGAACCGTCACGCTGCCTGACCACGGCGCGGCAGACATGTTGCTATGCTGTGGACTTGGGACACTTTTGTGGGGATTGAGTGATATTTTTTTGACACACATATCATCACACTTATAATTCCCTTATGGCTAGGTCAAGAAGTTTCTATTAGGTAAACCCACATTTCGCCAGTTATGTTTAAATCCCATGTAACCCTGTTTCAAAAGTAAAGTAAGGACTATTTGATTGATTTAGGGATGTGACTACGCTGAGGATAGGACGTCTGCTTGCCGCTCTGAACCACACGCGAAATACTGCACTACACTAAAGGCAGACCTACCAAATAAAATAACTGTCTTCTAGCACCTCGTAGGGAAAATCCAGTGCTTAAGTGCAGTAGTACCTAAGTACTGCACTTAAGCTCTTCTTAATCCTTACACTTACATGGAGTGTGTGCTAGAGATTGAACGACTCTTGATTTAAGATTTCGATAGTCTGTGAAACAGGGATTATGAAATAGCAAAAAATTAAAGTCTTGAGTGAAGTTACATAGGTACACTTTTGCTAATTCAGTGTCTATCAGTTTACCTCCAATTACTGAGTTCAGTATCAAGTATCAATTATTGAGTTCCTATGAACTCAATCGATAATTGGATCTACAGGGTGTTCTGAAAATTAAGTTCAAACTTTTTATGAAGCCCACTGTCCTTGGAGCAGATCTTTTTACAAATATAAAAGTTTAATCTTGTTAAACTAACTTATCTAACTTAACTAACCTTACCTTCAACCGGTTATTTTATTTTATTTTATTGTGTTTGGATGGCTTACAGCTAACAATACAAGACAAAAGTTATTGTTTGGTAATCAATGCCTTATCGCCCAATACTTCAATAATTCATAAATCAAAATAACAAACGTTGAGCCTCCAATACAATGCCCTCTCAGATTTATGACGTCACAATACGGCCATGTCCAAGCGTTCAAGACGTGTTACGGCCAGATTTATGATTATGAACGCACCTCCAGAGTCGTAAATCTTGGTTCAAGGATTAGGTGGATAAGGCTAAGGTCACGATGTTTTTCTACAGTATTGTTATAAAGGTTTATTTTAAAAGGATTGGTTCACCGTTTTTATTCGCATCTTCTTTGTGACAAATTCCATGAGCAGTTTTAGTTGTCTAACTTTACATTAGGAATACGTGTAATACCATAATTTGTGGAGTTTGGAAATAGTCTCCATCTGATAACAATAATGTATCCGATAGGAAATGTAACTGGAACAGTACTATATCAATCATGCGATAGTAATAACATCCGGATTTCGCCAGTTATTTTTAAGTCCCATGTAATAATGGCGAGCCTATTGCCATCAACCTGGTATAAATTCAGACTTCCCAAATTTCTGCATTTAATCTTCATTTGATCGAGACCTATCTTTTTTGTATTTGTGAGAATGTATGCAAAGTCTAAATGCCAAGTTTGCATGGACTCCTGCACTTCTGCTTTTTTACCCAATAACAAAAATAGTTGTCGTTCGAGATCTGTGGTAGCAACGTAATGAAACAGCTTTTGAGCCTAGATTGACCTAATTGAAATATTTACCAGTAATGTCAATATGTCTATGATCATAATCGTTGATTGATCATGAATGATTGATTAGCAGATTGATAGCAGCCACGGAGTCTAGATTTGCGCCCGGTTGATGGCAATAATCTCGCCCCCTATTAAGGGACTTAAAACATAACTGGTGTGGGTGTCCGATTATAGGTACAGTGTACACCTCTGCTTAACCCTTCGGGGGCTACAGGCGTCATGATGTTTATGTTAAAAAGTCTTGGCACCTGCCAAGCTGCCTGCCTGCTTGCTTAGCCAAGTTTACAATCTACAATCGTTAACGCTAGTAGAACGACATCATCTTAACGCTAAATCACGTGATCAACACAAACGAATAGAAAATTCGTAGACAAGTTTACATCGTTCAAAATAATAGAATAGAATGTTATCGTTTCTACAATGTTGATCGCTATACTCATTGGTAGGAACGCTCACCATAGACTTAAGTGTAGGTTTTTTCTACAGACATTAGAGAACGAGCGATCGACTCAGTCGTGTCAACTTGGCTACCAAATAAGACTTTCTACAATCGCTTACGCCGAGGTGTTTACGATTGTAGAAAGAGAATCAATATGAAACGTTTGTAACTTGGCTAGGCCCTGATCACAGAGCAAGTAATGAACGCACTACACACTATAACACTTTACATACAAACCAACCTTGTGACGAAAAGTGATGACAATGCCGCTTCTAGCAGAAGCGAGGCGTGTCCGTGCTCTGTGTTATCCACCTTAATAATAATATGTATGTCCTTTAATTAAAACGACAGTCTCAAAAACCCTATACAAACAACATTCACAAAAATATTGGCTTTAATCTATTTTAATAGCCAGCTTCACCTTGAAACCTCCAATCTTTACCTACAAAACTCGATTTCCTGTAATATAACTTCATTGTTATTGCAAATGTATGCAAATTAGGGGCATCTAATCTGAATTCGGAGCGTACATAGAGGAGCTATCAATTGGTGTGGACTCGTAACTTGATGCATTGGCTAATCACATTGCTTGGCAGGTGGATTGATGATTGCAGCACTGCCTCGTTAGTTCCCATCCTCTTGGACTAATCCGGTGGACCAATAACGTGGAACTGGCTGGCAAGGGCAGTGGGCTGGCAATTTCTGGCTGATGAACGACCAGTCAATTGTTTTAGTTCAATTTTATCCACAGTGAATTGTGTTGTGGAATCAGGTGAGAAAGAAAATGAGGTATTCCACAGAGCGCACCTATTTTTAAGCGCAACCAACTAAGCGCAACTAAATTATTCCTCGAAGCGCAACCATTAGTTGCGCTCAAAAATTCAAAGTTAAAATATTCTAAATACCTATGTATAAAGTTTTAAATCCACAGGATTAGCCCGGTTAAGCAGAAGCCAGTCTATCTAGGCTGAACTGCAAGATGCCATACACAAAAAAAAAAAAACTTTCCTGACATTTAGTTTAATTTTGTTTTCTGGTATTCTGAACGTAAAAAGCGCTTAATAATTCTTGAGATAATAGTTAGTAAGACGTCGCTAATGGCCGCTGTTTGATTGAAAAAGCAACTCAACACGAAAATGTTCAAACCAATTTTATCTAGATTCGTGTAATTTATACTTCAGTTACGTTTGCTTATCATGACATAAAAACCAGTGATGTCTGAAGAACATAATTTGATTAAACATTAAATTGCAAAGGTTTATTGACCAAAGTTATGAGAATCAGCATTTCCGATGATTAGCATTGTTCAAGTATTTGGACTTGAAGCATGTGTCTATATGTGCTGAGAAAGACAATGAAGAAGAAGATTTCTTAATACACTTCATTCATCATCAATACACTTCATTCTTCACCCCATCTCAATTTATTTAGTGTTGGCGCAGCATGCATACTTACTTCTAATTCTCACCTCAGTAGTCACCGCCTCGTAACCATAATTCATCTTTCACAAACTCTATCTTTTGCATTTACGATCTTCCTTTACTCTAAAAGCGCTGCTGTTTGTTCACTGCGCGACAGATTTTGAATATCATTTTGGGAATATTCCAATGACGGGAAGACCTATTTTAAAAGAAATCGTGTTGCGCCTACCTTAAGTAACATAGGACAAGTGCAGCAATGTAATGACAAGTTAAACGCTTTCGTCCCGGTTGCTAGGTGTTTTCTACCTACCAATATAGTGAGGAGTGAACAATCTGATCCACTTAATGAAATTTTTACGCCTTTTTACCCCTAGCAATTTTAATAACAAACATAACGTTGTTTGATTGCGATTTTCGCACGTTTGCCCACACACGTGAATGCACGCACAAATAGAAAATAAATAATAGTGCCAAAACAGTAAAAAAAAATCAGATTAGATTGGCGTATAAAGGTTAGCGCTGCGTTGGACACAAGCTAAATGGACTAACCTCCTCAATGAGGTGGCTGGGTCAGATTAATAATAATAATAATCTTTATTTACGTGAAATATGGTACATTGAGGTGTTAAAGTTATAGGTTCTACATATTCCGCTTACTATAATTCAGCATGTAAATATTGTAAAATAAAAATAAGCTAACATCGCATTAGGTATTATATACTTATGGGCTAAAAGCTCATATAATGTGTATTGTATAACAACTACCACAACAAGTTTACAACACATTGTAGGTACAACAATTACCACTTGATGATACACAAACAAAATATGCTAATACGTGTAGTGAAACCATTAGGTATATTTGGGCTTGTAGGCTAAAAACTCACTTATTGAGTAAAATACATTTTTAAGGGCGCGTTTGCATATCAGGTAAAATTATGCTGTTTTTCGGTACAATTTTATGGCATAACCAAACAAAATCCAATATAACTAATAACTACCTCGTATAGATTGGTTCTTCATCTTCAAATAATAGGAACTTGATCATTGAAAATTTTAGTTTTTTATAATGTAAAATCGATCTGTCGTTGCCATTTTCCCTAAAATTAACGATACAGGGTTGAGTTTAGGTACATTTTTTGTGCTATTATTAACATATTTTACTATTTCTAAAAATACTGTATGTTGGCAAACATAATCAATTCTTAATGCAAGGATTTTTTTTTTATCTAAATGATTTATTTAGTTGCAGAAAAAATGAAAACCAAATCTTATTTTTTCACATTGTTGCTATTCTGGATGAATCTTAATCGATTGCATTAGGGGTTATTTTATTTTGGATACCCGTCTTGATTTATTGCACAAACACTTTGAATGAAACTTTCGTCCGCGCACGGCCGCCGTCGAGAGTGGACACGTAACGCCTGTTTGGAGCGGCTCGAGTTGAAAAAGATCGCTGTACAAACACAAAATATTCGATAAACCAAATTTGATACTTGACAAGGCAAGATTTTTATTATTTATTAGTTATGATGAGACCTTACCTCCGGACTTGAAGAAGTGATTGGTGACTGCTACTGGAACTCCTTGACGTGTTGTACTAGGTGAGCTGAGTTTGGGCTCGTTTTGTTAGTTATGATGAGACCTTTCCTCCGGACTTGATGGAGTGACCTGAAGGTGTACTTCGGTGATTGCCACTGGAACTCCTTCACATGTTGTACTAGGTGAGCCGAGTTTGGGCTTGTTTTGTTAGTTATGATGAGACCTTACCTCCGGACTTGATGGAGTGACCTGAAGGTGTACTTCGATGATTGCTACTGGAACTCCTTCACATGTTGTACTAGGTGAGCCGAGTTTGGGCTCGTTTTGTTAGTTATGATGAGACCTTACCTCCGGACTTGATGGAGTGACCTGAAGGTGTACTTCGGTGATTGCCACTGGAACTCCTTCACATGTTGTACTAGGTGAGCCGAGTTTGGGCTTGTTTTGTTAGTTATGATGAGACCTTACCTCCGGACTTGATGGAGTGACCTGAAGGTGTACTTCGATGATTGCTACTGGAACTCCTTGACGTGTTGTACTGGGTGAGCCGAGTTTGGGCTCGTTTTGTAAGTTATGATGAGACTTTACCTCCGGACTTGATGGAGTGACCTGAAGGTGTACTTCGATGATTGCTACTGGAACTCCTTGACGTGTTGTACTGGGTGAGCCGAGTTTGGGCTCGTTTTGTTAGTTATGATGAGACTTTACCTCCGGACTTGATGGAGTGACCTGAAGATGTACTTCGGTGATTGCTACTGGAACTCCTTCACATGTTGTACTAGGTGAGCCGAGTTTGGGCTCGTTTTGTTAGTTATGATGAGACCTTACCTCCGGACTTGATGGAGTGACCTGAAGGTGTACTTCGGTGATTGCTACTGGAACTCCTTCACATGTTGTACTAGGTGAGCCGAGTTTGGGCTCGTTTTGTTCGCGCCGGAGGTAAAGTCTCATCATAACTAACAAAACGAGCCCAAACTCGGCTCACCCAGTACAACACGTCGAGGAGTTCCAGTAGCAATCATCGAAGTACACCTTCAGGACACTCCATCAAGTCCGGAGGTAAGGTCTCATCATAACTAACAAAACGAGCCCAAACTCGACTCACCTAGTACAACACGTCAAGGAGTTCCAGTAGCAGTCACCGATGTACACCTTCAGGTCGCTCCATCAAGTCCGGAGGTAAGGTATCATCATGACTAACAAAACGAGCCCAAACTCGGCTCACCTAGTACAACACGTCGAGAAGTTCCAGTGGCAGTCACTGAAGTATACCTTCAGTTCACTCCATCAAGTCCGGAGGTAATTCGTAAAAACAGCAAAAATATTTTTTTTGTAGTGACCTACCATAATTTTATTTCTAAGAAATACGTAAAATCTTTCAAAGCATCAAAATGAGTTCACTTGACTACTATTCTCGCAGTTAGTCGAGCGTACACTTGTGTGTATGACTCGTGTCAATGTAGTAGTTCGATTCTGTACCTATCAATTTTGCAAACGCGTCCTTAAACAGCCATTTTTTAAGTTGTTTCTTAAAATAATTAAATGGGAGTTCTCTTAGTTGTTTAGGTATTTTGTTGTAGACTTTGACAGACATACTATAGCAGTTATTTTGACAAAGTGTGCTCCTGCATCTTGTTACAGCAAGACGAGTTGGATCTCTTGAGATAAATCTTTTATTTTCCGAGGCTTCAGTATAGAGATCTAGGTGTTTTCTTACAAATATTCCCACTTCTAGTATATATAGACTAGTGAGAGTGAGTATTCCTATTTTTTTAAATAGAGGTCTGCATGATTCGAACGGCCAAACTCCACATATGGCTCTTATACATTTTTTTTGTGTTATAAAAACCCTTTTGGCGAACGAGGAGTTACCCCACATGAGCAAACCGTATCTGATGATAGACCCAACGTAGCCATGGTACGCAGCCATGGTAGTTTTTATGCTTGACAATTTCCTGAGCCTTTTTAATGCAAAGACAAATTTATTTAAATTAGTGCAGATGCGATTTGTGTGAACTTTCCAGTTACAGTGCCTGTCTAAGGTTATACCTAAGAACTTAGTGTCCAGGACTTCTTCAATTTTAATGTCGTTATAACGTAAATCTAAGGGTATGATGGATGTTTTATTATAATTTGAAAATTGTAGAATTTTAGTTTTAGAAATATTAGCTGTAAGGCTTTTGAGCCAATTCATTATTGTTTCTATGGTGTTTTTTAGTGCATTTTCGTACTTTATATTCGGCTCATCTGGTACGATAACAGATATATCATCCGCAAATAGAATACACTGATGTTTTGTTAATAGAGGGACATCATTTACATTTATAAGGAATAAGAGAGGACCTAAGACACTTCCCTGAGGGACTCCAAAATGGTTTGACTCAAAGCTAGACCTCGAATTATATGAGGAAGGTGGAGGACAAGCTTTGGCAGCGCAGCTTCAAAGAGCCCAATGGGCTGCAATTGATTCTTCTTTTTCGTGTGATTAGTGTAGCCACACGAAAAAGAAGAATCCTGCATAAAGATTCTGACACCAGGTTAGGACCTGGTGTCAGAATTTTTATGCTGCCCATGGGCCTCTTTATTTATTTTTTTCGGATTTGAAATCATCAAATGACTCCTCCCGCTCTGGGCGGAGCAGGAGGGAGTGTCAGACTTTTACTGACTAAAACCCATCCATGTTCCTTCATCGCCCTTTGTGTTCCGGGGCCACGGTATCTCTTTCGAACAGTCCCGCAGCCCCGGCAGGAGTCCCGCAGCCCCGGCTGGGCTTCTGACTTGGCTTTACATGCCATCGAGAAATATCTCTCTGGCATGCTAGTTTCCTAACGATGTTTTCCTTCACCGAAGCAAGTGATAACATTTATTTTTATTTATAGTTAGATCTTGTATAAACACAAATTATTAGCATCAACCGGTGTTACGACTAATAGCCGAAGTGCGGCTACACCTTGTTTTTTTAGCCGGCTACAACTAGGTGCAGCCGGCCACATGCGGCTAAACTTAGGCGTATTTGATAATAATATAATATAATATATTGATAATATAAAACTAGGTGTAGCCGCACTTCGGCTATTAGACGTAACATTTACATGCAAATAAACATACTCTCAGTGATAATATTTGGAGCATTTTGGTGGAAGGAAGCAGATTAGCCAGCGAACTGATAATAAAATCCGACTAAATGTTTGCAAGGTTAGCCCGCATGTGCAGACAGGCAAATTGAGGAGTGTGTTATAGTTTTCGTCAGATAATATACTAAGTTAAGATACAACTTAGAGGTAGGAAATTACATTGACTAATTTGATCCTGTATAGACTTACCAAGGGGTATCGTATTACCCGAGACTAACTGGGTTGTGGAGGTCAGATAGGCAGTCGCTCCATGTAAAATACTGGTATTCAGGTGGATCTGGTTAGACTGGAAGCCGACCCCAACATAGTTGGGAAAAAGCTACGCAGATGATGACGATAGACAGGCTCTGGCAGATCTTCGTAGATGTAATCCTTTATATCTATAGACGATAAAACAAAATGAAACTAAACTGCCAGCGTTCACTGAGAATAGGAAAGACATCAAATATTTTGTTTGTCACGTCTTTGGAGTTTGGCTAGATAATTTTATTTCACCTTGAATATATGAACATGACATTTTCTAAAACAGTATTCGATCCTTATTTGTCACACAAGACCATAATATGCCATACAAACGGATCTCCAATATCGCATATTATGCCTCGAAGACATTTAAATAAACTAATATATCAAGTCATAAAGCCTAATTTAAAATGTTTAGTTAATCTTGTCACGTTTTGTGAGGAAATCAATATCTTTGATCTTTGTCTGACATTGAGGCCCAGAGCCTTTTAAATTAAGCTCAGATATTAATTAGAGAATATAAATGTAGATAGATATAATTAATGAATAGTTCAGATGATTCCATTTTGATTGCCATAATTCTGATTAAATGCTACATAATAATGATTCATTTCCAAACTAGTTTGATATTTCCGAGCCGGTTTTTACAATTAATTATCTCATAATGCGCTCCATTTCTTGGTTTATTTTTATTTATAATGTCATTCTAACCGAAAATGTTTGCTTTTCAATAGAGTTTGTTTATTTATCACTGTTGGCCAACCTATATTAGCCGTAGAGAAGACGAACCAAAGCGGCAAATGGTAGAATAGTTAAAGTCTCGACTTACTACGAGTAATTGGAGTAATGATATTTGCAGGATGGCTGGTATATATAGCAACTGGATCTGAGCAACAGTCGATAAGGCTTATAATATTCAGCCTGCAGTGGAGATTGCTAGGCTTAAAATAATGACATGTATTTGGAAGATAGGTAATCCCTAATTAAGTTTCATTATTTTAGATCCCCCTGCTAGATGGTGGCTTTAAATGGGTAGCTGGACCAGACTGGATAGAGGAGGCAAAGGACAGAGTGCTGTGGTGATGATTGGGAAAGGCATATGCCCAACAGTGGACTGTGATACGCGAGTTGATTGATTGCAGGTAACAGTCAAGACCTTGAAATTCAATTTAATAAATATCTTGAAAATACCCATCAAGAATCGCAGTCCATTTCTGAAATGTTTATGAAGTATTACTATGATATTATTTACTTAATTACATACGCTATTGTGCAGCGTATGCATCCAATTATTTATACAATCCTAATTTCAACAAAAAAATTAAGAAGATTCTACAGTTGTCCTTGTGCTGTAATGAATAATCTCACTAGGACCAATATTAATGCTTTAGCTGAAAGGCCTAAAATAGAAATAATTCGTACTGAAATTAAATGTGAAAGTAACTGTCTCTGTCTGTTTATCTGTTAGGCTCGTCTTAGAAGTTAGGATACTTTAGATCCCTGTAGTAACCTAGTGTAATAAAATACGTTTTCTTTGCGTAAGTAAGTCTGAAGGTTACCGGAGAGCTAGTAATAATAACAGTGATGTAATGTCTAATGCGCAACCAGTATCAATATGACCGATAGTCACGCTCTTTAAACCACTATAATGAATTGAAAACGTAATGATTACCATCAGAAAATAAATTTCCCATTTTGCCTGTGACACAATGGTCATTATTGATGCCGACCATAACAAGCTTTCTCATCATTAGTACTGGGTAATTATGTGGTAACAGTAACTAACATCATAATATTACTTTTCAATCGTTCATAATAATATTCGTATACTTACTATACAGCGCAGGGCTAATTAATAACAACCGCTCGGGTAAATCTTTACGTTAATCCACGGTTGCCTGGTTTGGCCTGTGGATGGGTGACCACCAATTACATTGGTACAGTCGTAGTATTTTCCGACTGATCAGTTAAAAAAATTCGTTTAAATCATACGGAGGCCACGAGCCACGCCCCCTTAAAGTTTAGGCCTATTAGGAAAGCGTCTACTTCAAAATAACAATAACTCTCGTTAGGCGTGCGTCGTCTGCCGATCGGTATCTTTTCATTCATTATATTTTCGATACAAAGTCAACGGGGCGGGGCTAGAGAGCGTTTCTTTGTTGTAAGTGCAATCAGAAATTAGCTTGGCTAAGTGATCAGGCGGGAGTGTCCTCGATAGTACAGAGTTTCCTCCGTGCCTCGGAGAGAGATAAGCCGTTGGTCCCGGCTGTCATTTTGTAGATCTGTGACAACTAGTGGCCCGAAAGTCTTACCAAAGGGTTTCGAATTACCCAGTTGTAACTGGGTTGTCGAAGTCAGATAGGCAGTCGCTCCATGTAAAATACTGGTATCCAGGTGCAACCGGTAAGACTGGAAGCCGACATGCTGCTTTGAGTCGCGTTTTTCTTACTTTTGTCGTCAACCGTTTTGGCTATTTAAATGCCCAGTTAAAAACCAGTCTCCATCAACTTGTCACCTTGGTTTGTTGATCTATAGGCTATTGTAAAGAAAACCTGCTTATCCAACCTAGCAAAGAGGTTTCAATTCGCCAGTTTCTTCGCCATGAAAGTATTAAATCTAATAAAATCCCGTACTGTTTTCTAAACACAGCTTTCACAACATTATGGTTTTCCAATTCAATTTGTTATTCATGTAAACGAATATGCGTATGATTTTAACAGTAATTGCTATGTGTTATTCAGGATCACGTTTTGGTCAAGCGTATGGTTAGGTAAATGATAATTTTATCGGTTATAACAGTGTTAAATCAAGTATGTTGTTATTTCTAGAAACTACTTTTTCTAAAAGGCTATTTCTAATGAGCTCAAGTATTTTAGCAATAGAATGAGCCTTTTGGCAACAGGATGTGAGAAAATAATATGTTTATTCATAAGAAAAAACACTGTGAGTATTGTATTTTTTAAATTATTCCTGTTCAAGAACAAACCCTTATTCAGCTGTATAGAATTATGAAATAACATTTATCGAAAAATTAAATTTTAGAAGAACTTTTAAATTTTTACTTTTAATCAGGCAATAATTATTCAGAAAGTGGAATCATTTAAACTAATTTGCTATTAAATACTTTCACTAAACCCTGTCAAAATCTGTGAATAAGTTTAATATTTTGATGTTTCATGATGTATGTAGATGACAAGATTTAATAATGTTAAAAATACAGTTGTTTCAACTTCGTTGGCTGCTGCTAACCAACTTAAATATAACACAAAGGACTCGTTTCAATAACCCAGAAGTTGAAGGTTGATGTTCAAAAAATAACAAAGACTAACCTCCATTGTTTCATAAGCCACACCACACGTCTCCCACATATCGCATGCATTCCACGCGGGGCCATTAAAGCGCTCTGCGCATACCAACACGCAACAAGAAACACTCCAGTAAATACAAAAACAAATACTTTATTACAATACTAATTTATAATTAAATACTTAATCTGTTTATCACTTTAAATGTTTACTTCGTTTCCGTGGGGGATAACATTATCTTTCTCGGTTACGTCTTCCCTGTCGGACGGGGTCGTTGACTCTTTCTTTTCCTCTTCGTCGGCTACAGCAGTCGTAGGCTGAACGGTCGGCGTCTCGGCTTTGTCATCTTTGTAAGGCTTGCCTGTTTCCACAATGGGCACTTCCCTGTCAACCGCCTTCTTCTCAACGCTGTAGCTCACCGGCGCGGTCACGATCAGGTTTCCGTCACTGGTTAGCTCAGCAGTAACGTCAGCGCTGCTGGAGTTTAATGGCAGCGTGTATGTGTGGAAGAACTGGCTCGCGAAAATATCTCGGTCGTCCTGTTTGGCCTCGTGCGAACCCTGGATGAAGATGAAGTCGCCCTTCAGCTTGACTTTCAGATCATCCTTCTTGTAGTCCTTAACGTTCACAACAATTTGAAACTTTTCGTCATCGGTGATGATTTTGGGCCCGATGTCCGCGAAAGTCGGGAACAGTTTCCAGAGAGGAGCGAATAGATTCCCGAACATGGGGAAGGTGAGCCACGGGCTGTCGTTGATGTCATCACTGTTTATTGAGGTGATGGGCAGCGGCGCCGGCTGGTCGGTGACCGGTACTGCGGCTGCCGTCGCAAGAAAAGCGCATACCGCAAACAATCGCGGCGAGAACATATTGACGTGTGCACTTGTTGGTGATGCAACTAGAACTGAGGCCGCTGCGAGTCGCGGAGGCTATATACAGGTGGTGGGGCAAGGGGGGTGCGTGAGCGCATCGCTGCCGCTGACGATAGAGTTGTAATCTAAATACGGCAGTAGGCACAAACAACGAATGAGTTTACCTTTGATTCATGTTCAAGTTTGGAAACATTGATATTCCGAACGCGCATTAGGAAAATATTTACTTTACAATAGTAACTCTCTAAGTGAAGTCAGTCGAGCTGTTCATTCTACCGATAGCATTGTAGTTGACGCTATTCAAATGACTGCTAAGCACCTTACTCATCATCCTGAATTTCATTTTCCAAAACTCATTACTAAATATTTGTACAGGTACCAATATACTAAAACAAAACTCAGTAGGCAGAATAGTTTTATTATGCCGTCGCATCTGTAAAAAAGCAAAACAAACAGATCTATGGCTTGGGGCTTGACCTTGTAAGGCCGGCTTCTAGACTGATCTCACAGAATTAGCTCATTTACACGTAACGATGAATCAAGCATGAATTAACACTTCCGATGGCACGTCTGTGAATGCGTACCTGTCAGCACTTTGTTTTGCTGACTGTACTATTGTTTCTTGTTACTGATTATAATTTTGGATGATTGCGGAAATTGTCATAGTGTTTTTTTTTCTTCATTTGCGGATAACGCGTGGATAAATGTTACGATAATACAAAAGATTTTTACATCATCGTCATCATAACACCGCGCTTGTCATCCCCGAAGTGTAGGCTAAGGTATACCTAATAATAGAGTACATTTCGCCAGTTATATTTAAGTCCCATGTAATAGGGAGCGAGCCTATTGCCATCAACCGGGCGTAAACTTAGACTCCGTGGCTGTTACTGAGAAATTCCTGATGGAAAAACCCAATAACACTTTTCCCGACCCGGGAATCGAACCCAGGACCTCAAGCTCAATAACGATTTTCACATTTAATTTTAAAATCTTGTTATATGTTTCTTTCGCTCGTAATATTGTGTGTGATAGGTAATAATATAATAACGCAATATTTAAAAAAATGTAGTTTCGATGAAAAAAGGTTGTAATTTCACGCGTTCGGGCAACTCATGTAAAAACAAATAATACATCCTAATGATGTAGAAGTGATAATGTAGTGCTACATTCTGCGTTTAGTGATTGCGATTATGTAAAGATATGTCGGAAGACCTAAAACTGTTATATTCCCGGAAAGCCTGGTTACTAAAACATAACTGTACATAGGTAACCTATTCAAAAGAAATTACAAAACAGAGTGTTATTTTAAGCCGGAGACATTACTTGTACGGCTTCCATCGATGATACTACAAATATTGATATTTGAAGCCTTATCGCAGCATGAACACTTCTTTTTGCCTTGGCAAAATTAAATAGATACAAATAATCGCACGATACCCTTACTTTAAAAAAAAATCTATCATGTACCTACCTACCTGAAACATGTATTTAGAAAAAAACCCTTTGCAGCAGAGTAGTAGGTCGTCTTGGAAATACTTATACTGTTAGTTGTTATTTTCGGCAAAAAGAAAATAAAAAAACTAACGAAAGATTTAATATTACCTCTGCCAATGTTTTCCTGTTGTCTCATTATGGACAATTTTCTGATCTAAATCTTAAAGAATAAAATTTCATTTTCTACATCTCTCACAGACAATGTAAGCTTATTATGCCAAAGCATTTAGCAGGATCTTGAGCAAAAGCACTGTTTCAGCTAGTTGCATTTTGAAATTGAAAAAGGAATTAATTAATGAGTGTTACATTGTTCCCTCTAATGAGCCACATGCCTCTATTCTATGAGAGGGTGTAAGAACTACCTCTCGAGGTTCATATTCATATTCATATTCATTTTATTTTGCATACCATAAGTTTAAAAAGATCATACAATGGTTTGTAGGGGTTGGTGGTTGTTGTTTTGAATTTTTGGTTCTAGGACGCGCCGGTGTCCACCAAATATTATCCTTCACCGCTTTTGTAGTAGCGACGATAAAATAAACTACGCAAAGTATAGTAGCTTAAGTATTCAGACATTTTTATGATTCTTAAAATAAAACTAATGGAACTTATTTCAAAACAAACTATAGAATAACCTAACAAACGAATTAAAAATAATGGTATCATTGTTCTTTCAACGTACAATCACTATTGTCTCCCAGATTTAATACGTTTATGCATTTTAATTAATCTGCTCGTTTATGTACCTACACATTCCGATAACATAAGTAAAAAATTAAAATCGTCTATTAGTTATTGATTGTCGATCTATTTACAGTCTTATCACACTTGCAATTGCAATGCTTTTAATTCTGGCAATTAAAAAATACTCATTGAGTTTTTTACATTGTGGAGCAGATTATTTCTTTTACTTCAGATAGTCGTTGTAAGTGTGTAAAGCAATTTGCTTGCTTGTATTCTATTCAATCTGTTTGTAATATGTATGTATATTGTTGAGAATCTTACTGAAATTCTTTCAAGTTATGAATTTCACCAGTTATGTTTAATTAAGTCCCATATATGTATTAGGGGGCGAGCCTTTTGCCATCAACCAGGCACAAATTCAGACTCCGTGGTTGCTAAAGAGTTAAGCTGCTGAGAAATTCCTGATGGAAAAAATAATAAAAACAAACAAAATAAATATCGCTGGACATTAACACCCAGCGCCATCTAGTGCCACACTAAGCAACGAGGCTTGTGTCGTGGACACCAGATAGTTGATATACTACATAGATACTTTTTGTTTGTAAATACATACTTATTATACATATAAACATCCATGACTCGGAAACAAATGTCCATGCTCTTCACACAAACATTTGCTCCAACCGGGATTCGAACCCGGGACCCTAAGAACGTAAGGCAGCCTCACTACCGGCGCGCCATTCAGGTCGTCAAAACCCAAAAATACTTTGCCCGATCCGGGAACCTAACCCAGAACTCCATACTCAGCAGTCGAGGCAGAGTATTCGGTCAAAATAATTTTATAATCCAAAATCGATTGAATAAACTGCGATTCCTAGCTACGTACTACCCCGCAGTGCCTCGCACTAAAACAATACTTGTACACGCAAATAATATTTCAGCACATATTCAAACACATAAGAAAAATGTGGTAGGCTGAGATAACAATACCTAATTACTGGAATTTTCTTGGAAAATACGCATAATTTACATTTATTTCCTTTCCGCTTCATGACTCAGGTGAGACATTACTCTTTATTGTACCTACTTCACATGAATCAGTCCTATTATTCACGCAGTTTTGCCTAACCACATTCTTATGACAATCGACATTCTACCTGAAACAAAGCGAATTGAGAACGTGTCCATGGATGATTGGGTAAATGACTGTGAACTGAAAAAAATTATAAACTTCTGAGAATACATATTACGTCATACTCGTGTATGTATGTATGTATGCAGTGAACGCCTGGGTCAGCAATGTCAGCATTGTTATATTTTCTTTGATAATGTTGGTATCGTTGTGATTAAGGTTTTATAGGAAAGCCAAATTGTAGAAATGGTGTACGTTACCCCAGCAGGAAAGTGTCTCATAGAGTTATATGAGTGGAACGTATAATGTGTGCCCTAACTGCTGTAAATGTGCCCCCACATAAAAAATGTGTGCCCCCTGTCGTTTTCGAAAAAAACGGAAAAAACGATTCCTGCTGGGGTAACGTTTTTCTAGCAAGAAAATTCTAAACGAATGATCAGAGAGAGAAACATTGTGCATGGCTTTGTAGCTTATAGTTGTGCCGAAGTGTGCCCCCAAAAATGAATTGTGTGCCCCTTCAGGTTTTCGAGATATTGCATTTCCTGCTGGGGTAACGTTTTGCAGAATCGTATATCTCTAAAACCATTGCATGTGCCCCTGTAGAATAAACATACACGCGTAGCTCTTCATGTGTGCCCCTCAGTGCCCCAATTAGATTTAAGAAAATATTTATAATTTCCAAGTTATCACGGTTTTATGAAAACTCGAAAAAAAACATCACAGCGCCTAAATGATGTCTCATTTAGGCGCTGTACCATACCATGCTCATACCTTGTCAGGTATGAGCTCGCTGAAAACTGTATTGGGTCCGCCTTGACGCTACTAATAACCATACAAAGTTTCAAAACTGGTCATGCATGCGTTTTTGAATTATCTTGATAAAACTCAAAAAGATGGTGTCATAACTTTGACGCCAAAAATACAGGGAACCAGCTCGATCCCAGATGTGTAGGTGTTAAGGAACTAGTGTGCCATTAGTCAAAAATATATGGTGAAAATATTCAGCTTGGAATGTTTCGCATTATGTAAATATTAACAAAAAACCAAACATGTAAACAACGGCTGGTTATCCGACCAAATTCGAATGACTACTAAAAAGCGACGGATTCATACATATCGATGACCTTCTTTAATTTATGCACTAACCGATTCACACGTGTTGTGCCTGAGTACACTGAAGTAGAAAATTAATATGTAATAAAATAAAGTTGTTATTGGATAATATTCTACTAGCTTTTTCTGTGATTTTGCACATGATTAAGTACATTATAAATAAAAGTAGCCTATGTGATATTCCAAGGTAAGCTATCTTCTTAATTCAAAATTTCATTAAAATACATCTAGTAATTTATGTGTGAACGAAAGACATAGATCCAGATATTTGCCAGGTCTTTTACCCAAAATTTGATTGGGGATGTTTTAAACAAAATATAGTTCATGAAATGTGTGATGAATACCTACTATGAAAAAGAGTATTGAGATTAAGAGTTTTTTGTATATAAATAAAAAAACAACACAACAGTAAAAGAAGTATTTATATATTTATTGATAAGCCGTAGGTTAGGTAAATTAACATTAAGTTTTTCATCATTAAGGTGGATGCTCCAGGGTAACCCGCGAAATTCAAATTTTCTTAGAAAGGTGCAGGAATTACTTTTTTAAGGTCAAATTCATTCCTGCACGGGCTACCATGGAGCATCCACCTTAATAGAAGATTCCCTTTTTCGCCTCCCCAACGCTGCATATCTCTAGCTGCGCTCCATCCGCTGACGTCGTGTTGCAAGGAATCGCTTTGTCTAGTTAGGAGAAAGTGAGACAGCTAGTATGCATACGGTATTAGTGGGACAGAGACAGATACCTACTTATACGTCGCTCTATAGATGAATAATACGAAGTGTTTTTGAAGGGAAGTGCGTCTGGATTATTACTTGGTATTGGTAAACATTTGCAGTTATGACGCCAAGGACACTGTTGCATGTTTACTTTTTTTTTTAAGTTGTTTGTAAGTGGCGTAATAATTAAGCATGTATAACAATGATGAGGTTATAGGGGTGGTGAATTTTGTAAAAATAGTTACAATGATGGCACAATCTGCGGTGGTAAGTATTGGCATTGTTTTGACTTATTTCAAAGTACTTAAGTACACTTAACAAGTACTTGGATTTTTTTTCATTACTTTATTTATTTATTTGTAAACAAAAATGTTCTAAATCATGTTTGTTTTGGTTTCATCTGAAAGGATATACATACTTTCCGATTGATCCAATAGAAATTTCATCAAAATCAATTATGTCATTTGTTTTTTTTTTGTTTAATACGTATTTTGTTTTCTTGTGCTACGTTGATGACATATGATCCCTTAATAACTTCTAGTTACAATGTAAAAAAAAATTCATGACAAGAATTCACAAGACTCCAAAACTCGACCACAATCCGTCAACATATCATAGGGCTGTATCTTTTTAGCCGAAATAGCTAAATACTTGATTTTCACAGAATGTTCTATTGCAGCTATTACTTTATGAAATAATATTAAGGGATTAAAAATAACAAACAACAAGCTGTTTCATTTAATATGGTCACAAGGTGCATTTAACATATTTTTAATTAGCCCCCAAAACTTTTGAACGCGACTGTACGGACAACAGCTTAGGTATAATACGTCCACTTAAGAAGGTCATCGATATGTATGAATCCGTCGCTTTTTAGTAGTCATTCGAATTTGGTCGGATAACTAGTCGTTGTTTACATGTTTGGTTTTTTGTTAATATTTACTTAATTAATGCGAAACATTCCAAGCTGAATATTTTCACCATATATTTTTGACTAAGGGCACACTAGTTCCTTAACACCTACACATCTGGGATCGAGCTGGTTCCTTGTATTTTTGGCGTCAAAGTTATGACACCATCTTTTTGAGTTTTATCAAGATAATTCAAAAACGCATGCATGACCAGTTTTGAAACTTTGTATGGTTATTAGTAGCGTCAAGGCGGACCCAATACAGTTTTCAGCGAGCTCATACCTTGTCTCATTTAGGCGCTGTGATGTTTTTCGAGTTTTCATAAAACAGTGATAACTTGGAAATTATAAATATTTTCTTAAATCTAATTGGGGCACTGAGGGGCACACATGAAGAGCTACGCGTGTATGTTTATTCTACAGGGGCACATGCAATGGTTTTAGAGATATACGATTCTGCAAAACGTTACCCCAGCAGGAAATGCAATATCTCGAAAACCTGAAGGGGCACATATTTATTTTTGGGAGCACACTTTGGCACAACTATAAGCTACAAGGCCATGCACAATGTTTCTCTCTCTGATGATTCGTTTAGAATTTTCCTGCCAGAAAAACGTTACCCCAGCAGGAATCGTTTTTTCCGTTTTTTGCAAAACGACAGGGGGCACACATTTTTTAAGTGGGGGCACATTTACTGCAGTTAGAGCACACATTATACGTTCCACTCATATAACTCTAGGAGACACTTTCCTGCTGGGGTAACGTACACGTAGATATGACCTTTGGACCTTTATGCTGTTAACGCTGGACAGGCATCAGTTAGTTACCAATAAAATCGTTATTGGTATAAAATGACATCACATCTGTAAACCTCGAAAAGTTAGTCAGAGGTGTACCTACCTAATAATACACCCACAATTCGCCGGTTATATTCAAGTCCCATATAATAGGCGCGAGCCTATTTCCATCCAGCACAAATCTAGACTCCGTGGCTGCTACTGTGACATTCCAGATAGAAAAACCCAATATCTCTTTTCCCGCTCTGGGCGGAGCAGGAGGGAGTGTCAGACTTTTACTGACTAAAACCCATCCATGTTCCTTCATCGCCCTTGGTGTTCCGGGGCCATGGTATCTTTTTCGAATAGTCCCGCAGCCCCGGCAAGCATCGGCTCTTGCGGACCCCTTCCTTAAATATCTCTGCCCTTTTTTTTTTCGGATGGGAAACCATCAAATGACTCCTCCCGCTCTGGGCGGAGCAGGAGGGAGTGTCAGACTTATACTGACTAAAACCCATCCATGTTCCTTCATCGCCTTTTGTGTTCCGGGGCCACGGTATCTCTTTCGAATAGTCCCGCAGCCCCGGCAGGCATCGGCCCTTGCGGACCCATTCCTTAAATATCTCTGCCCTTTTTTTTTTCGGATGGGAAATCATCAAATGACTCCTCCCGCTCTGGGCGGTGCAGGAGGGAGTGTCAGACTTTTACAGACTAAAACCCATCTATGTTCCTTCATCGCCCTTTGTGTTCCGGGGCCACGGTATCTCTTTCGAATAGTCCCGCAGCCCCGGCAGGCATCGGCCCTTGCGGACCCCTTCCTTAAATATCTCTGCCCTTTTTTTTTTTCGGGTAGGAAATCATCAAATGACTCCTCCCGCTCTGGGCGGAGCAGGAGGGAGTGTCAGACTTTTACTGACTAAAACCCATCCATGTTCCTTCATCGCCCTTTGTGTTCCGGGGCCACGGTATCTCTTTCGAATAGTCCCGCAGCCCCGGCAGGAATATCTCTGCCTTGGGAATTAAACTCAGGACACCATGCTCAACAGTCGCGAATCGCGCTTGCGACCACTACATAACACCAACGAAGCTTTTCATTATTTTTAAGTCTCTTCAAGTCGTCAACCAGCAAATAACTCCAAGGATACCGAACCTCATGGAATATTTTTCAAATAGCTTCAGGCAAGGCCTTGCTGACACCTTTGCCAAAACTGTTTTGTCTTCGTCTGCAAATAGCTTAAGCGTTGTCTGTTACTGATAGGTTACAACTACAGTACTTTCTCAAGTTATTATGCCTTGTGACTGTGACTGTAACTTTGCTTTTTTTGTATTTTCGACATTTAAAAGTGCCGTAATGGTCTAATTTAAATAAATTATTTGAGTTTGAGAACCAGTATCTTTGTGCCCTTCTATGTTAATGTAACGTCCTGTCAAGTATTTTGTGTGTTCACAAATAAAGAAATAAGTAAACACCTTAAACATTTATGAGGATCCCTGTTATAAAGTAAGTATGTCACTTACATACTATGGGCGGGATAGTCTCTAGGTACTTTAAAAACAAACAGTTTTTTTTTTAAATACATTTATAATTACTTTACTAAAACTTATTTAGAAGAGATGGCCTTATGTACTAGTACCTATAGCAAAAAAAAATACTGGCTATAGAAAGACTCAAGCTGACACAGTCAATCTTTTCCACATTTATCCTCTTTTGAACCCACAGCAAGCACAAAGCATCATCACAACTTTCCTAAAAACATCCTCGCTATGAAAATGACCTGTTCCATTTAATATTTATGAGCCTGCCAAAGAATTATCCTGCAGGTATTGAAAGTGAGTATAAAATAAATAAATAAAGATCGCTGGACATTACACACAGCGCCATCTAGTGCCACACTAAGCAACGAGGCTTGTGTCGTGGACACTAGATAGTTGATATACTACATAGATAGATACTTTTTGTTTGTAAATACATAGGTACTTGACTCGGAAACAAATGTCCATGCTCATGACACAAATATTTGCTCTTACCGGGATTCAAACCCGGGACCCTAAGAACGTAAGGCAACCTCACTACCGCTGCCCCATTCGGGCCACTAAAACTCAGACTAGGGAAGATTATGCACATTTAAGCCATAAAATCACAGTAGGTACTTTATGTAAATATTACATCACCACTCATAGATCATGCCTGTGAGCCAACAGCGGGAACAATTTAGGGAACTATCCCTAAAAATGTTCCCGCTGTTGCCATAATGCCATATAGGGTAGTCCCTACATGGCTTTATAAAGGGCCCGTTATAAGCCATATGGTTCCTTGTTATCGATAGGAATCTTACCAGCCAATCATCATTTTGTTAATTGACGAATCAAGCCTCCTTTGTTTTGATACTGAGTAGGTAGAAAAAGTGCGAACACAAAGTCCACGGCGCATGAGCCAAGTTCAAGGATGGTCTGATGACGCAGCCGTGATGTTTGTAACTGCGGCTGTTACTTGTTTGACTGGTGGTTTTACTTTTTACTTTCCATTCCTTGATGATGAATAATCTACATACAGGGCTCGTCATCTTGCTGCCCTTGTCCAAAGTTACTTGGAACCGGCACAACACGTTTTTTAGGGCTCCGTACCTCAAAAAGTAAAAAAAGGAACCCTTAGAAGATCACTCTCTTGTCCGTCTGTCTGTCCGTGTGTCACCGCCGATTTTCTCAGTAACGGGTGGACCTAGAAAGTGAAATTTGAAATTAATACCAGCTACTGAGGTCTATTGTCCCTATGAGGTGTATAAAAATCAAGGTCCTGAGTCAACATGATAAAAAGATATGGGCAAATTTAGATTTTCGCGAAAACTTGTAAATACCATTTAACTTAATTTTCAACTTTTTTTTATTTTTCGGAATTTGTTTTCTTCCAGTCTCCTCTGTCGACTGTCACGCTATCGTTTACTTATTTTTCTTTCATATCACTCTCCACACAATTATTCATTTATTTATTTATTTATGTACACACAAAATACTTTACAGGACAATAAATTAACATAGAAGAGCACAAAGGCATCATCATTTTAGTTACTCCACACACCCGACAACATCAACGTTCTCATATCTCCGCTACATGCAATCCTTTTTATCCGTCTTCTTCACTGCCCACTGCCCAGCATACCGATCCATACAGTATTCATTCAAGTGTTATGTTATTAATGAAGGTAAATAAATTAAAGTTGAATTTTAAAAAATAATGCATAGAGCTGCATGTCTATTTGAAAGGAAGACCGGTCTTAATGTCGTCGCATGAATAAAGAAACAATATTCTAACTTATAAGTTTTTAATGTTTTTAAAAAACCTGTACCTCACTATCCACTCAAGTCTAACAAACTAACTTAAAATAGATCAAGTCGGAAAAGCGATCAAAAGGCGACTTTTGCCGACTTTTCACAATCCGATTGAGTTATATTTTAAACTTTATTGTGCTGATGAATTCAATATTATCGTCGGTAAAAGGGAATAATGGTAGAAACGTAACATGAACGAAAAATCGTTTTACTACCTAGGGGCCATCCTTTAATCACGTGAAGTTTTGGGGGCACTTTTAAACCCGGGAGGGGTCTCCCTTGGTATTAGTTTTCACTAATACCAAGACAACAACAAAACAGATTCCTACTAAATCTATCTTAACTTTTCAGTTAAGATAGATTTAGAAGGAATCTGTTTTAGTAAAAAAAAAAGCTATTTTGTTTTTACATTGTAAAATTTATTATTGGTATAAAATAATTTAAACGAAACACATAACACTTCATTTTTCATTTTGTCGTCGCACAAACATCCCCCCGCACAAAATCACGATCGGGGATCGTGATTTGTTTTTACCTCCCTCCTTTTCGAACCTTATGTGATTAAAGGACGATCCCCTACGCTTACCCTTACCCTACGCTTGGCGACGACCTACAGGTAGTGTTGCAACAGTGACTGCAGAAAAAACAAATGAGAGAAATTGCTTAGAATGAGGCGAGTCACCGCGACGTGACAACGTGACGCGAAGCGACGCTAGCAAAGCGAAGTCGAATCACCTCGAACGTAGGTAAAACCTGTAACATTGGTTTGAAAATAAAAGAAAAATGCATAGGTACACTCCAGCACTTTATTAAGAAACCGACTACATTGGTTAGGTTGAGTGGATTCTCTCGTAGTTGCTTTTCTGTTACATTACACGCCACAACCACAAAGCGGTGTGAGGTTTCCGGAACAGGCAATTTTGAAACGGGGATCATTTGTAACCTCCAAACATGAGTCTTTGGTTTTTGCAAGAGGGCTAGGTATTGTATGAAAGTCTTCCTTGTGTTTTGATAAAAAAATCCAGAAAATTGAAACTTCACCAAGGTTACAACTAGGTAGCCCTTTGTGACATAGTCAGATATACCTTTTCGGTTTATGACGAGTAAGTTATGTTTTGGTGTTCAACTTCTCATGGAAAAGCACTTTGTCATGAAAAGGTTTAAATGCCCCGAGTGTCGAACGAGGAAAAGTTACCGACACTACTGGAAAAATTGTAGTAATTAGATTTGGGTTCTCTCAGTACGTACGTTACGTACCTACGTTTATTGAGGTTTACTATAGAGTAAACCACAATAAAATTAAAAAAAAAAAACCATAGCAACTCGTATTTTATTGTAAAATGTGTATTTTTGATAAGTAAGTTATCAACCAAGCAATTAAAACGAACATCAACAAAATGATAAGTCTGTCTACCAGCGCTCATCTTGTTTGTCACACGCAGTCGTCTGCTGCTGAGGTGGCTGCGTACCGAAATGAAGCAATCAGCGAGTTTTCCAACAATCTACCAACTTTGATTAGCGTGTATTATTGCGGTGTAGACGTGCCTCTCTGTTTAGCTGATAGGTTTGAAATTAAAAGGTGATTTGAAGTCAAAAGGTAAAGGAACTAATCTAATACATTGTAGTAGAGAGAATATCTACGTTATAAGTTTTAAAACAAGTTGCTGTTCGGGATTGCATTCGAGTAACTCCGCAAAATGACGAAGCCCCAACTTTCATTCCTTATTAAAGAGAGAATTACTTTTCAAAACTTTTTTCATAGTTTAACTTTCCACATTCGTTATAATACCGAAGTCTTGTGCAAAGAGGTTTGAACTTTTTTTATAAAAGCTAGCATAGTCAGCCCCCCAAGGTGGTGTTCGATTTGCCATAAATATATATATAAATATAGACATAAATTAGACACCTGACAATAAACCCTGTCTCATACAAAAAAAAAATTTGTTTTTGTTGACGCGATCTGTATTTTGAATTTGAGCTACTGAAATTGGAGTAAGAAAATTATGATCGTGAATGGAGTTATATCGTCACTGCAGAGTAAATTGGTTTTCAAACAAATTATTTCTATTTTAGTACTGGCTATGCCCCTCCAGTAACTTATTAGTTGTTATCACTAATGGAAGTCAGCGGAAAATATCAGCACTTCAGTGTAAATTAGCACTTCGTTTTTTTCAGTTATATTTTGGGCACTGTTTAAACGTCATGATGGCTCACAAGGCGAGCTCGCTCAAACGCACTCTGTACCAGCACGTAGTCAAGTTAATGTCATGACAACTTAATAACTTTTTTTGTTATTAGGGACTTTTATATAAATGAACATGCCAGTCCCATCGGACTTTATAACGTAAAAGGTAACAGCACAAACTAAATTAAAATTTATGCAGATCCGGAGTTAGGTGACGACAAAATAATTATGATAAAACATACAAACGTCGTACATATTTAATTCGAGCTCTCTAAGTAAATCTTCTCTTGTAAACTTAAATCTGACAAATTCCGTCAATAGACGTATGATATCTTCCAGTGTGTCACACTCCTCACAAGAATTATGGTGAATTATTTTAATTAATTAAAAATTAAAATGGGACTTTCTAAGTTAATCATATTCTCTTGTTCACAGTAAAGGAAAACAGCGTGACACTCGTTCCTTACCAGTTTCTAATGAGATATTTCCTTGCCGTTGGTTAATTCATTACTAACTGAAATTATTCCTATGTAATGTACTAATTTTTCCCGCTTTACTTTCCTTTAGGATAAATGAGTTGAAGTCGTCACGCAGTGTTTACCAGAAAGCGGGCTTCAACACTGAGCCAGGGTTGGGAAAGGCATGACGACGTAGATTCAAACATTTTATGACGAATTTGTCAGAGTAGACGTGGCAGTTAAAGATATAATAAATATACAGGGTGTAAACCACCTCATCACGAAGCCGTCAACCAAGCATTCTGTACATCAAACTAAGTTACTTTACGCAAAAATTATTGCTGGGAAACTTTTATTTTTGGGGTGAAAATCATGTTTTGTGGTAGAACTCAATGTAACGCACTCAAAAACTTGTGCTGATGGATGGATTAAATAGTACGGGGGTCGTGGAGGTGAATAAAGTAGAAATCTTGCACTAAAAACTAGTACTTATTTTTAAAAAAGTTGCCAAAAAGTTGGAACTTTGACCCCCAATATCTCCGTAACTAGAAGGTTCCCTGGTACGGTGTCGAGCAAAAAAATGATTGCAATGACGAGAAGACCAAGTGCCTTTCGGCTTCGTTAAGAGGTTTTTTACACCCTTTATGGATCGCCTAATAGACTTTTCCTAATGCTGGCAAAAGAGTGAAAGGAAAAGATGAATAAACAGTTTGTCCAGCTCGACTTGAACATCCTCCCTCTTGGTCAACATTGTTGTCTCACAACAATATGATCCACACATTTGTGTACACACTTTATATTGCCGTGTGGACTCCGAATGGGAAGAAAATATCGGAAGCGATGGCCGTTTGTTTTCACCAACAACTGTACAGGTAGACGGGGAAGTTGATACCAAGATGTCTTGCTGAAGACAAACGAGAAAGTAAAACTACCTACTTACGACTCGGTTGCGATGTAATGTGTCATAGCGATTATCAGGTAAGTCTATTTGTCGATGTATGTAATTTCTTGACCAACAGCAAGAAGTAATTATTCTCGTGGCTCAATTGATTGCAATTTTAGTTGGAACTATGGAATGAATATTGATGGATGGCGAGGGAGAGGAAGCCAAAGAAATTATAGATGGATTATGTGAGGAATGATATAAATGATGCTTTGCCCAGAAACACACAGGTTAGCAAAAAATGAAGCCTGCCTGAATTTGACCTATCGATAAATAGGTTGGGGCCGTAACCATTGGGCATCCATTACTGTTAAAGAATGACAAATGTTAAAATGATGGAGGTACAACATGATACATTAAAGGATAACGTAAAACGAATGACACATTTCCTGGTAAAATTTTCCTAATTTAAAGCTCGTTTCGTTGCCGTCCTTGAACTTGAGTCACATTGTAAGAACCTAACAACATGTAACAAAGTAGGTGAATCACGTCTAAGAGGAGGAAAGTTTTATCTTTACACCACTTAAAAAATATTCCACAACGATAAAAAAAAAAACAAGATATAAACGGTACGGTTGGCGCAGTGGCTGAGCGACTGGCTGCTGCGCTGCGTGTGGGTACGATTTCCGCACGGGACAAATATTTGTGTACGTGTGTTTTTGTCAGTTTGTGTATCATCACCGTCCTTCCTGCCCTTGTCCCATGATACTTGAGGTCGGCGCAAATTGGTTTTTTCTTCCATTCTCCTCTGCCAATTGTCAGGTCATCATTTACGCCTTTTTCTTTCAGATCACTCCTCACACAATCCATCCATCGTTCCCTGTGAGTTTAAATGTTTGTGAACGCACACACGATACAGGAGAATTCCCTAGTGAGGCAAGGTTTTTTTTTAAATGACCTTACCAATCTACTCGTTGGGTCTTTATAATGTTTGATAAACAAAATATTGTTCAGTATATAGCTTTTATGACAGTAATGATTCAACAGTGAGGTTCAGAAATAATTAATTAAAGTTTTCAACTCATCAAACAACTGACTTCAGTAGATTTGTTCCCTGTAATTAAATATAATGCAAAAAAAATATTACTGGAAAAATAGCTCATCATCCACAGCCCGACTTCACCCACTGCTGGGTGGGCCTCTCTTTGCTTGTGCCAAGCCCCACGCCTTTGTGCCAATATAACCTTTGTGTAAATAAAACCTTTATTTTCAGGCTACTTTGGCCCATAGATCCTACCGACCTTACAGACTAACATATATATAATAGTACATTGTGTGTTAGTGTTTAAACTTAAAACTATGTTAGCAAAACACACTTCACTCGAGCACTGTCTTTGTGCGATCGTATGACACTTGTCCGCGGAAGTGACGGAACATTACACCTTGCGGCCAAAAGTCCTCTGCCATGACGAGGTGCAGGTAGCAAGTAGGTACTCGCACCACTAACGCCTTGAAGTTAACGTTGCGGCGCGATTCAAGCAACTGCACTCTCGGCCTGTACTTGGTCCTTTGGCACACGTACTCCACGATGTCCTCGGCCTTAGTGGTATAGTGTAGGCGGGAAATATAAACGGGAGTGTTCGGCTGGGCGGCTCTAACAGAGATGTCGATGTGGGATGTATTGCCACATATTGTATTACGAATACCATGAAGCATCCCTCTGAGGATCGAACCAACAAGTCGGTAGCTACCTACCTTACTGCCGGGGCTGCGGGACTATTCGAAAGAGATACCGTGGCCCCGGAACACAAAGGGCGAGGAAGGAACATGGATGGGTTTTAGTCAGTAAAAGTCTGACACTCCCTATTGCTCCGCCCAGAGCGGGAGAAGTCATTTGATGATTTCCCATCCTAAAAAAAAAAAAAAAAATGCTACCTACCTTAATGCTCGTTTCACAAGCACTAAGTGACACCTAAATGAATGCCTAAATATCTTTAATACATGGGCGACTGTCACTGATGAATTTTTATCTTTCGGTGTTAAGCCAATTGTTGAAGACCCAACAAAGACTTATAATTATTTAGTCATCGCCTTGTGTTAAGGAAACGAGTCTGAGTGCAATTAATGCCTAACCCAGCGTTACATCTTAGGTACTGACTATAGGTAACCTCACGACGCTACCTGCGCAGTTAGCAACGATAAACGAAGCACGACACGCACCTATGTTTAAAAACATTAGCGGGCATTCCAAGAACAAGCTGAGAAAATCACGATGTTATCGTATTAACATCTAATCGAGAATTGTAATAATATTTTATTCACACGATTCATTTATTTCAATTAAGTTCGTCTTTTTCAAGCTAAGATATAAGTTTACTCAACTCATAATAATGCTACATTTAAAATATTGTGTGAATTAAAATGTGGGCTGAATTTGATACAATCTGTCTCTTTTTTTTTCCTTGCCTGCTCTATCCCACTCGTGGGCAATATGTCTATCTATACTAATAATAATCGATTGCCACATGTATGACGGAGCATCACTTGAGGACGGCTCTACCGATTTGAATGATTTTATTTTTGTTGTGTTTGTAACTGCCAGGACAAGATTGTATGAACGAAAATGTTTGATATTTCATTTGAAAATTGCTCCCGTGTGAAGCCGGGGTGGTCGCTAGTTTTTTTTTTTTGAATCTCACAAAGGCTGCCTTACAATTGATTACAACTCCCTCCCGCTCCGCCCAGAGCGAGAAGAGTCATTTGATGATTACCTTAGCATGTTGGGCCTTCAAAATATAAATCCTTAACAGAACATAGACCAATAAGCAGGGTGAATTGTTCAAGTGAGCTTGGATGACCAAATCCGGAACTATGAGGAATAGACTAAAAGTACTTACGGGATGATATCCGTGTATCCGTGTTAAGACTAAGAAAGAGGGTAGACAGATTTGTCTGCTCATAATAAATAATTTTCATCCCACCCGCATACCTCTTCAGTATTCCCGCGATCATGATGCTTGCAACAGCGTCGAAATATCGGGAGCTCATCGACCAAAAACAAAATCACGGATATCATCCCGTAAGTACTTTTAGTGTAGTGAAAAACCGTGAAAGTCTAAAACAGTGTATGAGGAATAGCGTAAAATACTCAAAGGAGTCCCGAGCTCAATTTTGATAAAAACTAAAACTACATCATTAAGTTTTTGCTAAATAAATATTTCTAGCTAGGAATCGAACCCGTTGTTTTTGAAAAAAAATCATATAATATTATTACACCATTCGATAGTGTCGGTAACAAGGATCAAATTCTGGGAAGTAGGTAAGAGCGGTGAGGGTGCATCTAAGGATTACAATCTTTGAATCATAATATAACTTAGAACCGTACCTCGTACCGAAAGCTAGACCAGTTCTAGCAAACTTAACGTGATCTAATAAAGTTTCGGCGCTGTCTTTGCTCCCAAAGGATTGAAGCTCAGTGCAGTTGAGAACATAGCAGTATTAGTATGATAATAAAATGGAAATGTAATTTGGAAGTTTCCGTGGTCATTTGGGACTTAAAGACCATCTTGAACATAGGTTATTAATATGATTACTTGGCTTCTATAAGGAGATAACGATCCTTGGTAACACAAGGTGTAACATACTGAACGCAAGACCACTCGAGAGAGGTTCAAGCAAAAAAAAAAAGGAGAGAGATAGAGAGAGAGAGAAGGAGGGGAGGAGGGGGGAGGGAGAGTGGTAAAAGTTCTACTACTTCTTGAAATACGCAAAACAAAATAGACTTTCTATAGGACTTGACCCGATCATCTGATCAACAGAACATACTCGTATAAATATCGCTGGACATTACACACATCGCCATCTAGTGCCACACTAAGCAACGAGGCTTGTGTCGTGGACACCAGATAGTTGATATACTACATAAATACTTTTTGTTTGTAAATACATACTTATTATAGGTACTATATCATCATACTATATCTACTATATAAACATCCATGACTCGGAAACAAATGTCCATGCTCATCACACAAACATTTGCTCGTACCGGGATTCGAACCCGGGACCCTAAGAACAGCCTCACTACCGCTGCGCCATTCGGGTCGTATAAGACCCCACAGTCAAACCATTGCAACGGTTTTGTGGGGCTTAATTTATAAGTCTACTTAAGTACCATCTTTGTATAATAAATAAATAATAATGTAAAACAAAAAAAAAGGTTCCGAATTTCCAAAAAAATACTACAAAAGTTGTTTAGTTTCATGGTCTAGATCGCCACATGAGAACACTTGCGTTTATTATGTTATACCTAGTAAAATTTAGGGTTTTTGGTAGCCTACTCTGTCCTACTACCGGAAAAGGCTATCCTCCGTTTCTTTGATATTTTGCGAAACCGCGGCTTCTTCTTCTTCTTCTTCTTTCAGTTTTTGCGGGATTAGTCCACTCCATACCGCCGTCACTGTCGTAGTCCGGCGAGACTCTGTTTGAAAAACATTTATCAAACAAGACACTCATGACCAAAACAATCTTAAACTTGTCATTTTTTTATAACTGTACTTACATTATGTACGTAATGGAGTTGTCACAGAAGATTCCTAATGCTTTATGCCAATATGACGCTTGTTAAAAACGTGACATGCCGTATAAGTTATTCAGTAGGTACAACGTTTATTATTATAACTTATTTCATGGAATGGGAAAACCCAACTGCGTCAGTAAGCGCTAAACGTTGACTATTCTAGACATCGATCGCTTAGACATTAGCTGGTTCTTTTGTTTTTGAAGAGTTGTCAGTTAAAGGCCCTGCAGAGGATCAACATTGCCTTGGCTTATCAGCTTGTCATCAACGCAACGCAAACTTGCCAAGATAAAGTCGGAAGGACTTGTCGCTTGCGACTTCTGACGGTCCTGATTCTGTGCAGTGATTATAACTGAGCGCTGGCCTTTAAGTTCTGTGCAAAAGTCTGATAGCAGAAAGCTTATCAATGTCAATTCTAAATTGAGGAGGCCCAAAACTTGGCTAAGAATTTATCGCTAACGGTAGCGTCCATCAGTTCCTGCAAAGAGCAAACAAAGGGACATACATGACACGATATTAGGTACGCGTCCATCGCTTGTGAAAATCTCCAAATTTTCACTCTAAGACAGGGTTATCTATTCAATCTCTATCTGAGCAGGTTTTCCTTGCTTCGCCCTACGTGATCCGAAGCTCCTGGGCACCTCTGTAAATACACAGCACTAATGAATCCAATTGCAATAAACACGAGCCAAATGATCAGTTCGTTTAATAAATTCGACATGACACAGGCATTACATAACTCAGTTTGCTTCAAACAAATAAGGCGTATTTGCAAACGAATAAATTACAATTCAGCTATAATATGACCATTCACTGAGTTTTGAATAATTTTGTGTAGGTACTCAACCAGTGAATATAAAGTAGGCATATTAATACACACAATATTTATCTAAGTTAGTTATAGGTAAGACTGCCGCGTTGGTCTAGTGGTGGAAAACGCTACTTTCGAGAATAGGGCCCTGCGTTCGATTACCCAGCCGAGCACAGTGTTATTGACTTTTTTCATCAGGACTTTATCTGTTTAGCCTGGAGTCTGGATGAGTGCCCGGACAATAGCAATAGTCTCGGTCCCGTATTACATGGGATTCAACCATAAAGGGTTCTTACGGCAGATAAACTACCCGATTGGCGCAGCGGTTGTGAGGCTGCCTTACGTTCTTAGGGTCCCGGGTTCGAATCCTGGTAACAGCAAATGTTTGTGTGATGAGCATGGACATTTGTTTCCGAGTCATGGATGTTTATATATATATATATATATATTTAATAAGTATGTATTTACAAACAAAAAGTATCTATGTAGTTTATCAACTATCTGGTGTCCACGACACAAGCCTCGTTGCTTAGTGTGGCACTAGATGGCGCTGTGTGTAATGTCCAGCAATATTTATATTTATATATTTACATATTTATAAACTGCAGCCGTTGCCACCTGTCGACGGTCGTCGGACGGACAGTTTATCTGCAGTTAGCAACGTGCCGCTCGTCTGTAAGAACACGCATCCCTTCACTTCTTCCATATTTCGCGAGCCCGTGCGTCGTCATTCCATCTTGGAAGAAAGTTAGCGATTTTATTTCTCCGTCAGTCTCAGCACCAGTTCTTTACAATTTTGGCCCTCAGTTTGTCCAGAGCGCGGCAAACATGTTTTATAAATAAATAATCAGCCAATAAAGCAATTGCAAGCATGTTAAGGAGGCAGAGGACTGTGGCCGCTCTGAGAGATGGAGCTCCACTCCGTCCAAACTCCCATCTACCACACAGATCCAAAGGGGGCTGCTAGATGTCAAATGTCTTCAATTTTTTGTTTCTAAAGAAATTGCCGGTTTCCTCACGATTTTTTCTTTCACTGACATGTCCAATTATGAACACATTTACGATAAAATATTTTGCTCTGCATCGATGTTATAAAACGTGACGGAATCTAAACACAGCCTGGAATTCTGCTTACGCCGTAATTAGTACGTGATCGATGTATCTAGATATTCCAGTAATTAATATAATTGATACGTTATACTCAACCATTCTGAGAAATAAAACTTCGTGACTGAAATGCGTTGGTAGATAATATTGTTTGGCCGAGATTATTTGATTTTATCCATACTAATAGTATAGTAACTCTGTCTGTCAATGTCTGCAATGTGTTACTCGTTCATGCCTTAACAACTGGACAGATTCTTATGGGTATGCAGCAAGTACATCATAACCTGGGTAAGGACACAGGATTATTTTTATCCCGGTATGTTTCCGTGGTATAATTTCTGGCCAAAACTAGTTTAGTTATTATATTATTCTTACATATTTTTCTAGAAAATCTTATCAGCTTTTTTATTAACTAGTAGCTAGCTATCATCTCTGGGAATAGGGATCTCATTGAGTATCTTTTCCTAGAATTAATTTCATAGCGATCCGATCGCAGTATCTCCATATTATGTATAAAAATATGCCAGCTATGTACCAGATACCAGCTGGCACTTAATACGATTAGACTGCTTATGAATTATTTAATTAAAAGCAGAATAACTTTTTACTTAAGAACTTGTTAAAAAGGAATAGATATATGATTTAAAAATCAAAAACACGTTTTTAAAAGAATTACAATATGACCCGCAACTCGTGGCGAATACTAGTAGCCACAAAATAATTCCACTATCCACCTCATGGCTCCATCATCAGACCCTCGACACCAAGTGCAATCTATTGGACTCGTCAAAACGAAACATACGAGCCCAGACTCGAGAGGTTTACTAGTGACCACTGTAGAGTTTTACTATCCACCTCCTGGCTTCATCATTAGATCAGCTCCAAGATACCAAATTATAGTATTGTCATCAGAACTACATAAACATTCAAATTTTCATTTCGATGAACAACTAGGAGTAGGTTAAAACTGACTTCCAAGATTTGATTACATTGCTTGTTACAAGTGCTAATATAAGTGTGTTAACAAGTACAATATATTACGTAGGTACTTAAAGAGGAAGAGCTCGTTAGTTGTGCATACAAAAATCCGTGACAACTGACTACTAAATATGAGAGCAGTAAAGTCAACTAAATGTGAGAGCAGAATATCTTCTTCGATCCAATAATATGAGTAAACGATACAAATGTAAGTTCTCTATCTCTTTCGCATATACAAACTTACGTCTGGGCCCTGTTGCTATCGGAAAACTGAGACAACTGGCTTCAACCTAGCTATCTCGGTACTGGTTCTTTGGGAAGGCCGAAACCCGAGATTTTTTAGACAAAACCAGAATTTAAGAGGTTGTCGAGAACTATCGCTGTCTCGTAAAGCATATTATTATGGTGACAGCTAGTTAATCTATAGCATATTCTATCTTAGGTAGATACCCGTCGATTCATGCGCACCAACTAATTTCTCATCATGACATCTACAATCTGTTCTATAGATCATGTATTACATAATTGTTGCATGTAACCGCAAATAATACTTAAAAAACAATGTATTTTCCTTGTACCTAATATTATGATCACTGGGTTTGAACTTGGCAAGGACGAAAGATAACGATATTGTTTACCTACATGGTAAGCATGATAATCAGTGGTGCCTCGATGAACCGCCGCCCATTTCAATTAAGAGGGAACAGAGGCTGCGATTCTTCATACAAAATTTCCCCTTTTCTTTCCTGAATAATGCCTCTAGGGCAATCTTTTTTTTTCATAAAATCGAGGAAAAGGACACCTAGAGGAGGGTAAAAAACGCTGGCGTGACGACTTAGAGGTAATTGTTAGAGATTGGCCAGAGAAAACCGCACGTAGAGAAGAGTGGAAGGCTACGGGGGAGGCTTTTGCCCAGCAGTGGGACAATATAGGCTAATTAAAAAAAGGTCTGGTCTGATGTAGAAACAACCCCGTCATTTCTTTTTTTTCAGCAACACATAAGTAAAGAAAATATGACCCTCCAAAAATGACAAAAAATGCCTCATTTTTACGGCCATGATTAGAAGACTACCAGGACAAATTCGAAAAGATTTTAACGTAAAATAAATAATGTCAAAAATAATTGAATAGGATCAGTTTTCAAGGATCAAAAAAGGGAATACGAGACGTCGATCTCGTCAAAAAAAATTGTGATGTAATCGGTCGGAGCTGCAGCTGTCCCTATCGTACTCCTCGCGGGCAGGCTTGACGCAGCGCGAACGCAATAGTTTCATCAAATACCTACCTCGCAGCACCTTTTCCCTCTTAATATATTTCTTTGAAGAACAAACATAAACAAACCGCTTTTTCCCAAGGGTTTGGCAGCTCTACAGAACATGAAGCAAAATAAGTGTGAGGATCACATAGTAGGTAGACTACCATCCTCACACACTCATTTTGCTTCGTCTAGAAGTACTACGCATCTGAGTTTTACAAAGAACTTTGGATACACTTTAACTAAACCCAGCAGCAATTTTCTAACTGGCTATAAACAAAGAGCTACGTATTTTTATAATTACTTCATTAGAAGAATAATATAAAGTAATTATTTTCTAAGCTTAGGCAGGTACCTACTCACAACTAAAGGAACTCTAATAGTTAATGAATACATTCAAAACAAAACATCAAAATGGCCACTTGAGCAATTACAATTGCTTTTATGACTATTTACACATTCACAAACGAATAGTTTTAATTAGTCATCAGAGTTATTTGTTGGTGGAACATTCTATGAAATAACTTACGATAAAGTTGCTAGAATACCCATAATAATTATGCCATATTGTTCAAGATGTAGAATCAACGATAAACAGATGGGTGAGGGAATCTGGAATGTCATAGACTTCTGATCGTACGCGTATTTTATTTCTCCAAGCATTTTATAATATCAATAATGTTGGCGAATTAATGGTCGACGCGTATTTTGCACCGACTTAGCAATACCAAAGCTATTGTCTGCGAAGGCGATTTTGCCTTATTATATCGGCCGCATATTCCACAGTTTATCGTAATGTTTTACGTTTAGCGTATTTAAAAAATAAACGTAACAACGAGTATTCCAAATAACAGAGAAGCAATTTGGGAAAATAGCGAAACGGGAAGCAGCTGGTCAGTTTGCCAACGGGATGTTTGACAGATGGACCAACGCTAGAGGTACTATCGAGGACACTCCCGCCTGATCACCACTAAGCTAATTTTTGCGTGCACTTAAAACATAGAAACGCTCTCTATCCCCGCCCCGTTGACTTTATAATAAATAATTAATGAAAAAAATACCGATCGGCGACACATGCCAAACGAGAGTTGTTGTTATTTTGCGCGCCAAAGTTGACGCTTTCCTAATAGGCCTAAAGTTTAAGGTGGAGTGGCTCGGCGCCTCCGCATGATTTAAGCGAAAAAAGAATTAACTGATCAGGCGGAAAAGACCACGACTGTACCTAGGAGCATACCAACGTTGTGAGACCCCTTCATGCCTCGGAGCAATTGTGGATCTTTTACAGTCGTTATGGACAGTCAAAAGCCCGAAATACTGGCAACAGGTCTCATTAATTGAAGAATTGATAATATCTCTTTTCAGACATTCACAACCCCTGGACTGTGGTGGTCTTGGCAGCCCGACAGCCCGATTTCATCTATTGTTGGGTACAGACCTCACTTTTCCCAATCTCCACGTTCCTGTGCCAACCCCATCCAGGATTTATCCAGGATGACAACAATGGCATGGAGGTTTGATTGGAATAAATCGCTCCATGTAAAATATTGGTATTCAACTAGTCTAATAAAAGTCTAACTGTATGTCAGTTAGACTGGGAGGCTATCCCAACATAAAAAGTAAAAGGCTAGGCAGATGTGCTGTGAGAGTCAACCATTAATCTTATGTCTAGGTATCAGAGTAATTTAGAAATTCTCTAGTACCCAAAATATTGAATTGTTTATGTACCAATTCTGCATACTAATGTATGTCACCACAACATTCCGAAAACGATTTCATTTATGGACCAAGTCATATAAAATTAATTTCTCACTTACCTAAGGTGCTGATTACTTGCCGGGGCTGCGGGACTATTCGAAAGAGATACCGTGGCCCCGGAACACAAAGGGCGATGAAGGAACATGGATGGGTTTTAGTCAGTAAAAGTCTGACACTCCCTCCTGCTCAGCCCAGAGCGGGAGAAGTCATTTGATGATTTCCCATCCGAAAAAAAAAAAAAAGGTGCTGATTACTAACGCTGTGACTGCAACCATACCGCGGATTTTCTCAAACTAGTTTCCGGAAGACTCCATAAGTGTTTGAGTTTTTTTTATTGATTTCTAATGCGCAATAAAAATTATACGGTAACAATCGATAAATTAAATGCATGAGGCGTTCAAAACAATACATACAGGGTAGTAAACGTTTATGTTTCTCTTACAGCTAAACCTGTTTTCAAAAAGCAAGGCTTTATTTTGAATACATATAATTTAAATGTAATCTAAGCATGAAATCAACATGAGTTGTTTAAAAATTAAATATGTTTTTTTTATGTGCCTGTGAAAATCTTATCAGCAAAGTTTTTAATAGTCAACTTTAGAATATTTCTTGAGATTATTTTAGCAGTAGGCACTACTTTACGTGATCTTTCTTGCTGCACATCAAACCTGTTATTCCTTGTAAGAAGTAGGTAGGTACGTCGAATCACAAAAAGTTTACCCAGGACATCTTCAAAGTCGGATATATTTTAAGCTGGTTCTAATAGAAAAGTTCAACGTGAATGAATAAAATAAAAGTCAATCATTAAACTATTTACTCTACATCTGTCTGATTATTTACTATTTTATTTTACCTATATTTATTATATTTGATTTAAATAGATAGAGCCAAACAGAGTGGGGCTTTCAGCAAACATTACAGAACAATGCGAGGTACGATTTCTAGTGCTGCAGCTATTGGCTTTAGCGTAGGGTTGCCTCGAATAAAATCGACGAGCAGAATTAAATGTTAACTTTCCTTTCAATAAAGTGTACTGTTTGCAAACATCCGGCTTCGATCTTGTTTCTTGTTCAATATACCAGTACTCATTTGTAAAGCTTTTACTTATTTTAACATCGTTTCAAAATTACAACAGACAATTCAATTTTATTTAATTAAATACAGGGTGGAAACCTTTAGCAGGGCAGTAAACGGAGTGAAAATTGCCACCCTGTAGATTAATTCAGGCCTCTAGTTTTGGTGAGAACGAGCATAAGTTTCAAAACTAATTACTCATAAATATTGCAACGCCGTCCATTGTGTTAGACAACCCTATCGATTATATATTAATGAGAGCCATTCTGCATAAGATTATTTGAGTGCAGCAAACGAGGCTCTGTTGACTTAATGGATTAGTTGGCTAACGTGCTGGAAACCCGGAACGGTTCCGTGAATAACAGGTATTTGTAGGTACTAGGTTCATATTTAGAATTAAAAAATAACAGTAAAAAGTGACATCAAAATTCACTAAGATTGGATGTCACGTTTATTAAAATTATGTAAAGACGAAAAGATTAAAGTGTACCTATGCAAGATAGTTTTGGTCTTAATGTCTTTTCAAGGCAGATTCGAATGGAAACGCAGGGAGTGGACATCGTTGAAGGAAATACATTTACCTTATTGGTAATGTTCAATGGTCAATACGCAGTATTCGCAACCGGCGTGCGTTTGACCAGATTTATGAACGTAGACGAAGCGAAAGTAGCGAAAGTATATTATGTATTAATATATTTGTATTTAAATAAGTGGACTTCCTCAGCACAGTCAGCACCCGACACACACAGCGACAAACGAAACCGCCTAATTAGCAAAACCAATTCAACACACATATACAGGGTGTCCGGTAATAAATGGATAACCTTGAAATGGCTTATAGTAGAACTTATGGCCATTTAGAAAAAAAATACAAAAAAAAAATCTAATTCGATTATTAATCTAAAAAGAAAATTAGTGTGAATTAATTTTTAAACAAAGTTTAAACATCTTGGGTAAAAAAAAAATGTATGCATACCATGAGTGACCAATAATTTAAAAATAATTTCGGCTCAAGTAGATTTGATAATGGTACAATTCTTAATTGTATCTGCTTTAAAATAGTAAATTATTGCTATTAATGTAGACAAGAAGACACAATGTAGACAATGGGGTACTGTTTGAGATGCTATAATAAAATTCCGTAAAGTATTCTTGAACTGAATGAGACGAAATTTAAAACATGCATTAAACGCACACTATGTAAGCAAGCATATTACAAGTTGAGCAATTATATCGCTGATAAAAATGCTTGGCTCAATGCTGGTCCTGCTCCACAAGGACAGGGGCGCTTAAATTGATAGCATTACATGGTATTGTTGGAGCTGCTGAAGATTGTACAACTATCTTTGCATTGTATAGATTCAATCTCTTTAGTATTATATAATCGCATAGCCCATATTGTGTGAGTACTATGTACTAGAAAGCTATCATTCACTAGAAACCTACGTCTTTTCTTGACTTGAATGTGCCCTGGCGGTTGAGAATATGTCATGCTCACTCAATGTCTCACTGATGGTGGCGCGTGTGTCGGATCATTTAGTTCCCTTCAAAATGGTTGAGTTGAATGGTGCTGATCTATGCGTCATGTCCGTGAACGGGCGCTGTCAGTTGTGACTGGTCATCTCTCAGTTGCCATGGCTTATTTTAATGAATTATTTTAGTTTTTGAATTGTTTTTGTTTTGTTTTACTGTGGACACTTTTAACGTGCACATCTTGCTACATTGTTCTCACATAATATACTATCTCAACATGAATGATGTAACCAAGATTTTGTAACAATATTCTGATTTAAAAGAGTGTCCATGGAGTTTCTTGCCCGTTCTTCTCCATAGAGATCTACGCTAGGGAATGGGCAACTACAGTACTTTCACAGTTTTTATGTCTTGTGACTGGGACTGTAGCTACATTTAATTTTCATCTTTGTTTCGACAATTCAAAAGTGCCTGTAAATGGCTTACTTGAAATAAATGCTTTGATTTTGATTTCAAGGAGAAAAAATTACTGAAGCAAAAAAAAAAATATGGCCCCCCATTCTTATGCAGGCCCTACATCTGCGGATGTTTTTTTTTTTTAAGATACATTTCTTTCGTATTTTTTTCTGAATGGCCATGGGTTCTGCTATGGGACATTTCAAGGTTATCCATTCGTTGCCGGACACCCTGTATAAACATATATTAAGTAGTTTATTATTAACGAAGCTAATAGCTACCCATGTGTAGTCTGAAAGTGACCGCAACCCTCGGCAACCGCGACCTGAATGGGGAATGATATAGGGGAAATTGACTGTACCCCTCGAGGTTTGTAAGGTAGTACACACATGCATAGTGATATGCTTATGATTGCTAACGAGGTGGGTAGTGTCGCGAATAATTCAGTAGGTAGGCGACCGGGAGTGACTGGTTACACTAGTTATAATGTGGATTGTGGACAGCAATATGACTATTATAGTTGGTGCCAGTTAAGATCGTAATAGAGACGAATTAAGATTAAGACGGTCATTGCCTTTTCCCTAATATCTCTTCTTACGAAACAAAACAAATGAATTATGTATCGCTTTTCATTAGAAAGAATGTTGAAGATCACGATAAATGACGATTCGAGACTTGAACAGGCTAATTTTTGGATTACAAAGTTTCACCTACATTTAGAACTTTAATAAATGTAGGTGGGTCAATGACCGCTTTTGCAATCTTAACTGGCACCAACTATAGTACCCGAATTGGCAGAAAGTGATTATTTTGCCCAAAAAAACGTGTTTGTGAATCTTGGCGGTGTACAATAAAGTAGGTGTAAAATTATACGTACCGATACACTCTTTTTGCTTTTTCCTTTTTTATACCATAGCGAATTCATAAATTCGAAGACTTTACAGAGATCTTGAAGCCTGATACTTTTGTTTTTCTCAGTTTTAAAACAAATACTAATTTGGCTTGCGTTTGGCTGTAACTCGACTGATGTGAAACGCAGATATGGCCTAGGGTGGAAAACGCTTGCGCAGAAGAAACTGATCCCCTCGAACCATGACGAGAATCAGATTAGAATGATCGGGGAACAGAGAAGCCGACAGGGAAGTCCACTGACAGGCGGTTTTGGACAATAAATATGGAAGCGCTATGCTTTGTTCGGGTCCTTAGTGTTTCAGGCCTCAAAGATAGTAATTAAGCGTACGTAAATAAGAAATAGATAAACTGAAATAATCTATCGAGAAACCACGCCAACACTGTCGTTTAAAATAAATTATAACAACAGTACGTCATTTTGTAAATTTAATAAAGACCACAAACATTTAGTTGCGATAACGATGGGATAAGGGCAGGAAAATGATGACAAATGAGGCACAGTTGTAATAGTATCACTTTCCCTCTCCATTGTCCCTCTGAGGAATGTACACCCTTTCAAACAACTCTCCCATTCTTTCACCATTAAGACAAAACCCACGCTGCACACTATCGTCGCCAAAAGACTTATTACTATTAACAACACCATTATCAACTTTATTACCATGTATTATAGCTGAAATATCGCTCTCGTAACTCTGGTTCTGATTACGTGCAACTTTCGGGAATTGTTGATTCTGTTCTTGCATACCGCAGGCTACTTGGAATATTGACTCCAGCGCGAGTTGATCCTGCATCCTTCTCTGTATGGCGGTTGCCTGAACGTTGGCTACTATGTCTTTGTATTTCTTCTCAAGTTTCTCCAGAGAAGCGTTCAGCTCAGCTTGGCTTTCAACTGTTATTTCACTAACAACTTGAGCCCTCTGCTTCACTAACTGCAGCTGTAACGAACATTCTGTCAAGTGTTGCTCTCTTTGTAACTGTGCCAGCTTAGCTTCATAGATCTTAGCGCACTTAATTTTCGACTTTTCCACCTTATTAAGACGTTTTTCTAACTGTTGGGTCTTAAACCTTAAGCTGTCGGCTGTCAAATCCGCGCTGGATCTTTCCATAAATTTGTTAACCATTGAATGAAGATTGTTCTTTTGGTCTTCAATTTTAATGTGTAAACATGCTATTTCTGCCTCTTTAATCTCCAAAAGCTTAACTTTCTCCTCAATAATTCCATCTTTTACTTTAATCAAATCTTTTTCTTTTAATGCAGCAGTTTCTTGTAATTCGTTGATAGTATCTTTATAAGTTACTCGTAATTCTTCTATTTTCTTATCAAAAAATTCTTTAGTCTCTTCTCTTGCTACAGTTCGGACCTTAATTAATTCCATCTTATGTTTTGCATTAATTTCTTCAATTTCGTTTTTCTTTAAGTCACTAGCATGATCTAATTGATCTTGGAGCGAATTTATTGTCTGAATCATAGTATTTCTGGAATCTTGTACTTCTTGAAGTTGGCATTTTATAGACTTCAACGTAATATTGCTTTCGTTACTTCGTATATAGGCACTTGTGGCATTATCAACTTTTGTGATACACTCATAAATTAATTCTTCCTTTTTCTGAGTTTGTGAGTCGTCTCTTAAAGCCTCGAGCTCTTTCTGTAGCAGAATATTTTGAATTTTAATTTCCCTTAGTTTCTTGACAAGGTTATTTGCCCTACATTCAAGTTGTGCCCCGTTTTCTGTAAAATTTTGCATGAGCTCAGGACATGTATTGCAAAACACACTTTGATTGCAAGACGGCAGATTTTGTTCATTCATCATTGGCCTAGAAGTGAAATCGGTGCTAGTCATACTTTCTGTAATTTTGTCAAGTCCTTGTGATGATAATCCTAAGTAGTCTGTTTCGGAAGCCGTTAATTTCTTGTTATCAAAAATTACTTTCATGCGGGGTTCTTCTGAGTCGACGACGAGATATTCCACTTCGGTTGAGGACTCTGCACCAACATCATCTGACAGAGGTTGCAAAACTTCAGGGGGGCGATTCAAGAATGGCAAATCTAGAACACCTCGAGCAAGTTGGTAACAAAGCACAAATACATACTTATTCCTCAAAGCTTTTTCATTATCTTTGCAGTCCGAGAGCCTCTGAATCCAGGCGTTGCAGATCTTAATCACATTGTTTTCAACTAGCTGTTCTAAGTAAGGTCTTAACAGTTGCAAGTACCTTTTAAATTCTACGTCTAGATCTGGAATATCACAGTCGTCCATTATAGTTATATATTGTTTGATGGCATCAAAAATTTTATATTTTGATTTTCCGAAATGACAAAATGTAACGTCATTATCTGCTACTGACAATTACCTAATGGTTTTTTTTTTTAATTCTCATGTGAATTCGAACTCACGGAATAAATTCTTTTAAATAGGTCGTACAATTAATAGCGACTTGAAATTCAAAGGAGTTTTTATCAAATAAAACCTGATAATTAAGCATTTTGTTAATCCTAGACTGTCCCGTGTGGTCACAGGCGAAAAGTTTTTAGGCACAAAAGAGATTATATTCCCGGTATGGAGTTATACGGCCGCATCCTAACCAATGTGGGGGTGGTCGCACCAACAGACGACACTTTCGGCCACATCATAACCAAAGCGATCGTCGCACGAAAAGGTACATTTTTAAAACAAAAAAAATTACAGAGGTGTAAAACTGTGAAAGGAGTGACACGATCTTAGCGTTCACAATATATATCACAGATTCAGCCGGAAATCCGGAAGGCATCCGTTATCAGTGAACCCGAATGCTCGAGTGTTCGCGACGACACAGGACGTGACCGATCGCTTTGATCGGGATGCGGTTTTCGGTTTTTAACACAAATGACTGATAGCTTAATTATGAACGCGACGATTGCTTAGGTTAGGACACGGACTACCGCTAGGGTTGTGTTGTTTTTTCCTTAATACAATTTTAGTAAGTTATAGCGGTTATTTACTTACTCGTACATAATGTAATAGCAGTAGTACGCATAGAAAAAAACCACCATAACATTATTATTAAACCACGAGCCCTTTAACATATTAATATCTACGAAAGTGAAATTTATTTTCTCCATTTTCCCTCGGGCAAGGCAACCTTTTATAATTCATAAGAAGCTTTGCGACCATATGCGAGATTTAAATAACCTAAGCCGACTTAGGCGATGGGGTGTTATATTTTCTAAGTTCATTTAACGTTGCCGTGAATAAAAGATTCCATGTGCTTATTTTTAACCGCATTTTCTATTGGATGAACATGTGATTTTATCGGAGGCTTTGACTTTATTATTCCCTTTTTTCAGTTTGTCTTTTTGAAGACAGGTCGGGTTTTCAGTACATTCAAAATGAAGTTTGAATAGTAGGGCGCGGTGATGACAGGTGGAGCAAAGCTGTGCCCCAGTGGCGTCTAAGGACTGGGATAATAACTGCTAGTCGTCCGGTGGCGAGATGGGCAGACGTTGTTGCCATTGTTGTCATCGGTGCCATCGGTGGAAGAGTCCGGATGAAGCCAGCACTGGCATATTTTTTTAGGGCCAAGCCCGCCTCACTATTCCCAAACCACTGTAACTCCTGAAAGCCAGAATCAGCAGTGGCAATCACCAGAAAAGCGCCGAGACTATAAAGCTCGACGAAGTCCCAGAGAAACAATATTTAACTGTCTTGGATCCCGCAACGAAAGTAATCGGAAAAGTAAGTATAGCGAGGAGTAGGAAATTGAAACATATACCCAGCCGTCGGTTAATTCAGGCTAATGATAATGACAATTTTAATTTTTTGGTAGAAATACAACTTTTATTTATTTATCTGTTTCCGGAATCAGAAGAGTAAAGATTTTCTTCTTTTCAAAATTGTTAATTTTATAACGAGACGACACAGTGTACCGGCACCAAAGTCAGTGAATTCTACAAATTTATGTGGTTATAAAATGTTTTATGCCATTTACTTAAAGATATCACTAAGGACCAAGGACCAATTCATTGAGAACCAATCCACATTGGTCTTTAATCAAAACCGGTCCTAAATCCTCGAACACCGTATTCAGATTCCATCTTCAAGTGATGAAAACTGTTCTAAACTCCAAACTACCAGTAATAAGCACCATGGAGTCATCAAAAAGGTGTTAAATCCCCAATCAGTTATTTAGTGTCAGTTGCCGTGCTATTCAGAACTTTGCTCGTCTAGCAGGAGGTATATGCTAAGTCATAAAAGTGACGTCATTAATTCGATGCATTTTTCAGACTGTTAAGCTGCGATCGAAGTAGTGATAATAGGCGAGATGACAAAAAAAAATCTAATTAGTCCGTCACTTAGATTATCAAAAAATATTTGACCCGTGTTTTTTCTTTTGTTACGTAAACCAAAATTGACGAAGATACGACGCTTTTAAAATTCTCAATACGTCACGCCATGGTATAATTTTTAGCTAGTTCTGACGTCACGAGCCCCCACTCCCGAGTTTTGATGCGTTTTATCTTTGTCAATATTCATTGATTTACAAAAACAAAAAATACGTGTCCATTAATTTCCAATACTCTAACTGACGGACTAAATAGATTTGCAATTTTTTGGTTCTGTCGTCATGCCTATAGTGAGCTATTTTGTCAAGACACGTTATCTGTATGTGTGTGGGTGTGTGTCTGTGTGTGTGTATATGTATACGTGTCTGTATGATGTCTGTTTATCAGACATCGTCTTTATTTCTGAATAGGTTAAGTGGTCCCGTGTCTAATACATAATACCAATCTGCCTACACAACCATCATCATGCGAAACACTGTCTGACACTATACGGCTAATATCAAGTAGAATAAAAAATCTATTAAAGAAACTTAACAGATGTAGTTTGATTGTGCTGGCGTCTCTACAATACCAAGTTACAGGGAATGAAACAAACGTGTTTCGTTTCTACATTTTTTCCCAAGCCTCAAAATGTAGATCAGGTGCTAAGGTTCGTATCATCTATTATTCCTCGACATCTATTCGAAAATACAGAGAAAACATGAACACTACAAAGAAAAGAATATATTCTCGAACTTGTGCGAATTTCTTCGGAGTATTTACGCATATTCGTAAAGTCGTTTATTTGAATCTTTTCGCCAGACGCAGTGTGTTCGAACATCAATCGTCGGTTTGTCTGTCATGTCACGTCCTCAGAAACTGCGAGGGTGTCAAGATGTTTGTCGCCGTGAAAGACATGCTTTGTTACGAGCGAGTAGTTTGTATACTAGATGTGTGACATGATTTTGCTTGTTTTTTGTGTGGAATTATTTTTAAAAGAGATTTTAGGTTGTATAGACAAACTTGAACTCGGAGATTTAAATGAAAAGAATATCGGGCAGATGTTTCTTCCAGATTATTAGCAAATTGTGAGACGAAAAATCTCAATTAAAAAGTAACCTGATGAAACAGAAAATTATTTACAAAAAATAAATACCTGACCTTTTCAAAAGGTCAGACAGATCAGCATCCTGAAGCAACAGGGTTATTAATTACTAGCGCAATTAACATAATAATAAGGTAAAAGACTATTTTTTGTCAAGGGTAGGCATTTAGCTATAGTTGTACAACTTTGTAAAATGCTACTTCGCACAGGGTCCTCTCTCTCACTTTTTGGCAGACAGAATTAGATATTTATTTCACGGAACCCAATAAAGTTTTTCTGCGTATTTTGTCCGTACCCACCCCACGCTACGTAATGAAATGTACAAACCCTATTGTTTTAATTTCACAGTTAGTTAGTTAACTAGTCCTGTTTCTAATTGAAGCGTTTTTCTAGTCTATTGTCTAGGTGTATTTTTAGGCTAAGAAAAGCTATTGGAGTTTTTTTAAAAGGAGGCTTGGGCATAATTGGAAATAATAATTAATTGGTTTTACATTAACTTAAGCATAATAATTGGCTCTAAAATCCCCACCTTCTTAAGATTGTGCATTTGTCTAGTTGATAACGATACAAATAGCTAAAATAGTGTCCATGTTATTTCTTTACATTCTGATGTAAAATAGATCAGTTCATCATCATCATCAGCATCCACAGCCCGACTTCACCCACGAGCGAGTAGTTTGTATACTAGTTGTGTGACATGATTTTGCTTGTTGAATTATTTTTCGGTGAAGTTCAGTTCACTAGTGTGAAAATGACAAATTAATGAAAACGGCAGAACATATGACCACGACAATGTCAAATTTCAGAATCACCTCTCTTAACATGAGTCTGTCATTGATTAGCCAATAGAATAAATGGTCAAAGAGCTTACCCTAATATTCACGCTTAACACACCAATTGATGATCACAGGATGTTGTTATCAGGGACAGGAAGATCTTGGACTTAATCCCTTAATTACTTACCACAACCCTTCGCAAGAAAGGGGCTGCGTTTTCCTTATGGGGATCTTGTTACAAGCTAACCATAAGCTTTTACACTGACAGCGTTAAATACTTAGTTCATCTTTCAAAAGAGTTCTCCTGAAAATATAAAAATATTCCGTTAAAATATTCCAGAGCCTTTTGGTCCACAATAATTATTGGTCTTTTGGAATTAAAAGGACGAAATAATATCTATGTAGATAGTTGTATGTAGATAGTATATTTAACGTCAACAACGTCACCTGTTAGGTAAAGTCAGGAAAAAATATTTATAATCAAATTGACTCCCTACGTTAATTTGCCGTATTGATCCACTTCGTGCTGACGAGTAAAAGAAAATACGACAGTTGTGGTATGTTATTACTTGTAGGTAGTAAGTTGGTAGCCAAGTAACTTAACAAAGAATTTCCTTGACTTAACACCGACACCTCCACACATCTAAAACTTTCTCCAACAACCAAACACTACCCTCTTACTTAGAACCCCATCAGGCCAGTAACTAGAGCCAATGTTTGCAATCACTTCGTAACGTACAGTGCAGATGCCATTAGGACTAATTCGCCTATACAACGCTCATTGTTCTCCGAGTAATCCCTAGTCTAAATACCACCCCACACAACTAAAACTAGACTTTATATCAAAGCTCCAAGGTTGATTGTACATTTGTGGTTATGTTCAATGTGGTACTGATCACGCCACCCGTTTAGTATCCTAATTGGAGTGCGAGATAGGTGTAACGGAACGTGTAATGCTAGCAATGTGTTTAGGATAAGTGAGGACATTACGTGTGCAGGTTACGTCCCGTTTTACGCAAGGATTACGGATAATCAGCTGATTATGGACCTGTATGGTGTGACGGGAATTGGAAGGGCCAATAACAAAGTACCTCACTTTGGGTAAGAATAAGCAGGTTCCTGAAGCTGAGGTTCTTGCCTAATTATTATGAAACGCTCCAAGTATAGCTACCTACTTGGCCTAGTTAATACGTAGGTAAGTAATAAGGTATACAGGATAGGTTTTTGGTTTTCATTTTCATTTGACTGCGTTCAAAATGCATTATTGCATTTTATTTTTCAAAATATGTTATATATTACATTGTGAAAAATACGAGTACCTACTTTAACTGTTGAAGGAATGAAGCTAGAAAAACCTCTTAGATCTGTTTGCACCTCAAATCATTTTGGAGATGGCACACGAAGTACTATGTTCTAAATAATAATATTTAGCGCTCAACACACACACAACTAAGCAATTCCGTGTGCGAGCAGGCTGTGAAACTTAATAAAAAATATTCATAGAATATCACACCAAGGTTAAAAGATACCATAAAGTACTCGTATGTAGGTGGTAAAACACCAGGTTCCCAAATAATTTTGTCACCCATTAAAAACCTTAATAAATCAATCATTTAAAAATACCACCTCGCCATATCGAAACCCTTCAGTCTGTCGACGAATAGGGCTGGCAGTCCACTTTAATCTCCTGAATCCCGGCGTACCGGGATCCCGGGAACTGGGCTAATTGAACGTCTCCTTTATCGAGCTATTGTAAACGTAATTGGAAATGTCAAAGCGGGAATAAGCAGCAATATGAGGCTTATTACTTGTTTAGTTATTATTCAGGGAAGACATTGTGACAAGAATGTGATTTAAAACGTAAATAAGCAGTTTTTGCAAAGAAATAAGGGATGTTTTTAAGTGTAACGTTATTCGTTTACTTGGGACTTGACTGGAATTTATTTGAGTTCTTGTTACGGGAACTTATTAGTCTGAAGTACTCCGTTGCTCCACAGTAACGTTGTAGAAGTTAGCCATGGGACGAGTACGGTACGTTTTGGGGAGTAGGTACCATTATATTAGTTTAACTTTGTTGTTGTTTCCTAAGTGTCGGAGGTGAAAGTCATTCTCCACTAGGGTTTTTTTAACCAAGAATCATCCTGCTACTGTAGCTCCAAAGGAACTACCTTTTAGGGCAATTTGATAAAAAGAAATTTTAAAGACATTTACAAACATATTTATTTTCAGAACAGAGGTGGTTCTGTGGCAACGTCCGCCACTCAAGAGTAGAGGTTCAGATCCAGGTAATTTGTGTGGATACATTAAAAACACGACAAAATTGTGACATCTCTAGCCCACACTGGGCCCAGGATTACGGTACGGCGCACTTCCTTCTATAGAAAGGAGGCCTGTGTCCCAGCAGTGGGGGTTTTGTGTCGATCATCTAGCATAATCACGCTAATGTAATGTTGGGATCATTATACGCTGATTATCTTACTACTTACTATTATAAATACGAAAGTTTGTAAGGATGGGTGGATGCTTGTTACTCTTTCATGCCAAAACCTCAGAACGAATTTGGTTTGATTTATAACCTGGATTAACTAATACAATTTTTATCTCGGTAGTTTGATCCCGTGTGACAATTACGGAACACCACGTACGTGAAGGCGCGGGCATAAACTAGTGCTACATATAAAAAAACATTGGTGAAAAAAAAACACGATTGAATTACCGCTACATTCAATCAATAACTTTCAAAAGCTCAGGCATCAAAAAATGTAGCCAATCATAGAAAAATCGTTGTCACTGAAGCGTCCAATGAAAAGTCCTCGGACCGACACGTAATAGCGGAGGAAATAGTCTAAAAGTAATTGAAAGGAAGCATGGAAGTTATTCCGGGAATGTCTGCGAGTTCCGGAAGCTTCCATTATGGTAGTTGACACTTCCACGGGGCTGGCTGAGGAGCCTCGTGCCGTATTTGTGTTCAAGGAAAATACTTGCGCGGAAAATGATACTTTACCAAAAATGCAGTGCTGTGCTATGTTGTCATTTTGAGTATAGAATCTTCTTGGAGAAAAATAATGACGCCTTAAAGATAGAGAGAAGATTTTGTATTTCTGGCATCTTAAGGCCTGGACTTCACCAAAGCGGGGACGAGCGGAGATGTTCGGAGTGAAGAGGAGGGGAGATGTGCATCGCTCACAGCACACCGCACACAGCACACTGCTTACAGCACACCGCACACAGCACACCGCACACAGCACACCGCACACAATAACACACCGCACATAACACACCGCTGCTGACCGCTAACGTTTCTTCTCGTCTCCGCTATGTTCCTGTGCGCTTGGCCGCCGAATACGGAGGCTGGCCTTAGCACTACTACGTGCTGCCTACTAATTTTCCTTTTATTCGCAAAAGTACTTAGAAAATGAAACGAAATCGCCGTCAAAAAATAAATAAAAAGGTTATACGTAACTGTGTACAGCCATTCAAATAAAAAAAAAAATTAATAAAGCCAATAATTTTATAATAACCAAACTTCAGTGCCCTACTAGGAAACTCACTGGTCCTACGAGGCAGAATAATCGTCCCAGTGACTATGACATACCAAACAATGTCACAAATTCGTCCAACAAGCGTGACGATTGTCACATCATGTCCACCCCAACAGTTTCCAAGTGTCACATGTGGAGCCTACCCCACTCTGAAACAACTTGAGCTACGAGTAACATGGCCCCCTTTAATTCGTTACGTACAAAGGTGAGAGGAATTCCACGTGACATACTGGCACTCACTCCACGCTTGACAGGAATTCTCCAGCTGTCTGGAATTTGAGGCTACTGCCAGTAGTCAAAAGGTAGGTTGTGGAGTAGGTGCTAATTAATGTTTAAAGGGATGTTGGTACTGTTAGCGAGACAGTGTGTGACGTGACCTGTGTACATGCATCTAGATGTTATTTATTTATTTATTTATTTCAATTAAGGAAAAACAAACAGTAGCACATTAAGAATTTGTAACAATATTTTAAATATTACATTTTAAAACAATTATGCTACCCACAACGTTCTCCACAGATTACAATTCAAACTATTTAAAACTAGCTAGTAACAACACAAATACAATACATATACAAATACAATACATATACAACGGTCATTGTCCTGGAACTAATATCTGGATTTTTAAATGTATGTGATTATACATATTATAAAAGACAAAACTATTTTGTGTGCGTATTTAACATTACTTACGTTATTAAATATCTAATTATACAATAATTTGCTGGTCCTTTAGGGTGTTACTGTAATGAACAGGTCAGAAATCTCTAAGCTTGAAAGTTTTGGACTAAACTTATTGTCCTTAAAAAGTTGATGATTTATACCTTTTTGTATTATAAAATCAAAAGGTAGTCGTCACCATTTCTGGTTTACAATACCTACTTCTTTGATCAGCCTTGAAACCCGCTTGTTCACTAAATCATTAAAAACTGAATGGATGATCCTCAAAAGAGCACTGTTATTACTTCTTTATCAACTCCCAGTTAATTTTCCGGTAATTTTGCTGCCTTTAATACAACTTATTAACAACGCCAATTCGATTTCATATTCCATTGCGTATTTCCAATAACCTTTTTGATGACTTTCGTTAATGAAGCCATAGTCAGTGTTCAATGGACCGTGCGTAATAACTTTGTCCTTCTTCCCTTAGTGAACAGCCGATGTAATGTGTTTGGCCGTTAATAAAAAATAACTGGGCCTTTGGTGCATTACCTACGCATAAAACTTTATATTTTTGTGGGTTTATTTACTAGAATAATGGTATGGTATGAGATTAGGTGAACCATTGGTTAACGTTCGACTATACTGAACTTTAACGACACCAGCTATGATATAGTTATATGCTTGACACTTTTACATCAGCCTTTTTTCTAAGCTAAAGTCAGTTCTATGCTAACGTCACTACATAAATTCTTTAACGATTAGTTTATATCTGACAGCAGATAAAAGAACAACCTATTGTTTTGAGAATAAAAATCACAGTAATTTGACAGATCAGTGGCAGCGGAATTACCGAACAGCAACTCTATAATTATGAAAATAAAGATCGTGTCATTTTGACTGTGACACCCAATAAGAAGTACAGTAGTACATTTATCTACTATGCAAAGATACAATTAAAGATTACAAACCTGCTCTAACGTAAGTCCTTAAGAAATACCAATGAACCTACCCCTCATAGCAATTGGTCCAGGATTAAGGCATAGGGTTCAGAGATGTCAGCAGAAAGGAAGGGGTCCGAAAGGGCCGATGCCTGCCGGGGCTGCGGGACTGTTCGAAAGAGATACAGTGGCCCCGGAACACAAACACATGGATGGGTTTTAACCCATCCATGTTCCTTCTTCGCCCTTTGTGTTCCGGGGCCACGGTATCTCTCTCTCTCTTTTACTGACTAAAGTCAGTAAAAGTCTGACACTCCCTCCTGCTCCGCCCAGAGCGGGAGGAGTTATTTGATGATTTCCCATCAGAAAAAAAAGGCATTGGGTTTACAAACTAACTTGAATATTACTACCAAAAGAACTCACGAAAGGGTTTTTAAATATAATCTTACCACTAATAAAGTTATGTTTGTACTTCCTTTTATTAGCTTTTTAGGGTTCCGTAGTCCTGACAAGAGTGACAAGAAACCCTTAAAGTTTCGTCATGTCCGTCTGTCTGTCTGTCCGAAGTTTTGCTAAGAGGCCGTTAGTAGGTACTAGAAAGCTGTAATTTTGTAGAGGTGTGTCTATCAATAACGCCGATAATAAAGTGGTTATAAAATTTTGTTTTTTTTTTTTTTCGTCGTATACCCCATTCTGTGGGGTATCATTGAATAGGTCTTTTAAAATATCTTCGGGTGGTTAGTACTACTTTTCGATTTAATGCTCCATTTACGAAATATTAAACTTTAAAGTGCAAATTTTTGTTCCAGTAGGGTAATAATCTTTCTGAAATGAAGTTAATTTCTATCTGCACTAGCTCTTGCCCGTGGCTTCGTACGCGGAATGATCATTAATTATCCCTCGGGCAGTGTAACTTCCCATTAGTGAAAGAATTTTCGAAATCTAATCAGTAAGTTCCACATATTAGTTCCTACATCCAAACTCACTAACTTTACCTTTTTATATAAATATTAGTATAGATAAAGTTGATATTCATTTATGTACTTAAGTGCAATCAACTGAAAACAAGAATTTGAATGGACTTTAGGTAATCCTGAAACGCCTACACAGACAACCAACACCGTCTAAAGAAGCATAACTTAAGATTTGCATTAGGTACATTTATCTTTCATTACCGAAGGACAAACACAGACGTCCTTTAATCTAAAAACTTTGTTTTTTATTAACACGGCCTTTGAGTAGCTATTCTAATTATTTCAGCCATTTCCAAGTATTTGATTCGTTCGATCAACGACATGGACGTTTGTGTACAATTTATAAGACTTTTTGCCCAAAAAATATAAAATATGGCCAAAGAAATAACTAATATGGCTACAATAAAGAAATTGTTGTTAACAGATTCCTTAAGAAAACAGTTAACCAGATTTTCTTTGATTTTTGATAGACATAAAAGGTAGTTAACTAAAAGGTCTCACCTGCTTCCATACTATTCAAACCGGAACATTGCACCTCTTGGCCGTAAAAAACATACAGTAAACTTATCTATTGCCAAACCAGTTTTTTCAACTCAAAATACTTAAAACCTATTCATTCTATGAACTTGAAATAAATATCACAGATAAGGTGAATTAATGTTGTTAGCTGAGCAGAATTTTATTCATTTGTTACATTGTGAATAAAAAAACGTTTTCACTTCTCATGCTCTAAAAGTACACCAATATAGCCCTACGAAGCGGGACTAAAGTGACCACTTTAGTCTCTAGGGAGTGAAAAGTAATTAGTTTTTTAATTTCCTTAATGTGACATAGACAAACTCAAACAGGCAGTTAATATACTACTATTATCTGTGGAGTGTGGACCATCTTCATTGCGAAAATGTTGAGAGTTTTAGTTCCATGGTTTTTCCGCAAGGAAGGTGGCGCCATGCGTTTTTTAATCAAAATTTTAGAAAATTTCAGAATTTGTGGAGTGTAAATTTGTTCAGTTGTAAATTTTATTAAGAATGTCCAGTGACAGTGAAGAGTTTGACGTCGAGCAAAAGACATAATAGATAATCTTTTGCCGCCAAAATCGCGAAAGATTTACCTAAAAACTTACGAAAGTTCTATGAACTGGAGGAATAATAAATGTTTTTGTACTAAATTGACTATTTTTCTCGCACTCAAAGTGAAAAGTACAGTTTGCACCTCGAGACTAAACGCCAACTTAATATACGCTTGGTTTCATTGACTCCCTCGCACGCTCGGGAGTCAAACCACCTCTGGTATGTTATGGCTTCGTTTAGTCCCTCGATATAAAATATACTATTTCATACGTCTCTATGTCCGCAATATCACTATAACAAGAAATGTATTCTTATGGATTATATAAAAAAACAATTTAGTATTCTTATAGCAGTATGGGATCATGAACTTTAGGGCAAAGTGGCATAATGGCCACGGCTATTCTCTGAACATCACCATGAATATTTATTAAATACATTAAAATAGATAACTTGTAAGTGGTTTATTTAATAGACGATAATATTGATTGGTTTGTAGGTACATAACAATTTCAGAGGAGAATGTATTCTTGTCATGACTTTTTGGAGCGTGATTTTTCAGTAGTTGAGGTTCGCCCTAACCAGTGTTTAGCATGCCAAAGGCCAAGCTCCCACTTTGTCGTGACGACAGTGATCGTATAATTTTAAGTGTCGTGGCTTGTGTATTTAAATGGAGGTGTTCACATATAGGATTACTCTCGTCCACGACTTTTGCCTACTAAAACCCAACGATAAATTAATCGTCACGACATAGTGGGAACGCGGCCTAACAACATTTAAATAACTGCTTACCTGTGATTGGAATATATATAATAAAGTTCTCCTTCTTGTAACTTTTTAACCTAGATCGAAAGAGCCCCTAAATCGCGACAGTTTATGAAATAGCCAACAACCAACCCTATAGGTGTTGAGAGCTTTGATTGATATTGAACGATAACCGTTGCGTCAGTTACAGGTATCATTCCGCGCACAATACGTATGACATCATTTCCGGGCTGGAACATAATTCCGGTATCGAATCCCGATAATACGGGGTTTCGATATGAATATTAAAATCCCCATTTATATATTTCCGTAGTGTCACTTCCAGCTTCAAAGTATTTTGTTATAAACTTAATCTAAAGCTACAAAGTACAACGTGCAGCTAGTATCTACGACATAAAAAGCGTTCAGTCCTTTTTTTCTTTTTTTTTTCGGATGGGAAATCATCAAATGAATCCTCCCGCTCTGGGCGGAGCAGGAGGGAGTGTCAGACTTTTACTGACTAAAACCCATCCATGTTCCTTCATCGCCCTTGGTGTTCCGGAGCCACGATATCTCTTTCGAATAGTCCCGCAGCCCCGGCAGGCTTCGGCCCTTGCCCCCTTCCCTATTGCTGACTCTCTTTGAGGCGCGCGTGGAACACGACCGCGCCGTCGACACGGCCTGTCGTCATGAGACGGACGGACGGCGAGCTAGCCCATAGCTCACCGTCCACAGGCCCGCGCCTAAGGTGGCCGGAAGCCACCACGTGGCACCCGACGCCCGGGGCGTCTCCCGCGGGAGCGTTCAGTCCTGACATAATGACTTATTGTTCTAGCCGAAAAACCAATTTGCACTCTAAGCCTGACCTAGAGCACCAATTCATCCATCAAAATCTATTGGCTGTTTCCTCGCTTCCTTCAGTAACTTGTGCTAGAAGTAATAAAGCTCATACACAAAGGTTTTGTTGAACTAGTGTCAGTATTTAGGTTCTAGGTAGCTCAAGATACAAACAAAACTAAAGGAACAATCTTCATGAGCTATCTTTTCTACTACCGCTGTAGACTACAGAAGGCTTTGTTAACTGAAAATGTAAATTCCGGCTCTTTGCCTATTATCTTTTGTACAAAATCCTTGTGCAAAATGCAAGCAAGAAAACTTGTTATGTTCGTTGCTAACAACTTTTCAGCAGGCGCTTTGTAGTTTTTTTTTAGGTTTTATGCCTGTTACGTGTTTATTGTTGAATACAATTTCATTTGCATATGAATGGTGTTCGTGTTTTATCTTTTAGCAATGTTTCTCTAGAAAGTGAGATATTGGAAGTGTTGAAAACGCATCGTCTGACGTCGACATACTCGCACACTTCAACCAACTTAACTGTGCAGGCGAGAAAACACAGAACTAAATTAAATGTAAGTACCAAGTTTGACATGCATACATTTTTTCTTGACAAGTAGCGCCACCTAACCTCCACACTTAAAGTGGCATACTTTACATAGAAAAATAGTGACGTGAGTTTGCCAGATTTTTAGGGTTCCTTAATCCTGACAAGGAACCCTTATAGTTTCGTCATGTCCATCTGTCTGTCTGTCTGTCCGTGGTTTTGCTAAGAGACTGTCAGTACTACAAAGCTGTAATTTTGTAGAGGTGTGTATATCAATAACGCCGACAAAGTGGTAAAATAATATTTAGGAAAAATATTTTTAAGGGTAGGTCATGTGAAGTGGGGATGAATTTTTTTTTCGTAGCCGCAAGCTTTTCGATTTAATGCTCCATTTAAACTTAAAAACAAATTTTTGCTCCAGTAGGGCGTGCCCCCCACCTCTAAAAGCTAAACTGTTGGCTTGAAAAGTCTGGAAAAATTCATGATGATAGTGCATTTTATGAACTTTAAAGGAAAACTATACAAATTTGCGCGTAACATTTTACGTCAATGAGGTAAATATTTTTACTCAATCGCAAGACGCTAAGTTACTTTATGGTGGACCTGCTTGAGCTGATCATGTAGTTCCTGGTTTGTGGTTTATTCTAAAACAATCCGCACAGTGAACGCTCACAAAACAGACTAGGTATATTACAAAACCTAAGCCCAGTTAATTTCCTCCCTTCTGGAATTCCAACTAGTCGCCCACTCCGCAATGCTCATAGTTTCTAACAATTTCTGCCAAACAAAACTCATTTTGGAAGCTACAGCCTGAAAATTTTCAGCCGACGTAGGATTAATAGTAGAATTTAACACAATAGCGAGATTAATTGTATTCCCAGGTAGAGTGGAGCCGGCGTCGAACTGGCGACCTTCCAAAGTGAGGGTAATTTGTCAAACGTGCCTTCGCTCCGACTAATTATCAAGGTATCGGCGCCTGACATGAGAGCTTGTTACGGGGGATTTGAAATTGGAACGAGTGGCGTATTGGCAGCGTTCCGTTGTAATTTATTTTTCAGAAGTTTTTGGTGCCCAAAATATTGGTTGGTATCTTTTGCAGTCTTGTTTAGGATAACATCTCGGTCTAATGTTGTACGTAGACAGACGTAAATGAGTAAATACACAAACTCATGCCGTTTACCCAAAAGGACAGGGAGAAACTTTAGAACGCCACAAGTGCCACGTTCTTATAAATCTGTCTGCTGAAAATTATTTCAGAAACGGAAAAACATAAGGTCTGTTATGTGATTCTTATTGAGTTAGGTAGGGATAACATTATTTACAAAAGCTTAATTAACGTCTGACCTTTTAAACTTTCTAATTAAAATATCAAATGTAGCTTAGATTATTCTATGACAGAAGCTTACAGACACAAGTTTTTGTTAATACTTTCCTGCCAATACAAACACGTCAAAAGTAACTGTAATCGCATCCAATATCAACATAACACCAATTTCCTTAAATGCAAACGAAGCTATAAAAGTAAGGACATAAGCTGCGGAAATTCCTTTATTTCCTCTTTACAGATTAGTACGGAACTTATCTTCATTCGCCTTTACTTTTTTCTAAAAGAACGAACGCACCGTTTGTATTGGCCTTAACTGGAGCGAATCCAAATTAGCGTAAAGCCGAGCTTCCGAGCTTAAGGTACGTAAAGCTGGTTGCGCATTGGCGACGTGAGAGTCGCATGCGATTCGCATTTCGCTCCTTCGTTTAATCCGAAATAATAGTGGCCAAGAGCGAGTCTAGCTCACACAAGTAGGGTTCCGAAACAAACTACACTTCATAAAAGATGCTTCATAAAGAGCTTGATCTCTGCGACATAATTATGTCACACTGACATTCCTAGGGTTGTCAGGTTTTAAAAAAAATTGTCGATAGAAATTATCGACGGTTCTTTTCTAATGTAACTACTGTAATTACAAACGTTACTAAATTAAACGAATATTTTAATATAGAATACATTTAATCTCTTAGAGGAGTACACCCCAAATCCATATCTGAATCAGTTTCTGAATCGCTAGAACAATCTTGTAAATTTATTATAAACTCTTGTTCGCAAATATTATCAAATCGGATGTCGAAAATATACAAGAAAATTAAAAGATAAATTAATTTTATATTAAGTTTTATTCAAAATATCGATAGTTTATAGTCAGTGGTCACGATGATTCATCGCCCATCACTAATTAGGTCGGTAAGTCCATAAAGTATGACATTGACAGGTACTGTCTGTACCTGTACTATTATGAAATTCAGGACTTCATAGGCGTGTTTTTACTGACAGCTGTCGCAGAGATCAAGCTATCTTTTATAAAGTAAGTATATACGGAAGAGTGTGCAGAACGGTCGATGATCATCATTCTCCTGCCCCTATCCCAATTTATTCTGTTCGACGCAGCATGTCTTCTTCTTCTATACTTCTAATATAACTACTATATTACTCGTCATCTCATCAATCACCTCCTTTCTAGCCATATCATCGCTCACAGAGTCAATCCATCGTTTCTTTGGTCTTCGTCTCCTCTTTAGAACGGAATTGTCGATAGCCTGTCGTAATGACTGTACTGCAAGGATCAGCCCTAAATACACAAAACCAATATATTATGATCTGTGTGCGCACTGTCCAGAGCTAAAGTTAAATGGCAAAATTCAAACTCTTACTTTTCCTAGATCACGAAAAACCCTTTGTGACAGATGGACAAAGAAGTTAGATTAAAAAGGTTCCTATATACATTTATGTTCGGAGCCTTAGAAATAAAAACTGTTTAATTCTACACAAATTCAACGCACATTAACAAAAGAAAGGATCTCGATACTTTCACTAGGGTACGGTACTTGATAAGCTCAAAGAAAAAAAAAACGTTTCCTTTTTTAATAAAATTAACAATTTTATAAAGCCTGTGGGAGTTTTGTGCTAATTGGTATATTAAATATCCCCTGGGCCCATTTCATTGAAGGACCTATGTTTAGACTCTGAAGAACTGCTATGCTAACTATGCTATATAACTTTAATTATGGAAATAATACCAAAGTTTTTACAAAATTGAATAATGTCTACTGTGTCATTTTACATAATCAGCCTACAAAGTTGTCCCTGCCGAGATACAGGCATCCTCTCAGCAGCTGCTATGGGATAAACCACTGGATGAAACCCTCAACCGCTATGAGCTGTCCTTCAATAAAGAGCAAGAAATTAAGTTGATTAACAAATTAAAACATGTCCGGCATTGTCATCATCATCAACATTGTCCTGTCTTTATCCCAACTTGTTTTGGGTCGGGACAGCATCTCTTCATCTTCCATTCTTCTAATTGGTCATCGTAGTCAAGAATTCTTCTTTGTCGCGTCGAAGATACCCCTCCTCAAGTTAAATGAGCTTCGATCAAAGGAAGAGGCCCCTCAAGGTGTACGAGAACTTGCACAGGGAGAAGGCAGAAGGTGGGACATCATTTGTGATGTGGTTCTGCAGTCATACTTGCAGACAAGTGTTATGTGTGGTGCCATTGGGTTTTCCATTTGAAATTTCTCAGAGAGCCCGGAGTTTTAAAAGTCAGCGTTATGATACCTCCGTGCCTCGGTAAGTACGTTAAGCCTGATCTCTCTCTGGTCGTGCCGGATTGCCGTCCTATCGGCCTATAAGAGTAAAGGAACAGAGAATGCACCTGTGTCTGCGCACACACTCTGTGCACTAGAATATATAATGCGCCGTGACCGAAAACGGTTAGGATTAAATATAATTGTAGTATTTTAATCGCAATAAAGTTTTGCAATAAATTGCACGAGTGTGAATCAGTCCTTACGGTTCGCTACAAATGCTACAATTGGTGGAATAACGTCAAATTCTCAGCGACACTATCGCCGTTTGTCTGTTTATCTCGCTACTATTGGCTTTTATGTTACTTTGCTGATAAGCTTCACATTACTACGCGAAATAACCATATAAGTAAAATGTTTTTGCTGGAAGTATTACTTAAACCCTTGGGGCGGCTGATAGAATGTATTTTTCTTTTCAAATTCGGCTTGAATAAATAATATTATTAAAATAGAATAAAAAGTAGAGTATAGTTTTTAAAACTGTGGCTTAGAATGGAGTTTAAACGGACCTTTCACGAAACTGTCAACCAAGCATTCTGTACAGTGCTCTCCAAGAGTAAGTATAAATACTCACCTCAGACGTTACGTCGCATTATCGTCCGAAATCCTAGTTTCAAATGTTTAGGCATGAATGGTTAAGGTTCGCTTAAGCCAATATTTTTGCAGATTTAATTTAAAAGTCCTAGTAATCGACTAAATCGAATTTGAAAAATATTGACATTTGACAGACATACCGACTTCAACTAACTTTTGGCGACTGAAATTCATGTGTCATGTGTGTGTGTGTGTGTGTGTGTGGCATGTGTTCAAGTAAAAACTAGATATCATTTTTTTTTAAAACCTTTGTGCCGGATATCGTACCAACAAGGATACAGACATAAACACATCTCCATATTAATAATATGCAAGTACCTACGTAAGTACATACATTGCTTATAACTTTTTTTGCAAATATTAATCTCATAACACTATGTGCTCGTAAATTCGCTATAAACGTGTGTCTAATTAGAATTTTACGGTTCAATCTGAGCGTCCGCGTCGTTAAGAATAATTGGTAGTACATCACTTTCTGCTGTTGTACGTTTTATTATAGAGCTGTTCTTCGTATGTTATTAATCTTGTTTATTGCAACGTAAGTATTAGTAGATATGCTTTGTTTTCGTTTATTTTTTCATTGGTGAGTGGCACGTGGATAGGGAAAGAATGAGTCTAAAGTTGTACAAAAATCAATTCGGCGCATGGCCCAAGTCGAAACGAATGCCACCATCTTGTTTATTTTCAGACATATTTCTTAAAGTAAGCCTTTTCCAGACGAAGTTAGGGTTCATTTCCAGTCTAAACCGCCGTTTCTGCTAAATACCAGTATTCTACAAAGAGCATCTTTTCTTGACTTGAATGTGCCCTGGCGGTTGTGAGTATGTCATGCTCATTCAAATGTCTCGCTGATGGTGTCGCATGTGTCGGATCATTTAGTTCCCTTCAAAATGGTTGAGTTCAATGGTGCTGATCCATGCGTCATGTTCGTGAACGGGCGCTATCAGTTGTGACTGGTTGAATTGTATTTTCTTTTTTTGTTTGTTTTTACTATGGACGTCTATGGATTAACGTGCACATCTTCCTACATTGTTCTCACATAATATACCATCTCAACATGAATGATGCAACCAAGATTTTGTAACAGTATTTTGATTTAAAAGAATCTCCATGGAGTTTTTTGCCCGTTCTTCTCCATAGAGATCAACGCTAGGGAAAGAGCAACTACAGTACTTTCACAGTTTTTATGGTTTGTGACTGGGACTGTAGCTACATTTAATTTTCATCTTTGTTTCGACAATTCAAAAGTGCCTGTAACAGGCCTACTTGAAATAAATGCTTTAATTCTTTTTTGCATCTACCTTCAGATCAGAAATCTTTCGGTTAGACTTTGGGGTTTCTGACTATACCCGTAACGACTGCAAAGGAAAATTATCAAAGAGTGCATGCATTTACTAAATCGTGTTCAGAGCATTAGACTTTGATAAAAATCAAAAATTACTTGCATTATTGTAAACGAGAAGGTAAACAAGTACCTAATCAATCGTTTTGTTCCTTGAAAATTGACTTGACACGAACCTATTAAGCAGCTCTAAGAAAACATTCCTTTTCCAACAAATTTCCATAATCAAGATAAACACTGGGTTCTCATAATTTCTCGTGGAAAGCAACACTCGCACTCAAATAACATAATTTTCTAAACGGTGCCTGGAATATTGAAACAAATCGTGCAGTTGAGACGTGCAATGTGCATCATTAAACTACAGTTACACTAAATTACTAACTGAACAACAAATTTATTAGTATGGCCATGAAAACTGTAAATAAGAGATATATTATGAGAATTCATATTTATATAGACTCATTCCTTTTTCCTTTGGGGGTAAACAGAAACCTCAGAACCACTTGCTACGATCCTTACATACTCCTTTTGGACATACACGCGCGCCGCTTGCGAGTACTACGCACCTGACCTTTCTGAAGAACATCACCAACCACCACCATCACCACCATCAGCAGCTAAAGATGGTGAAGCAGATAAAGATGGACCATAGAAAGCACACGATGGAAAGGTCTACAGGGAAAGAGGAATGAGGCAGACCTATGAGACGGTGGGCTGATGACATTATCCAGGTGTCAGGAAACAACTGGACAAATACAGGCAAGGACAGGGATTTGTGGAAACAGCTGGAGGAGGCCTTTACCCTAAAAGGGGTCCATATTTCAATGGAGGAAGACTAACCTTACTAACAATATACAATAAGTAAATTTATTAATACCCTACTAACAACATGTAATAGATCATAGAAATATGGAATAAATGGCTTTTTTATTTATTATGTCCTTCTAGGGCGTCCTCTCTCGGCTTTGCCACTCACATAGTCACATCTGCCTTTTTACCTTTTGTTAGTCGCCTTTCACTCATCGTCTAGAAATAGTTGGGTTCAAAAAATGTTCTTATGACGTGTTTGTTTTCAGATGTCCAAATGCCACGAGCCTAAGTAAACGCTCAAGGAGCAAACATGTGGGTAATTTTCAAACAGATTTCCTTCCCCGCGTTTACCTGGGCATCCCACTGCCATCTCCACTCAGTGTTGGCAATTACGGAGGCGGAAATACCATTCTACATGTTTTTTTTTTGCGTTAACGGCATTGACAGATTGAAGGTAAACATTTGTGAAAATTTTCCATAAAATTGTATAGAAAAATAAAGAAGGTGGCCAGGCACAGAAAGATCTAGTACAACTACATAAAAAGTGTTTCATTACACCATATAGGCCTGCATTTGACCGCAACTCGCCTCATGTAGAGCGGTGAAGAAGTCGGTTCACTCGAACTTTGAAGGTATAAGTGCAAAGATCCCAAAAATTTAATTCCTTTTAGTGTCAAAATATCTACCTACTTCCTACCTTGCTGTCCTAGTCTTGCCGTGGTGTTTCCATCATATTACAACAATATTTGTTAGCGTTACAGAATCCTGCTTGTAAAAAACATTTAACAATACCTGATTTGTCAATTCACAACATTAAAAAGAACTTATAGCAGTAATGAGGTCAGCGGGCCTACCATGATGTCTTAAAGCAGGATCGTTTTAATTGCGTGCGAGTGAGGGAAAGAAACGGAGCTATAGAGGACGTCTAGCGCCATCTCTTTCCCTCATTCGCACGCAATTAAAACGATCCTGCTTTAAGACGTCATGGTAGGCCCGGTTCATGAAAATTAAAGACGAAAGATGGGCAAAAGAGGTAAGAAGAAAGAAAGAAAAAATCTTTATTCAGCGCACTGACATAACGTGCATACAAAATTTGAAAACAGAAACAACAAACATAAAACATTCAGAATATAATAACAAAACGGAACATAAACAAAAAATACATTAAAAAAAAAAAGTTGACAGCTTGCACGTCGTGCGACAAATAGGTTACCTACTCAGCATGATGCTGTACTATGGGGGGCCCACAGCACAGCGCTGGTTTTCAGTGGTCACCCGTAGGTATGAGAATGTTACCCCAGGGAAGCAAAGCGGAGAAGACGTAGGCCCTTTCAAAGATTGAAGAAGACTTAATAGATACTGCGGAAGAGACATGTTGAAGAAAAACTCTCGACCGTGAGTTATGGAAAGGAAATAATTCTGATGTTTAAATTGTAAAACAGTGTTAAAGATTACTGATAAAGGCTATTTGAAACGGTGTCGCCTAGTGTAAATGTAATACAAAAAGACGTTAATATTACAGTGGTAACCCGACCGCGTTACTTGGTATTTGTCATAGCGAGCAAGGAAGGAAAAAGATACGTAACGTGGGTTTAATGCCATTTCAACATCTGGAAAGGCTACCACTTATAATCCTAGGGGATCCGATCGGGCTTAGCGCAAGGTAAGGTAACACCCTTTACGCGATGGCATTTATATTTGGACTGTGTGGGTAGAGGGACATTACCATGGATGGAATTATTTGTCGGTTAATCTACAAGGAAATGCCTATTTATATTTTATTCAATAGAGTAAAAATATCCCAACTATTTGAGGTTTTCGCTTTTTAACTTTTGTTCGATCCCCATGGTTTCCTTTAGGAATTTCTCAGAACCCGAGGACTGGATTTGTGCCCAGTTAATATGATCATTGATATTTATTCTATACGTATAAATTGATCAATATTGTTTGTACAAAAACTAGGTCATTTTACAAAAAAAAAAAACATTTATTTGCACAAAATAAGGTACAGAAGGTTGGTAGAATGTATGAAATTGTTCTCTTATTCTGCCTTTAATTTCGGCGTATATTGATATTTTTGTGTTTCTTATCCGACTACTCCTAATAAACTATAACAAACGCAGATACCACAGTCTGTTTTCTAAAAGTCTAGACATAATCTTGGCCAATTCACGTGAGAAATATGCAGATTATAAGTGTTTGAGATGGTATTTGAGTTGACCCCTATTTTGTCGGACTCAAAACAGAACTCGCAAAATGTGGGTTTTTCTAGACCTTCGATGCACGAAGGTGCAATATCTCCTTAAAGCTGATATGAAGTTGTAAAAATTTCAATTTTGGCGCGATCTTAGTGGCCCAACAGACGGCACAGGCCCCCTAATAGTAGTAACGTGAAACATTTTACGTTGTGTAGTCTATGCCCCAAGGTTATTGCACCCACCTGTTTCAGACACGATTGAAACATTTTCTATAATGGCACCCGCAGAGCTTAGCGTTATTTCTGTTTGAAGATAATATGCAAAAATACGTGTGAAATTGAGTTGTTCGCGTTTATGTCGTGGAATGCTGTTTGTTGGCAATTGGCATTTAAATTTTATTATATTAAATTTAGTTGACACTTAATTAACATTTAACAATTTACACTTAATTCTCATTACGTTTACCTACATGGAATGGACATGATTGTGTTTCTTAAGCTTTTTATAGTTGGACCTAGAAACAGTAATTTAATTGACATGTATTCCTCAGTTGATTTACGTAAAATATAGAAATGGTTGTGTGAGTGCTTTTTATGGTTTGACTTTATGTGCTCTTTATGCTTTTGATTCATCTCATAGTAATATTTTTTCACATATTTTTGTTTGCTTTGTATTTGATTCTGTTATGATTTGTTATCAGTTAAATTAATACCCGTGGCGCGAATTAACCTTTTTAGAAATGGGTAAAATAGATACTTAAATACAGATACGAAAAAAAGCAACTAAAACGGCTGCAAATCTGATTTAATTATTATTGTTCTTTACCACCTCGTTGGTCTAGTGGCCGCAAGCGTGGCTGCTGGGCACGAGGTCCTGGGTTCGATTCCCAGGTCGGGCAAAAGTGTTATTGGGTTTTTCCATCAGGAATTTTCTCAGTTGCAGTCACGGAGTTTGGATATGTGCCGGGTTGCTGGCAATAGGCTCGCCTTCTATTACATGGAGCTTTTACATAACTGGCGAGATGTAGATGTTCGGTCGACCAAGCTATTTGGTTTACATTTCAACATGCAAATTGCATTATAAAATGTAAGCCAAATAGCTCGGTCGACCGTACTATAAGTTACACTCTTAGGGCGAAGTTCACCGAAACGATAACGGTCTGATTATCTAAAAACAGCTGTTTAAAACACATTTTTTCATGTTCACCAAAGCTAATCAACCGATTAAACACGCTAATCAACTGATTTCTCTAACCGAGGTGGGAGAGGTTGTTTGAAGTCCCGGTAAGTACTTAGTTAATCGGTGTATTTTGACGTTGGTATATTGCAAATATAACAAATTAAGGTAACATCCAGATATTATTGTGAGAATTTAACATGCAGTCTGCTTTGAATTATATTTTGGAAGAAGATGATGTTTTGGACGAGTTGAAACCGCTGAAAGATTTTTGCGAACTCCTCGTTTGTATTCCACCAGACGACACTACTTCACCGAGTTCGGTGTGTTTGTTTTCAATTACGCCTTAGTTTAGCACTAAATTAGTGACAATATATTTTTTTTGTTATGCGTAAAATTAGCAATGCGCTTCTTATCCATTGTATTTAATTTAAAAACTATTTCAAACGAACAAAACTTCAAACACAACAGAAAATTTGATGGTTATAAAGAACTGTCATCTCAGGTATAATGCAACCATTTTAAGATGTTTCGCATTTGTACGGTTTTTTACATGTTGAGTGAACACCAAAATTTCCTTCTCATGTTTAAAAAACTGTTTTACGTTTAGCGGGCCGATTACGAAACAGTCGGTTATTTTACTGTTGGTGAACATAGCCCTTACTCTACCTAACCCTTCGGAGATTACAGGCGTAATGTTATGCATGTAGGAATGTGTTCTTAAGCAGGTATCCAGTCCATGGCAAGAGTCTCATCCTCCATTACATGGTATTCAAACATAGGTTTCAGCCGAAATATGGATAAACTAAAGGTTACACCTCTGCCTAAATCTTGAGACCTACAGGCGTGATGTTACGTTATATTCTAAAGGACCTTTTCAAAACACATTCTCAGAATAACATGTCGTCCTTGCATCTTTTATAACACGTTATAGAAATACATGGAAATAGCCCCAGACAGAAAGGTTAATGTAATCGTTGAGCACAGCCAACAGCCCGTGGGAGTCACTTCCGGTATGCACCTGCGACACATTATAGGGCACTTCCGGGCAGACGCAGGGTAAAGCACGGGTATATCCGGTGGGAAATATACTAGAAATATTATTAGTCTGCTCTGCAATATTTATGTTCCAATTCATACAAGTTTAAGTATGTTTTCCTTTACAGGGATCTTTAAGTATTGGAGAACAGACAGTTTTGAGTATGAATGTGGCTGGCTTTATGAGTAGGAGAAGAACAATGAAACGATGGATGGACTGTGTGAAAGATTATATGGCTAGAATATATGGCACACAGATACTTTATTAACCTGGATTAACTCAGCGCGGGCGTAGCCGCGTACCCGATTCATTGTGCCCAGTGTCATTGTGATAAATTGTAATTTCCAATGCAGTGTACCGTATGTTATCATTATGTCACAGTCAATACTATTAATCAGTCAGAACTACTTTTGACCGGTGAAAACTAGTCAAAACTACTTTTAACCGGTGAAAACTATTTAACAATAACTAACATTTACATAAAAACTTAGTTTTTTTTTTACCCTTTGAAAAACATCAAGTAATTCTAGGACACCAGTTAAAAGTAGTTTTGACCGATTAACAGTTTTGAATGTAACAATTACACGAAACCGTCTTCGGCCCACATAATTTCCATGTCTTACGGAATAAATCTTGACCATCCGACATAATTATACAATTATAAGCCATCAATCCTGTTGAAATCTGTTCTAGAAATGTGAAACACATTGGAAACGATTGGTCACGTTTCTTGGCCCTCAGATGATCACTGGACTCAAACAAAGACCCATATCATAAGTTATTAACGCAGCGAAATCTCTCGAGAACAGAAAAGTTGTTACTAGCCAATAACTAAAAAGAAAATCATAAGCTTTTTCTATTGTTCGTCGTTCTAAATAAGCTCCTTATAAGTAGACGCCGACGATATAAATAAAAAACATTTCTGTTATAGTAGAAGCTTGAGCTAGTATTATTTACACTAAGGACCCGATCACGGCCTCGTGTGATGCGGCTTGCGACGCGAATTGTGTCAAATGACACACGCGCGCGTCTCTTTGTTTGGACCAAGATCCCATGAACGCTAGACCTACGTCTTTAATAAACGCTGAAACTTTTTCTGTGAAAGTACCTCTTGGAAATCTATCTGACCGACTAATTCGTTTTTTTTGTCATCTACCCTATTGTAATTGAACTTACGCTATTTAGCAACTTTTTGGCAAACCTTTGTTACCTAATATGCAATTGTTCTTACCTATTGTAAGGTACGTCACGGGATCTCCCTATGTTTCCTTCGCGTGAGTTCCGTCGCATAACCCACGTCGCGTCGTACCGCAGCAAGTCTTGTTGTGCTTGTGGTGACTCGTGCCATACACTAAAAGACTAAAGGACTTCCGTCATTTGTTTTTTTACAGTCGTGGTTTTTCTAGACGCGTGTTTAGCTCGTGGCCATGCATTAGGTTCTAATGTAACTAAACTTAATGCCTAGTTGTGCCAAATATGTATTTTTTTTTCATACAATAGCAACTCGTACAGTAATTCCTGTTATTTCTTTTGTTACTTCAATGGCAGTCCACTTTCTAGTGCTTATTCTTGAACATAATGATGGAAACAAATGGCGAGGTCAGTCAGTGAATGTCAGGAGCGACGTTATTCTTTATTCCTACCTTTATATCTTCAGCGGGGACACTATTAGACCCTAACAATATAGTTTTGGGGGTTACGTAGATGTGTAAAAAGGTAAAGGCGGTAAAATTAAAAAAAAAACACACAGTTACCTTCGCATTATGCCTAACTATTGCAGCAATGGTGGTATATTTGTCAATGATCAGATTGCGGATTCAGTCTTTCAGTACTTTTCTAATAACAAGTTCTGTGTGGTCGGGATAACTTTTGACTAACGAGCTAAAATAACTGCAATTCATCAATAACTTTAGTCAAAAGAACATTGTAAGCCTGCGCGAACATTTCAACGGGTTGTCAATTCTCTTGGACTGGGTCCTTGGTCTTCAATTCACTGTGTCAATAATGTTGAGTCCAGAAAAAATACCATCTTTTAATTTTATGATACCTACTGTTACTTGGTCGATTAAAATATTGGTATTTCAAGCAGTGTGGGCATCCATATTTCTACCCATCTTGGTACTAAATGAAAGTTTAAAGAGGAGGCAAATAAGTTTTATCTACGAAAGTTCATTCGACACGCAGACTGCCAAAACAGCTAATTCGCTAAGCTCCTTTATACCAACATTATCATAGAAATATACAATCTTTTTGCTCGCTAATTATGTATTTCTATCGTCTTGACGATTATATTTAATTGTTTTAGGGTACTTGGAACTCTCTTGCGCCCTTTTGCGTCTCTCTAAGAATTTCAATTGGTACCTAAATGACGCCTTTTTACTTTAGTGCGCACTTGAGGTTATATTGTTCAAGCTGAAAATAACTTTTGATTATCTTCATTATGTCGTCTAAAAGTGAAATTATAGGGTTGTATTTTTGAGCTTCGAAAAGGGTTGGAAGACATGACTCAAAAAGAGGCCTATAATAGTTGCGATCGCTTTCAAAACGTTTAGCATTTTAGGAGCAAGGATTGACAAACTTTTGGATGGCTTAGGGTATGTCAGTCTCCGGACTAATCCACACTAGATTTTTGACTTTTCCAATATTAGATATACTGAGTTCTGGGCTCAATTCCCTGGTCGAGCAGAGTGTTGTTGGGTTTTTCCTTCAAGAATTTTTTAGTCGCACAAACCCACGCTTCAGGGAGTTGGGATTTTCATTCGATTGATATCAAAAGGGTCGCCCCTGATTACATGGGATTTAAACTTAACTGGCAAACTGTGGGTCTTCTAGTTGTAAATGTACACCTCTGCCTAACCTTTCGCGGGGAAAGCAGGAGTGTTATAAAGCGTTTTATATTAGAGAACTACGTTAAATTCTTCTTCATCACTTTTAGTACGTCCAAATCGTCTTAGCTCCATGTTAATCCTCAACCGTCATGGTGACGGACTCATAACGAGGGAGCGACCTTTGCGCGACATTTGCACAAGAAACTGGGCAGCTAGCCTTCAAGGTATGGTGGTAGTGACCTTAAGGGGGAAGTGAGGACACTGATATTTAGTGGTGTGGTCTTTAAGGACATTAGAACTCTATATACTTAGCTTCCATTACTTGACCTTAGAATTGTGTGTATTTTTTTTATCGTACAAACATAAACTCAAACCTTTTCGCCGTGAGAGTAGGCAGAACCCACAGAACGCCACCTGCATACTCCTTTTGCCTCGTCCACGTTCATCATGTTTATTTATTTAAAGTTACATATTTCAGTCTTACCAAGGGGTGTTGTGTTGCCTAGTATCCGGTTTGTGGAGATCAGATACTAGACAATCGTTCCATTTATAATAGTGATGTGCATCGACATCCATCACATCTACATACAGACGCTAATGATAGGTACTGATAACTTTTTACATAATGATATCAATGACTATCTTGATTGCATTTTGATGGGAAAAGTTTATGCAATGTAATCAACTTGCCTTTCTCTTAACCTTTGATCCTACAAAGTTATAAGCCAATCAAAACCTGTTATAACACTTTTTATCGAAGGAATAGCTTTGATTGAGCTTATCTGAAGCATATGATATTACGAATTATCGATAAAAACTCAACTACGCAATTCGCACATCGAACTTATTCACATCCAAATATAGAGCACTCACAACATATTTCTGTCAACCCTACTTTACCTACTTATAAAAATACCCTCCAACCTCTCAATAAAGCCAGTGTCACAAAAGGAACGACATCCATATGTTGTAATATCCGTATATCCGGGGTGAATTCGGTTCCGGATATTAACGCGTCATCGAACACCCCCGCTGATCCGGTTCTCTGATTGGCGCATTGGGATAATCTTACAGGGGAATAATACTATCAGAATCGAGATAGGTGAAATTCGAAGAAGTGTGAAATGGTAATATTTATTGGCTTATTAAGCTGGCCATAGACGATAGGTTAGGCATGACAGTTTTAAATGTGCATGCAAAACCGACTTCCATAGAAGACACAAACGTTACTGCAAGCCTGTGGGTTGACTCATTTGCAAGCGTGGCATCACCGGCAACACACGATCATATGGTTGCTGTACATTACTTTTTATTAAAATAGAAATCATATAAGAATTGTGCATGCAACCTGCAAAACGCGCTCGATTATGCCTGCGCAGTCGTACCGCGCAGACATAACGAAGCGGAAATATATCTATTTCGATATAGATTGCACGTACAGGCAAGAATAACCGTACGGTTTTCTCCTACACACATCCATGCATGCTTGTACAGTTTGACTGCACAGGCAAAACTGCACATGCATAACCTATCGTCTATGGCTGGCTTTATTCTGGGGGTGAAACTGGAAAAAACTGTAAACTGGAAGTATAGGGAATAAACCCTGAGAGGCGCAGCAATTTCCATATTATATATGCTAATATAACAAAGGAAAGCAGTAGGTATATGTTGTAAGGGAAAGAAGAATCTGGATATTTTTCTAGCAGTTCATTGTACCTTACATTGTTCAAATAATGACCAAAGACGAAAACGTTACAACAAGCAAGCAATTTCGAAGATAAATAATCAATTCACGCGTTTTTTTTCCTTTAGGTGTTTAGCTGACACTTAAGAAAATTACGACCACAGGACCCTTATATCGTACCGTATTTGGTAATGTAATTACCTTATAACTTATTGAAACATCACATGGCAAAATATATTGGAACTTACTCTAATATAGGAACTAACTCTAATTTTATAAAATAACTAACTCTACCAGACTTCAATAAAAACAGGCAATCTAGTAGTGATCCAATATATCGGTACCTACATACTTACATACATACGTCGGGCCGCGGCCCCGTCTACGGTACCTCAGCACAAAGCGATTCATATCCAAACGAAACAATACTACAACAAGAGAGCATAAATGGAAACTTTTTGATTGAATTCAACAAACTTATTACCCTTGGGACTGTGGCTAGGAGAGGTACAGAAGTAAACAGGATTTATACATGCATACTTACTTACGCCTTTTTTCCCATGGGGGTAAGCAGAAACTTCAGAACGCCACCTGCTACGCTTCTTACATTACTTTTGCTTCGTCCATCTTCATAAATCGAGTCATACATGCACACCAGTTGCGAGTATCTAAATTTTCTGAGGGACTTCATTGATAACTCCATAAGTAACTTTCCTTTATGGTGATGTCTTTCAGACATGTCTTAGTGTTTTTGTCTTCTCCCGACGCTTTCACTCACGTCTGCTTGCTGTTAAAGTTTGTCATCTTTCATAGTTTAATTCATACTCTCAACATTACCAGGCCATCTATCTGACGGATTTAATCATTATTTTGCATGCTATTTAAATATTGAAGAGCTTGTGTCTAAATAATAACAGGCGGTCGGATCGTTATTCAGGTTAAGCCGTGCTTGCCTAGGTTGGTCTGTGGATGGGTGACCACCCATTACATACCGAGTTACTTCCGTGTCTCGGAAAGAACATTAACCGTTCGTCCGGCTGTCAGTTGCAGTTCTTTGACAGTAGTGAGTGGCCCGAAAGTCTGACCACTAATCTTACCAAAGGGTATTGTATTATCAATATCTATAAGATCAGACAAGCAGTCGCTTCATGTAAAATTGTAGTATACAGGTGCACCCGGTTAGACTGGAAGCCGACCCCAACATAGTTTCAAAAGGCTAGGCAGTTGATGATGCCATTTCAATTTTTATGAGGTTGGGGTAGCATAATATCATCTTCCATAGCTTAGTACCTACCCGATGATCAGTCTTCACCCCCTTTCTCGACCCATCATCTTTCGTTCATTTCATCATCGCCGTTTACTTTATTTAGTCTTCCCCGCGTATCGTAATTGTACAGTACAGCCATGGAACTATGTAGGTATTTCCGTCGCCTAAAATCAAAATATTTACATTCAGAAACTACTAGAAACATTGAGTATTTAAACACAGTTCAGGAAAATTTCTCAGTTACACCGTTTGCACTTACTAGTGTGTGGGTGTTTACAAAACATATCAAACTAGGTATCTATTATTACATTCACATGAAGTGTGTTTTGTCTAACAACCAAGGAACTAAAACCAATAGTCTCACACACACGTAGCTCTCGCAACCGGCCACCAAGTAACCAAGCGTCCCTGTTGAACTCCGATTTAAAAGTACAGTAAGTGCTGGTGAAATTAATTCGTCATTTTCCATAGCAAAATAGTGAGTGTAAACGGACCCTTCACGAAGCCGTCAATCTAGCATTTTATACATCAAACTAAGTAACTCTACGCAAAAATTATTACTGGGAAACGAAAACATTGTGCTGATGGACGCATTTAATAGTAACGGGTTATGGAGGTATTTAAAGTAAACTTGTGACCTTAAAAACTAGCACTTATTTTAAAAAATCTTGTGAAATCTTGAAAAAGTTGACCTCCAATATCTTCGTAACTAATAGGTTCCCAGGTATGGTCAGAACAAAAAAAATATCGCAATGACGGGGAGGATAAGTGCCTTTCGGCTTCGTAAAGGGTCTATTTACACGCTTTATGTTTTAGTACGCAAAAAAAAAATCTGTGTTCTGCCAACCTTACAAATCATATTCAACAAAAATTTTCTTAATCTAATATTTCTAATATTCCAGATCATCGGCTGTCAATGATCATTAAATGACAGCTTAACGTGCTTTCGGAGGAAACTCTTTGTTATTTTGTATATTTTAATTTTATGTTATAACTCTTTTAGTTCTAATTTTAGTTACTGTAATTATTTTTTTTAGAAATACAACCGTTGTAATTAAATAAATAAACTCGCTATGATAGACGGTCACCTATCCACAGATCAACCTCGGCCAACGCAGCTCAACCTTGAAGATCGACTTATGTTGATCGACGGATGTTATTATTTAGACACAAAATCCTCATATGACTTAAGATATATACGGTCTACCTATAATACCTAGGTCTACAACGCACACAGCTTTCATCTCAGCTCATAATATTGTCGGTACCAATCGGAGAGCACTTTCACTGTATTTACTTTCACGTCCAACTGTACTGGCGCACACAAAAGTGTTTGTGTGTGTACTTATTTGAGTACCCTCGCTTGTGTACCTAGTCCTGTGTTTCGTTTAATTAGTTCTGTGTATGAAGCAAATTCTGGATATTTTGTTTGTGTGGTGTAGTATGCTTTTGTAAAATATTCCATTGAAAAAATAACATCATCGTGTGTGTTTGTGTTTTGTACATACAATGTACAATAAACCATGCCTAAAGTCTTCTTTAAAAAAAAAATGTTAACGGCGAACCGTTAACATTTTTTTAATTGTTTCATTGCGTCATTTTGATTCATCATCATCAGCCCGGAATCACCCACTGTTGGGTATAGGCTTCCCCTTTCTTCCGCCACACTTCCCGGTTCTGTGCGACCCTGATCCAGATGTTTCCCGTCATTTTGATTATTACAAATTGTTTTGGGTTTTTTATGCAAAAACGAAGTCAATTTTTTCATTCCTAATCTCGTTAACAATATTAGAAACAGAACAATAAAAAAAAGTTTAACCTCATGCGTGTGCTGATCGAGACCATGCATTCTGCTACGAAATATTTTACCAAGACAATTGAATTCATGTAGTAAAATATATTAATACTTTTGTACTCGTCTGTATGTGTTTATAGCTTGCGTTTATTGCCTTTTTCACGAAAACATTTAAACACCGATCGAAAGTTAAAATCTTTATTTTAGTTATTGTAAAACACGAACACATCTTTTTTTAATAACCATAATTGATTTTATATAAAAAAGTATACTTAAATAAATAATAGGGAGAAGAAGACATGCTGCTCCGTCCCCAAATAGATTGGGATAAGGGCAGGAGAATGATGATTAAAGACTGCCTAGTAGGACAAGACCTGCTGCTGCCCTGGCGTGGATTCCCAGGTCAGGCAAAGTGTAATTGGGTTTTTCCGTCAGGAATTTTTCAATAGCAGCATAAGTATTTTTTTTACATAGGCAGATAGTCTAGATTTGTACCTAGTTGATGGCAATTGGCTCGCCCTCTCTAACAATGGAGCCTAAACTTACTTGGATCACAGGTACGAAGTAAACCAGTATCATAGTTAGTCCAAATATGCTAATTTGGAAATAAATACTATTTTACTCTCTATATATTAAGGAACCAACAACTTCAGTAAAAATGTAATCCTCACATGCGAGGCAACACCAACATTAAGCAACATCGATACATTACAAAACAAGCTTATCCGATAACAGTTTTGCAATCAAAACAGTCATACTTACTTAGTTCCCAAAGGTAAGCAGACAATCGCCTCGATTAATCGCACGCTTGCTTTGTCTTGTCTCAGATCACTCTCGTATTTCACACTGAATGTTTCTAGAACTAACCTCGACTACTCGCAATCATTCAATTACTTCCCCCCATAAAGGGGAGATCGGGGATATAAATAAAATGGAACACTGTCAGTTGGTGGGACATTATTCAATCAAATAAAGTGGAGGGGAGACGCTCGGTGACTTGACTTTAGTTACCCTAATGGTGAACCTCTTGGCACTGGCGCGGCGCACCGGTGAGCGTTGAGTAAGATTGTGGCAATCAATGAGAGACAGGTTGAACGGTCATCTTAATGAGACGAGGTTTCTGTAAAATGGGGCCGTAAGGGCTACTTTCCTTTTTTTTCTAAACAAAACTATTTCAGGACATACTTAAATCTGGTTGTGGGATGATTTGGTGATTTAATTCATGGAGTTTATTTAGCATTTATACCTAACACAAACCACTCTATATCTTCTAGGACCACCGCTATAGGTTTGTCAACACACAAACACATAGTTACACAACATACTACAAATTAAGTTTTGAAGTGATGGTTTTGTTAGTAGATGGTCCATGAGAGAAATTCAGCGCACCACGCACTTTTAGCAAGAAGAATTTTAATAGTAAGTACCTACTGCCGTTTTTAGTCTCTCTTTAAACAATGAAAAATCACATAATACTTAAAATATTTATAGTGGAAAATAATGCTGCTTACTAAAAAATAAAGAAACAAATCCTTAATGACCATCCGTACGACTCAGTTTGCGCAGATATGTAAATAATAAATTATACAGACCGTGAATTATAGGTAGGCACATTAATCAAGGCCAGTTTTAATTAACGCAATTTTAACTAATGTAAACATTTCTCTGAGAGTTTTATAAAACAAAGACTCATAGGCCGTATCTGTAAAAGTTCCTTAGCACGTGCTTTAGTTTAGACATATTCCTGCCTCACCTGTAGTGCGAAAGAGACTGAAATAATGCTTAACCAAAATACGCGAAAAGTAACTTTTGTATATTTTGGATTCTGTTTTGATTTCTGTTCTGTTTTGTGTTTTTTTCTGTTATGTTTTCTGGAATCTAGAGCATCTGCTCACTTCTGTTTTCAAGGTCGCTAAAGTGTTTGTTTTAGTCAGGAAAGATTTAAGGCACATGAACGCGCGGCGGGTCACCAATGCGTTGGACCGACCAAGTCAAAACTGCACTCAACGGTCCACTCCACGAATGCACAAGAAAAGCCGTAGTGCGGGAGGAATGGCGATGGATTGTGAAGCTTGCCACCACCCCTGATGTGACGACCACGATCACTCTGCCAAGAGTGACGACGAAGAAGAAGAAAATGTTTGTTCCAATTTGTGGTATGACTGATCTCCACTATCTGTATCCTGGGTGCTTCAACTACATTCTTTGACTCTGTGGTATACATCGCTTTGAAATATACCAAGCTATTCTTTAATTCAGAGTGAAATTTAGCGTTTTTTTTATTTTTGTTTTCAATATAGAGAAGAAAATAACAATTCCCATATTCGTTTGTATGGTTATATTGAGACGCCCTACGTACCCTACGAAGTGCCCTACATTTAACCACAATGACTTAACCAAACCGCCGTCAATCGACAACTGGCATGCAACAACTCTCAATCTCATTGCCGAACACCAGCGGTTACAAACGTTCTAATTATGTAGTAGAACCACATTAATATAACTGCCATATTGCATGCTTTCCGGCGACAACTCAACAGCAATAAAATGGTAGGTAAGGTAACAGGTGAAATTACAATAATTACATAACAACAAGTTTGAAAGGTTCCTCTTTGCCCCGACCTCCCCTAAGTCCCTGCCGACCTGTTGCGTATGTTTGTTTACAATATTACGCGAAACCGGTCGAACAGTCTCGAATACACCTTACATATACTTACACATACGACATCACTTAAAAATCAACCTTAAAATAATCAGACAAAGTTGAATGGCGTATGAAAACCTATGTAGAGTTACGACGTTCAATGACATAAAATTGCTCAACTATTCCAGAAAGCGGATAGACGTTTGTCCTTAATGATTTTCAAACGAGTTTGAGTCTTATCAAGTAGAAGTGAAAGTTGGATTTAGAAATATAGATATATTGATATAGGGTGCAATGACGAAAACCTGTAATGTGTTCACGCAACGGTAGCGTCGGCAAGCAAAATGTACCGGTTTGATGAGGTTCTATATTTTGTTACGGTATTGTTGTATGCAGTGACAATAACGTAGAATACACAAAACATCACACCTGTAATCTTCGAAGGGTTAGGCAGATAAGTTTAACTCACATTTGGCCAGTTATGTTTAAGTCCCTCAATAATCAAGAAAATAAAAAATACAGAATACAAGTTATGCATATTTAGAGTCTTGCACATCAAATATATTATGGCATCGAAAAATATACATACATTATATAATAACAATAAAGTAATTAGTCATGGCTGCACTAATTTTGCTCTGACGAAGAGATCACTTTTGGTGACAAACTTAACGTGAAAACCCCTCAGAGTTATGTAAATATCGTGGTCAGAATTCGTAGAAGTCAAGAGAAAGGAGAAATCAAATTGATGAAAAGGCGATAATTTTCATAAACAAAGCTAGGTAACAAACAATGCAATATTTACATAAGTAACTATTTTATTTATTTTGTCTACCATGCCTTCTTTCTACAGTAAAGTTGTGTTTTTATAAACATTCTAGCTTTTGCGCGTGGAAATCTGGATGTGTAAAAAATAGCTTATGACCTACACTCTCAGACCTACCAAATATAACAAAAAAAAAAAAACATGAAAATTGATCAAGCCGTTTCGAAAGATTCGATAACAAACACTGTGACACGAGATTTTTATCACGGATTCAATTTTATGTTTTTTTTTATTTGTATAAAAAAATATATAATATATTTGTGAGGGGTTCAGCACGATGTACTGAACACATGGTCTGATTGTGACCTGTATACTATAAATTCTATGAATAACTCAGATCACTATAAACTTTAGCCTCCCACTCAGTAGGCGAAGACAATTGAGTCACCAACCACGTAACTAGAAGTTCAACAACCTGTTACAATTCCGCTGGAGTTACAACATTTTGTTTATTTTGGTCAACAACAACTTTAAACGTCGCGTCGTCGGTAAAAGCTTTTCTCTTTGGTTAGTGAATGTGTGTTAAAGATTAAGTTGGATGTTAAAAGGTTGTATGGTAATTGGTTTCTCGGAGGCTTTTAAAGCTCATATATAATATATACGTATGTACATAATATGTTGTGATATTTATTTGTTATTAACTTTTGTCCGTGGCATTACCCGCTTGGTTGTCGGATTATTAAGCTATAAGAGAGTCACCACTGCATTTTTTCAAAAAGAAATTGAAATTTTGGTTACTTCAAAAAACTTTTTACTCAATAGTCAAAATGGTTTCCGGAAAAACCGATCTACCGTTTTAGCTGTTTATACATATATACAAGAAGCCCTCAATATAATTAATAATAAAAGATACGCTGTAGGATTGTTATTAGATATGACAAAAGCTTATGATAAGGTGCAATTTGATATATTATTAAACAAACTATATAACATGGGTATCCGCGGAAAAAGTTACAAATGGTTCAAGTCATATCTGAAAAACAGAGAACAAGTTGTAGAAATAGAACATTACAATCATAAATCTAAAGAAATAGAATTAATTCGATCCCAAAATATGCCCGTAAACGCTTCTATACCTCAAGGAACTGTGATAGGATGCTTACTATTCCTTGTGTACATAAACGATCTCCCTAACCACATCAATGAGTCATGCGTACTGTTCGCCGATGATATCTCTATCCTAACATCATGTGATAATAATATAAATTTAAACCAAAGATTGAGTTCTATACTTGACACTGTAACACACTGGATGGATGAACACAACCTTGAAATTAACTACAATAAAACAAAAATAATAACTTTCCACCCCCGACAAAAAACACCTTTAAGTATAAGCTTCAAATACAACGGATCAAAATTAGAAACAGTAAATAAATTCACCCTTTTAGGCCTGGACATAGATTCACACATAGATTGGAAATCACACATTCAAAAAGTAAGTACAAAATTATCCAAGTTCTCATACGCACTCCGAGAAATCAAGAAAACAACAGATCTCAAAACAGCATTAGTAACATATTACGCGTACGCATTTGCATGGCTTAAGTATGGAGTTATCTTATGGGGAAATAGTACAGACGCGCTTACATTATTCACTCTCCAGAAAAAAATGGTTAGAATTTTAATAAATATCAAAGATACAGACTCATGTAAACCTTACTTTAAAGACCTAAAAATACTAACTCTACCCTGCCTCTACATACTTGAAATTTGTAAATTTGTACGAAAATATCCGCAATTCTATACCAAAAGAGGAGATATCCAAACAAAAATTGCACTTAGACATGAAAACAGATTAAATATACCCACTTCGCGACTAAAAATGCACTCTTCTAGTACATTTGTTATGTCCATTAAAATATACAATAAGTTACCGGAGTACATCAAAAATATAAATAAAAATAATATCTTTATCAATAAATTAAAACAATTTCTACTATCCAAAACTTACTACACAATTGACGAATATTTTAGTGATAAATTTCAACAACAATAAAAACTTGACTTATTCCTTATAATTCCTAATTTTTATTCTTATTTTACTTATCTTAATTCTTATTCCTAATTCCTAAATGCCTAATACAAATTTTTACTTATTCCTTATAATATATAAATAATATTTAATAAAATTGTTATTAATTTAATTCGTGCAATACATACTTAATATAATAATTCATAAATATAACTTAAGACCAATTATATAAATACCATAAAGGCAAATAATACTATTTTAGTCTAATATTATTAATTTTTCTTTTATCAATAACGCCTTCATCCTCTCTCCTATTAAAAAACTAACTTTGCTGTGCCCGACAGGGTCCATAATTGATTCTATGTTTTTAACATACCAACTGTTATATGTACACATTATGGAATGCAATAAAGTATTGAGTATTGAGTATTGAGTATAAAAGATTTTCTACCAGATATTATTATACAATATTTTGTTTTCTTGTTTTTATTATATACCCAAGGTTAATATTATATTTTATATTACATAAATATTAGATTATAGAGTTTTACACCTTTTAGTTTTGTTTTTGATTTTGTATTTCATTTGAATGTAAATAGGTAAGCTAAGATTAGGTATATGTGCGTAAAAATTTAGAATGATTACTAGAGTTATTATTATCTAAGTGCTTAGATTTAATTTAATGTATTTTAGTGTTATAAGTTTAACTATGTAAATATTCGTATGCCGCGACTAGCGGCGGATATGTCCTGTCCTGCTATTTTTATTTAAGAACTCTGTGCCTACCATATCCAACGAATAAATGTCTTTGTCTTTGTCTTTATTCCTCGGGGACCCAGGACGTACTACCGAAATAATAGAGTATTATTTCATGTCGTGCAACCGGACCATGGTCTACCTGAATGCCAAATTTCCAGCTCTAATCCCTTAAAGGGTACCACCCATAAAGGGTGAAAAAGTAACAAAAATACCGAGTCACGCATTTATAATATTTATTTGGATAAAAATAACTACTAAAGCATCGGAAACGGAACCAACACAATCTTCTATAAGTAACGGTGACCAATTAAAAACACAATTGAAACCTCAATCTGTGTCTTCAAAAACAACAATCACTGCATCATTAGACCTTTCAATTAAAATCCAATTTGTGCCTCAAAATTGCTGACTATTAACCCAGCTTTTACAATAGAGTCCTACTTACCCCGATAACTACAGTTAGATTCACTGCCCCCTTGGTCTCGTGGTCGCAAGCACGACTGCTGAACACAAGGTCCTAGGTTTGATTTTTAAGAATGTTGGGGTTTTGGTTTGATCAGGATAGTGTTATTGGGTTTTTCCAGTAGACTTTTCTCAGAAGCAGTTCGCGTTTGAAGGTTATTGATGTGACACTCCAGTGCTTTCCGAGGCACTGGAGTGTCCCGTTGTTCCCGCGCCTGATCTCTCTACAGTCGCGTCGAATTGTCATCCCAATGAGAGAAAAGAACTGAGAGTGCACATAACTTTGCGCATACACTTGTGCACTTACAGTCATCATCATCATCAGGCTATTAATTTTCCCACTGCTGGGACACAGGCCTCCTCTCTATGAGAGGGAATGGGCGATAATCTACCACGCGGGCCCAGTGCGAATTGGTATATGTCACATGTCTTCACTTACAGAATCTCCTGCATACTTAGTTAATCTCGGCGAATTCGGCAGGGAGCAGGAGGTCTTACAGTTAGATAATTAACAAAACTTGTTTGTCCTAAACGGATGTTGTATGACGTCAAACGGAAGTGATAGTTTTACTAAGAACGCGTTAACCCATGCAGGAGGAAAACCGTAAAAAAGAAATTACTTGATGATTCACCTCAACTCGAATATGAGATGAAACCGTGTCACAGTGAGACAGCTACTCATTAAGATAAACAAATCATTATGTTTACCTTTTTGCGTTGAAAGAGGTAAATCGCCAAAACAAAGTGCGAAAGAGATTTTAAGATATTATTCATGTTCTACTAACCGCTTTATAAGTCTTGCATTGTGTTGTCAGGCAGTGTTTATGAAAATTCTGCTAACACAATGCGTCGTATATTCTTGGTAACTTAATTATAAGACCAGGGATCGTCAGTTCGCAAACGGCTCACATTTGTAGGGTTTTACCTTTCCATAACATCGTGTGGAAACTAGTAAATTCAAGAAACAAAAATATGAAGTCATGTAACATACACGAACACGCACTGGGCCGCCTCGGTGGACTGTGTAATGGTCCTCTTATAGAGTGGAGACTTGCGTCCCAGGAGTGGATCCAGCAGTGAATCCTTCCACTTTAGTTTGGCTAGGAAATTGAGCCTGCGGATATTCTTCAACCAAAGCCAGGGCGGTTTGCAAGTTCACAAATAACATTGATACGGCGCCATTTTTTTCAAAGTAATTTTCTTCAAATTACACTAACATACGAACATCATTTAAGTAGGTAACACACTCTCGAGAGTAAATCTGTAAATAATTACGACTTACAAGTGTAGAGACAGCAAAGAAAGCATCAATCACCACTGATTCGTTTCTTATTCAACAAATTGGAAAGGTTATTGATACTGAAACAAAAAAATAAGACGAAAGTGTTATTGTTTTTGTTTTGTAGTAGGTAAGAGTAAAAGTGCTTGACCTACAAATAAGTGCATTGCTAGTTTTGCTAACGGTACCGCGCACACAGACGCGGTCATTGCCCGGTGCCTGAGCATGTGTGTGTATGTGTGATCTAAACAAGTCGCGCTGCGCAGGAGTCGACAACCTGTTGTTTTTGCCAATGAAAGTGTTAATTATTCTTGGATGATGGTATTATTTTGTATGCATTTGATCTCTTTCTCGTGTCACTCTATGTCTATCATCTACATGCAAATAACTTATGCTTATTGGTTGGAGATTTGGAAAATAATAACGAGGATAGCGGTCCAGGTTGCGCTAGACCTAATAAAGCCCTAACTCGACTGTACTTCTGGATGACTTAACTGTGGCATCTACTTTAGCTTGTTCTCAGATTTACCAGCGGACACTTGCGTTCTGCCTACGTTATCCGCATATTGAATAACTCGTGATAAAAATGACTGTGTAATGTAAACCAAATTACTAACACTCCACACAGCGCGAAGTTTACAAGCAAACACGATAATATTAATATTGTTGACTAAACTAATATTTGTGCCAATTCTGGAAACTCCTACACGAGGCAGTCGCATGACTTTGTAATGTATGTTGATCAATAATACACTCGAACATTCCAGAAAAATATGTATTTGCAATACTAAGTAAACAGTAATAAATATGAAAATGTTTATACTGCTCAAATAAAATCTCTTGCAAGTATAATTTATTGATTTTCAATTATAAAGGCATGAAATTCAATGTCACCCGATTACATATACACCATAAAATAAATAAAAACATAAGGAAACATCTGAACAAACTTTCCAAATGTTGACAACAACTGGTTTTACCGCTGCGGTTATCAATGAGCGGCGTACATTCTCGAAACTCCACCAAGCCTATATAAGCCCCGAGCTGGCCTGCAGCCGTCATAGTACATTACGAAAGCAACAACGAAGCAACGAACGATGCAGAAATATCTTTTAGTCATTGCATTCCTCGCCACCGCAGCCTGCCATGAGGCCAGGAAGCACCGGCCTGAGGACCCCTTCTCTGCGCTGGACAAACACATCACCCACACACTCGCCTACCACTACCTATGGCCTTGGAGTCAGCTCATCAGGGCGGCAGCTGCTATGGACGTCGAAGAAGCTCTAGAAGAACCCCAAATTATCTCAGACAAGGAGAAGTTCCAAGTTAATCTCAGTGTGAGGAGGTTCAAACCCGACGAGCTAAGGATCAAAGTGAAGAACCGTTACATCATAGTTGAAGGAAGGCAGAAGATCAAGGATGACGTACAGCAGTTTATGGCCAACCATTTCGTGCAGCGCTTCGTGCTCCCTCCCGGCAGCAAGCAGGAGGAGGTGACCGCTGTTCTCAAGGAAAATGGTGTTCTAACTGTGTCTGTGCCCAAACATGAGCTGCCTCCACCACCGCCCGAGAGAGAAGTGCCCATCGAAGTAAGACTACCAGTAAAAGTGGAAGACAAAACAGAGAAACCCGTAACAGAAGATAAAGTTGAAATTGCTGAAACACTTGCTGAAACAACAACAGAGAAAAAGGAGGTCCCTGTGCAAGTACAACCTATCCAGACATCTTCAGCCACCCCACTTGAGCAGTTGGAATTAATAGAAGCAACAACCCACGTCGGCAAAATAAGGAAGAAGGAGTTGAAAACAACAGCAAAAACGGCAAAGGACAACGAAGTATCGAAAGGTATCGACGGCAACGGTTTGGATTACTCGCTAGTTGAACCAGAAGAGTGAATACAGACTGCACTGAGTGAATTAAGACTGAACAAAGCTTTAAAGCGACCAGCAGTCGATAAAAGCGTGTTTTAACTTTACGAACGACAAACGACGGTTATAAGACAAAGTATTATTTATTTTCTACAAGTATACGTAGTCATACTGTTGTGAATTTACAAGACATCGTTCGAAAGGTTGTTAGGAGTTGTTTTTATTTTTAAGTTTAAATGTATTTGTTGTGAAACATTTACCCAACGAATAAAATGTGTTATTTATTAGTCTGTGTGTTTCCATTCCACTCGCGGTAATATTTCTATTTTATAGGATGTTATTTATGTTAATGTTGTGTGTAAATCTGTGTAACGCACTCTGTTGGGATGAGAAGCTCCTTAATGGGATAAAGCCTCATTTGCATTGGCGGAAAAACTCCGTGAATTATTTCGTGGGCTTGAACGATGGTCATTCTTTTTCATTTGGGATAAACAAAAAAAAAATGCGGGAGACCTCTCTCCTTGTAGCGGAAACGAAACATTCGTAATATTATATCTTGGTCATTACTTTGGCCTATGAGTATAGTTTACAGAACTTCTTCATCATCTCATCTTGTGAGAAAACAACAATAAAGCAGTTAATATTAACGTTAGCTTAATGTTCAGTGAAATATTCATCATTAACAAAGCTATAAAGCTACAGACGTTTATTCCAGAGCAGTGGTTACCAAAGAGCAATCGGTTTTTTTTATTATTCAGTATTAAAAATGTATGCTCACGCCTTTTTCCCATGCGAGTAGGCAGACATTACAGAACGCCACCTACGATCCTTACATACTCCGGCTTCGTCGACGTTGATACATGCGGTAATCGCGCACACCGGTTGCGAGTACTACGCACTTCATCATCTGCCTAGCTGTTTCCCAACTGCGTTGGGATTATTTTCCAGTCTAACCGGATGCAGCTGAGTACCAGTATTTTACATGGAGCGACTGTCTATCTGACCTCCACAACCCAGTTAGTACTAGGTAATACGATACCCCTTAGGACTGGTTATCAGACTGTCGGGCCACTAACTAAAGAACTGAAGAAAGAACTACAAAGACAGGCGGGACCAACTGCTTAATGTCCTTTCCGAGGCACGGAGGAAAATCGCTGTGTAATGAATGGTCACCCATTCACAGACCAACCCTGGCAAGCGCTGCTTAACCTTGAGGAACGACCTGTGGGGCTGTTATTATTTAGCCACGAGCTACTATGCACTTGGTCTTTCTAAAGAACATCACCATGAGGTTCGGTCTGGAACTCTGGATGATATGAAGGTTGTATGACAATAAACACAAACATAACACGCCTGTAATCCCGATGGGTTAGGCACAAGTATACCCAGTAATTCACCCACTAGTTTAAGTCCCATGTAATGGGGGCGAGCCTATTGCCATCAACCGGGCACAAATCCAGACTCCGCGGCTGCTGTTAAATCATGATCTGTCGAATGACCAATTTGTTCGAGACGCCATTGTTTAACTATTGTGTCTACTTCGTGGACAGATCATGAGTTATGAAATTCTTGATGGAAAAACCAGAATCAATCGCCCGACCCAGGAATTAAACCCAGGACTTCATGCTTAGCAATCGCGGTGGCGACCACTGGACCAACGTGGCAGTCCAAATAAACACAAAGTTGCGCACAAAATCTTATCAAAGTAGTAACTAAGTACAAGTCTGTGACTACTTTCATGTTTAATTATACTATATAAAGCTCGATTACCACTCACTGACTCACTCACTGACAGAATTGTTCTCCCAGATGGTGGATGGGGAGGTGGGTATATTTTGACAGATTCGTAAACAACTAACTCTCAAACCTATGGGAAAAGTGCCAAACCTCCCCTTTTCACCCCCCTTCTCCCCCCTCCCTATTGTATCTCGAAAACCAAGAGACTTGGAACATTTTTTTTTTCAGATTCGTATAGGGGAGGCTCGGAAAAGTAAAAACCACTTTTCAGAATTGGCCCCCTTGCCCCCCTTCTCCCCCCCCTTTAGGCGGATCTCGGAAGTTAAGAGACTTGGAACATTTTTTTTTTCAGATTCGTATAGAGGAGGCTCGGGAAAGAAAAAAACCAGTTTTCAAAGTTGACCCCCTTTCCCCCTTCTCCCCCCCTTTAGGCGGATCTCGGAAGTTAACAGACTTGGAACATTTTTTTTTTCAGATTCGTAAGAAGGGGCAAAGAATTGGTCAAAATATTTTTTTAAAACTCCCCACTCTCCCCCCTTCACCCCTCCCCCCATCGTATCTCGGAAACTAGGAACTGAGCGGAGCGAACTTGCGAGACCGAGTGGAGCAAAGGGGGGAGGTGGCGAGCGAAGCGAGCCGGGGACCTCCGTAGCTTAACGAAGGTTGAGTGGGTGAAGCTCCCCTCCCCAACCAACCCTCTCCAACTCAACCTCCCCTAAAATTGAAAGGGCTGTAACTTCATAACGGTTAGAGTTAGCCATCAGGTGTTAGAACAAATATTATAGTAGGCTTCGAAACCTGTCCGGTGGTAGGTAGGTCCTGCGCGGAGCGAACCTGCGAGACCGAGTGGAGTGAAGGGAGGAGGGGTTATTCGGTTAGGTTAGGGTTAGGGGTAATTCTAACGGATTTTCCAATTCATTTAAGGATTCCTATGGATTCTCAAAATTTTATAAGGATAGGGAATACTTCTCAAAAATAAAAAAAACTCCCGCGAGTATGGGAAAAGTGCCAAACCTCCCCTTTTTGCTCCCCTTCCTCCCCCTCCCTATCGTATCTCGGAAACTAAGGGACCCGTATTTTTTGTTTTTTACGGGATCGTATAGAGGAGGCTCGGAAAAGTAAAAAAACAGTTTTCAAAGTTGTCCCCCTTTCTCCCCTTCTCCCCCCCTTTAGGCGGATCTCGGAAGTTAAGAGACTTGGAACATTTTTTTTTTTCAGATTTGTATAAAGTTGCTGATTGTTAGTCGAAATCATTTTTCAAAACTCCCCACTCTCCCCCCTTCACCCCTCCCCCCATCGTATCTCCGAAACTAGGACACGTAGCGGAATTTTGATTTTTACTATACTTTATTATTGAGGGGCGTTGAAACTTGTATTTCCTCCCCTCCCCAACCTCCCCTTTGCTCCCCTCCGCTTTCCGGTGGTAGGTAGGTCCTGAATGGAGCGAGCCTGCGAGACCGAGTAGAGCGAAGGGGGGAGGTGGCGAGCGAATCGAGCCGGCGACCTCCGTAGCGTAACGAAGGTTGAGTGGGTGAAGCTCCCCTCCCCAACCTCCCCTAAAATTGAAAGGGCTGTAACTTCATAACGGTTAGAGATAGCCATCAGGTGTTGGAACAAATATTATAGTAGGCGTCGAAACCTGTCCGGTGGTAGGAAGGTCCTGACCGGAGCGAACCTACGAGACGAAGGTTGAGTGGGTGAAGAGTAACTCAGGGACGACGACAAGCAAACCTTAGTTTAATATTTTTTTATACTTCTCAAATGTTTTAGGGGTTCTTAAGGGTTCTCATACTGATTTAGGGGTAATTCTAACGGATTTTCCAATTCATTTAAGGATTCCTATGGATTCTCAAAATTTTATAAGGATAGGGAATACTTCTCAAAAACACGAAACCCGCGAGCTGCGCGCAGCTCGCGCACCCAAGCAAACTAGTTATATTATATAAAGCTGAATTACCACTGACTCACTGACTCATTGACATAATTGTTCTCCCAGATGGTGGATGGGGAGGTGGGTATTTTTTGACAGATTCGTAAACAAGTAACTCCCGCGAGTATGGGAAAAGTGCCAAACCTCCCCTTTTTGCTCCCCTTCCTCCCCCTCCCTATTGTATCTCGGAAACTAAGGGACCCGTATTTTTTGTTTTTTATGGAATCGTATAGAGGAGGCTCGGAAAAGTAAAAACCAGTTTTCAAAGTTGTCCCCCTTTCTCCCCTTCTCCCCCCCTTTAGGCGGATCTCGGAAGTTAAGAGACTTAGAACATTTTTTTTTTCAGATTTGTATAAAGGGGCTGATTGTTAGTCGAAATAATTTTTCAAAACTCCCCACTCTCCCCCCCTTCACCCCTCCCCCTATCGTATCTCGGAAACCAAGAGTCTTGGAACATTTTTTTTTTCAGATTCGTATAGAGGAGGCTCGGAAAAGTAAAAACCATTTTTCAAAGTTGCCCCTTTGCCCCCCTTCTCCCCCCCCCTCTTAAGGTGAATCTTGGAAGTTGAGAGACTTGGAACATTTTTTTTTAGGATTCGTATCAAGGGGCCCCGTATTAGTCGAAATCATTTTTCAAAACTCCCCACTCTCCCCCCCTTCACCCATCCCCAACCTCCCCTAAAATTGAAAGGGCTGTAACTTCATAACGGTTAAAGATAGCCATCAGGTGTTTGAACAAATATTATAGTAGGCGTCGAAACCTGTCCGGTGGTAGGTAGGTCCTGAGCGGAGCGAACCTGCAAGACCGAGTGGAGCGAAGGGGGGAGGTGGCGAGCGAAGCGAGTCGCCGACCTCCGTAGCGTAACGAAGGTTGAGTGGGTGAAGCGTAACTCAAGGATGACGACATGTAAACCTTAGGGTAATGTTTTTTTATACTTCTCAAATGTTTTAGGGGTTCTTAAGGGTTCTCATACTGATTTAGGGGTAATTCTAACGGATTTTCCAATTCTTTTAAGGATTCCTATGGATTCTCAAAATTTTATAAGGATAGGGAAATACTTCTCAAAAAGACCAAACCCGCGAGCTGCGTGCAGCTCGCGCACCCAAGCAAACTAGTTATATTTTAACATCGGTTCTTGTATTATAAAATCGTAGAAATATCGAAACAATTTTAATCAAGCATTCAATCGCGCATATTAAATAGCTGTGATTAAATTGACAGAGCAACTTTAAATTAAGTTCTTTTCGAATAATAATATTAAATTTTCATATGCCTGCCATTTAATTTACTTTCTTTGTAAAGAATATTTATTACAAAGTTAAATATTACTATTTATTATTTGACGAGACTTTCTTTAATTAACTCAATACAGAATGTAAATAAATTGTGTGCGCAGCCTTTCTTTGTTTAAGACTTCTATTAAAAATGTAATTTTCCTAACATACTATTTCAATTATTATTTCTAATAGTAATTGCTTATGAAAAGCCAGCTGTTGATCAAATCTCCTGAGTAATAGATATAGAAAAGAGTATTTATGTTTGAATTAATAATACAAATTCAATAAATTGCTTTTAAGAGTGCGTGACATTGGCGTCACTGTATCTTAATTCCATTTATCTCAATTGTATTATTTATTCACCGTGTTGCCTTCAAATAAGAAAAATCACCCATTATTTTTGAAAAAGAAAATCTGTTGCTGAGCGAAGCCAATATTTCAGTCCAGTACAGTCTGGATATATTTTGAAAACCTCTTGGGTCATTCCCGTGTCTTTCAGATCTTGAATTACTCTGCAAATCATTTTACTACTGTAACGGTAAGTAGTGGCTTTACGCATGACATAGAACCACGTTTTTCCTTGTTTCTATCACGGAAACCCAGACTATGCTTATCATAACATAATCAGCCTATAATGTTCCCACGGCTGGGACACACGGCCTCTCTATAAGGGGAATGGGCTATAATAATCCACCACGCTGGCCCAGTGCGGGTGGGTAGATGTCACATGTCTTCGAGTTTTTGGTTCTAGGATGTGCCAATTTCCTCACTATGTGCAGCTGTTGTATCATTTACCACGAGCTCTTCCTTTGCTGTGCAGTAGGTACTTAGTTAATTTCTGAAAATGATCCTCACTGGCCGAAAGACCGTTTTCCATGTACAATAATATTGTTGTGAAGAATAGTCAATCCGCCACTTTGAATGCTAATTCAAAACCACAAACCGCTAAAATACACGTTGTGACACTTACCTAGAACTCCGAAACAAGCTCTCAATTGTTCAAATGTAGAATGAATTACAAAATTGGGTTAGAAGTAGAAACTTTGTAAGACGTATAGATAAGCTCATAATTCCGTGGCATACGACAACAAAACTTTAGCAAACTCGTTAAATCGTCGCGTACAGTCGTTAACAATGTAACTTGAACACATCGCCGCCATTTAACTTCCCAAACAACATAATCGTGTACAATCGAGTACAGTTGTAAAAATAAATTGTCGACGAGTGGCGATCATTCGACACTGAAGCTGTTGACATGTTGGCTATAAAAGCCGTTGCATTTTTGAAGTCTGTGCACAATGTATTTTTATTGTTTCGAGCGTGATTTTAAATGATTGTTTTAGCAACAGCCTGTATCTATAGCTTTGGTTTAGATTGCATATAAATTGCAGATATATGTTTTCCAATAAGGGTGGCGAGATAGAATAGTATTTTTATTACCATTGATTCCGTAAACTATATTGAGACTGCATCCATGTTCTGTTGAAGTTATAGGAATGACATTTAAGCTTCCTTTCTGCCACAGTGATATCTACTTTGTATACACCGTAATCTCCATATCAATAACGTGTTTACTCCAATTGTCCAACAGACGAATATGACATTTCAATCAACTCAGACTATCGTACATAGTCCACAGCTGGGCATAGGCCTCTCCGAAGCTGCACCACACAGCTCCCCGTCCTCCATCTTCCACGTCCAATCTGTCGCAACTGCATCTTTAAGGACTTCAGTCGATCTGACATTATTTTACATACAGTTTTTTAAGGTATCGATTTTCTCTAACGTCAGTCTTTCAATCTCAATTCTGTGGCACCTAGAACTCTGCTCACCCTCTCTCAGGCGACCTCGATGATTACGAGAGGAGTATAATGACAAGCCCGCCGGCACTGCTCCATTACGACGCAGGCTCCAAATTTAGATGCCCTTGCGAGCCATCAACCACTCCCCAGTCCCGACGGATATGGAAATATGCTAGGGTTGACACTTTTCCTTTTACATTTTTCCATCAAGAATTTATCAGTAGCAGCTCAATGTCTGAAATAGGCTCGCCCCCTAACAAATGCAACTACGACAAAACCCACGAAATGTGGGTATATTACAGGTACCTACATCACTAGCTAACCCTTCTATGATTACAGGCGTGATGTTGTGTTATGTTATTTATAATATCTATTGTAACTCATCGTCATCATCATTTCAGCCGAAAGACGTCCACTGCTGGACATAGGCCTCCCCCAAGTGTCGCCACATTGACTGGTCTCGTGCGACTCGCGTCCAACGGATTCCCGCAACCTTTACCAGGACAAATATTTATTAGTACTGCTCCTGGTAAACTAATAACAACAATGCAACTAATATTGTAACAGCTGCTGTAGTGAAAATAGCCAACCAAGCGCAAGAATTACAAAAGTTTTTTTTTCATTGGCATCATCTACGCTTTAGAACATCATTCTGATTTATCTCACCGAGTCCTAGGAAATGCACTGATAACTGTAAATGAAAGCGATCCGCCCCGGCTTCTCACAGGTGAAAAAAAAAATACATTTTTAATACAAACCTTGTCCTGACAATTACGAACACAACAATTGCTCTGGCCATCACTGCCATCGTAAGCATTATACAGCTCAGCTGACTTTTCCCACTTGATATTTCATATGAAGTACCAACCGATTTTCAGCCACGACCTAGCAAATATCAATTAAAGCTGTAACCGGTTCAGGTCGTTAGCACGTTCTACAAAAATATAGCTAAAAGCATTTCTTGTTTTCTTATGAGAGAAACAATTAAATTTTGTTCACATTTCGCTTATACTTCACGTCTTGCAACAATTGCTGTTGAGCAAGCTGCCTGAGCAATAATAGACAATGGACAGAAGATTACAGAAGGCCCACTAGTATACATGTATTGCAACATTAACGTAATCAGATAACAACGTTCCACTAGGACACAGCCTCTTCTCTATGGATGAGAGCAACCAGCAGGCCATTCTCCACAACGGGAGTCTTCGAATTTTTGGTTTTAGGCCATGTCTGGGATACCTATTTTTATTTGTTGCTATTTTGAAGGCAGTGGTGATGAAATGATTTACAAAAAACAAAGCGCCTTCTTGGATTCGAACCCACTAGGTGCGACCGACAACGCTGCTCAGCAATCTTTGATGGGCTGTCAATTCCCTGCGTTTGATATGACATGACGTTTGTTTTTGAACGTAATACGTGACACTGGCGAAATTATAGTGGCCACATCACATAAGCCATAGTCAAGAGTTGAAATTCACCAAGGGGCCTAGACAAAGTGACATTCTGTTTGTGATGAAGACGACGACAAGGACAAATAAAAACAAAATCAAGCTTTTATTAAAATTAAAAGAAGAAAACTATGTTTATCTGTCACGAAACTTTCTATATGCGTTCCATGTGGAACGTATATAGAAAGTTTCGTGTCTCGTGAAGAGGCAATCCTGGCTGCGGAATTAAATCATGTCTATCATAAGTCATAAATTGGAGAAACGTCGAATAAATAGATGTGACAGCACCACATGATATGATTGGTAGTCCTCTAGTTCCAGCAGAGAACTGTCAAAAACTAAAGATTTTAGCCAATCTATAACATTGGAGTGACTGTTTGTAATTGCAAAATTGCAGCTTTTTACTGAATGCAGTATGAAAGTATATACGGTACTTATAAAAAAAAAACTTGTTTTTGTCTCTCTGTCTGATTGTTCCGGCTAATCGCGAACGGCTGGACCAATTTTAGCAGATAGCTGATGATTTAAAAATAGGCTGCTTTTATTTAAGAGAAAGGATTAGGATTCCGTACACAAAAAAAACCAGGAAATTGTTGACAGAATCCGATAGGGAAATAATATTTTTATATTAATAAATATAAGACGAACGACGGTCGCGGGCACACTAGTAATAACTTAACTACACGTGCAAGAGATGTGAACAAACTGATTCAGAAAAACCAAACCAAATGTCAGTAATTTCCCAGCTTCCATTAACGTGATTTCTGTGGCAGGTCTTCTGCCGTCTCTATTTCGAGGAAACACTCCCAGATGTAATCATAACATTTCGTAATATCACCTAGAAAGTGTATGTTACTTGAGAGGAGGCTTTCCCTACGCTTTCACAACTCGCGGGGAACATTCTAGACTAGCTCTTACCGCGGCTTGGCTTCAAAAGGAAATTAGCTCGACAATGTTTTCTCTATTTTCTAAGTATTTAATAAACTTTGTATTTTATGGAGGAAAAGTAACAGGATGTATTGGTTTCTTATCATTACAAGCACGTCGTAAAAATTAACTCTCGTCTCGCTGTGTTTGTTGAGTATTGTGCCTCGCGGGTGATTAGAAGTTTGGAATGTACCACAAGGCACGAACTGGGTAATAAATGAGTAGTATTTTACATTTCATGTTTACTTTTATGATACAATTTTATGGGTTCTGAAATAAAATGAAAGAAAGTATTAAAACGCAGTAAAAGTAACGCTTTTCAAAGCTTACTGTCAGTCCTTCTACACATGCAGCCTGTGGGTCAACTTTACTCAGCGGGCATACAGCGACCTACGCGTTCAATACAATGATGCGCTGAGAGTGCTGCTGCGGCTGCCGTGGCGTAGTAGTGTGTCAGGGATGTTTGCAGATAATAATATTGATGGTTTTGCTGCCATTATTAGATGTAGATGTGCATCCCTGATGACTCGTGTTCGCGGCAGCACCAATAGTATTCTCAGTGTATTCGCAGATCGGTGGGATTCCCCGATGGTGCGGAGGTGGATGCGGCTCCACGCTGAATTATAATTGTATATTTTCATCTGTGTCTGTAACCTACTAACACTAGAACTTAAGTAAAATTGTTACTAACCCTATGGACTCCGGTCTGAAATAAAAGCTTTCTATTCTATTGTATTCTATTCTATTGTTTATGGTCTACTAAAATAAGACGTTTCCTATAACACATAAGTACGTGTCTACTCTCTACGGACGGTGTTGGATTAATGTAAGAAATACATTCTGAACCTGCCCAAACGCAAAGCAAAACTTTAAAATAGCCCTTTTCTTGCAGTCGGGTAAAAACTGCAATCACCAATGTTTTGTACAGACGCACATCAAGCTACCCGAAACTGTAAAATTTTCCCAATCAACCTTGAGCGTAATGCCTTAGCTATAAAGCTGAAAATCTATTTAAGAATTTTGACAGATTGTAGTTGCTTGATGTGCTGGTGTCTGTACAAGCTTTGGTTGTCTAATTATGGTTGTGCCTATACCACTCCTACTGAACTTATATAAATACATTACACACAGCGCCATATAGTGCCACACTAAGCAACGAGGCTTGTGTCGTGGACACCAGATAGTTGATATAATACAAAGATACTTTTTGTTTGTAAATACACACTTATCTAAATATATAAAAGAAGAGACTGACTCATCTATCAACGCACAGCCCAAACCGCTGGGTCTACAGCTTCCAAATTTGGCAAGTAGGTTCCTTATGTGGTCTAGGGGTGCACTAAGAAAGGATTTTTCAAAACTCACCCCCTAAGGGGGTTAAACAGGGCTCCAAAGTTTGAATGGGGAAACAAGATTAGTTAGACTATTTTAATCGAAACTTTACAGAAGTGCTCCTATTGATAAATGAGTAGAAACGGGTTTCAGGTTTTTTCAGAATTCAACCCCTAAGAGGGGGAAATGGGGTGACAAAGTCTAAAAATCAATGCACAGCCTAAACCGCTAGGTCTACAGATTCCAATTTTGGCAAGTAGGTTCCTTATGTGATATAGGGGTGCACTAAGAATGTATTTTTCAAAATTCACTCCCTAAAGGCATGAAACGGGGCTCCAAAGTTTGTATGGGGAAACAAGATTAGTTAGACTATTTAATTCGAAACTTCACAGGAGTGCTCCTATTGGTAAATAAGTATAAAAAGGAGGTTCGGGTTTTTTCAGAATTTAACCCCTAAGAGGGGGAAATGGGGTGACAAAGTCTGAAAATCAACATTGGTATAGTTTGTATGGTGTATTACAAAAACAACGATTTTAAGATTGAAAATGGTGGACCTGAAATACCATCATCCCCTATTGGGGTGCAATGGGGTTGAAATGTCTAAAAATCAATTGAGATCCATAAAATCATGTTTCGTACGATACGATCGTTTTGATGGTGGATTTGACTTCCATACAGGGTTATTTTAGATTTATTGTGATGATTGTGATTACGATGATAACGATTATGATAACGATGGTAATGATTGTGACAGTGATTGTGACAGTGATTGTGACAGTGATTGTGACAGTGATTGTGACAGCGATTGTGACAGTGATTGTGACAGTGATTGTGACAAACTCAAACTCAAACTCAAATCATTTATTTCAATTAGACCATTACGGCACTTTTGAAAGTCGAAAATACAATAAAAGCAAAGCTACAGTCACAGTCACAAGGCATAATAACTTGAGAAAGTACTGTAGTTGCCCGTTCCCTAACGTAGATCTATATGGAGAAGAACGGGCAAGAAACTCCATGGACACTCTTTTAAATCAAAATATTGTTACAAAATCTTGGTTACATCATTCATGTTGAGATTATACATATATGTGAGAACGATGTAGAAAGACGTGCACATTAAGAGCGTCCAGAGTAAAATAATAAATCAAAAATTAAAAAAAAAAAAAAAGTAATTAAAATGAACGAACCGTGGCAGCCAAGAGATGACCAGTCCCAACTGAGAGCGCCCGTTCACGAACATGACGCATGTATCGGCGCCAAACAACTCGACCATATTTAAGGGAATTAAATGACCCGACACACCCGCCACCATCAGCGAGACATTTGAGTGAGCATGACATTCTCTCTTAGCCACCAAGGCATATTCAAGTCAATGAAAGATAACTAAATGTAAGTGGTGGCTGAACAGTACAAAGTACTCACACATGTGCTATGAGATTATATAATACTAAAAACTGGAATCTATACAATGCAAATAGGTATATTTTTACAATCTTCCGCAGCTTCCACAATACATTAACATGGGAATCAATTCTTCTTCTACTTCTTTCCGTGTCGATAGACTCAAATAATGCCCGACCAGTGCAATCAATTAGTTTGCAACTATGGTTGTGGAGCAGGACCAGCATGTAGCCAAGCATTTTTATCATCAATGTAATCCCCCAACTTATAGTATGCTTGCCTACATAGTGTGCGTTTTATACAAGATTTAAATTTCGTCTCATTCAGTTGAAGAATGTTGGGAGGTATTTTATTGTAACATTTCAAACAGTACCCCATGAAAGATGAATCTACTTTAGCAAGCCTGAAACCTGGCTGAACTAGTTGGTCCCTATTTCTAGTGTTATAGTGGTGTCTGTCACCTCTTTTACTGAATAAATGCAGATTTTTCCTAACGTACATGATGTTTTCATAGATGTATTGACAAGGTACTGTCATGATATTAATTTCCTTAAACAGTTCTCTTAGAGAATCGCGTCTACGTAATTCATATATGGCTCTGATGGCTCTTTTCTGCAGAATAAATATAGACTCGATGTCTGCAGCCCGTCCCCATAGTAAAATACCGTATGACATAATACTATGAAAATAACTAAAATAGACTAGCCTCGCGGTATCAATATCAGTAAATTGACGGATTTTTCTAACAGCATATGCAGCTGAACTCAGCCGTCCTGCAAGAGATGTTAAATGAGGACCCCATTGTAACCTTGAGTCGAGCGTGATTCCCAAGAAAACCGTTTTATCGACAAATTCTAGTTTCTCTTGATTCAATATTATGTCACAATCATTACTTTTGACATTTGGTATAGCAAATCTAATGCACTTAGTTTTTTTCCCATTTAGTACTAAATTATTAGCGGTAAACCAATTATGGACCTGCAGTAGGGCGTTATTTACGTCGTCAGTGATTGTGACAGTGATTGTGACAGTGATTGTGACAGTGATTGTGACAGTGACTGTGACAGTGATTGTGACAGTGATTGTGACAGTGATTGTGACAGTGATTGTGACAGTGATTGTGACAGTGATTGTGACAGTGATTGTGACAGTGATTGTGACAGTGATTGTGACAGTGATTGTGACAGTGACTGTGACAGTGATTGTGACAGTGATTGTGACAGTGATTGTGACAGTGATTGTGACAGTGATTGTGACAGTGATTGTGACAGTGATTGTGACAGTGATTGTGACAGTGATTGTGACAGTGATTGTGACAGTGATTGTGACAGTGATTGTGACAGTGATTGTGATAGTGATTGTGACACTGATTGTGATTGTGACAGTGATTGTGACAGTGATTGTGACAGTGATTGTGACAGTGACTGTGACAGTGATTGTGACAGTGATTGTGACAGTGATTGTGACAGTGATTGTGACAGTGATTGTGACAGTGATTGTGACAGTGATTGTGACAGTGATTGTGACAGTGATTGTGACAGTGATTGTGACAGTGATTGATTAACATGTAGAATACTATTTATCCCTTTATTTTGATCCAGTGGGACAGTAACCGAACTTCACGCGGGCGAAGCCGCGGGCAACAGCTAGTTATACATATAAACATCGACTCGGAAACAAATGTCCATGCTCATCACACAAACATTTGCCCCTACCGGGATTCGGACCCGGGACCCTGAGAACGTAAGGCAGCAGTAAAAAAAAAACGAAAAAAGTATTAGTTCAACAAATAACTACGTTTAAACTTTTCACAGTGTATTTCTACCATTTCCAGTCTTCATTTATGAGAGGCAGCCCTGACATCCGACATTAAATATTAGATAGATTGATTGCCCCTGCTGCCTTAATAGTCATAAGAACTTGTGTAATCTGAACTAATAACTTAGGTATATGTATAGGGAAATTTATTCAAAGTATTTCGTAGTTATTAGACAGGCTACATTCGATCTAGGTTTCTTGAACGTATCGAAAATGATATAGCGGTTACCTCACTTTTCTTACAAGTTATAGGCAATTATTTTGATGAATAAAGTTTAATTTAGAATCTATGCTTAGGGATAAGGGGTGCGTACCATTTGATATACATAATAACAAAAGTTCTAATGATCACATGACCTAATTTCATTTAATAAACTTTTTTTTAGTATAACGATGAAATGATATAATGAATTATAGATATAATTTCAGTTTACCTAATTTTATATGGTTTAGTGCCAAGGCAGCGGCCGCCGAGCGGCAGATCCCTTCTATTGTTGGTGAATCATTTGGGTTAGATGAGGTTATAACAGTTTGAAGCTTCCTGATAATTATGTACTTATTCATTACAGAATGTTGGCTGCAAATGAGTAAATACCTAATTTTCAATTAGGTCAACTGAAAGTTATATAAAATGATCATTATACAAATTGTAAATTATATGAAATGAACGTTATGCTAAATGTTAAGCAAAAGAAGTTTATAAGAAATGTAACATTAGATCACATAAAATCAGGTTATTTGTTTTAGCATATGAAAATTATATCATGTAAACGTTATTTCAAGTGATAATATACTATATATTATTACGTCATATATTACACACCCAGGAATAAGAACGGAAAGTCTAGTCCAGTCTAGACGTACAACAATTGTGGAGTTGATTATTTAAATAATAACTTTTGGCAATTGGCTTGGTGATACAACCTTTACGGAGATAATTGTAGCAAGAAGCTAGGGATGTTTATCACATTAATAAATGAAACTAACAGCCCCATTAATTTTTATTTTATGTTTTACATTTATTAATTTAACCTTCAATATTTACACTTAATGGCACTATAATAATAATTAATTATTTTAACATCTGTTTGAGCATTTATTCATTTATAAATTTTCCTTCTTAAATAGAACCTTCAATAAATGAAAATAAACATACACGGATTTCAATTTAAAACTCTCTAAAGGTTAATTAAGAATATCATTTTCGATCAATTCAGATCGTTTTCTTTGTAATGAGGTGATTTCGTTAATCTGAGCTGAGATTATATATTTCGTCTTAGCCAAACTGAAGGCCAGTCCTTGTTAACGAAATTACATTTAGAAACACACTCACACAAAAAAAAACACACTTTATTGAGATAAATATTTAGAGTCAATTCGAATATAATTCTCTTGTGCCCATTTTCCCTAAACAACGACTATTTTTTTTTTTAAAAGCGCGCTGTTGGACTTTCAGCTATCAGCTCAATGTCGCTTGGTGTAAATGAAAACGGGCATTGCATTTTTGTTAATACTTGGGAAAAGTCATCACCACATTGTTTTCGATAATGAACTCAACTAAATAATCTTGTCATGACTGTCCTTTTACAGCAAAAGACCCATCAGCATCATATATCCTCTTCTTGTCACTCCCATATCCGTACTTATCATAGCCATATGGCTGATGGTCAAAACTATCATAACTGTGGTCAAAACTCCCATAACTATGGTCAATATGCCCATGATCGTGGTGGTCAAAATGATCATGGTCAAAATGATGGTCTTCAATGTACTCGTGGTGATGATGCTTCTGTTTCTTCAGGTAGTGGATGAACCAGAGCACGAAATGCCAGCCTTTCGTTATGAGCACGTAGAACAGGGCTCCGTAAACCATCTTTAGGACGATCAGCTTCGTTGCCACGACGTAGAAGAAGTGGACTGTGGACAAAGAGAACGACATCATTTTAGTCGAAAGGATAGTCCGCCACACTATTCCAAAACCACAGCAGCTCCTGAAAAATCAACAGTGGCCAACCAGAAAAGCGCCGAGTCAATGAAGCTCGACGAAATCCCAGAGAAACAATTTAACTGTCTTAGATCCCGCAACGAAATTAATCAGAAAAGAATATCGCTCCACCGCTATTCTTTTCCAGAAAAGGCTAGAGGTGTACCTACTCCTACAATTTGCACAGGATGTTATGTTATAGGTTTCTTGTAGTTGAAGGAAGTCTGCTATCAATCACCCTGTGTCTTAACCTAAGCGATCATCGCGCGAACACAGTATCGACACGTTTGTTAAGTTTGCCGATCCAGAACGTGTCGTCAAACCGATAGAATCTTTCGATTTTCCTAACAAATGAATGTCGATCGTTTGTAAACGAACTTGCCTGGGCTGTCTAGCCTCCGGCCAGTTACTAAGAATTAACTAGTGGAAAAAACCCTTCAAAATTGTTTTTTTTTTCATGTAAAACCGAAACAGATTGAGATCCTTTCCAAGAACTCTTTCCTAAGTCATACTAAATAAAATAAAATGTATCGACGCGTACGTAACCAAAACTATCCGTTATAGAAACTTTTTATTTTTTTTTTCGGATGGGAAATCATCAAATGACTCCTCCCGCTCTGGGCGGAGCAGGAGGGAGTGTCAGACTTTTACTGACTAAAACCCAACCATGTTCCTTCATCGCCCTTTTATTTGTGTTCCGGGGCCACGGTATCTCTTTCGAATAGTCCCACAGCCCCGGCAGGATCCGTTTTAGAACCTGACGTACCGTAAAAAACAAGACATTCAATACAGACCTACGAACTACCGCCCCTGCCGATTTTTAATAAAATCTGCGATCAAATCCAAGGCCTGGTACCCTTGTCTGTGATACGAGAACTTATCGTGGTAAGGTCCAAAAGTATCGTGGTGTGGTCCATAATGCTCCGGATAAGGTGCATACTGCTCCGTTTTCTGATAATGCAAGTACGGGTCAGGCACATGCTTGTATATGGTGGATGCCCAAACCATTATGAGAAGGATCTTCAAGCTAGCTACCGTCAGGGCTATCGCCAGAACTAGTTTGTACAGCCCAACTTTCGCAGCCAGTACGATCGCGAGGTTGGCTGCAACAAAGAAAGGGCTGTGCTGTATTATTTGATTTTAAAATCTCACATGTGAATATACTTGAGAAAAATAAAAACCGGGCCTTTATTCTGCAGTGAGCTACATTGGGCATATTAAAAGCAAAGCAATATAATGTTGGATCATCTTTGGCAAAACATGAGTTTGGAATTATAACTTGTCTTGTGGTAATTTTTGTGGGGATTTATTGATCACTCGTTTATGTGGAAATGTGCAGAACAGGCCTCTGAGAAACAGGGAACGAAAACGTCCAAACAAAACCAAACCGGCTTTTGCCCACGGCTTTGCCCGCGTTAAGGCAATTAAACCAATCTTATTCAAAACAAACTACACGTAGTAGAAGTCTATTGTTCCCAATCCATACTTGTGGTTGTGAGAATCCGCTGGATGCGAGTCGCACAGAACTGGCCAATGTGGCGAAACTTGGGAAAGGCCTATGTCCAGCAGTGGACGTCTTTCGGCTGAAATGATGATGATGAATCCATACTAACCAACTACAACAACTTCTGTAATCCCCATCCCACAATGCGAGAATAGTTTGTTAAAATCTTAAAATGTTTCCGACCAAAGAAGGCTAAGGTTTCAGGAGAAACTTTCCAATTTGTTCTCGATTCAGATTTAAATCCTCGGTCCAGGCTTTTACTTTAATTCGCTGTATAAACCGACACTGGATGCTCCCGGAATCAGGAATAAGGTTTCACGGAGATCTTTTAGTTCTAGACCTTTTTGCTGGAACCTGAACTATGTTTTTGTTATAAAAACTAATGGAAAGAATCTTGGACTCAAATGTATTTCACTGTGTTTTACAATCGTAACATTTTGAAATTTCTGTCACCATCGGCCTAGCTTTTTCCCAACTATGTTGGGGTCGGCTAACAGTCTAACCGGATGCAGCTGAATACCAGTATTTTACATGGAGCGACTGCCTGTCTGACCTCCACAACCCAGTTAGTATACTGGGTAATACGATACCCCTTGGTATGACAGACAGACTTTCAATCCACTGAACGAATGTCAAAGATCTACAAATGACAGCCGGGACCAACAGCTTAACTTAGTTTCCGAGGCACGGAGGAAAATCGACCCACGGACCAATGTAGGCAAGCGCAACTTAACTTGAGGATCGATCCGAGCGGTTATTATTTAACCACGAGCTTTTAAAATGTCTGAATCCATTATTAATATTACAAAAAGGTTTACATATAAGCCATTTGCAGATTGGTTACAAAATCAAATGAGAAGATGAGTGATCAAAGTAAAGGAAAAACTTACTTTGATCAATAATAATAATAATAAAGCCATTTATTCCAAATCTCACTCTTGACATATATTACAATGTTTGTTAGTTGTTGCTTAAATTTAAGAAAGTTTACTTATAGTTAATGTTAGTATTATTTAAGAGATTTGGACCCCTGTTTGGGTAAAGGCCTCCTCCATTGATCAATACGTCTTTCTAAATCTTTCGCTTAATTTGATCAATACTGATCTCATTAATCTTAAACATTACATATCAGTTAAAATTTGCCTTCTAGAAAAGGGTAACCGTTTTTTTTCCAGTAGGTAACAAATTCGTGAAATGGGAATGATGTCATAACAATAGTGATACATAATTATGTAAGTGTCGCTAAACAGCAACTGACGCAATTTATTATGATACGGATGTTGATATTTAGACCCTCTCACTGAACTGTGCTTTCGCTTTCAGGAAAACAAACAAACGTAGCTCAGATAGAAAAAATCTCATGTCCTGTGTATTACACAACTGTTTATGATGTCAGAATAAAAGTAATACAAATGACAGCTATGTATATAAAAACTGCGTATAGGTATGACCACTTTAAGTTTGCTTGTTAAGAAAATTTGCATGGATATGTCAAACCTTGGTACATTTAATTTAGTTCTTTGTTTTCCCGTCTGCACAGATTAGTTGGTTTAATTGTAAGCATGGACGTCCCCAACTAAAATAAAAGAAACGCTATCCCGGCATTGAGTGTCATCCTGAACTTCGACAGTTAATTATTTCGACACAGTCCCAATTTCGAAAAACAATAGTTCGACTACTCATTGAATTGAATCCTACCCTATCCGTCTCCGTTAATTAAATATCAAAAGTATTTATTCAGGGAGGGTCCTGAATAAACAAACAATTCTAAGAAAAGCTGTAAAAAAAGTTTAATAGCAGAATAATCTGAGTCGTAAACAATATCGATGCACAAAGGTAAACTTAATCTATTTACTACTTCAATGGACGCCATTTAAGTTCCAGGGAGTCCTGAATGTAACAAAACTCTTTACAAAAGTAAAAGCTTTTAATGAGAAAAGTTTTTGTATAGATTGTTATTGTAACCCCTTCTTAAATCATTTGCGACGAAGTCAGTCATTTATGAAAAAATAGGCCCAAACAAAATGGCACTTAATTAAGTTGCAAGAAATAAAGGAATAGTCGTTCAAAACTAATTGCATCCTCCAGGACTTGAATGAGGCAAACGACAGAGTTGTCCAGGTTGCTAATGGTCAGACAAAATCCGAGTCATCGATTCGGGAAGATTTTATTTCTTTTGACCAAAACTCACAAACCCTGACTATTAAGGAAACTTTCTATTAATAATAAAATATCAATACTCACTTATTAAAGCGTATTTCGCTTTGCCTCTTGGTTCCACTTCGTTTGTTCTTTCACTTTTATTAGAAGCTTCCACAGACCATGATAGCATAACAATGAAAATTAATAATAGCACCTTCATTTTGACGTATTACAAAAAAAACTTTACAAAATAAATCTATTCAAAAGAAAAACGAAAAACATCTAGCGGAAAAACTGAACATAATGTTTGTCCCAAAATAAAAGTTACGCTGTCGGCTTTTTTGTTACTGTTTTTTTTTTCTATTTTTTCAGAGCTTCAGCTCTGTTCAGTGCCGTATTTTAAAATGACATTTCACAGTCTGAGTTGCCAGTCATACATAATGTGCTAATGTTACAAATAAACACTTTGGGCGAGAAAGTGTACTAAACATTATTACAAGATATTAACACGACTTTTCGTAATAGGAAGCGAGAGATTTTCTAAGGTGAAGTAATGTTTATTTCTGTGCATATTCAAGTGTTTACCTATAGATTTATCGAGACTATCATCAGTCTGAAATAATACAAGTACTTATCGTAGCTCGTAGGTACAGTCAATGTACAATTTTCACTTTTTTTGTGTTTTTACCAGTGTTCGAAATTATCAAGATAATTATTTTCTTTGATATTAATGGATAGTTATCAGATAATTATCGGATTATTATCCATGCTGATTCATAACTTGATCTCATTATTTTTTTACTCAAACCACTTTTATTGATTAACGCACTCGAATTCAGTCCAAACAGGGTGTGTATTTTTCGGCATTTTCGTAAGCATCTCTCGCGTCCTGTTAGGAGTGAAATAGCAACAAACAATAATTCTATCAAAAAAGTACGAAAAAATCTGTGTAAAGAAGTGTGAATTATAAAAAATAAAGTTGTGTTTTAACAACTTTATTTTTTTTATTTCACACTTCTTTCGTTTGGATACGCGATTAAGCGGCTTAAGTAAAAATTAATTTAATTAAATTATCAATGATAATTTTCACTTCGAATCCTACTTTTTACTTTTTTTAAACGCTAAGTTGCAAAATTTGTTTACTTAACGGTAAGAAGGAACACAAAATTAATACCATCAAAAGCATTACTTGGAAATCAGTAGACTATTCAAAGTTCAAAAACAGAAAATACCACAAGATAAACGGGAAAGATGCTGAGCAGAACTCGAGGGACCTAGCAAATTGATTGTGGTGGCAGAAGTTACCGTAAAACAACAAGAATTGTTTATTATTCTCAGCCATTTCTTCGAATTAGAATAGAGCATTGTTGCTGGATCAACCTTGACCGTGTTGGTTTTGCTACTACAGGTTAGCGGTAATTATACAAACCAGTTTAATCAAACTTCTACAAGACTTATGTTTTTATTTCTGGCACTTCGCCCGCTACTTTGTCCGATAAAAATGTGCTAATTCGCATGATATCAATTTAATTTATAGCCTATGTTACTCGGTAAAGATGTAGCTTTGTAATGGTGAAAGAATTTTTAAAATCGTGTGGGTAGTTCTTGAGTTAAATCGTAACAAACAAACAAAACATCAAATCTTTCCTCTTTATAATATTAGTTTAGATGGAGCAGCTGGTTTTTCTCACATTTTAAGGATTGATTTGAATACCCCATTGTAAAAGTTGTTCATAATGATCAGTACCTACAATTTAAATGTTCAAGTTTTCTCTTTATTTTAATAATCATCATTCTCTTGCCCTTATCCAGATTCATTTGGGGTCGGCGCAGCATGTTATACTTTACCATACTTCTCTATTACTCGTCATCTCATCAGTCACCTCCTTTCTTGCCATATCATCCTTTACACAGTCCATCCATCGTTTCTTTGGTCTTTTTCTACTCTTATACCCATCCACATTCATTCTCAGAACTTTCTTCACGACATATACCACACTCCTCCGCATCACATGCATAGGCATCCATAAGGACGCCTCATCTAAGTATAAAACAAATATCAAACAAAGTTCCAGATAATTTTCTCATACTTTCTAAAGTGTACTGAAAAACTTGTTCTTGTTGAGCCAGCAAGTCGTAAATGTGAAGTGCACGAAACGCTTAGTAAGTTGCAGCCAATCTGTCCGTTGTCTGAAGGTACAGTCACTAGCATAAATACCTTGCACTTGAGCATGATTTTTAAAGGGATTTCTTCCTAAAATATTGATTAGAAATGATGAATGTCAAAGACACAGCCCATACACGTAAGGTATTTTGTTAGCCTATTTGTTTGTCCCACTGCTGGGCAAAGGCCTCCCCTTTCTCCTTGCAAACCACTCTGTCCTGTGCAATATTCTGGCCATGCCAACGAGATCAGATCGTCACACCACCTTCGTCGCGGTCTACCTTGACGGCGATTTCCTCTAACAGGCGCAGTAAGTGACGGTCGTGGCCCATCTCTCCGGGCGCATTCCTGCTACGTAAGTATTTATGTGTGTGTCTGTACCTACATTTTATCACTGTTGCAATTGTACTTACAATTTCGTTCAGGTAGTGCTACTAATCGTTACTTTGTATAACAGTATGTTACAGCAGGTAGTACATTTTCACGTTTAGTGCGCTCTAGCTAACTATCACGTCTACCGGGAACTGCACCTACTTATTCAGCAGCTATAGCTTTGCCTGCTTGTAAATTATCCTGGTATTCGAAGCATTTTCCTAAAGTTACCTACATGTCTTGTATGTGATTGAGATGAATAATGCGGTACTGCTGAGCTTGAGGTTCTGGGTTTGGATTCCAGGCAGGGGAATGCGGTATTGGATGGAGCCATCGGGAATTTGTTAGTAAAAGTTCTGAGTCAGAAGTGTGGCTGGTTGATGGGAACGGGCTTGTCCCCTTTTACGTGGGACTTGAACATAACTGACAAAATGTGGGTGTACTAACCACACTTTTGACTAACCCTTCGAGTATAAAAAGCGTGATATTATGGTTTGTAATGTTATAATTTCAGCTTTATGATGTATACGAATTTACCTTGTATTTATTACTATCAGTTGTTAGTCACGATTTCTGGTGTTAAGAATATGACTGAACATTTAGAGCTTAGTAGCTCCTCTCTCAAAGCCGCAATACTAAGAATATTATTCTTGAACAAATCTATTCATTGATTGTTTGTACAGTGCCCTACTGTACAAACAATCAATTAAGTGATTTGTTAATTCATTTATTTGCTGTTGGAATGCATGTTTTTCAACTACATCTATCTTTCAACTACTCATCCTGGCTACGGAACTCTTCACTGTGCGGAACCCGACACGCTCTTGACTGGTTAGTTTTATTCACACTTACAAAAAAAAGCAATTTCACTACTCCATCTTGCATCAAAAAATGTTATTCATCCTCTTCATAACAAAAGTGACAGAACAACTTTATACTGCAGTTGTGTGTCGTGTTATGAACGCGTAAACTGTAGAACTAATTTAAAAGCGTTTCGGTAGTTTCCAAGTTAACGTCAGCAATCATAAGTACATCGGCGAGAAGCCCCCGACTGGCTAGAGCCGAGATTTTATAGCTCATGTTTATTTTTAAGAGATTTTCCTACTAAATGTATTTTTTATATATTTATTAGACGTAGCAGTCTTACCAAGGGGTATCGTACTACTGGGTTGTGGAGGTCAGATAGGCAATCGCTCCATCTAAAGCTCTGGTATTCAGCTGCATCCGGTTAGACTGGAAGCCGACCTAATAAAGTTTGGAAAGGCTAGGCAGATGATGATATATTAGACGTAGCGTCAATAATATGGGGCTGTTTAATTCTGTGGCTTTTTAACAACAGTTCAAAATCCGCACTTTAATGCTTTTACCTGTGTATACGAACTTGAGTGAGTTGCAAGGTATACACGGAGAATAATCAAGCTATAAAAACCCTGTTTATGCGGATCGATCTCTCATTGTACGGGAAATCTATACATAGTGAGGCTATTTTACACTGGAAATGTATAGCTTTATGTGTCGCTGTGTGTACAAGTTTATTAGAATCCAATTATTATATAGCTCTATCTAGAAGGCCCTAATATTGTAAATCAATCATTAAAATAAACAAGTATTTCAATACTCAAAATGTCACTTACGGGATATCTTCCGTGATTATTATTTATTTTTGAGCTCCCGATATTTCGACGCTGTTGCAAGCGCCATGATCGCGGGTTAACTGGACAATGCGGGTGGATGGAAAAAAATGTTAGGAGCAGACAAATCTGTCTACCCTCTTTAAAATAAACAATATTCACGGAAGATATCCCGTAAGTGACATTTTAAGTATAGATATGAACCGTGAAAGCTTAAAACAAAGTATTTCAATAAACCTCTCTTTGTCCCTGCCTCGTGGGCCTCGTGGGCCTCGTGGTCGCAAGTGCGACTGCCGAGCATGAGGTCCTGTGTTCGATTCCAAGGTCGGGCAAGGTGTTATTGGGTTTTTCAATCAAAATATTCTCGGTAGCAGCCACGGAGTCTGGATTTATGCCCGGTTGATAGCCATAGGATTTAAACACAACTGGCAATATGTGGGGGATTACAGGTGATATGTTTCACTAATACTAAGTATATAGCAAGATTATTTTGAAATCAGTGTTGCGATAACACTATGTATTACTCTATTTACAATCCCTATCTATCTGAAAATATCTAGTTTTGCGATATAGATAAATAACACTCTGCTTTTCAAAGTCCAAATAAATAATTTAGAATCAAAAACATTCGCTAAAGATAAACATTTAAATCCTACTATCAACATTGATCAGCATCCCACTGGCAGCAATCTTTTAAAACGCACTCGACTATCGCTTGATTCATCCCACAGCCCCACAACAGATCGCCTGATTGCACAGCTTCCAACAATTATCTTAAAAAACTAGCACATAGAGCATTTGCAAATAAAACCTTTGATGGATTAGGTATTTGAAGTTTTATTTAACGTTCAACGTTTACCGAAAAAGGTTAGGGTTACCATTTCAACGTTTTAAAAGACCGGACATTTGCAGACAAAATAATTCCTTGTATTTGTATTTATCTTTTTTCAATATTCATTCATAACTTCTCTATTTTCTAAAAAAAATACTCTAAAGGCGAAAAGACCGGACCATTGAAAAGAGCAGAGAGCACAGAAAAGACGGAGGCCAAAATTCCGGCCGTGTCCGGACAAATTTCAACTCATTGTAACCCTATTCGTGACTTATGAAATAACCGGCTGTGGTGATATTGGGGGTTACGAATGCGGTGTACGGAAAATGTTGGTTGTAATTTTTCATTTGTCATCAAAACTAGGTAGAGGACATTGACAGTGGACTAATTTGAAAAATTTAACGGAAAAATAGAAATTGGACATTTTTTTTTAACTTTCATAAAGTTGTTATTACTTATACACTGTCAATAAACTAATAAACTAAAAATAAACTGTCAAACCAAATATATCTTGACGGCATGTAATGCCAAGTCAGAGGCCCATGGGCGGCATAAAAACTCTGACACCAGGTTAGACACTAACCACACGATAAAGAAGAAAGAACTGTCAAAGGATCTTGAACGGCAATCGGCTACATCAGTATATGAAAACGGCGTACAATTCCTTAGTTCTTAAGATATCGACGGAATTTATAAAGTGCAAGAAAACCTTATCTTCCAATATCATTAACGATAAACCTATTAGAAGACAACGGTTATGGATATTAAACCTGTCGTTATAACACATCGATGCGTAATCTCATCCTACCCCTTTTACTACTTCATTTCAAGGACTTCAATTTGGAAGTCGGTTGAAAGCCGAAGTCTTTCGACGTTTACTATAATTTAGAATGGTGGTAATATTGTGAAATTGCTCCATACGTGTGTGCAATCATCGTTAAATATGGAAATAATGAGCCGTTCGCGTTTATGAGTCTAACGATATGGACTAGTGATGCGCTAACTATCATAGATGTAAATATATCGATGTGTTTGGTCAATCTTCAACGTAAAGCAACGCTTGCCGAGGTCGATCCATGACCATGCATTACATAAGGAAACGTCTCCGTGTCTCGAAAAACACACTAATATGCAGTTAGACCCGGCTGTCATTCGTGGATCTTTGGCAGTCGTTACGGGTAGTCATACGCCCGAAAGTGTAACCACACCTGTCGTACCAAGGGTATCGTGCATCCCCGTAAGGAGTAAGGGTTGTGGAGATCTGCATAGCTATTCACAACACTTCAATTCGATTTTCGATTCGGAAAGTCGTATAACTATTTCGCTCGATTTCGTAATGTCAAAAAAGATAGACATACGACTTGCCGAATCGAAAATCGAATCGAAGCGCTGCGAATAAGGGGCCAGATAGGCAGTAACTCCATGTAAAAAACCGGTGGATCCGGTTAGTCTGGATACCGACTTCCACATAAATGTAATTGGGAAAAGGCTAGGCAAGATGACGACGTTTAGTTCGTATGATGCTGTTAGTATTTATACACTGATCTCGTTTATCAAAATACATTAATTTTGAAATGAGATACCTAAGTATATTTTGTTATTTCAATATTGTTTCGAGCATAACGAATATAATATAATAATTTTGCAATTTGTTTCAATGAAGTCTAAGGTATAATTTAAGCCCATTTTGTAATCCAACGGTATTGTAATAGTCCTACTGAATCCGAATTTAGTCGAATTGTAACAACGATAATAATATCTAGATTAAATTTGTTGCCAAAACGATTAACCTTCTCACTAATTCGGACACTGCTTCTTTGCATACATACACATAAAATCACACAGGTTTCCCCGAAAGGTGACACAGACGAGTACTTTCAGTACACTCACATTTCGTCACTTATGTTAAAGTTCCTTAAAGCAGTGGGCAAGGCCATCAACCGGACACAAATCGACATTCCAGACTGCTACTGAAAAAATCCGTATGGAAAAATCCAATAGCAGTTTAACCAATCTGGAAATCGAACCCAAAGACTCATGCTCAAGTTTATAATCACAAGATCAAAGAGACGGTCGGTTTTGACGAATTTATTATATAGCATTTAAAATAAATTTTGTTTAATACAATAGAACGTGGTATCGATAGATCACAGTCCCATCACTACCACAATATTAGCAAGAACATAACGCGAGTTTCATTTGACGATCGAACTAGTTGGTGATTAACAATATTCATGTTCCACTATGTTGACGTCACAAGTACGGTGCTAGCGGCATGATAAATATATATCATGAAAAGAGAAGAAGATGCAACGTCTTTCTTTGTAGAACTGTGTCCTGAGAGCCTGAACAAAGTGACTTCTAACAGCGGAAACAATCATGGAAAAGTCAAGAGACAAGAGACAAGTAGATGCAGCTGCACTGTCGAAACCACCTCATCACGAAGCCGTCAACCAGGCATTCTGTACATCAAACTGAGTAACTTTACGCAAAAATTATTGCTGGGAAACGATTTTTATTTGGGGTGAAAAATCATGTTTTGTGGTAGAACTCAATGTAACGCACTCAAAACATTGTACTGATGGTTGGATTAAATAGTACGGGGGTCGTGGAGGTGTTTAAAGTAAAAATCTTACATTAAAAACTTGTATTTAAAAAAAAACTTGTCAAAAAGTTGGAACTTTGACCCCCAATATCTCCGTAACTAGAAGGTTCCCAGGTATGGTGTAGAACAAAAAATATATAATAACTAGCTGTTGCCCGCGGCTTCGCCCGCGTAAAGTTCGGTAACTGTCCCACTGGATCATACTAAAGGGATAAATAGTATCCTACATGTTAATCCAGGTTATAAACTACCTGAGGGAGAGATCCTTACGTCCCGGCCGCCCTGTAGGCGCGGGTCGGTGGACGGGGAGCTATGGGCTAGCTCGCCGTCTGTCCGTCTTTTGACCACAGGCCGTGTCGACGGCGCGTTCGTGTTCCACGCGCGCAAGGGCCGATGTCTGCCGGGGCTGCGGGACTGTTCGAAAAAGATACCGTGACCCCGGAACACAAAGGGCGATGAAGGAACATGGATGGGTTTTAGTCAGTAAAAGTCTGACACTCCGTCCAGCTCCGCCCAGAGCGGGAGGAGTCATCACCATTACAATCACCATCACAATCACTATCACAGTCACCATCATCGTAATCATCACAATCACTATCACAATCACTATCACAATCACTATCACAATCACTATCACAATCACTATCACAATCACTATCACAATCACTATCACAATCACTATCACAATCACTATCACAATCACTATCACAATCACTATCACAATCACTATCACAATCACTATCACAATCACTATCACAATCACTATCACAATCACTATCACAATCACTATCACAATCACTATCACAATCACTATCACAATCACTATCACATTCACTATCACAATCACTATCACAATCACTATCACAATCACTATCACAATCACTATCACAATCACTATCACAATCACTATCACAATCACTATCACAATCACTATCACAATCACTATCACAATCACTATCACAATCACTATCACAATCACTATCACAATCACTATCACAATCACTATCACAATCACTATCACAATCACTATCACAATCACTATCACAATCACTATCACAATCACTATCACAATCACTATCACAATCACTATCACAATCACTATCACAATCACTATCACAATCACTATCACAATCACTATCACAATCACTATCACAATCACTATCACAATCACTATCACAATCACTATCACAATCACTATCACAATCACTATCACAATCACTATCACAATCACTATCACAATCACTATCAAAATCACTATCAAAATCACTATCAAAATCACTATCACAATCACTATCACAATCACTATCACAATCACTATCACAATCACTATCACAATCACTATCACAATCACTATCACAATCACTATCACAATCACTATCACAATCACTATCACAATCACTATCACAATCACTATCACAATCACTATCACAATCACTATCACAATCACTATCACAATCACTATCACAATCACTATCACAATCACTATCACAATCACTATCACAATCACTATCACAATCACTATCACAATCACTATCACAATCACTATCACAATCACTATCACAATCACTATCACAATCACTATCACAATCACTATCACAATCACTATCACAATCACTATCACAATCACTATCACAATCACTATCACAATCACTATCACAATCACTATCACAATCACTATCACAATCACTATCACAATCACTATCACAATCACTATCACAATCACTATCACAATCACTATCACAATCACTATCACAATCACTATCACAATCACTATCACAATCACTATCACAATCACTATCACAATCACTATCACAATCACTATCACAATCACTATCACAATCACTATCACAATCACTATCGCAATCACTATCACAATCACTATCACAATCACTATCACAATCACTATCACAATCACTATCACAATCACTATCAAATCACTATCACAATCACTATCACAATCACTATCACAATCACTATCACAATCACTATCACAATCACTATCACAATCACTATCACAATCACTATCACAATCACTATCACAATCACTATCACAATCACTATCACAATCACTATCACAATCACTATCACAATCACTATCACAATCACTATCACAATCACTATCACAATCACTATCACAATCACTATCACAATCACTATCACAATCACTATCACAATCACTATCACAATCACTATCACAATCACTATCACAATCACTATCACAATCACTATCACAATCACTATCACAATCACTATCACAATCACTATCACAATCACTATCACAATCACTATCACAATCACTATCACAATCACTATCACAATCACTATCACAATCACTATCACAATCACTATCACAATCACTATCACAATCACTATCACAATCACTATCACAATCACTATCACAATCACTATCACAATCACTATCACAATCACTATCACAATCACTATCACAATCACTATCACAATCACTATCACAATCACTATCACAATCACTATCACAATCACTATCACAATCACTATCACAATCACTATCACAATCACTATCACAATCACTATCACAATCACTATCACAATCACTATCACAATCACTATCACAATCACTATCACAATCACTATCACAATCACTATCACAATCACTATCACAATCACTATCACAATCACTATCACAATCACTATCACAATCACTATCACAATCACTATCACAATCACTATCACAATCACTATCACAATCACTATCACAATCACTATCACAATCACTATCACAATCACTATCACAATCACTATCACAATCACTATCACAATCACTATCACAATCACTATCACAATCACTATCACAATCACTATCACAATCACTATCACAATCACTATCACAATCACTATCACAATCACTATCACAATCACTATCACAATCACTATCACAATCACTATCACAATCACTATCACAATCACTATCACAATCACTATCACAATCACTATCACAATCACTATCACAATCACTATCACAATCACTATCACAATCACTATCACAATCACTATCACAATCACTATCACAATCACTATCACAATCACTATCACAATCACTATCACAATCACTATCACAATCACTATCACAATCACTATCACAATCACTATCACAATCACTATCACAATCACTATCACAATCACTATCACAATCACTATCACAATCACTATCACAATCACTATCACAATCACTATCACAATCACTATCACAATCACTATCACAATCACTATCACAATCACTATCACAATCACTATCACAATCACTATCACAATCACTATCACAATCACTATCACAATCACTATCACAATCACTATCACAATCACTATCACAATCACTATCACAATCACTATCACAGTCACTATCACAGTCACTATCACAGTCACTATCACAGTCACTATCACAGTCACTATCACAGTCACTATAACAATCACTATCACAATCACTATCACAATCACTATCACAATCACTATCACAATCACTATCACAATCACTATCACAATCACTATCACAATCACTATCACAATCACTATCACAATCACTATCACAATCACTATCACAATCACTATCACAATCACTATCACAATCACTATCACAATCACTATCACAATCACTATCACAATCACTATCACAATCACTATCACAAACACTATCACAATCACTATCACAATCACTATCACAATCACTATCACAATCACTATCACAATCACTATCACAATCACTATCACAATCACTATCACAATCACTATCACAATCACTATCACAATCACTATCACAATCACTATCACAATCACTATCACAATCACTATCACAATCACTATCACAGTCACTATCACAGTCACTATCACAGTCACTATCACAGTCACTATCACAATCACTATCACAATCACTATCACAATCACTATCACAATCACTATCACAATCACTATCACAATCACTATCACAATCACTATCACAATCACTATCACAATCACTATCACAATCACTATCACAATCACTATCACAATCACTATCACAATCACTATCACAATCACTATCACAATCACTATCACAATCACTATCACAATCACTATCACAATCACTATCACAATCACTATCACAATCACTATCACAATCACTATCACAATCACTATCACAATCACTATCATAATCACCATCATCTGGATCTCAAAATAAATGCCATATTCGTAATTAGCACCCCTGAAAATCTCGGTATCGACACCCATATTGATTTTTAAACATTTCAACCCCTTCGCACCCCAACAGGGGATGATGATATTTCAGGTCCACCATATTCAAGCCATATTCGTAATCAGCACCCCTGAAAATCTCGGTATCGACACCCATATTGATTTTAGACATTTCAACCCCTTCGCACCCCAACAGGGGATGATGATATTTCAGGTCCGCCATTTTCAATCTTAAAATCGTTGTTTTTGTAATACACCTGACCCGATACACCATACAAACTATACCCATGTTGATTTTCAGACTTTGTCACCCCATTTCCCCCTCTTAGGGGTTGAATTCTGAAAAAACCTGAAACCCGTTTCTAATCATTTATCAATAGGAACCCTCCTGTGAAGTTTCGAATAAAATAGTCTAACTAATCTTGTTTCCCCATACAAACTTTGGAACACCGTTTATCCCCCTTACGGGGTGAATTTTGAAAAATCCTTTCTTAGTGCACCCCTAGACCACATGAGGAACCTACTCGCCAAATTTGGAATCTGTAGACCCAGCGGTTTAGGCTGTGCCTTGATTTTTAGACTTTGTCACCCCATTTGGGGAAATGGTTTCAGGTTTTTTCAGAATTCAACCCCTAAGAGGGGGCTCTTAGGGGTTGAATTCTGAAAAAACCTGAAACCCGTTTCTACTCATTTATCAATAGGAACCCTCCTGTGAAGTTTTGAATAAAATAGTCTAACTAATCCTGTTTACCCATACAAACTTTGGAACCCCGTTTAACCCCTTTAGGGGGTGAATTTTGAAAAATCCTTTCTTAGTGCACCCCTAGACCACATAAGGAACCTACTTGCCAAATTTGGAATCTGTAGACCCAGCGGTTTGGGCTGTGCGTTGATATGTCACCCAGTCAGTCAGTCAGTCAGTCAGTCAGTCAGTTTATCATTTTATACATATAGATTGTTAGCGCTCTGGGCTTTATTTAGAAACCTTTAAACGCTAACATGGAGGGATGCGGGGAATTTACCATGAAATGGAGGAACTGTCTAAACAGCTCTTTCCAGGCTTCTAAAAGTCTGGAGCGGTGATTCAAAGCCTTGCTATGAGAATCAGCGGTTTTGTGGACTGTAAAATAAACTTTATGTGGCAGCGTACATAGATTTTGAAGGAGGCTATTTTTTGGTATGGAGAAACAGGAACAATAGAAGGACACAGGATGCAGCGCCTTACCTTTTTGTAGAAGTCTGGAGTCGCCTTCCTGCTGTAAAGGCCTTGCACTTCCTTGATGTACAGGTTAACCACGCGGCGGCCAGCGTGGTTCCACCGATTGAAGATTTCTTTCCCTTTGCAGCACTTCAAATCACTGTAGCTTGATATTTAGGTGGATCTAATTTGAGTTATAGACCCGAAACCCTGGATTTATCACGAAATCTAGATTTATTTGCGGTGAAGCCCTGGAGAGGTGCTTTCGCGGCGGCGGAGTAGTCTAACTTATATTTTTTCAATATGGCGTCGGCTATGTGCCTCTTCTTCCAGCCTTGTATTGCTGTTTCGCTCTGACCTATGGTAGACGCTGCAGGAATGAATAGGAAGGAAGGAAACTGATGGGAGACTACCGCCACATTAAATAAAGTTAAAAACGTTTACCCTTCTTATGGGTTAGTCGGGTAAAAAAAGAAAAGATTTAAAGTATGTAGGTTTGGATAAAGCTATGTATATGGCGACAACATAGATAAAGCAATGACGAGGAGAACAAGCGCCTTTCGGCTTCGTTAAGAGGTGTTTTACACCCTTTATTAATCATCTTTTTTATATTCATCATCATCATCATCAGCCTATTAATGTTCCCACTGCTGGGACACAGGCCTTCTCTCTGATGAGAGGGAATGGGCTATAATTCACCACGCGGGCCCAGTGCGGATTGGTGGATGTCACATGTCTTCGATTTTTTGGTTCTAGGACGCCGGTTTCCTCACGATGTTTTCCTTCGCCGTTTTGAGAGCAGTGGTGATGAAATAAATTACACAAAGTAATGCGCCTGCCTGGTTTCGAACCCATGACTTACTGTTCGTAAGTCAGGGCCGCCACCACTGGGACACCGCTGCTCTCCATACATATACATTGCATATTCATACATTTCCTTTATTCGGATTTAATTTTTAATCCAAAAATCACGATTCCTTTGTATCTCACAAAGGAATCGTGATTTTTTGGATTAATTAATTATTATTAATATAATTTATTATTAATAACTTTAAAACTATCGCAATTGTGAACTCAGTCATTTTCTAATTTAGCCGGCCAACTCGCTGTAACTTTGGTGGCTTTTTAAGTCGTAACTTAAACTAAGTGAGTCTTCGTCCGATGTTCCGGGAAATAATTCTCTCGCTCGTTCTGTGTCGAAGTTACCCACCGTTTTTTAGGAAATTTGATCGAGGGGAAGTTTTTTAAGTTCCCTTGTTACACTGAGATTCTGTAATGAATGAAAGTTGGGACTGAAATGGTAATTTTTTAAGCTACTTGATTGAAACTAAAATGGAAGCCTATGCAGATGATGTGAGTCCATCTCATTTGCAAATGGATAGTTAACTTTTTTTTCGGTTGGGAAATCATCAAATCCCGCTCTGGGCGGAGCGGAAGGGAGTGTCAGACTTCTTGTACTGACTAAAACCCACCCATGTTCCTAATTAGCCCTTTGTGTTACAGGGCCGAGGTATCGAACAGTCCCGCAGCCCCGGCAGGCATCGGCCCTTGCGAACCCCTTCCGGTGTGCTGACATCTTTTTGAGGCGCGCGTGGAACCAGGAAACGTGATACTGCTGTAAGGTTAAATACGTGTTAAATATGTGTATTCATTATGATTCCTCACTGCAGCGATTAAGCGTTGCTTCACGAACTTTAGGGATTCATTTAGGTGTTTCCTAATGTGTAATTTGGAACGAAAGAAGTTAAGTAAAATAGCAGAGACATAACGACGGACAGACAGACGGACAGGACGAATCTCTAAGGGTTCCGTTTCGCATTTGGCAACGGAACTCTAAAAAGAGTTTTTGTAAAATAAAGTAATGTATTCCATTTAGTAAATGACGTATGAAAAAGTGTAAGCAAGACTAGCAAGGACGTTGGTATCGCCTACCAAAGTGTAAATAGAACAGTTTTACAGCCTTAGAAGCAAGCTTAAGGCTGGATCCACACTATAAAACCTGTAAGACATGGCTGTCACTACATTAAGCTCCAATGTAATCTAAACCCGACATAATACTGTCACATAAGGCTTATTTGAAAGCCCTAAGGCCCCGTTCTTAGAGCTTTACACAGGCCCAAATTAGGGATCATAAATAGAACTGTTACGTGTCAATTTTATGGCTATGTGAGAAAATTGTTTTGTTGACTGCCTCGTTGAAATCGCAATCGCCACTCCTGAGCATGAGGTACTGGGTTCGATTCCCGAGTCAGGCAAATTGTTATTGGGTTTTTTAAATATTATCAACGCTGTAGTGGTGTTTTTTTCGGTATCACTTCTCACTGATTTTTTTTCAGGCAATACCATGGCCTTCAGCCTTCTGGCTGAAATATTTCCAAAGTATGACTCACTCATTAAGTTTATTTTTTCAAAATTATTGAGTAAAATATCTTTAATATCCTTCTTCGACTTCGTAATTATAAATTACGTCTTATTACAGACAACACAGAGCAAGTATACAGATCTAGACAATATTACCTACTTCTTTTATACGTATTCTCTGCTCTCCAATAATTGATTACAAACTTGTAAAAATCGAAAAGTCTGATATTTATTTTATTTGTATAAAAACGTTGTGGCAAACTATTTTGAAAAACCTCAACATAGCGGATTTAATAGCGGTATGCCAAACGCGGCAACTCCGTGCCACTACTTTATCAAGACATAACTAGGTACAGTACTCACTTTTTGGCAGTTTTGAGTTACAATCATATTCTTGTTGTACAAAAAATTCAGAAATCTTTGCACTCACCCCTGTGTCTAAATTTCTTTGCGTACAGATTTTAATAAGTGTAAAAACATTGTAAGTCGCGAGTGAACTGCAGTTCATAAAATGGTATAATGAGTTACACACCATCATCACCATGGTTTATGGGAGCCAATTGTATCCCATACATACATTTTTTATACTATACATTGCAAACAGACTTACAATCGCAAAATGTGTGGTATTTTGCGATTGTAGGTCTGTGTTTGCTTGCAATGTAATTTTATACAGATGTTGTGGTAAGTCATTCTAACTCATAAAAAGTCCATCGATATACATTTATATAATATTGTAATCATATAAAAGTGGAGTATTCTCTCGTTGCTTAAAATTTTCAAAGTTGATTGGCTTTAATTTAAGACTTTACCGAAACCTGAGAGATTTTTTAAAAATTTTTGAAACGCTCTCCTGAAAAGTTACTAAACATGAGTTACAATGTTATTCCTTGCAGGTGTCGATTTATTCAAATACAATATTGCTTGAAACTTTAAATAATGTAGCTTTACATTTTACAGCTATATTTATGCATTAAAAGTGACATTATATTCTAGGTTATAATTTTATTGGTGTTCCACTAACTAACATTATTAATTAATGGACTATTAAATAAACCAAAATAAATAAACTAACAACAAACTATAAAAAAACGCATTAACGCTGTACACACTCGTACGGTAACTGGCGTATCCCCAAAGCAAAATATCTTCCATAATCCGTGCCCATATCACAGTCGAAAGGACAGACGAAAATGTATGATTTGTGAAAGCGAATAAGATAGATTAGAGAGGTTTGCCCTACAATTTGTCATCCACTGAACGGCGGGGGGGAGGGGGTGACCGATCACCCATATTATTGGATTCCGGGCTTGGAGCGACAGGCGTTCCTTCTCGTAGTACTGTACTTTATCTGAGTGACGCTGAGGTAGACTGTTGTAATGGTTATGTTGCTTTTAAGTATGTACCTATGATAATAAAAAGTTAGCGCTAGTGAACTAGCCTTTGTTAGTGAAAACTGAAAGTCCTTACAAAAAGAATCTAATGTCTTGTACATTCTCGGACCAACATGTACTGTGCATTGCGACTGTCGGCTTATGAAACTTTATTTCAGGAACAAAGAGAAACGTGAACTTTCCTCATTATAGGACGCCTGAAGCGTAAAAAAATTCAACTGGAGACCTCCAAATTATTCTCCTACCTTTGAAAGCTGAATGCTCTGAAAGCCACAAATACTAATACCGAAGCTAGTAAACAAAATGAGCAGTAACTCTCCATGTCTAGACTGGCAGTATTTCAGTCTGCCTACAAAGTTTCCCGCCTACTAAATGAAATATCACCTGTAAGCCCACTGTTATATTTACTGAAAACAGAAATGGTACACTTTCGGTAAGAGGAAAATATATAAAACATAACTTCACCCCTGTATGCTCTGAAGGCGGAGGCAGAAGTGGGTATTACTATAAAGAAGCACGATTTCACTAACATTAGGTGACTCCTAAACGAACGCCTATTCCATTCCCGGCTAGACGTAGCGCCGAGAGTTAACTTTCAAACAGTGCAATGACGTTAGCCGGTCATGTTCTTTTGTCCCAAGTTTTGAAGATCAGATTTATAAGTGAACGATGGGTCAGTTCACACCGAGACGCGTCGCGTCGTGTCGCGTTTCGGTGCTTTATTTTTTTCTAATGCAAAGGGTCGTCCATCTTATAAACTTTGTTATGACGTACAATAAAATAATTTATACTTATCAAACCTTGCCCAACGCGCAATTCGAACCCAGGACTTTATTTTCAGTTAGAAATAAACTAAAAAAATAACTATGAAATAAAAATGGTCATTGGGAACGTTCACACGGTTGATTAATATATTTCATAAAAAAAAAGAAAATGGTAAAATGGATCTGAGTCGTGCTTTTCATAACAAACTGAGTGTTTCCAACTACAATCATTATATTTTTATAAAGGTGTTTTGTATTATTCTTATATGAATTTAAAGTCTGTTCTTCCTACAAACAGGAGTGTGGCAAAAATATAGCTAAACGTGATGACCTTATAAGGTTTATTAGCAACATAATCTGAACTATTCCTAAAGCAAGCTGTCACACCTTTTTCTGAAAAACTGGGACGCAGTAAAATTAAGAAAACTTTCGTTTGAAATACGAGATTAAACTTTAAATATATTTGAATAGTTACATTCGTTCTTGGGGAAGTCAAGAATTTTATAAATCAGAACTTTTTCAGCGGTTTTCAGCCGGGTGGAAGCAAGCGTCTTTGGTCAGAGCCTCCGCAAAAGTTCAGAGCTCCCATTTTTCAAGAAATTCTTGGCCAAGTATTCACAATCCCGCTTTCGGTCACTGCTTGCGTTGGTTAAAAGTTTGTAGTACTCGCATTTTGGAATAAAACTATATTTTCCCTGTCTCCAAAAAATCTGTCTCATTTTCCATAACCGCGGATCATGGTGCCCTTTCCAATATATCTTTTTATTAATGGTCTGTGACACGAGCCCTCAGTGTGACCATCAATTCTGCGTTTGGATGAGCAGTGGACCAAAAAACTACTATCCTGTAACATTTGTGAGATAGATCGGTTTTATCGTCGACATTTCGAGGGTTTTGTTATCAATGACAAAGACTGAGGTAGTATATAAAGAACCACTTTATTTAACTCAGTTAAGTAAGAGAAGCCTAATTCCAACAGTAGATGGGGTTGGTTGAGTTTATTAATTATTCTTGGGGGGCACATCATTAGACTTTCTATCAACACACTCTTGATTTATATTTATTATTTTATTTAGACGACCAGAATGGCGCAGCGGTAGTGAGGCCGCCTTACGTTCTCAGGGTCTCGGCTTCGAATCCCGGTAGGGGCAAATGTTTGTGTGATGAGCATGGATATTTGTTTCCGATATGATCCAGTTTTATAATAAGTATGTATTTACAAACAAAAAGTATCTATGTATCAACTATCTGGTGTCCACGACACAAGCCTCGTTGTTTAGTGTGGCACTAGATGGCGCTGTGTGTAACATCCAGCGATATTATTACATTATTAACTGGGATGTGGAGATCAGATTGGCAGATATGCTCCATGAACAATGGTGGTATTCAGCTGTATCCGGTTAGACTGGAAGCTGATCCCAACACAGTTGGGACAAGGCTAAGCAGATTATAAGATGGCAACATCGCCTTGTGTTGCCGTTTTCGTCGAGTTACGTATTCCATTCGAGCAGTGGATGCGGTCAGAATTATACCTTTACGGAATCGAGAAGAGAAAAAGAAACACGAATTCTTTTCGCAATTTTACAATAGTGACAGACACTACACAGAGTTAAAGACCGGCCAAGTCCGTAGCACCGAGCAAAATAATAACAATATTTTATGTGGTGCGAACGATCTCGGAATAAAATGCCTGTGAAATACAGACCGACATACGAACAGGACGAATCTATAAGGGTATCTATACCGTATTATACCGTATTTTGCCATTCGGCCACGGAACCCTAAAAAAAAAAGTAGACGTTAATTAAAACGTCTACTTTAATGTAGTCATTATTTTTCACAAAGACACAAAATTTATTCAGCGTGGCATTTTTAGCCTTAACTTTTATTACATTGACATGAAATAAAATATGAAACACTTATAATATTCTGAAGAGACCTAATTGAAACAAGCCCCACTTATTATTTAAGTATATTACAATGAAACTGTCTGCAACGCTTTGTCTCGTCTAAGAATCCGCAAGTTGTAAAATAAGTCTATTAACAAGCAACTTTTTCGAACAAAGGCTTTTGATTATCTTATGTTTAATATGGTCTCAGTACATGATTCCTGGGCAATCAAGTTCAATCTTTGTAAAAAACCGATGTTCCATACAAAATTGAACACCTACAGGAGGTATTTTCGTTGAAAATGTATGGAGCTTTATTGTTTTTTTATTTTTTAATACCCGACAAAAAAATTTACCACTGGTTATTTTAGAATCATGTACTGAATCTATGGTCAAAATTTGTGGCACATTGTCCCTTACACTGTGTATGTTATTTTAAAAGCTTCTTTATAGATCTCGAGTTCCAATTCCAACCCAAGACACGCACCTCTGTTTTTTTTAATTCATGTGCCACCAGCATGCCTGAACGATATTTCTAGACGGCATGTAAGGCCAACTCAGATATCGGGTTAGGCACAAAAACAAAAATAAACTATTTTTAAGCCCATTTCTAGCCATTAGAACCTCTAAGATTAATAGTACTGGAATCAGGTTTAACACCCTAGCTGAATTTCAAAAGCCGTAAAAGTAAATCCAACCAATTGACACTGCTCACCAACTGAACACCCTTCAAAGGTGCTCGTAAATAACCGTTGGAAAAAGCTTGTAGATTGTGTTAAATCGACCCTAATTGATGTAAGTGAGAGATTCACTCAGGTTAATTGCGTTGACTTGGCACACCGCCAGGTGACCAGATTTATTTGATTTCACCCTAGGATAGTTAAGAACGTGATTTTTATGTTCATATTATTGTTTACATCTGGTTACCTTCGTGTTGCAAAGGCTGAAAAGCCGAAACAGCTTTCTGAAGTGTATCACCCCTCTCGGTGGCGAGCGCTCCACGGAGAGACTAAAGCTGTGGCGAGGCAGTGCATCCTCACCAATCCCATTCGTCACACCTGCTGAAAATCTCCCACCTGGACATGAGTTGCCATGGCTGACCTGGAAGTCTTTAAATAGACTCCGGACCCAGATTGGCCGCAGCAAGATAAACCTGCTCATGTGGAGATTCATTAATGACTCTGCCCTGGAGTGTAAATGTTGTGTTGTTCCGCAAACCATGGGGCACTTATTATCGTGTCCTGCGTGTCCTGTTGTTTGTTCACTACAGGGACTGATGGGCGCTACCGAAAGCGCCAAACTAGTAGCTTCAGTTCTGGGCCGACACAATTTAGATTGCCATCGACACGCTAAGAAGAAATCTGGATCAGCAAGAACACACTAATGCGTTTAATAATTAGTAAATTTTTAAATGTACTGTTTATGCACATAGGTTCATCCTGTTTTGCAAATCTCGCAATCGAAATAAGGTTTGCTATAAAGAAAACCCAATTCTGGTCACCGTTGTAGAAAGCCGGTGTGAAAGAATAAGAATACATACACTAATTAATGCGTTTTCACTAACAATACGCGACTTAAGTGATGCACTATTAATAAATACTTTTTCTTTCTTTCTTTCACTCCTTTACTTTGTGTAATTTATTTGGTCGTGATCCATTCCTTCAATATTTTGAGTGCAGTGGTGATAAAATAAATTCCCATTGCTACTTACAGAGAGGAGGACTGTATCCCAGGAGTGGAAACGACGAAAACACTGTCAATGTCAAATTATCACCACTGATGTTTACTCGCGTGGGAACGTTTTGCCCGACAAAATTTAGCTTATAGCAACATCATTACACACAAATAAAACACGTACAGAACCCGACCACTGATAATGACAGTACCTATGGAAACTCCATCTTGTCCCTGCCATACGTGTATAGAAAGTAATTGGGTTCGTTTTATGAAGAACGTGGCGAGCGAGCACGGAGACAGATTGCAGGCAAAGGCGTCTTACAGACACGATCCGTATCGACGATGACTCGGTGCGAGGGAATATTAGGGCATTTAAATTGTAATTATTTTAAGAGTTTTATTTAAAAATAATTCCTTTGGCAGATTTTTGATGAATTTGGCCGCTTTATGGTATCTTCCCACTACATCGTACTTTCGCGCACATATGTTGGTTAACTAGTATCGGCGTTATGGGAATCGCAAAATAAGCACTTGACTTATTCGGTGATGGACTAATTTTATTAAAATGAATTACAAGGAGTAGGATGCCGACCGACCGAACCCAAAGATGAAAAGTTACTGACTTATTTAACATTTGAGCAATTATAGAAAACTTGGGATACGGTCGGAGGGGCGCGTTATGAACTAAAACTGTACAAAGGTTCTTACAGCTAGGTAACATAATAAAAATAACACAGTTAAACATTTACAAAAGAACTGTCGGCATCTCTACAAAAATATTACAGGGTATTACTTTGAATTCTTAAAGCTATATATAAACAATACACAAATTGGGCAAGGATCCTTTTCTCTACAATAAACTATTGTTATCCTCGGAAACTACTTGCAATGAAACATCTGCGGGATTGCGTGGGAACTTATAGCTAGCGATACTTTACAGTTAACTTAAACTACTATTTACATACTAAGTTCACTAAAGTAATATCTATAATATTAATAAATAATTAATGAAGACGCCACAGTACTATACTAGTGTAGTGGACAGACTCCTTTAATCGACAAAACTACTTGGTGTCTGAACAAATGTTTCTTTGACAAATGGTTCTTCAATGGTTCTTTTCCTACTTTATCTAGGAGTTATTGGAGGTGGTTTCAGAATATTATCTGCCAGCCATCTCTTAATCAACAAGAAAATGATTTGTCTAACAGTAACAGCACAGAAAGAATCGAATCATTACCAAAGGAATAACAGCTGAAACCGGCAAGTATCGGTAGTGACACGCTCATGTAGTCACTACTTTGGTAATAAATGGAGATGATTTGTGTATTAAATTCCTGGACGGATTGTCTGGTTTATCTTACCGTTTAGTGTGCAAGTCATTTGTTTGCTTATTTCTCATTCATCGGTTTCGTGACATGAATTTTGGCATAGGTTAAAGAAGTCCGAAGTTCTACAAAACAAAAGGTGAATAAAACATGGCTTCTGGGACTCCAAGACTCTTCATAAAGATTTGCTGGTAATCCACCCCGCGGGCCAAGAATATCTTGCAAGACATGTAAAATATTATGATCTTGTAATTAAAACTCGTGGTTTGCTATCGTTTCAATGCATACAAACCACATTAATTATATTCGTGCAAGTTATAAAACTTAGCTCAAAACTTAATTACTGAGTAAATCTCAACTTGCTAACTTAACTGGCCGCATAAGAAGTTTAAATACCTATAGTTTTGTTTACTTGTTTCTGCTGAAAACATACAGTTACCTCGGGACCTTGACTGAGAACCTATGAATTACTGCGGCGAGCTTTTCTTGATTTGTTTGGTAGGTAAGTACCAACTGTCACTATTAGTCTTGTCAATTTAAGTTATTAAATACAATAAAACCAAATAAAATGATGATTTTGTAATTCAAATTAAAAATTTTGAAAATATGTATATTTTGTTCAATACTTTTGATAACTTTTAATCTATCTACTATACACCGTGAAATTTTAATGGTTGTTTTCCCGGAGCGAAATGGTTTTGTCTTAGTAACACAATCGTTTTATAAATAAATAAAATATTAGAAACAAAAGATGGCAGATTTATCATAATGAAAAACAAAACTCGAAAGCGACCACGAACCAATAGTAATAATACCTCCCGATGGGCAGGCCGAGCGCTGAACGGCCGTGCGGCCGTTGACCCGCGTGCTTTTCAATCAGCTGATAACTAAACTTCTCTTGAGTTAATGAAACATGATAATAATAAGCTGCCCTATGCATGTGCTGGTGTCTGGAACTGCCCATGATCGAGTAGCCGCTGTGTCGCCGCTACGATTGTCCGTGGTGATGGGACTTAGGGGTCTGCGCCCCGCAAAGTCGGAACGACTCCAAGTGTTGCGGATCCGCGTAAAGTTGCCGGGCAGCATGTGAATCATAATCAGCCCTTTTTTTTTTTTTTTTTTTAGGATGGGAAATCATCAAATGACTTCTCCGGCTCTGGGCTGAGCAGGAGGGAGTGTCAGACTTTTACTGACTAAAACCCATCCATGTTCCTTCATCGCCCTTTGTGTTCCGGGGCCACGGTATCTCTTTCGAATAGTCCCGCAGCCCCGGCAGGCTTCGGCCCTTGCGGACCCCTTCACTGTTGCTGACTCTCTTTGAGGCGCGCGTGGAACACGAACGCGCCGTCGACACGGCCTGTCGTCATGAGACGGACGGACGGCGAGCTAGCCCATAACTCCCCGTCCACAGGCCCGCGCCTACGTGGCCGGAAGCCACCACGTGGCCCCCGACGCCCGGGGCGTCTCCCGCGGCGGCCGGGACGTGTGGTTCTCTCCCTGTCCCAATCCGCCACCTCCTTCGCCAGCATGACTGCTTCGCAGAAGGAGGTGACGGCGTCCCATTCCGTCTCGCTCCGGACCATGGCACGAACCAGGGCCGGAAGCGAGAGGTCGCCGCCGCCAATCGCCGTTACGAGAACACGGCGGTGCTCCGCCCAAGCGGGGCACACCTCCACCGTGTGCTCCACCGTGTCCTCCGGTCGATCCTCACAATGGTGACACCCGGACGTTTCCTCCCGCCCGATTCGGTGCAGGAACTTACCGAAACAACCGTGTCCGGTAAGAACCTGCGTCAGGCGGAAGGTGAGGACGCCGTGGCGTCTCTCCAGCCACTCCTCAAAGAGGGGACTTACCGCCACTATTGTGGCGTGCCCTGCACGGGGTTGCGAAAGTCGCTCTCTCCATGTCGCCATGAGATCACGCCGGAAGTCCGTCCGCTGAGCGACAATTTGCCGCGGCAGCGGAGTTTCCCCCCGGCGTAGCGCCTCCGCGCGCCACTCATGTAGGCGCGCGAGGACTATCGCCTCCAGATCCCATGGCGGCAATCCGGCAAGGAGGCTCGCCGCCTCGCGGGAGATCGTGCGGTACCCCCGGATTAGCCTTACGGCCACCACCTTTTGGGGCGCGTTCAAATAGTTGGCGGCTCGCTGCCTCAATGAACGCGCCCACACCGGGGCCCCGTAAAGGGCCATGGACCGCACGACTACCGCGTTGAGCCTCCGGCAGGAGGCGTTTGGCCCCCCCAGGTTGGGCAGGAGCCGCCTGAAGGCAGCCCCTGTCCGCTCCAGTTTGGGGGCCAAACGTCGGAAATGCTCCACGAAGTTCCACCGGCTGTCGAGGACAAGTCCCAGGTACTTCAGCGTCGACTCGACGCCGATGGAAACCCCTCCTGCCATCACTGCGGATCCCGGAGGTGGCGCATTCCGAGGCCCATGAAAGCACATGGCCTCGGACTTGTGCAGTGCCACCTCGAGACCCAGTTGCCGGATCCTCTCCACGACTATCGCAACCCCGCGTGTCATGTTTTCGGCCGCCGCCTCGTGCGACCTCCCCTGTGCCAGCACCAGCGTGTCGTCTGCATAGCAGACAACGCTGACGCCGCTAGGGAGGTCGGCGCGCAGCACCCAGTCGTAACCGATGTTCCACAAGGACGGGCCTAGAACCGATCCCTGCGGAACACCGCACGACATCTCTCGCCGGTTCCATTCTCCGCTGCGACTGGGGTAGATGACGGCTCTGTCCGTCAGGTAGTCCCCGACCACACGACGGAGGTAGGTCGGCACCCGGTGATACCGGAGTGCCTCCCTTATGCAGCTCCAGGGCATGGAGTTGAAGGCGTTGGCGATGTCGAGAGACACCGCCAAGACAACCCCACCCCGGGACACCGCATCCCCCGTCGTGAGGGCTCTCACGCGCATGATGGCGTCCACCGTAGAGCGCCCCTTGCGGAAACCAAACTGGTGTTCCGCAAGATCCGGCCCAGTCCTCGCAAGGTGCTCGGCGAGGCGGTTTGCAATCACTCTTTCAAAGAGCTTGCCCACCTCGTCGTGCAGCACCACGGGCCGGTAGGCGATCATAATCAGCCCTAGCATAAAGTTAGTACTCCAAATTGCAATAACTGTAGTGTCGTTCCATTGCACTGATGACGCGTGCTACGCGTACGACATTCGCGGGATAACTAAATGCGCTTCCGCATGGATATAATAGGAAGCCGGGGCGCGCGGCTCCGTTTGTAATTGTTGCGTGCAAAGTATTTTATGCCGTATCACTACGTGCGAGAGCTTATTTTGCTTTGAACATTTATGCATCGCTTCCCCTTTGTCGGGTTGCGCGTGCGATTTGAGTAGTACCTACAAGTTACATCTAGTGTTACTATTGTTTCTCACATTTTCGAGTTGATGAATATTTTTTTAATTATTTTAAAACAAAAACATCCTTATTTTTTTACTTTGACTCTATGCTTCGAAAGTAGTCCATATGGCAAGTCGATCTGCCGCGGGAAAACCACCATTAAAATTTCACGGTGTAGATAATTATTTTATTTATTTTATTTTTATTGTGTTTGGGTGGCTTACAGCTAACAATACAAGATTGAGATTGAGATTTGTATTAGGTATAGATTTTTTGATAATTAAATGCTTTTTAATATCGACACACATAACATTTGTCGAGTTTCGCTAGCAATGTAATTTAAAAATAACAGGATTTCAATCGAGTTGAAAAGTTGCTGGTTACTCAACTGGTCCCACTCATTTGGGACCTGCGAGATGAGTTTACTAATTTATTATTTTCTTTTCTTTTCTTTTGTCGATTAGGCCCGCTGTTTAAATTTAAAAAAAAAACTTTTAAGCGGCGCTACCGTCTAGCTTAGAGTGCCGTATGTTTCCATCTGAAGTAGCAGCTTTGTTTTGCTTACCGCTTCTTAGTAAAACACTGGCTGGACGGTTAATTTATCGGGCCATTTGTACGACCAGCTGGGTGACCACTTTTAATTTATTAACTTTTAGGATTTTATCATTTTCACTCCAGGTACCCAACATCTTAGTTCTCCAACAATATTGACACTACTGAAGACTGCTAATACAGATTAAAAAAAAATACTTTTGAGAAAGAAACAAATTTTAATTCAAATCTATCTTTTTATGGATGATGCGTTACAGTTTAACATTTTTTTCCCCGTTTTATTTCCTTTTACTTTTATAAAAAGACTTCAGTCAGCAATGGAAAGAATTAAGAAAGTTTTTTTCAACCTATTGTTTATGTCTAGAAAAAAGTAAAAGCATGGCAGATTTTAACCAACGAATCTAATCGCGATCGGCGCATCTAAACAGCGATCAAAAGCTGTTAATATCAATATTCCATGGGAATTATGACACTGAGTCTTTATGCTTGATTCTGCACAAAAAAGGTAAATTTGTTACAAAAGTCAAATCAAATTATTCTTACGCCATGGCCACTACAGGGTGTATGCAAACCACGTCACCGGAACTTTTTTCTTGTGGTGCCACCTGCCGGAGTGGGGCTTAATGATGTGAAGACACAGCTGATCCACCTTCATGGTGTTATGATGAACAGTAGGACGAGAATGCTTTATTATGCCTAAGAAGAAGAGAGTAAGCCAGGATAAAACAGTTTCATGAATCTGCTATTTCACATTGAAAGCGCTTGTATTTGAAAGAATATCCATGATTCAGAACATTGATGATTCATGGAATGACGTTTGGTCAAACGGTTATTATCTACCCTTTGACTGCCCCGAGCAGCGGTGGCGCAGTGGTAACGGCCCCGACTTACAAACAGTAAGTCGTGGGTTCGAACCCAGGCAGGCGCATTACTTTGTGTAATTTATTTCATCAGCGCTGTTCTCAAAACGGTGAAGGAAACCGGCATGTCCTAGAACTAAAAAATTCGAAGACATGTGATATCTACCAATCCGCACTGGGCCCGCGTGGTGAATTATAGCCCATTCGACTTCATAGAGTGAAGGCCTGTGTCCCAGCAGTGGGAACATTAATAGGCTGATGGTGATGATGATTGACTGCCCCGACGATCTCATGGTCGCAAGCATGACTGCTAGTGTGGGTATTCCAGATCAGACGGTGTTATTGGGTTTTTCCATTACGAATCTTTCAGTAGCAGCACGGAGCTAGAAGTCGTCGGTATGATACCTCCGTGCTTCAGAAAACACGTTGAGACCGTGGTCCTGCATCTGTGATCTCTCTCTGGTCGTGTTGGATTGCCGTCCCAATCGACTATTGAGAGTGAGAGAAATGAGAGTGTATCTGCATTTGCGCACGTACTTTAGCACTACAATATTCCCTGAAGAGGTGGCTAGTCTTCACTCAGATTAGCTACCAAGACTAAAAACGCTCAGGAGAGACTACTTACCCATTGTGTTCTGTTCTATTTAAAATCGGCCCACACAATTTAAATAGGTACCTTGACAGTAACGTTCCAAGTTAACCTACCGTTAGCTTGTAACTAGCGCAACACCTCGCCACTGTCCTATGTAAACAATACCCCATACACAGCGCGCTTATGAAAATGTATGTGCATACTAATTTGATGGCGCCGCCGTTCGCAGTGACGAGTTTGATGAGGTTTATTTACAACCTTCATACATAGCTGCTGTACTGAATACACGCACTACGGCAAATGACGGAAATGCGACAAGAAAGAACTGTGACTCTAGTTCTAAATTAGCGGCCGAGAATTAGCACTTTACTATTTAAACGGCCAAAAATAGATCTGACAGTCCTCCAACGCCCACCCTCTCCACTTCCTAAGGTTTAAGCTAGATAGAAGAAGTGACAGAATAAACTCCTCAAGACACCCCTCAGTTAAGTAAGAAGGAAAAATCTCTAAACCATTATAAAATTTAATTTAATATAAAAAAATAATTATTATTTTTATGTGAAACAATTTTAATTTTAGTACAATTTTAATTTTAATGCAATTTTAAACTCAATTTGATTTTAGAACAATTTAAATTTTGTTACAATTTTAATTTTAATTCAATTTTATTTGTAATACGTATGATTTTTTGTCATCAAATGCTTTTTATTATTTTGTTATTTTACGTGTTAACACCTAGTTTTATGTGCATGCTGTGGTCTCCTGTAATTGAAGGAACACACTTATAAGAACCTTTGTATAACTGTGACTTCTAATGTATCTGTGTATCTTTTGTTGGAGATCCAATTAAATAAAAGAAAAAAGGAACCCTTCTAAGATCACTTTGCTATCCGTTTGTCAAACTTGTAAGTCAATGCGATCAAAATATATGACCGTTTATATTGCATATTTTGCGATTTCACAAGGGAACTTCCCGTTGACCTAGAATCGGGAAATTTGGCAAATAGCAAATGTCTTACAGTAGTAGTACCGTGATTATGTAGTTTAATAACAAAATACCTCCAAGTTTGTACGGAACCCTCAGTGCTCGAGTCCAATTCGCACTTCGCCGGTTTTTTTTTGTTAACCATGTTTCAGATGAGTCAAGTTTCGGTCAAACTTCAGTCTTTTTATCATTTATTTAAACATAATTATAGTCTCAATACAGGTTATGTTTGTTTTGTACTATTAAACCAGAATGGTTTGTATTAGTCCTCACATTTGATAAAAAAACACTGCTTAATCACAACTAAACAAATATAAGTAAAAATGTAGGTGAAAAATCTTGTACCGTGCAAACATTATTATAAGGTTGCATTATGGACAATGCTCGAACTCCTAAGCTCCAGCATCCAATATTGTAAGCTCGTATCGAATTATGTCCTATATCCCGATATTAGAACATCATAACAATAAAAGCCATTGTTCGGGGTATAAAGAGCCAGTTACCGACATTGCACGCGGCCGATGTGTCGAACTTTCGATCCAACAACACGTTACTACGCAGCTTGGAATTCAGACTACAGGAATCGAAGTTACGGTGTAGTGGGGAGCTAACTAACTATGCAAGACAAACAAGGAGTTACACACTGAGTTTGAAACGTGGTGCCTATCAGTTAGATTCATTTGTTCCGAATGAAGTTAAAAAATAACCTTGTAAAACTCATCCAGAGTTTTGAACCATCAACCTGAAGATCAAATTGTGAGTAATCTCTGAATTGTTATGTCATACAAACTATTTATATGTGGATGGACTCACAAAGGGAGTATGGAGTTAAACAAACTACCTCCGACAAATCATAAGCCCAATAGACATTTCAGGGTTATTACAAATACCAAATACTCCATTTTAACTACTTTAGACAACATAATAAATAAAACAGGGAATTATTCCCAGCGTCTGTTCAATAAAACTTAAAGTGCTTATTCCGATAACTGCTCGGGAAGAGACCGCCCAAGTTATGGCCATCTGGGAACTTTCAATCTATTGCGAAGTACCTAGCAATATTCTTTTGAGAACGGAGCAAAGTTCGTCCGATTGGTGACCCAAGTTCTATTTTTGTAAGTGTAGATTTAGGTATAGAAAGGAAAACTAGTTAATAAGTATTTGAACCTGTTACTGTCAGCTTAAATATCGCCTCTAGGGGATAAAGGCTAGCTAATGTATTATTTTACGTTCGGTCTACCTTCTAGTGAGTAAGTTTAATTTTCTTTGAATAAACTAACTTGTAAGTAATAGTAGGTTTTGCCATCAGGAATGTCAGGAATAGTGTAAATGAGTTGAATAAGTTAATTTAAGTTTTTAAATATACTGTTTACGCACATAGGTTTATCCACTTCTGCAAATCTCGCAAACGAAGTAAGATTTGCTGTAAGAAAACCCACTTCTGGGTTAAGTTCGCCGATGTAGATAAGCTATTGTAATTTAGTGTGTTTATATTTTAATTTGGTGTTCAATAGAGAATAAGGGAATGTCCCAGTCGCAGCTCGGAATCCATATTTGGAAATGGGCTCGCCCAACATTACATGAGACTAAAAAATAATAATTGGCGAAATGGGGATACACTTCAACCTTTGGTGATACAACCTACATGCGTGATGTTTATGCTATTAACCCTTGATCTGTCCACGAAGTAGACACAATAGTTAAACAATTGTGTCTCGAACAAATTGGTCCTTTGACAGATCTTGATTTATTATCATCTGCCTAGCCTTTTCCTAACTATGTTGGGGTCGGCTTCCAGTCTAACCGGATGCAGCTGAATACCAGTATTTTATATAGAGCGACTGCCTATCTGACCTCCGCAACAGTTAGTACTGGGACTACTGGGCAATTTGATAACTCTTGGTAAGACTGGTTGTTAGACTTTTTTTGGGCCAATGACTACCTGTAACGACGATGTTTATGCTATCATAATAAACTATGATCTCCATTATCACGTTGTTTCTATTCCACGTTTGTCGATTCCATGGATATTTATACAAAATTACACAATAGATATTGAGTGTTCGCGGAATTCGTTGGCACATAGTTTCACAGTCCCCGCTCTAATTCCGTGGCATAACTGTTACATTTCTGATTAAATCCGTTGCTTTTTAGTGACAAAGTTCTGCCAGTTGATTACTGAGTTCATAGCTGCCATAAAAGTTGGGTTTATTTTATTTTGAGTGTCAGTAACAGAGCAGATGGCCAGCGATGGTCTGCCCCTTGTTGTGAAGTTTTGCTGGACTCAATTAAGCTCGCCTCATCTTCATCTGACAATACAGTCAAAATATTATTTCTTCAGTCAACGGACTCCGGACAATGACGGACACTTTCAGTGAGTAGGTATGGAAGCGTTCATATCCGGAACCACGTTCGTTATTTGACAGTACTACCGGTGTGTACGAACCTTTCTGGCTATTACAAAATGCGTCCTCGTTGGTTAATTGTCCTTTTAGGCTTTGATGAGATGTCACATTTGTGTAATGGTTAAAATACTGTTCTTAGCGTATTCGTAAAATCTTTCACGGAGCCCTTATAATTTTTTTAGCCCATAAATACTAATTTTATGTAATGGGATTGGAAAGTGTAGTTTATTTTAAACCACTACGTAGGTACCTATAATAGTCTGAGTTCCCAACTTAAATACTAAAATTACAGTATCCTGGAAAACACTCCACTGTGTGTAATTACAAGGAAACAATTACTGAGCTCAGACTTTAATACAAAATTAACTCAGAACGTACAAAATAACTTTAAATTAAAGTAATTGAGTTGAAATTTTCGTGAAAACAGTGTTTGAATTTTCGTGAAGTTGTAAGTTAGTGTTTTCACGCTTTTATTCATACGACTAAGTTAGTAGAATAGTGTTTATGCATCTCTTGGGGTGCAGTGAGTTAGTTAGTTTAGTTATAACACTAATTAGAGTGTGTTGTTGTAAAATAAAAAAGCTATTTATATAATTTTAGGGCCAGAATCGAGTTGGTGGGAACAAAAGCCACCGATTTTCAAAGTAATATCTGCATTGCTATAGATCTTTGAGGCAGGTAGCCAAAACACTTATACCAAAATAAAAGTCAAAATCAAATCAAAATAGCTTTATTAATTCCATGCATAATCACAAAAAGTATTCAATTACAGTTAATCACAATAAAATAAAGTCGAGATACAAAACAATAAATAATTTATTAAATTAATAATTTACTACATTATTACACGAAATGTTTTGCTGTCGACGCGCGTTTTCGCGCTGCAAACACAATTACAATTAGGTACCATATTTTCAAGGCACGGAACGAGCACAGAAACAACGCCGTGTAGGTACATGGGCCCTGAACTACCACTAATAAGTTTTAAAGTAAATAGATTTTAAAGTATTTTTTTAAGCCGTCTAGAGGCGGTTTGATACTGGGCATAAAGATAGACTTTAGACTGAACTCTCTGCATAGTCTTCATGTGAGTAGATCAAAATTATGTTGGGACCTTAAAAGAGACCTCCGAGTTAGTTACGTCTATTTCTTCTCAAAGTAAAAAGACGTGTGAAAGTGTTTATAAAAACCTACATATTTGCAAAATAAACATCATTTAACTATTTTCACATTGCTATACATTTTACTATGGCATTTTGTTCTTTTGCTATGGCACTATAAGATAGGAACTGTACTATTACGCCTATAAAAGTTTTCTACAGACATGCCCAAAAGAATCTGGACAAGAAGTTACAAAAGACAAGAACTAGGGAGTTCTTTTCTTTTGTAACTTCTACCAACTTTTGCCTAAGGTGACTACATCCCATGACACCATTCAACATATCTTTTAAAATGCATTTAATTTATTTGCATTGCTTATCTTTTCGTTGAAATGTGATGCGGCCTCTTGGATCTTCCTTACACCATTTACTGCTGCTGATTCTTAAGCAACCACTTAAACCCGTTACTGAAATCAGCTATACTAGGCAAAGACTCAGGAGTTTGGAATGGTTCACTTTCAGCCGGCTCATAGCTATACCCCACAGTGTTATAATCCTGGGGAGGGCCGTACATCATCTGAGGAGCTGTTCCAGAAGGCCCCGACTGGTTCTTCATGTAGTAGTTGAGGAGTAGACCACCGGCGTAGAAGAGCTTTTGGAAGAACGCGACGAGGAAGAAGAAGGATGCGACCTTGATGACTGCTAGCTTCGATAGCACTACTAGTGCGACGATTGCTGAAACAAATGAAAAGTGATTTTTTTATCTCAGGTCGTTCGTCCGCGACGCTACTCAAGTAACCAGTGTTTTTTTAGATTATGGGCCAGAATCGTCACACAGTGGGTGCCTGAAGACGGTCGTCGTCACCGAGGCAGGCCCAAAAAACGCTGGCGTGACGATTTGGACTCGTTCCTGACTGATTGGCCAGAGAAGGCAAAACACCGGGAGGGATGGAAGAAAATGGGGGAGGCCTTTGCCAAGCAATGGGACAGAAAGGGCTAAAAAAAAAAAACTGAATTTTTTGTTTCGCACCAAACGTTTTTATTTCCTTAATTCAAATATAATTTTGTAGACCATAAGAAACTGCAGAAATATAATTACACTTCATTTCCCAAGGACTAAATAATATTTTTCTCTAAGCATTTCCATCAAATAGAGCTAGAACAAGCTCTCTAGAAAGTAAATAAATTAGGTCCTAATTGAATTGTCAAAACTAAGTAAATCTTTGGCGGTCCGCAAATTGCCCCAACAGTTTTATTTAATTACCCTTCAGCAGGAAGAAGCTGGAATTATGTCAACTTCAGACTGAATCTTACAGAGCACAAAAATGCCTAGATACTTTACTAGAAGCGGCATTATGAACACTTGCCATAGAAATCAAGCGTGTTTTGTTGGCCCATTCTTCTACATATTCTACCTTAGCGAAAGGGCAATTAGAATCTATTCAATGTCCTTGTGTAAATGACTATCAACTGTGCCTTTTATTGGGCCTATTTTTGACTTGGACAAAATAATTTACATAAACCGACCAAGTGCGTATCAGACTCGCGCATGAAGGGTTCTGTACCATCGTAGTAGGGAGCCCCCTTTTAACTAAGCGACTTCAAAAAAGGAGGAGGTTCTATGTTCGACTGTATGTATTTTTTTCAATGTATTTTATAGCAGCAAAACAGAAATACACTTTCTGTGAAAAATTCAACTCTCTACCTATAATGGATATGAGATACAGCCCGCTGACAGGCAGACGGACGGAGGCTTAGTAATAGGGTCTCATTGGTTACCCTTTGGTTACGGAACCCTAAAAACTGAAGGTGGTTCGTCTGTGCTCAGTCTCCATAAAAAAGATAAGCTTTCTTCTTTTATTGATAAAATCCCTTTTCGAACTATTAGCACTCTTTTTGTGGTGGTTCAAACTTCGTTTGGAATAATGCTAGGATAAAGTTCTAATCAGCTTGCACAACAAAGTGGTTGTTACGTCAGTCACCAAGGCACTACGGCCGAATAGTGCGAAATGTGGTTTTTTGCGATATACATAAAATCTATTGATAGGACTAAAAAAATAAAACACTATCATGCTAATATGTTGCTTGTAGAATTATTTACCAAAAAATCAAAATGATCGCATGGATTTGAGTATGGTTTTTACTCGTTAAAAGAAATTTTAAGAGATATATTTGTGATTTTTTTATCGAGTAAAATTGTATTATGTTTTCAAAACACTATCATACTAGCATATATCCTGAAGAATATCATATATTTTTCTGATTTTGTTTATTGCAGTGAATCATATGCTTTTTTGCATTATAAAACTCGCGTTTAGCTCCTGTAGTCGCCTTAATTTAAGATGTTCACAAAACAACAGTTACTGCTCATAATTACGATTAAGTGGAACCTTTTCAACACAACAAAATAGTGCAAACCCAATGTTCTTCACTAACTTAGATGTTTGCGATTACCCTTTAAATTCCGACTTTATTTTTAGTCAAATAGAAACCATTTTCTTCTGAAGATCACATCCGGAAAATAGAACGTTAATAAATTGTATTGACGAGATGAAAATGTCAAGCCAAACGTAGTTAGTTTCCATTACGGAAATTGTATAAATTCTAAGTAATCCGTAGGTTGAGATCTAACTTAATCTTGATTAAGCCGTGTTCCAACTTATCTGTTATTGTACGGTTAAGAGATAATTTGTAGATCAACGGAGGTTTAACCATTTTAATCTTGGTTAGATTTTGGCTCATGTATTCTAAGTAAATACTTAATTTACTAATTTTATCTAACCTATGCTAACACGAACCACGATTAGATAAAAGATAAAAATGCAAATAAAAGTTTCTCATTTCATAAAAGCAGTGCATTAAATTACTTTTCTTGATTCCTTCTTCAATTTGTACAGATTTTTTATTCATTTTGTGCCAGTTTCTTCCCTTTAGTAAAAACACGGAAGCATGATTAACGTTCCCATTTTATGTTCCGATGAACATCGTCATAACTCTCCGGCTATATTAGGACTACAAAAGATCCCTTTGATTTTTTCGGTTGTAAAAACACTCCAATTAAATCAACTACTCACCCAAAAGCCTTAAAGATCCTTTCTTTTTCTTCGCCCTCGCTTCCTCCGGTAATTGTTCATTGCTTTCCAAACAATAACAACACACCAATAACGATAAAATAACGATCATTTTCTTCAACATTTTGACAGAGAAAAAAGCTAATTTATAATCTGTATTTAAATTGGAAATTCTATATTCCCGCGCTTTCTGACAGTTCGCTTTTGTAATCGAAAATTATGGAGCAACGGAATTGATTTCGAGGAGTTTTGTCATAAACTCCGCGGGTAAATATAAAATGTTTGAGTTTTAAAAAGTTTTGACTTTTATATTTCTAATATATTTTACACTTTTCCCGAACACCGAACTGTGCGGTCCGCGTTCCCGTTAATAAATAAGTATTGGTTGGTGTGTGGCATTCGTAAATTCTTTTCTCGAAGAAAGTTTGTTCATTGTTTCCATAACTTAAAGGAAACTGTGTCGAGTTTTCCTTTCTGTGACTAATTTGCATGTAAGGAAATAATTATTATGTTCTTTTGTGTAACTTTCGCGTTCCATACGTATTGCTTGTAACTATTCAAATTTTTACGCTTGTTTCAAAAAATTTCTCCGTCATTTGCATGTGAATGATGGTTATTGAATATTTTGTGTCACAGATAGGTACAAGTTTATGAGAAATACGTGCGTACGTATTTACATTGTCTGTAATGTGTCCGTGAGGGGAGGGAGGCGTAATTAATTTTTCTTCGTCATTAAAATTTTAATTAGTTTTGTTAGCCCATCTCCTTTAATTTCATATTGCGATCCTTTCTCGACGAAAGAAACTGTTAAAGACATTCCCTTTTAAATATAATAATTTGAAAATAAAATTAAACGATAATAATTGTTCTGAAAATTTTACGAATCTTATTTACGGAAATCTAAACATTTTCGTTTGTCTCTAAGATAGATAAGATAAGAATAGAATGCATGAGTCTACTATAAGAAAAAAAATATAGGATGACAAATGGATGACAACTTAAAATAATTTGATTTTCTAAAGAAGTTTCTAAGTAGCCAATGTCTTATCATTAAAGTATTTCCAGAACAACAAAAAGAACCTAAAAATAAATTTTCAAACATTGGGGAACCTAAAGAACTTTGACTATAAACATTTGAGCTACCACAGATCAAGGCGACCGATCTAAATGGATTACAGCTGAAATGGAAATATCAAAGAAAACATTGTTTTGTTTTTTATTTCATTTTACACAACAGAGCTTTAGACATAGATTTTTGGATGAAGATAAACTGAAATAAAACGTTTTATTTTGGGTTTTTCCGTTCTTAGTCAGACATGCTTTCTTTTTTTACCAAATGTATCAAAACCATAAGATATGATCACTCGAACGCTTGCCTAGTAGAAGCCATTCATTCGAACTTTGAATAGATTCATATTTTAACAATCCGGATAACAATTTTTATTTTATTTTTTATCATTTTAATTGAATTGTAATTATTAATGTTTAACTTATTTTTATAAAATAAATCCATAATAATAATGTAATGTAATGTAATTTTACTTCTTTTTAATTAATTTGTTTATCTTCCGTATGGGTATGATGCCTGAAATAAATGGATTTTATTTATTTATTTATAATGATCAGGGAACACAAGTGAATTCCACTGACTGGCGGTTCTCACATTAAAAGTGGAATCAGACGAGAACAAATACGGCGACGTGGATACATCCATCCTCATTCTATAAAGGAGATGGTTAAGTCCACACAAGGGAACATCGAATTTTCAAAGCGTTTCATGTTTCTGCGTCGACTGTCAACAGGATTGACAGAAGATTTTGATTTTTAAAGAGAGCTTCGATAGATGGTCATCGAAGCTCTTGGCTATAATGCCATTGGCCGTCACGACAATCGGCACAATGAAAACCGAGTTCATATTCCACATGTCGCGAACCTCGTGTATTTTATTATTATTAAAGCGATCTTAAAGTGAACATTTATCCGCAATGACTCCTCCCGCTCTGGGCGGAGCAGGAGGGAGTATCAGACTTTTACTGACTAAAACCCATCCATGTTACTTCCTCGCCCTTTGTGTTCCGGGGGCACGGTATCTCTTGCGAACAGTCCCGCAGCCCCAGCAGGCATCGGCCATTGCAGACCTCTTCATTGTTGCTGACTCTCTTTGAGGCGCGCGTGGAACACGAACGCGCCGTCGACACGGCCTGTTGTCATGAGACGGACGGACGACGAGCTAGCCCAAAGCTCCCCGTCCACAGGCCTGCGCCTACGGTGGCCGGAAGCCACCACGTGGCCCCCGACGCCCGGGGCGTCTCCCTCGGCGGCCGGGACGTGAGGATCTCTCCCTCTCACGTTCCGCCACCTCCTTCGCTAGCATGACTGCTTCGCAGAAGGAGGCGACGGCGTCCCATTCCGTCTCGCTCCGAATCATGGATCGAACCAGGGCCGGGAGCGAGAGGTCGCCGCCGCCGATCGCCGCTACGAGGACACGGCGGTGCTCCGCCCAATCGGGGCACACCTCCACAGTATGCGCCACCGTGTCCTCCGGTCGATCCTCACAGTGGAAACACCCGGGCGTCTCCTCCCGCCCGATTCGGTGCAGGAACTTACCGAAACATCCGTGTCCGGTAAGAACCTGCGTCAGGCGGAAGGTGAGGACGCAGTGGCGTCTCTCCAGCCACTCTTTAAAGAGAGGATTTACCGCCACTATTGTGGCGTGCCCTATCTTTGTTTACCCCTCAAGTTTTATAAACAATTCGTGGTTTGATGCATAGGAGTGAAAAATATTGTAAGCACTTTTAGTGAAAACTACGAATATCTTCTCAATACTTCTACAGGTTCTGATTCGGCACATCATTCTGAAACATCGAAATTTTTCAACGGTAATTTAATTTATAAAAAACCAGCCCAGTGCGAGTTGGACTCGCGCACCGAGGGTTCCGTATCTTGTAGGTATTTTATTATTAAACTACATATTAACGGTTTTCAGATTTTTTTTCCTTTACATGTGCTGTAAGACATTACTTCTCGCCAAATTTCATGATTCTAGGTCAACGGGAATTATCCTATAAATTTCGATTCCCTTGAGTGTCGAAATATACGTTTTTTGCGGCATAAACGGCCGTATCTTTTTTCACTTAAAGTTAGAAATTGAATTTTGTGGCAGCTTCAAGGGACTGTAGACCTGGGTATATGGTTTTAATTTCAACTCGATACCTCCACGCGTTAGATAAAGGGTCTTGACAGACAGACTGACGGACGGACGGACAACAAAGTGATACTATAAGGGTTCAGTTTTTTCGTTTTGAGGTACGGAACCCTAAAAAACACAGCTTTTTCATAAAATTTTGTAGGAAAACTTTTGTACTGTTATTTTTTTAATTACCGATGAAGAATTTCTGTGTGAGTTTTAAAATGATGTAAGTACTAAATACGTGGTAACAGTTTGTGCGTCGGTGTCCTTCTACCCTGTTTATTTTAAAACTAAACAAGTCCCATTTAGTTTTACAAAACACTTCAGCGGTAACCGACACTTTTCGGCCAGAATGCTCCAAAATTTCCACTGTCAGTGCTCGGTATTTAGATTTAGTACGGTCATTAGCGCCTGTCTTTGTTGCCGTGGCTCGTGGCTAAACAACCCATCAACAAGTGTTGATTTACATTTTAGTTTAGCTGTATTCTGTTCTCGGGAATTTAGATAAGCTGAGCTTTCGTGTGGATTTTGTAGTATTTTACATTAAACTCGCTTAATGGCAACAGGGTCATCCATTACTCGTTACATGGGCTTTTTAAATGTGTGTATTGTGGTGCTTTACCTACTCGTCTTTGCTATGTATACGTATAGCCATTAGCCGGCTTCCAGACTAACCGTATGCAGCTGAATACCAATAATCTACATGAAGTTAGTGCCTAATCTGGTAGGGGTATCGTATCAATAACCCTTTGTCTATTAAATAATCAAATAGAAAACTGGTATTCAGCTCGACTGGAGTGACAATAATGACGGTCTGTCGAAAATGTGCTCATTACTTACCACTCATGAAATTAAAGAGCTATTATGAAACAGCATGAAACCCGATTATTTACATACCGATAAGTCCAAATAAATAGAGCAATTTGCTAACTGCCAATCCAGCTGCAAATAAATGAACGCAACAATTTTGTTGAAATGAAACTCGCTGCATTTATAACGCAGCTCGAAGCTAAGCGAGGCAATATTACTCGTAGTAGGGGCTAATAGAGAGCATGAATTATGTAAGCGTCACAGCCAACATGGGGAAATAACCCGGGAACGTGCCGGGAACGCGGGGAACGAGAACGTTGACCGGGATTTTTGATTTGTAGCATTGATGAAGGAAAACACTAGTTTGGCTATACGCTAAAAAGAAAGCTATTGTTCGTGACTTGAGGACTTTTCTTGAAGTCAAATACATTTAATCTGAGGAATAAGTATTGTGGTTTAGAATGGATAATATGTATATGAAACTGTCAGATTTCATTTTTCAGCTTAAAATTATCGGACTATTGAAAAAGCTGCGTTCTTTCCTACATTAAATACAAGTTTCAAATAAGATTGCATACAAATAAAATATTAAATAGCTAATCACAAAACATAGCATGAAGCAGAGAGATATTACTAGCGAGACTAATAAAAAGCATAAATTATGCAAGCGTCCCGTCGTCGTCGTAATCTCAACCAGTGCAGGCCGTAGTGCTGTAAAGTGAACCCCGGGAACGTGGCATACAGGACAGTTGGAATGTTCGCGATGCATTTCCCGAGGTGCCAGCACAAATGAATGCATAATTGCACGGGGAGGCACTTTGAATAACTTTACCATCCTTCGACTAAAAGTTTCATCATGTGACCCTAATTCTTCAGTATGTACTGAAGACATAGGTAATACACAAATTCTAATGAGCGTAAAAATAAAACATCGTTCAACAAAATATTTATCCAAAGTTTATCCCGTTATTTACGAATCCCGGGGTTTAATTTCCCGTATCGTTCCAACACTGCTGCCGGGGCAAAGCTTCCAGATTTTTATTGAATTTTACCTTATTTCGAGCTCATTCCACTCATTGCGAAACGCCCTGATTTTCAGTTAACTGTTTTAAAGTGCTATATTTTAACCGATTTCGAACGAGGCACTTGGTGGTGTTTGTTTTTTTTTTTTCATTTTCGGTAGCTGGGTGTTTGTGAACATTTTGAATTTTGTTGCTAAAAACAACATCGTAGACCCAATCGGTAACGTACTCGTAAAGAAGAATAATATAAAGCTGTACTTGCTGCGACTGTTTAGCAATGGCTGATTATTTTAATAAATTAGTTAAATTACTGGTATTTGAGATAAACGTGCGATAACCAGTCTTAACTTCATCATCATCATCATCATTTCAGCCGAAAGACGTCCACTGCTGGACATAGGCCTCCCCCAAGTGTCGCCACATTGACCGGTCCCGTGCGACTCGCATCCAGCGGATTCCCGCAATCTTCACCAGGTCATTGGTCCACCTAGCTTAAGGCTTTCCAACGCAACGTCTTCCGGTTCGCGGTCGCCACTCCAGAACTTGTCGGCCGCATCGGCCATCCGTTCTGCGAGCAATGTGCCCTGCCCACTGCCACTTAAGTTTGGCAATTCTTCGGGCTACGTCGGTAACCTTGGTTCTCTGGCGGATGTCTTAACTTAGGATATCTGTATTTTCAAGTAATTGTATTGTACAGGTAAGAATCTGATATCTAGACTGCACACTGAGCGGTTTAAGACTTCCTATATTAATTTCAGTAAGCGAGTTCCCAACCTCGATATTGTATCTATACCTTAGTACAAATAATAGTCGGTGGTAATATTCTAGGGACAGTATGACACTTGTTTTAAAGTTTTCGCATCCAGTCACTATTCATAGCTGAACATTCCTAAATATTACAGGGTTTTGTTATAACAGTAAAGTTATCTGCCGACGTGGTGAAACAAGCCAAACTCCTGTTGTTTAAGCTTTCACGGTTCATAACTATACTTCAAATGTCACTTACGGAGCTCAAAAATAAAACAATAATCACGGAAGATATCCAGTGACATTTTAAGCAAACTCCTGTTATTTCGACATAGGATGTTAAATGTTGATGTATGAAAAAGGTGGAAGCAAAAGGAACATGTAAGATGAAGCAGGCGGTATTTTGAAGTTTTAGCGTATCCTATGGGGGAAAGGCGTCTGTTATGTATATAGGACCTTTGGCATGCATAGCGTAAGTATTTTCCTTCCAAAAATAACAACTCGTCGAAAAATAATCAGCCGCACCGTCATGCACGCACACACTGCGCTGCTATCGTTACTAATTCACAAATGTCCTCAACACTCTTGTTCCGAGCTCTGAATAAAATATCATAAGCACACGTACACTGTACAGGCACTGTCAAAATACGTTCGTCACCTTAAGGGCTATTTTTGGCTGCTATTGGAACGATACAAACTGCTTTTTACAATTATGACAACAACAATGCGACTCAAATGAACACCATAGAACAACATTGTTTTATAAATGTCACAGCGAATAAAAATTGTGACACTGAAGTAAAGTTAGTACTTATATTTAAACGTTAACAAAGACTAGGCTTGACTGTTCCGAAATAACATTCGCGTAGTACTTTCTACACAAATATGTTATGAAAGATATGGAACATTCCATATGCATTTGACTCTGGATACTATTGCTAGCTTTCTTTAACTTTGTATTGATAAATAACTATGCTAAACTGTTTTAATAATTTAGCTATGTTACCGTTCATTATCATCATCAGCCTATAATGTTCCCACTGCTGGGACACGGCCTCCTCTCTGTGAGAGGGAACCTTGTTACCTTTGCTACGTGGTTTTGCATACAACTCTATAGTTTTGTAACCACTTTCTTGTGTAATCAAGATTGTTGTTTATTGTTGGTTTGTTTAAAGTAAATGTATTTTTCTTCCCACTAACCTTAAGATCACGGTAATTCAGCAGATGCGTTATGCGGTAGTGCTTGTAGTAGTACCTACTTTCATGTGTGAAATTGAGAGAGAGAAAGAATTCAGTCGTTGATATTGTAAAGAAGTTTTTCGAATGCTTTTCAACTCGTTTTATTTAGTCAGTCATGTATATAAAAACCATTAAATCCTCAAACAGCTTTACTGTGTCTTCATTCACGAATTCACAACCAAACAAAGGGTATCCATTACTCGGAAAACTAACAACTTCCGAGTAACGTATACCCTTACATTTCTTCCACGTACAAAAAGCACAACGTGACTGCAAGCCCTGGTTGCTAGTACATGTGCACTTATACCGGTGCACATGCACTAGATTCCCGCCACCCGAGCCGGATTCCTGCTGTAATGAGCATGGCATTCCTTGGCGTGCGCTGGAACATAAAACTCTATAGCGCTGCTTGGCAACAGTGGATATGGTTTTTGTTAGTTTGAAGACATGTCTCGAACTCAATAAGTATCTACAATATTTAGTTTGATTAGTAGGAAGTTATTATTGTTAACGGATTGGTCGGAGAAAGCAAATTGTAAACAACATTGACAATTCATGTAAGAGGCCTTTGCCCAGCAGCGGGACAAAGTTGGCCGATGTAACAATAAACAAATGAGGTACTTTTTGGAGTGTTTAATAGCAACATGTTTTAGAGGCTTATAGAACCAAAGTTGCGAACACAGATCACATCCACCAACCTGTACTAGGTCCGCGTGGGTCAGCGGGTCGTCTTAGGGGCACTATGAAAAAAAGACTTGTAAAAATTTCGCAACCAATTTCAAGGTAAATAATAAATATCGCTGGACACTAACACACAGCGCCATCTAGTGCCACACTTAGCAACGAGGCTTGTGACGTGGACACCAGATAGTTGATATACTACATATATACTTTTTGTTTGTAAATACGTACTTATTATTCATTTGTTTATATGTATAATAAGTATGTATTTACAAACAAAGTGTTGTATTAAATCCATGACTCGGAAACATATGTCCATGCTCATCACACAAACATTTGCTCCAACCGGGATTCGAACCCGGGACCCTAAGAACGTAAGGCAGCCTTACTACCGCTGCGCCATTCGGGTCGTCAAAGGTCGTATAATATATATATAATTACGTATTTGGTCACAGTTCTAACATAACCTACGGATAATATAATATATAATAATAATTTATTTATTGGCGTAAACAAGACATTACAAGGTCGTGAATCACTGGTGCCTGTGGTAGGTAGTGAAGCACCTGTATTACAGGTCACCAGGTTTCCACTCAGACAGCAATTTACAGAAATCATTATTTAGTACCAATGCTAAAGGTTGGTTTACAATTAAAAAAAAAAAAAAAAAATATAGGTATAACAAAGAGACATAAAAGTGTAAAGTATTATAATAACAACAAAACTATTTAGTACTAGCTGACCCGCGCAACTTCGTCTGCGTTATATAAGACAGACAGAGAGATGGTTAGAGAGAGTGTGAGACACCCTTAAAAGATAGACATAATAATGCTATCGCGGATTTTTATAGAATTTTTTCCGTCATACACGATTGTTACGTAACTTTAACCGTTTACGCAGCGCACGCAACGAAAGATCTCAAAAGGAATATTTTTTTCCTTTTTTTGCAACATTTTTCATTGATTCTCTGCTCCTATTGATTGTAGAGTGATTTTATATAAACGTTGTAACGTTGTTGTTCGTTGTTGCCTTCCCCGATTAATGGGCTATCCAACAGTAATAGATACTTTCAACTCGAACCAGTAGTTCCTGAAATTAGCGTGTTCAACCAACCAAACAAACACAGCTTTATAATATTAGGTACTTATAGTATAGAATCAAGTAGGTAACAATTTAATTTCTCTCAAATATTTGCATTAATCGCTAAAATATTCAGTTTTTCTAAATAAGGACTTCCCTCGCCAGCCTCCTTAGCCTTACGTTATCATCCTTAGACACTTGATGACAGTCATACTCCATCTACGTCGAAAGTTCTCATCAAGGTGCATAAAATGAGCCCAAACACGATATAGATGCTGTAAACTCTTGATGAGCTCTTGCAACTGCCTTCCGTCTCCATCGTCGACCTTCGATGAAAGTCATACTCTAGCTAAGTTTAAAGTTTTCATCAAGGTCCATGAAATGAGCCCAAACACGATTTAGCTGCTGCAAACTGTTGCGAACCTCTTGCAACTGACTTTTGTCTCCACCGTCAGACCTTCGATGACAGTCCAGGCAGGTCTTAAATTCTCACCAAGATGCATGGAATGAGGCCAATAACAATATAGCTGTAAATATAATCTACGTAAATGTATGCACAGCATAGTTCTTGCACGTCAAGAACACGTGAATTTATCAGGCTTCCGTTCGCTATACTACTTTTTGGAGAAATCATCATCATACTCCTGCTCCTTATCCCAATTTATTTGGGGTCGGCGCAGCATGATTGTGTTCTTCTTCCATACTTCTCTATTACTTTTTGGAAAAAAAATCACGAATAAGTAAGAAATATAGAAATGCAAATAATTTAAATACAAAAAGAAATATAGGCAATCTAACAGCCTCAAAAAAAAAAATTAACAAATCAAGTGAATAATGTTGCGGGGTTTGAACCTGCAACCCGGTAGTTTGCAGAGCAGTCATGAAACCGCTAGGCTATTTACTTCGTCGACATAAGCTACAAATAGCCGTTCTCATGTACTTACGTCATGACTAAAACGTCATACAATTGAAGTATACGGACATAATGTTAAATTACCTACCCCCTTAAGGAAGTAGCGTGATAATATGTACCCTAAATATTTAAGAAGCCTATGCAGTAGTTTTGACGTGATGCGCGCACAAACATTTCGTAGCAACTACTTTTACCGAAGAAAGTTGATTTTCTTGAGTTCCACTATTTTGTGCGTATTCACCTCAAAAATCAAATTTCAAGAAAACTGAGAAATTATATTTACCTATATTAGATATGAAGTATATGTAGCAACTTTAAAAGGTTACACTTCATTTGTTTTGATTGTATAGGTGTTTGAAGTTTATTAATTTTAAACACAAAACCCTCTTTTTTGCGTCTCTGGATGAGATTTCAAAAAAATGCTAAAACAGGTATTTCTTTATTTTTATTAATAAGTATTAACTCTGAGTTTCATGATTCTAGAACAATCAAATTTTTTTTTTCATACAAACTTTACCCCCCCTTTTCACCCCCTTTTTCCAAAAAAAAACAAAATTTCTATAGCCTATATGTTATTCTGAATTTATTTAAATAGATTTGTGAAGATTTCAACAATATCGGTTCAGTAGTTTTTACGTGATGCGCGGTCAAACAAACAAACAAAAATTTTTAAAATAGATTTAATATGTTGTTACTTATTTTAAGTCACCCTGGCTGGTTTTTTTTTTAAATCTTCAATGAACTGATTTTTTGGTCTCAACGATTTTATTATATGTATAGATTTTTTTGGTCTCAACGATTTTATTATATGTATAGATACTACTATATATATATCTATTATATGTATGATACACTACTTACGTGGTGTAGGTGTGTGTGTATGAGAAAGTGTTCGTGTGCTTGCGCGTGTGGGATTTGCATGAGTGTGTGTAAGTATAAGTGTAAGTGTGTATGAATGTGTATGTGTATGATGTGCCAGTAAGTTGGGGGTCAGTTAAGCCAAAACCTGCAACAGACCCTCTGTTGCAGTATATGACTGCTGAAGTAGCCAATTTTGCACAGTTATCTTAAGGTCGTGTTGGTTTAGTTGATGCACGGATAGTATTTTGTGAATTTTATTGTAGAGGTATGGTCCGAGGAAAATAAAGAAGCGACGGCTGAATGATGTTTTGGTTGGGAAAGATGTGGCAACAAGGCGGTTTCGACGCACTGGTCCCTGTGTGTACTGTGACAGGGAGTGCTGGATACCTTCGACATCGTTTTTACGACAAACGGTTAGTCGGAGACAAAAAACACCAAGTCACTTTTAGCCTTATATTTAGGTGTTTTATACGATAGAATCGACAAAATAAACGATTTGCGAAAAAAACACTTATTTGGCTAAATTTGTCTGTCCTCGCGGCGTAGCGCCCCTAAGGCTACACTCCAACCCCCGCGTGGGTTATGGTCTACTTTCTCTCACATGGAGGATTTATTTATTTAACACTTCAAGCACAAAGTACAGAGGCGGACTTAATGCCGTAGGCATTTTCTACCAGTCAACCTTTGGGTGATTCAGAGACAAGCAGTGGTAGGTGTACATCTGAAAATAATTTAATTAATACTAAGGTAAACTAGGTACAAGGACATAAAATACTATAAATATATATAAATACTATAAATATATATTAAACTATTTATTACTGTAAATAGATATCTAAACGGATATACTAAAATAAAAGACAAACAATGTCTCGAGGATCTCTTTGTCCCAGCAGTGGGAACGTTGCAGACCGACCGTGCTTATTAATTTTAGCACCTAATTAGGAGTAAAGTGAGAGAAGTGGTTCCAATCTTGTGATCTTGTATTATTAGCCGTAAATTCTACTATCAATTCCTAATTACTAGCTTCCTAATTGCCGCTTAACACGGCATCACATTAATTGAACAAAGAGCCGTTTGTGTACACCTACGCTATCCTTAATACTAATTAATCAATTAACACAAGAACCTAATATTCAACACCTGATCGGGAATCTGATAATTATCTAGGTACCTACATCATCAGAAAGTGCTGATAACATTCCCACAATATAACGCCTATACACACCCTTAGGTGATGCTACTTATGCCAACGTGTAGTGACACGCGCGTGTTTCATTTGTATCTGCAGTTACGTAAGAAAAATCTTGGATTGTAACATAGTGTTAAAGTGAAAAATAACTTTATTTCAGAAGTCGATGGCAAAGAAACTGAATCAAGCACACAGAAGTCACCGACTACAGAGCTATAGTATATTTTATAACGAGGGACTAAACGAAGCCATAATATACCAGAGGTGCTTTGACTCCCGAGCGTGCGAGGGAGTCAATGAAAACGAGGGTATATTAAATTGGCGTTTAGTCTCGAGGTGCAAGCTGTACTTTTCACTTTGAGTGCAACAAAAATAGTCAATTTAGTACAAAAATATTTATTATTCCTCCAGTCCATAGAACGTTCTCTCTTCTTAATCTTCCGCGATTTAGAAAAGATTATCGATTATGTCTTTTGCTCTTTGCTCGACCACAAACTCTTCACTGTCACTGGAGATTCTTAATAAATTTATTTAATACTGAACAAATTTACACTCGACAGGTATTCTGAAATTTTCGCGCTCAGTTTTTTCTTCTAAACCAGTCACAGATTAACAATTTAAAATGCATGGCGCCATCTTCCCTTGCGGAAAAACCACGGAACTAAAACTTCACTTTTCGATCATAAACCTCGTCCAAAATACCTCCGAGGATCGCACTATCCTTCTGGATTAAATAGAGCTCCACAGTGATTTGGACTGCCTTGTTGGTCTAGTGGTCGCGCGACTGCTGAGCACGAGGTCCTGGGTTCGACTCCCAGGTCGGGCAAAGTGTTTTTGGGTTTTTCCATCTAGAATTCCACGGAGTCCAGATTTGTGCCCGGTTGATGGCAATAGGCTCGCCCCCTATTATATGGGACAAACTTAACTTGCGACACGTGGGTGTACTAATGCGTACACACCTTTGCCAAACCCTTCGGGGATGATAGGCATCCCCAAAGGGTGTCTACAGTGATTTTATCTCAGTAACAACCCAACATCAACCTTATTTTAAACAACAATAATGATCACTGTGGCTTTGATAGTGATGCAAATTCCGAGCTACAAAAACTAAGAGAATACTGTAGCACAAAACTACATTAGGATAAGTACCACACCGTTCACAGTTAAAGAAACTACTGTAAAACCATGCAATTTAGATTTGGCTACAACAAACTCCCCGAGGACGTACAAAAAGCGACAATACGAACAAAGCCAGCGACAAAAGCGAGTGATTACATTAAATATAACGGAGTTCTTGATAGTGTTCCTACGTTTAAACTGTTGTTGTCTCAAGAGATTTGTCTGCAAGACAGGCAAGTATGTTGCTTCCTCACTAATGTTTTGGTTAGTTGTATCCAACTAACTTGGTAATGTGTATACAAAGGTATGAGTTTTGTTAAATGTTCTCATTGAAAATTGTTTTTATCCCATACTAGGATAGTTCGTGTACTTAATTTATGTCCACCGCTCTCAAAAAGATGCAGGTTCTCCATCTTCATCTCATCCATCACAGCGCACACTCCCTCTCACAGAGGGGAGGCCTGTATCCCAGTAGATGAAGAAAAATGCTTGATTCTCCTTTACTTTGAAAAGAGAAAAACCACACAAGTTTGCTACATCTCAGCAGTTGTAATTACAAAACCATCGGTTCTTGTCTGTTAAGAAGTAGTTTGATTAGTAAGCTATTAAAACAAGAAAACAAAAAAGTCTCTTAAGTTGATAAATGATGTACACCCTAGCTGCAAGCGGTTGATAACTCAGTACGTCTTGACAAAAATTGGTTTCACTATAGACGCCGCGCTACGCTACCTTAGCAGTATTAAAACCAAGTTTAAAACAAAAAATAACATAGGAATATAATAGCATAGGCTTCGCTTTTGCTGTTCAGTTTTTATGATATCATATGATGATTTTCATGATATATGGTATGTTGATGTAACGAGAACGAGTTAATCAGCGAGTCACTTAAAATGAACAACTCTAAGGAAATTATTCCGTAACTCCACTGCCAACCAAACCATTATCGCGTACAATCGAAATCAAAATAAACAAGGAAAACAAAGTAATCATAGTATTAATATCAGTATAATTGGCAAGTCATCGTAACTCAACAATAACTTGGTATACGCGCGGCTACAAAAGATTGAAGCAATCATCGTAAAATTAAGACAAAGACCAAACGAGCAGATGGGACACATTGACTAACTTTAAAAGTTCGCTTGTGGAATAATATTTTGTCTACAAACTGCTAGACAGTTTACAACAAACAGCCTTAAAAACAAAAACCAAACACTTGAAACGTCTGTCAACCTAACTTGGCTTTTTTATGGAGAACGGCTTTGATTCTAAACATTGGGCACATTAGAAGAATGTACCAAGGCTGTGCTTAAAATATCCCACTGCAATCTTCTTCAGACGGAGCCAGTATTGACCAAAACTCCATTGCGTTCTTCATTGTTTTTAAGGTATTATAACGGTCAAAACCAACGAACAACGAACACGGCTACTTTGAGGTTTCAGGCAGAAGCAACTACCTACCCTAATGGCAATAATGGGTTTGAAAAGGTCATTGAGGTACAAAACTTTTCCCCATCTGTTTTTACTTCAAACTTTGTCCATGTTGTTTTATGTTGAACGTAAAATCGCTTATAATCGCGCCCGGCGGCATCGCATTTATAGCAAATTCGTTAACCCTTCTTTATCGCTCACCAAACGACTGTTTTTATTGTGTCGTACGTTTATACCCTTGGGTGGCGAAATTTTGGGTAACCATGGGTAAGTTTTGACAATGAGTTTAATTTCACTTGGGAGCAAACAGGAATATTTGTTTTCAGCTGGAAAAACAAATATTAGTCAAAATGGATAATCAAAACCATTGCATGAGGCGAGAAGTACTACGCCCGGTGTAACTCACAGGATATCCCAAAGTCCATAACAGGACGTAATGTCATTGGTATCACAGAACATAATTATATACTATTGGCATCCTGGTTCTCGATTCCCGGGTAGGTCAAAGTATTGTCGGGGTTTTCCATCTGGAATTTCTTAGTTGTAACCACAGAGCCTGGACTTGTGTCCGGTTGATGGCAACAGTCTCGAACCATCATCATCATCATTAGCCTATTAATGTTCCCACTGCTGGGACACAGGCGTCCTCTCTAAGAGAGGAAATGGGCTATAATCTACCACACGGGCCCAGTGCGGATTGGTAGATGTCACATGTCTTCGAATTTTTTGGTTCTAGAATATGCCGGTTTTCCTTCACCGTTTTGAGAGCAGCGGTGATGCAATAAATTACACAAAGTAATGCGCTTGCCTGGGTTTGAACCCACAACTTACTGTAACCCGTAAGTCGGGGGCGCCACCACTGGGCCACGGCTGCTCAACCATACTGGGACTTAAACATAACTAGCCAAATGTGTGTGTGTGTTGGGTATACCCCTGCCTAACCCTTTGGCGGATTACAGGTTGGATTATTAGATTGTTGGATTTAGCTACATAACATCCCGATGTTATGTAGCTAAATCCAACAAAGCGCTTTAATTTAAATAAATAATAATAATAATTTAGGCATTAATTTAAGTACTGATTATTTTGTCTCCTAACGTAAGCTCGAACGGGCACAGGAGAAATAAAAAGTCTTACATTGCTGCCCACCCCCTATGAAATCCCAGTCGCTTCCCACAACAGCGGAAATGAAAACCGCAATCACTGACACTCATTAAAAATTGAAAACTTTCAACATTTATCGGTTATTTTAATACCGGAACCACTGAAATACGAGTATAAATCACGCTTTACAATTTCCGGTACAGATACCCAAGGCTAAAAGTTTTACGGTTTTTTTGCTTCAGTTACTAAATAAATATATACGGATTTTCAGCTTGTCAGCAAGTCAACCTTAGTATACATGCTTTTAACGGATTGGTTAAATAACGCAATTAATTTGAAAGTCTAAATATAACTTTATGTTGTGCGGCAATCGTTGATCATTATTTGGTGGAATTTTCGAGAGAACATGGTTGTAATTGGGTTGGTAATGGGTAGTGGTAGGGTGTACATTTTGATTTATCTACTAAGAAATTCCTGTTGGAAAAACCCAATAACGCTTTGCCCGACCTGGAAATCGAACCTTGGACCTCTTGTACAGCAGTCGCGCTTGCGACCACCAGACCAACAAGGCAGTCATAAATTCACACGATGAAGTCAGGACAGACAGTAAAACCTTTTCCTAATAATATTGTTATCTGAACTAATATTACAAAGAGTCTACAATAAAACGAAAGATGTAAAAACGACTATTAAGCGAAACCGTTACCAAACTGAAATTAGTAAATTTTGCCCATCTTTTTGCACCCCTGGACGAATAGTTTTTGCACCCCTAAACGTTGGCACGTAATACCAATCTACATGGTGCATCTAACGTGATGTTATGTTATGTTATAAACGTGATGCTACACCAAGCTTTAGTGTGTGGGAGATGCGGAGCAATGTCGGAATTTGGCTGTTAAAGTTTATTTTTCCGCAAATTATATGTGATTCTGTGAGTGCGTTTTTATGACTTTATTTTTATTATGAAACGTTAAAGTTTCGAATGTGATGAGAAAACGAAGATGCATTAAAGGCCGTTTACTATTATAAGTTACTTACGTATAACTGTCAGTTATAAATGCCTACGTCTCGTAGCTACCGGTGTTTCTATAAACAAAGTTGGCATGAAATATCCTATCCGCGTCACCTACCTGTCATAGAAAATTAAAAAAACAACTGGCCAAGTGCGAGTTGAACTCGCGTGGAGAGGGTTCCGTACAATGCCAGTCTTATATTGAGTTTACCACTTTATTTTCAATTGATAGAATTCTTAAAGGTTTTCCTTTAATCTACAAGCAATTAACTATATATTTCGCATTTTTTTCAAAATTGGTCAATGGTCAATTTTCGTCTTCTTTCATTAATAAAACCAAAACTATTTATTTTACAATAATAACAAAAATATATTTGAGATTCTCTTATCGAGCCCTTTCATTTGATATAATTATGACATAGAAAGGTTTGCGAAACTTTTTTTTATTTCCTAATTTGTCCCCCGAAAATGACCGTTATTTAAAAAAAAAATTACGTTGCACATCTGTGTTTGGGTCATAGGATTACACTATCCTATCAAATTTCACCTGATTTTGTCCAGTAGATTCGGAGCAAATTGGCTGTGACAGACGGACGGACAGACGCAAGAGTGATCCTGTAAGGGTTCCGTTTTTTTTCGTTTTTTGTACGGAACCCTAAAAATATTTTCTTTAACGTTTTGTTTCTGTCCGTCCGTAAGCTAAATGTCAAATAGAGAGAGATAGCAATCTACCGATACCTGTTAGTAAGTTATTGAAAATGGCAATATAGACTAGACAGACTACATTAGAAGCTAAGTTTAGAGTGTGAAATCAACAATGGAAAGGCTGTAAGTATTCTTCGAATACTGTTATTTTCTCATGCAAGTTAAACGTAGAAGTTTGGGATTTTCCAATTTTATTTTCTATCAAAAACCTAAAAATACCAATGTTTATATCGGCCATGCCCATCACACGTCCTTGATTTCTCCCTGAGCATGCACCCAAAAACAGTAACAAATGGGTGACCTTAAATTACAAATTATCATGCGGAGCCGGTACAGTCGCGCGCATAAATAATTAATACTCACTGCTACTTCTGAATTATGTACGAGACAAATCAGTATCGCGACAGTACTGAAAACAGACTTGCTTGTATGAAGTTTTATTGTGATTGTGGGTCATCTCTCATCATAAATATGACACTGAATATTAAAAAAAAATAAGGACATATTTTTCATGTAGTTTTTCTTTTTCAAAACTTTCAGATTTTTGTTTTTCCACTGCATTTTTTTTTTTTGCCGTACAGAGTCATCTCGGCTACTTCAGGGTACACATATAGTTATTGATAACATAACCACGCCTGTGAACGCCAGAAGGGTTATGCAGAGGTTATACGGATTATGTAATATCCGGATTATAACTATCAAAATAGTTGCTCTGCAGATTCACAAGTAAATTCTCAGTTTTTTCTTTAAATATCTTACTATTCTACATCAGAACATAGCTGGATTGATAAATAAAGCAGATAGTCTGACTGTAAAGCTAGTGGAATTATCTGACAGAGGAACTATTACAGATGTTCTTTGTGTCACAGAGCACTTCATACAAACGATGTGTTACACATTCCAAATTTCTGTCCAGCGGCTTTCTTTTCTAGAAATACAAAGAGAGGAGGAGCGTGTATTTTTGTCAGAGTAGGACTGCAATTTAATAGTGTACCCACATTTCGCCAGATATGTTTAGTCCCATGTAATAGGGGGCGTATTGCCGCCAACCGGCCACAAATCCCTGACGAAATCTCTGATCTGATGAACTCGATAACACTTTGCCCAACTTGTGAATCGAACACAGGGCCTCACGCTCAGCGGCCAATTTTGCGGCCAGTAGACCTACGAGGCATTTTAAATATGATATGTCATCATCTGCCTCGCCTTTTCTCAACTATGTTGGGGTCGGCTTCCAGTCTAACCGAATGTAGCTCAATACCAATTTTACACGGATCGACTGCCTATCTGACCTCCACAACCCAGTTAGTACTGGGTAATACAATACCCTTTGGTAAGACTGGTTGTCAGACTTTTGGGCCACCGACTACCTGCAACGACTGTTAAAGATCTGCAAATGACAGCTGAAACCAACGGCTTAACGTGCTTTCCGAGGCACGGAGGAAACCCGGTATGTAATGGGTGGTCACTGGTCACCCATCCACAGACCAACCTAGGCAAGCACGGCTTACTTAACCTAAAGATCGACCCGAGCGGCTGTTATTATTTAGCTGTAAATTATTGAAAGTTATTATTGCAAGCCACGAGTGGTGTTCACAAACTACGTTTCTCTTAGTGCAGTCATTTTGTCAGCTATCATGGTTACGACAAAAACGTAAGTAACAGCTGATGAAACTTTTCTTATGAAATTTCTCACTTAATTAGTTAGTTTGGCCTTTTTCTGTAAGTTAAACCCTGAAACAGTGGACAGTTTCGAGTGACAGTCTTAAGCACCTCTCCCGCGATACTAAAGATTATTAAACTGGTTACGGGCGGTTATAACTGGAGTAAACCGGTTTTATCTAGTTTATGACATGATGGCGTGGCGAAATTGTTATTTTTATTTTCATTTTCTTTAGGATGTGAGCTAAAATTGGACGAGATGTCAGGATTAAATTTTAATGCGTTGATATAAGCACATCTCACGGATTACATTAGAATTTTATTTAAAGAAGAAGGTCGTTAGCAGGCTGGCAGAATTTTATAAAGGTTGGAAGGAACACAGTGAAATTATATTAGAGGACGCTTAACAACTTATAAAATTAGTCCTTAGAGTAAATTCACCCCAAGACGCGACGCTGCGCGCACATTTTAACAGAGCTCAAAATATAACTTTATTTACTACTCGAAAAGATACACATTTCATTGCGATGCGTGGCGCACGGCGCAGCGCTAACTGGCTTCTTCCAGTACCGTCGCGCCGCGTCGCGTCGCGTCTCCGTGTGAACTGACGCTTAAAGTGCATGGGTATCGTAACTAATCGGGAAAAACTGAATATTTCTAACGATACTTTGTACCTGAAATAGGATGTACCCTGTAAACAGAAACCTCATTTTAATCAAATAAGGTTTAAAATTAGTGTGTCAAAGAGGGGGATAAACACCTAATTAAACCAAATCATAGCCTAACCCAGTCTTTTCTCTGTAATCTTACACTATAAAAGTACCCATATGTTTTAACTACCAACAATATAACTACAGGGATATCAGCAAACGAGTTTTAACACAAAAGCGTGTAAAATAAGGAGCTCATTACATTTTATTGTCATACAATACTTTTACTTAAAAACAACGTAAAATTAACGTCAAGATAAAAACAGAGAACTTGGCACCAATGTGGCAGAATATGCCGCAGCCATCGCCAGGGGGCGCTGGTAGTTTACTAGCTGAAAGACTAGTTTTTCATGCGGTGTTTCTTGCTTACAAAATATGATGGAATAAAGCAGATGAGACCGACAGAGACCTTTAGCGGACTCGGGTTAACCTAATTCAAAAAATTAATACAATTTTAAAAGTAATAGAACAGGTTTCTTAATATTTATTGAAGCAACCAGCCTTTTTTTCTCTTTTTGATATATTTTTTGTGTTAACTTCTTTATGGGACTAATTTTAAAAAAAATCCTTTCTTTAAAAGTTATTTAAGCAAAATTCTATGTTTATAGAATCGGCAGTTGAAGCTGTGCGTTGTGTTTAAGTCAATTTAAGACTTATATATTTATATTGCGTGTACCTTTGTCAGCTGGTCCAGAGTGATAGGTTCAAAGAAGTTCTTTATTTATATGTCATCAATCATCTCTTTTTTGAAAGATGAGATGTTTCCATTTAAATAAATAAGCAAACACACAAAAACTCATCTCAACTATGCAGGTACGAATTTCTGTGTACAGTGTATTTCCGTGAGCTTTGCCAACTTCTTGATAAGCGTGCATTACGGTGAATACGGTAATTAACATCTTCGTATTTAACTTGTCTAGTTCCATCCAAAGCCATCAGTTAGGTACCGAGTGTGTTTGCCTCTGACATGTACTAAGAAATCTAGTTATCTGAATGAATCTAGTTTTCCCGTTGCAATAGGTACTATTAGTGGTGAATAATTTTCCAATCTCACATTAACATTTTCCTTAATTAAAAAACTAAGTACAGTCGCCTGCAAAAATAAGTATCACACTTTTAAAATTGCAATAACTTTTTAAGGACACAAGATATACTTTCGAAACAAAAAGGACTCGAAAAATAGTTTAATTTTCTCTATTGTTTCAAAGAAAGCTGGTAAAAATTGCTTTATAAGGTTTTTTTTTTATTTTAAATCTCTAACTTCTATAGTATAGGAAAAATTGTTTTTTTTAAAGTGTAGTACTTATTTTTGCAGGTCAGTTTATTTAACTAAATAAAACACAATTATTACAATAAATTAATGGTTTTAATACCTAGATACTTATTTACAATCACAATAAATTAGATTCTCTTTCTGCTAGTGCTCTTTACAATTTTAATTCTAAAAACTCAATAAATTGGATTTTACACTGACACACAATATTTGGACGCAAAGATATTTGATACTTTGATATTTATCTTTGGACTCTACTGACCCCGCGTCCTGAGGACCGATGGCGAGAATACGGGATCGTCGCTATCAGTCGGCGTGACCAAGTGTATGGGCTCGCCGATGATAATGAAAGCGACTGATGCATGTTCGCGCGTCGATCGCTTGGCTTAGGACTCGACCTAAGAGTTCAAAATTATAAAAATCTCTATTCCAGATTCTATCTTAAAAGCCAATCCAATTAAGATCAACACTCATATACCATTCTCATTCATACACACACACACATTGGACAACGCAACAACGCAAAACACAGTCAAACACAGGAATATCCTTTCAACATCTTCCTTAAGGTGGATGCTCCAGGGTAGCCCCGGGGCCACCCTGGCGCATTCACCTTAAGACAACCTAAAAAGGATTTTAGGACATAGGGATGTACGATATAGGTGGTTTAGCAGAGTGGGGTTTTGAATAAGGGTTATACGGTTTCTGCTGGTTGCCCCTTCTATAAGGCCCTGGAGGACCATACTCCACATGATGGTGGTCGTGATGCCCATGGTACTCCGGCTTCTCCTTGATGTAGCTGAGGAACCAGCCGAAGATGTAGCCAGCTTTGTGTAGTAGCAACCAGAAGGCGAACGCGTATATCAGCTTGAGAATGAAGATCTTCTTAATGACCAGGTCCACGAAGTATACTGGAAAGAGAAACGAAGTTGTTTTGTTACATCTTAATAATTTGGGTGGAAGATAATACTCCTTTTCTTAATGAAGTCGGTGATTGAAACTAAGAAGAGGAAAATATGCCATTAATAATAAAAGACAACATAAACTTTTAAGGGCTGATTATTCCGACGTCATAAATTTATTCATATCCTTATTTCAAGTAATAATCTGTTATTTACAGTTTTCTGCACAAAAATGGTCATGTCATGGGTTACATTTTATATAATGGATAAAACATATCTGACGTCAGCGAAGCCCTACGACAAGTTGCACATGGACGCGAATAATCGCGTGACATCTTCATCATTAAAATAAAGAACGCGAGCAGTCGCGTTTCATGGCCGGCGTGGAATTCGCCTCAGTGTGACCGCACCTTTTATTTTCTCTGTTTGTAACAAATTCCACTGTATTTATTTTATCTCCATTTCATTGTAATATTTTCTGATTGACATAAATATCGAAGAAGTTATCAACAATACCTACTCTCGACAAAAATCCTCTTCTTTTACGTCCCAACAATTCTAAAAGATAAAAAGATAGTAGTAGTAATTTCTATCATAAGTATCTTCATATCCGTACTAAGCTGAGCACAAATCCGTAGGTTTTTGGACATAACAGTAAAGTGGACTTAGCAAAGTAATTGCTTGGCCCGACCATGCGTTGAGAGGAATTCAATAAACCAATCTTATTTATTTTTATTAATGTTTACAAGATGTTCGGTAATCCTTGTTTATTATGGATATGGCTATTTCTTTGTGTTCTGAAAGGCAAAGGATTTTTTTTTGTACTTGTAACCCGCACTAAAATTAATTTAGGCTATTGCTATCTTTTTCTCTCTAATAAAACGAGAAAGAGACCGACGTAATTTAGAACTGTCAAATTAAATTGAATTAATATTTCCATAGGTACAAATTAGGGGGGCACGTAAAAACAATATGTCGACTAAAAACACGGTGAAGCGCAAGCCTGAAACTAGTTTGACATCTCTAACTTAGTTCATAGCTATAGCTACTTACTTTAGTACTTTTCTCGCACTGCCTTTTAGTAAAAGATAGCAATAGCCTAAATTAAGTTTAGTTTCAGTAACAGAATCGACACCATTGCTTTTATAATTGATCATTCCTCTTCTTTACAATCTATTTTAATAGAGGATTGTAACCCGGCGTCCTAATCAAAGTGATCGGTCTTGTGACCAAAGTGTCATTGTACCAATGATTTTGTTCTAAAAACGGGAAGGCACCCTCTGTCACGCGACCACTCGTACTTTCGCTGAACGAAATGAACGCGACGATCTCTTTGGTTAGGACGCAGTCTTTTTTGTAGTAAGTCATATTTTTTTTCGGAAATCTGAATATGGCTTAACCTCAGTAGGAAAAACCATATTCATTGTCCATGAAAATAAAAGGAATAACGTACGTATTTTTATAAATGACATGAATTTACCGCAACTTTCAATCTATAAGTAGATAATAGTATCTGATTGTTGAAAAACTAAAATCTGTGCACCTTAAAATATTAGTCCATTCACAAAGAACCAAAACATTATTGAAAATGTGACAAATAGCTTCGCACTATAGTTATGAGCCGACTGCGCCGATAAAGTGGTATTCGATAATCGCTTTCCAATGGCGCACATTTAATAGTATTGAACCTCATCCATTTACGATTTCATTTATAATAAAATATCTTTGTTTCAAACTGCATATTTTGTTTGAGTGATGTTAAAATATCAATCTGTGGAATAGCTATGATTTGCTTTAAACGATGGATTGAGATTTGAAAGCAAGTTGTTTTGAATTTAAATGAAAATGGTCAAAATATATTTTGATGAGAACTGTCTTAGAGATTGTTTAACTCTTTTTAAGTATTGCAAACGTTATTCAATTTGCTGTGCCTTATGCATATTATTCAATCTTATTTACTTTTAACTTCACACTCATAGCGGTGTACCAGTAGAAAATAATTGTAAGTGTTTCTACAGTATTATTCGAAAAATTCTTGTAGACTTTGTAACAAACTTACTAAAAAGTCCAATTTTCTTCTTCTTTCCTCTCTCTTCGACTGCATCTTCCAACCCCTCACAATACACCACATATAAAAACACTAGCAACACTGTCAAGTGGCGCATATTTTTACTAGCAACTCCGAAAAGGCAAAGGTCAAAAATTATTTATTCTATTTAAATATCGATTTTTATTGTCTGTATTCGCCATGAATCGATCGTGTAATGGAGGAAGATCATACATACAGTAAATTTTTAGTCTCTCAAACCGAGAATATGTGCTAATTGAAGGAAAGCCGTAAGTTTGTTTAGTAACCACTTTCACACGAGCTGCTAAACTGTAAATAATGAAGTTATGCTGAACTTGACAATTATTTAGATAATGTTACCTAAGACGTTTCATAGGATTTCATGACTTGTCGTTTTTGCTTCAGCTTCTTAAGTAAAAGGATATAAGTAAAAGAAAGTGTTTCTCGGTTTGTGTGGAATAACTTCGTGACTGTTTTAGACTTTCACGGTTTTTCACTACACTTAAAGCACTTACGGGATTATATCCGTAATATAATAAAATAAATAAAATTATATTAAAAAATATTTATATAAATAATAATATCGGGAGCTCATAGCACCAAAGGAGAATCACGGATATCATCCCGTAAGTGCTTCAAGTGTAACTTCGTGAATGTTGTGTAATTGTTGGTTAAATTATACGTGTTGTTACACAATTACCTTCGAGAAACAAGCGGCGGCCGTTTGTAAATACTTGATAGCGCAGTAAATGCGAGAGCTTTTCCTTGAAAATTTAATAAGTGTAGAACTCTTTTGTGTTTAACTTTTTTGTGTACATTTTTGTATTCATTTCGTGTTAATTTCATGTTTTTAATTGTTACAAGAATACGTATTTTACTAAACAAAGTTAAAAAGTGCAATACTTAGTTACACGTACTTGGAAACAAAGATGGCAATAGTAGCTACTGATTGCAGTCGGCAAACTCTTTCCAGTCTTAACCTTTTGAACGACCAACATAAAAGCACGCGCGTGCCAACGCCAAGCCCCAATTTCACCTACCATTTTGTCACATATTTGTGTCGTTTGGCGTACAGGGCACGCTGTCACGTATATGTGACAGTGGCGTTCAAAAGGTTAAGGTACTGTCACTGACTCCCGGTTTTTAAAGTCTCCGAACTAGCTAGTGTAGTAGCTTTCTCTAGCTTATTTTACTACTCTATTCATAGGATTATTTCTGGTGCCCACTATATTTAGTAAGTTACGTTAACAATACGAAGGTATCCCACTGAGAATACGTATGTATGTGCTCATAATTGATTAAGTAAGAGAAATATTTAATCTTTCTCTGCTTTTTCCCACAGGAGCATAACTTATTAGTGTTATGCTTAATTTCTCTTAACGTTAATAATATTATATATTACCTATGGAATTATTGTGTTACATTTTGGCTTGAACAGTAGCACAGTTACAACTGTGGTAGGTAGGGTTCCAACCTTTACTGTGATGCGTAAAACAAAACACTCATTATGGGTACTTAACTATAGTTAAGTAAGAGTGTTTTGTTTTATGTATTTAACGCTACACATAAGTTAAAACGGATGATGGAGACGATTTATTAAATAATGACTGAACGAAATGTTAATGTCAGATGTTCGTCTTATTTACTCTCCGTTCCAAACACTTCAGCCTTCACTGAAAGAGTTTTTTCAGTAATTAATCTGAAGAGAGAAATAGAGCGTCAATAAATTTAATTAAAAACGAACTGTTTGTTTATTTAAATTTTGATTGTCAAACAAGCTTTGAAACATTTAAAGATAGCAACAAATTGTTAGCATGTGCTAAAAACACACAAAAATACGTTTTTAAGGCAATAAAAACATAAAATTTGAAAAATACTTTTTTTTCTTCCAAATACTTTTTTCTTCCTATTCAAACCATTTTATACGTTTCTTTTGGCAAAAAAAAAAGTTGGCAATCCTAGTGGTAGGCATCGTTTTGTAACTTGAGCAGGCCTAGTGGTGTACGGAATTTCAATAGAATAAGAGGCCATCTTATATTTTTTTTCGTTTTTGTAACCTCTGATCTATTGTAATATACAACATCTAAATATATACATATTTTAACACTTAAAACATCATTCTTTCTGAGTCAACTTCAAACAATTTAAAGTAACAGAGCGATGTTTAAAATATTTATCTCTAAACGCATTTTGATGCCAGTAGGCTGTAGTAATGACCAAAGGATACGCAAGTTGATCGCCAGTTCATTAAAGCGAAATAATTCTGTTCCAGTGTTGTATCACACACAACTGAAACAGCAATTTAAATAGCCCAGAACAAATCTAAATTCCCCATATTGAATACCGAGCATCAACATATTTCGTAGCGAATGTTGTCGACACCGAAACCAATTGATAGAGCGGGGCAAATACGCGGCGGATCCCGGTCGTTGTCGATAAATATGACGGTATCGCTAGGGATGGGTAGACGCATAAATAGGAACCGACCAGTATTAACTGAACTGTCGGATTTATCGTGATTTTTTATGAAGTCCCTGGATAAGGAATGTTTGGTAAATATTTTATTTATTTTATCCTTAAAATTTTGCTTTTTAGTGAGGATGCGGAAATTCCTAAACTCTGCTAGCCCTCTCCTTGGTGCTTCATCTCGTGCTCATCTACACTGGCCTGCAAAAATAAGTACTACACTTTTAAAATTTCATTTTTTTCTTAACTATAGAAGTTAGAGATTTAAAACAATTAAACGTTTTATACCAATTTTATCCAGCTTTCTTTGAAACTGAGACAAAATTAAACTATTTTTCGAGTCCTTTTTGTTTCGAAAGTATATCTTGAGCACCTAAAAAGTTATTGCAATTTTAAAAGTGTGATACTTATTTTTGCAGGCCAGTATATCTGTACCTAGTGCCCACTATGTGCCTCGCTCAGGCAACTCCTAGGAACTGAAGAAGTTTCATTACTGTCTAATTACGCCCATGTTACAAGACATAACTCCGAATCCCCTATAGGCTCTAACACAGTTACTTCAATATCAACGGCAGTCTAACCATACATTTTCTGACGTTTAAGTACGCTTGTCTTATCTTCAATTTAAACATCATTTGTAAGTAGGAATTATAGAATTGTATGATTATCACTTGCTTCGGTGAAGGAAAACGTCGTGAGGAAACCAGCATGCCTGAGAGATATTCTTTGGCAGCATGTAAAACCAAGTCAGAGGCCCATGGGCAGTATACAAACTCTGATACCAGGTTAGGCACTAACCACACGATAAACAAACAAGTAGGTATGTAGTACTTTAATGTAGACCCTACGGTATATACTGAAAATATGCCACATTGTATGCCAAAATAACGTAATGTATAAGTGCGAAGGATCCAGTTAGGTTGGTGTATCACCTGAATAAGGGACTGCGGCCGTAATCGTTCATTTTTAGGACCGCGCGATTATCCAGGGCACTAAATATAGGGTTGGCTCTCTGCAAATCTGGAGAGAGCATTCGTGGACAAGTGGCAATGGCCCTGACTTAACAGTTGTAGGTCGTGGATTCGAAGCCAGACATGCTCATTACTTTGTGTAATTTATTTCGACACCACTGCTTTCAAAACAGTGAAATATTACATCGTGACGAAACTTTCTAGGGCTTCCTAGAACCAAAAAAATCGAAGACATATCTTCCCTCTCTTAGAGAGTAGGTCTGTGTCCCACCAGTCGTAAACTTACAGGCTGATTTTGTATAATTATGCTATTTCCTGAAATAAAGACGATTCCATCACGTATCAAGTTTTGTATTGTCACTTAACACGTCACTCACTGTTTATTCTCAACTCCTTATATCATCATTTACCGCCAATTTACCACCCCTACATCTCAGTACAGTCGCGCGCGGAACTCGTGAAAATTATCCAGTTATTACGGCGGCGATACGTTACGCGCCACACTTTTGTGTGCGAGTGTAATGGTGACGTACTGATGCCTCGTTTGCGCTTTTTACTCGGTCGGCGACAAATATTATTATGAGCATCAGGTAAATGATATAAAAGGTGTTCACGAAACAGCTGAATAGAATTGTGGAGAAATCATTTTGTGGTACGATTTGTCAACACAAAATTAATTGGGTTGCCGAGCAAGAGATAGAGAGTCGACTGCTGCGCAAGAGGTCCTGGAAAAGATACCCGGGTCGGGCAAAGTGTTTTTGGGTTTTTCCATCAGAGATTTCTCAGTAGCGCGGTGTCTGGATTTGTGCCCGGTTGATGGCAATAAGCCGCTTATTAAAGTGGAGTCAAAACATAACTAGCGAAATGTGGATGTGCTATTAGGTATACCTCTGCCTAACCCTTCAGGGATTACAGGCGTGAGATTAAGAAGAGCAATGTACGAATTGTAATTCGTTCGAACTTTATCTATAGGTATATAACTATATATATTTATTTATATATGTTATCTTTTCACTTTTTGAACTACATCTCTTCTCAAAACGGTAAAGATCGCGATGAATTCGTAAATACTCTAGAACCGAAAACATTCACGAACTTGCACTTGGTTGCGGCCCAGTACTATAGAGAGGAGTGTTGTGTCTCAGCAGTGGCAACATTTTATTATACTATATAAAGCTTTATAGTATAATTATGCTAAGGGCAAGAGCAACAAGGGTAAAACACTTGTGCCCCCAACCATTCTACTCTATCTAGAGCCACTTACATTACCTTTAGAAACAACACCCATGATTACTGTTACCTATGCTGCCATCTATTATTATTTTTTTCAAGACTAATTATAATTTATTCGAGTTGAGACCCCGGGACCTGTAGAACATCATAATATTCGCGCAAATGATGAATAACATAAGTTACGGCGAGTATTAGAGAAATCGTGAAATAAACCAATATCCTCTGGCATTGTCACGATAACTGGGTCCATACATCTCGCGAACAGCCCGCACTTCATTATCGGCTTACAATATGATACAAATCGGGCTATTATTATAACAAAATTGCTTGCCTTAAGCCTTGCTCAATAAAGTATGACATTAGGCGACTGAGGTCCGAGAATATACCTATAGTTACAGTGGTGGTCAAAGATTTTAATTTGAAAGTTTTACCCGACTTTGGTAAAGCCAAAAGAAAAGGTTATATGATTTTTTGCTTACTTTAAATGTTACTTACGGGATATCGGGTTTATTTTTGAGCTCCCGATATTTCGACGCTATTGCAAGCGCCATGATCGCGGGTTAACTCATAAGTGACATTTTAATTATAGTTATGAACCGTGAAAGCTTAAAACAGTGTTTGATTTTTTTCTTGATAATAAAACTGTAATGTGGTTTTTTTAACATTACTTGCATAAATAATTGGCATTATTATCAGTAATAAACTCCATGGCAGCAGAATGAAAGAAACAAATTCTTAACGCCACCTACATAGTTCCAACTATTTGTCAGTATTCGCTTCCATTGCCAAAATTAGTTTTGTCTTGATGTTCCTAATTATTTCAAGATTTTTTTTGCAATAATTAGGAAGATCATAATTGTCAAGAAAAATACGCTACGCAATACAAATACAAAGAGCTATAATAATGCTGAGAAGTCTCAGCAGTATAATAGCCATTAATTAGATAGAGATGCACACCTCAATATCACCATCACCAACGATAATTATTTTTCCATAGCTTTCAATCCTTGCCTATCAGCAACTATTACCCATAAACTCCACCCGCCCAGGGCTCACAGGCTGCATAAACCACTTTGGCAACCTCAGCACCGACCAATTAATTGTTGTATCGCTTTTATGGCCGTTCCTAATCCCGGCCGGCCGACCATCGGCACAATCATTACACGAAAACGGCGGATTACGGCTTAATGATCACTTTGAGAACCACTGCTACGACAAATTATAGGTTAGGATGGAAATAAAAGCTGCTGTTTCGTGTCTGTGTTGAATTTGTGAAGGTTTATGCCTGTAGGAGATATGTGTGGGGTTTCTTTTATCCTAACTCTCTGTTTAGGTGCTGGTACTTATAAATACAAGATTGTTGGTATAATAATTATCAAAATCATAAAGTTAGCTACAGACTGTGGGCAGTCTACACTACTAGTTCACACAATATTCTAAGTTGTAAATGTCTAATTGACTATGTAAATGAATATAATGAACATCAACTAGGCTCTCTTCTAACTCCTTACCTAGGACGTACCAATCTTTAACTTTAAACATCCTTACAACTTTTATCTCATTTTAACCAGCATTTTTTAATCTCCTAAAGTATCCACTGCACACACTTCCCGCACAAGATATGCAAGTATTGATAAACTCCAATTGAAACTAGAACATTGATATCGGAGCAATATCTTTGCCTTAACTGAGCTTTGAGCAAAGTAATAAGTTTCCATATTTGCCTGCAACCCCTGTGGTTTATCTCTCAGGGTAAATAGTTCCCGGGCATCTTCGCTTTGATCGGAAGGTACTTGCATAGCCCCTAAGTGCAGGCACATACGAGTAAACCTTCATTCTATGGAAAGTTGTATAGCTGGCCGATTTTAATTGTGTATGCAGATCGAATCAAGCAAACGTTGCTGACATACGGTACGATATGCACTCGCAAAACTTACTATCTTCTACAATTTTGTTAAATAAATACAAACAAGGTGTCGCTTTGCATCCTGGTTAAATTCAAGGAGGTATCTATACTAATAATTGTCGACCCGAATGAATAATAAAATGGGTAGGTATTTTTTTTTTCTTAATTACGGAAATCGGTAAGTGTAAACCACCCGTATTAAATCGCAGCCCGTCTGTTACTAACCCTATAACCGCGCTTTCACACACACAAATAAAGGCACACAGCGACATGTCACGCGATGGGTGATTCTGTTTATTTTTTCGTTTTATTCTGAAATACACCTTGTATATTATTATGTACGTTCCTACGAAACAATTATGAAACGCACTGAAACAACCTATTTAGCTTGATTTACACAGCAATCAGCATTAATTGCCAATTTTGTTGCTGTAATTCAATTTAATCTTTCACTGAATACTCAGCTCTCATCGACATGTATTTTAAGTATAACACCTAACAACAACCAACCGTTGTTTCCACAACAACGATACTCCAGTAACAATACTATACTCCATCCAGTACACTAACTGTAATGTTCTTACATAAAGGTAAGTCGCAGAGTCACGTCCGCCTCGTCCAAGACAAACGACGGCATCACTCCCGTCCAGCACTGAACACAAGATTGATTTCAGTTTCCAATAGCTACACGAAAAGGGGGTAATATTAGAGAAAAGAGAATACTTGAATGGATTTTAAAAGATAATACACAAGGATTGGCTTTTTATTTTCACGAGATATTGTTGTTTCGTTGTTAAGCATCATTTGGAAACTTGTTGGTAACTCATCCATTATTATCGTCACCGCCCTGTCTCATCCTAATACCGATGGCAATGTGAAACTAATAGAGCTAGCATAGCTGAATCCAAGCATCGTCATTGGTTGACAATCTGGTAATGTCATTTAATATTTCAAAATACCTATCTTGACTTCATTGGTCAGATTGAGACCTAGATAGCTAGGTCTCAATCTGACCAATGAAGTCACGCGCCATCTACAATAAGCTTAAAAGCTTATTGTAGATGGTGCGTGACTTCATCGGCAATATCCATTAATTTATGCCTCACGTCATCCTAGTAATATATATCCCCATTCCAACCATATATTATCTTTCAACACACAACATAACTTAACACCTGTAAGCCCCGAAGTATTACGCAATCGTTTACCTATAGTAAATTCACATTTCATCTGTTATCATCATTACAGCAACAGCCAGCTATCATCTTATATTTATTAATCCATCTGTCTATCGTTCTTTCATACGGTCAATAGCCAGCCTCGTTCATACGTGAACTTTATCATCAATCGGAACATAGTTTCGGTTTTCCAAAAGGATTGCTGATCTGACTGGTTGATAATTATTGATGGTAACCATTTTGAATTAATATTTTTATCGTAGCAATAGGGTAATCCCTATTGCTAAAATCAAGAAGGCAAAAACTTTTACAGTTTGGGAGAGATTTAATTAGGTACTTGCATTAATTATGATACCTAGTGAGATATCTATCATGGACAGATGTCAAATGAACGATCACTTCGAGTCCGTGTTTAAAAATAATTTAAAATTATAAATTGAACTCTGCTTATAACCAATGTTATCTAAAAATGTGCGTAAACATCTAAATCTCTAGTGACATTATTAGTGAGTGAACTGTGACGCGTTAAATCATAAAAAAACGCCTCGAAAACCATCATCGTCAACTTCACTAGTAAGTTGTCAAAAACTTAAAATTGTGAGTAAAAACTACAAATAAAAACAAGCAACGAACATAGAAGTGACCAGTGCCAGTGACAAAATCACAACAATTAAATAAAACAATCAAAACAAAAGCAAAAGTGAAGTGTCATAGTGTGGCAAAAATTTTTTCTTAATGAGTCACGGTAACGCACTTTCTTGATTCAAATTTTGTACGAAGAAGTAAGCAGTCGACAATTTCGTCATACATGAGTAACAATCAAGTGGCTAATTAGCTACGGTAAGGGCATATTATCTGACACAACCGTGCGACTCCGGGTTCAAACCTCAGCAAGCGCAAACATTTTTGGAAACTAAAAATATTCTAAAATGAATTTCTTAGATAACATCACCTTTCGTCGCAACCGTACTAAATCCGACTCGAGCACTACTAGCATTGCGAATGAAAGTAAAACTTCAACTGAATCGCCTATAGATGGCACCACAACAAGCTTACCTGACATTTCTGATGACGAAGATAACCAAACCATCCAACTTAAAAAACAACTTGAACAATTGACAATAGAACTAAACAACGCTCACAATAAAATAGAATCATTATCTCTAGAAAATACTAACCTCAAGCGTATTAATCAGGAGTTGCTTGAGCAAAATGAAAATTATAAAGACAAGACATGCAGTAGTCCAAAATTAAAAACACCTGTTAACCAAGATTTAGTCGAAAACAGCAAATCAATCATTTTAAATGAACTAGAAGAGAAAACCACAACTACAGTGCAATACAATGAGAGCAAACAAAATAAAATTTGTATCATCAGTACCAACAAATCTAATAAAGTATTATCGATTGCAGAGGAAAAAATAGCCAATTATAATATCTATCATTACCTTAAAACAAACTGCGAAACCCAGCAACTACTCAAAGGAATTAAAAACATGGTTAAAGACTATACCAAGGAAGATTTTTGCATAATATTAATTGGAGAAGACGACTTCAAAACAACAAATGACTACTTTGACTTAATCTATGACATAAGAAACAACTTGAAAGAAATTGACAATACAAATATTATTCTATGCCTACCTACCTTTAAGTTTAATAGCAGTTCAAATCTGTTCAACTGGCGAGTAGAAAACTTTGCCAACTTACTGTATCTAGATATAATGACACATTTACATGCATACCTATTGGACTCTAACCTACATCTTACGTATGACAGTAGCATGTTTAGCAACTTGACAGGAAGACTGAATAACAATGGAATGCGCACCATATTTGACGATATAAAACGGCAAATGGAAGATATAATTGCTGTAAACCTTATGACAAAAGATGACTACGATCTCGAACAGGAGGGTCAATCAAAGACAAAAGGAAAACTAGGTGACGGCCCTCAGCTTTTTCTATAACCTCGAATTGCACCAACGAAACAGAGTACAAGGAAACAAAGTAGGTCAACAGACTAAGTTTACACTAATGTTCCAAAATATCCAAAGCATCGGAAACAAAGTAGAATTAATAGAACAGTTACTCTTAGATTCTGAAATTGATTTTGTCTCGCTATCCGAATTGTGGAAAAGTAAAAATTATTGTGAATCAATCTTGCCACAGGGATATAAAATAGCGTCCATTTACTGTCGCAAAACTCGCGAAGGCGGAGGCGTTTGTATTATTGTTAAAGACTCATTAGATTTTATTGAACGAATAGACATTGTTAACTATTCAAAGGAGTATGTTATCGAATTTAGTGCTATCGACGTTCCCAAACTAAACTGTACTTTTATAGGACTTTATAGAGCAGATCGTCATATTGATATATTTCTTCAACAACTGGGAAAAGTTTTACATAAATTAAATATTAAAAAAACACATAAACACTTAATAATAGGAGGAGACTTTAACATAAACGTGAACAATAAAAATAAACAGACTCTAGAGTTCTTAAACTTTATGAAAACATATAACCTGCAACAAGTAATCCGCGAACCAACACGAGTAACCAAGACCACATCCACTTGCATTGACCTACTTTTTACAAACTACACACCGCTTATAAACAAAGCAATTGTCAAAGATTTTGGACTATCGGACCATAAGGCAATAAATGTTCAGTTAAATGCAGACTATTTATCAAATAACAATAGTAAAACTTGGTATACCGAAAAACGATTATTTACAAAAAATAATGTCGAATGTTTTAAAAATTCACTAAAATCAGAAAATTGGGAAACTATACTAAATAACAATAATAGTGTACACACAAATTACGAATCCTTCATTTTAATAATAAAACACAATCTAAATAAATACATTCCATTGCAAAAAATAAGAATAAAATGCAAACCAAAAAAAGGATGGCTTACTAAAGGTCTAAAAAAATCATGCGAACATAAAAGAGTGTTAAGAACTATTTTTAATGAAACCAAAAGTTCTGTCATAAAAAAGCACTATAAATTATTTAGTAAAATATTAAAATTGACTATTAGAAAATCAAACAAACTAGCATATATTAAACAAATGCAAAAATCTGACAATAAGGTAAAGACAATGTGGAATATAATTAACACAAAAACAGGGAAGACAAAAATATATAGACGTGAAAATATATCACTGAAGATAGACAATGAAGAAGTAAAATGCCCGTTAAATGTATCCAACAAATTTAACGAATTCTTTGCGACGGTAGGGCAAAGTCAAACCACTAACTCGACCAATAACATTGGAAAACCCGTGGTCAACCCCTCTACTTGTTCAATGTAAACAACATAGCTGCGGTATCGACGACATTCCACCAATTTTATTAAAGCAATGTGCAATAGAACTTTCCATTCCTCTGATGTTTTTGATCAATCAAAGCTTCCAAGATGGCCAATTTCCAGACGCACTTAAAGTAGCTTTAGTAAAACCAGTGCATAAAAAAGGTGACAAGCACACCCCTGGCAATTATAGACCCATAGCACTGCTACCAACCTTTTCCAAAATATTTGAAAAAGCTATGTGTAATCAGCTATATATATTCTTAGAAAAGTTTAATATTCTTGACGACGCACAAAATGGATTTAGAAAATGTAGATCAACAACATTAGCAGTTTATAAATATGTTCAACAAGCACTGCAACATATAAACGACAAACAATATGTAATTGGGCTACTACTAGACATGACAAAAGCATACGACAAGGTCCTTTATGACATCTTACTTACTAAACTATATGGTTGCGGTGTACGAGGACCAGCTTATTCGTGGTTTAAATCATATTTACAAAATAGGACACAAATAGTACAAGTTGAACATTACGACCATGGAAAAAATGATATTAAAAATATTAGATCACAAAAAAGACAAATTACTTGCTCAATCCCACAAGGAAGCGTATTAGGATGCCCACTATTTTTAATCTACATTAACGACCTTCCCAAAATATTAGATAAAGAAAACACTTTACCAGTACTATTTGCAGACGATATTTCAATATTAATCAAGTGTGGAAACATAAATAACCCTAGTCTACAAATACAAAATACACTCCAAACTGTAGATACTTGGCTCCAGATCCATAACTTGGAAATTAATAGTAATAAAACTAAAATAATACAATTTAGATCATATAAAAAACCACCTCTCAATATAAAAACAACATTCAGAAACACGCAAATAGAAGAAGTTAATACATTTAGCCTTCTTGGCATAAATATTGACACACACATTAACTGGAAGTCGCATATAGAACATATAAAAACCAAACTCTCCAGATTCTCTTATGCACTTTTTCAAATTAAACAAAGCACTAACACACAAACAGCTATGGCTGCTTACTACGCATACGCATATTCCTGGCTGCGATATGGCGTCATGCTATGGGGAAATAGTGTTAACGTAGAGGAACTATTCATAATACAAAAGAAGTGTGTAAGAATTCTAGCTCAAATAGATAATACGGAGACCTGTAAACCATACTTCATAAACTATCAGATGCTAACTCTGCCTTCAATATACATACTTGACATTTGCGTATTTGTTTTCAAAAACATCCACAAATTCACCAAAATTGAAGATACACACAACGTCAACACTCGCCATAAAAAGAGGTTATGCGCTCCATCCTCAAGAATTAAAATGTTAAGCGATAGCCCATACTATATGGCAATAAAAATATATAATAAGCTGCCCAACATGTTTAAAACTGAAAAATCTATAATAATATTTCAAAAAAGGCTAAAACTGTACCTTATCCAAAAATGTTTCTATTCAGTAAAAGAATATTTAGAGTCTAGCTTAAAATAACGACTTTGTCTCATGTACAAAAGTGGCGATCTGTCCTATTTCAAACAGTAAGATTGAGTCTATATTTAACTACATATGAAATTAAAATTCGTGCTACCTGAAAATGATGATATTGACATTCCTGAATAATTGTATTATTAAATGACATTATAATTTTGACATTAATATTATTTATAATTGTATTAAATTCACTTTATTGACATTTAAATTTTGAATCGAATTGTAATAACATAAAATAAAATGATAACATAATAACAATGTTTAATGCATGCTAATTTAAATTAAAATTAAATATAATATGAAATTGCAATGCTTGTAAAAGGCTGCTAAGTCATAAGTACCACTAACATAACATAACACCACATTGTACACTTGGTTCGCAATAAATGTTTTGACTTTGACTTGACTTTGACTTTGACTTAGAGACAATTACTGTTCTTTTACTAGCAAGATACCCCTCGTCGCAAAACGAAACGTTCGGATCGTTTCAGTACTTTCACGTGCCAGACAAATCGCAGCAGCAGACGACTGCGATATATGGTGAGCATTTACTATCGAATAGAAAGATTTCGCTACTAATAGAAAATAGAATCAAATCATTTGTTTTATGTGTCCCCGGGGGTCGAAGAAGTTAATGTTTTAGATATTTGTCTAAATAAATAGGTAGGTACTGGGGATTTGGCTGCAGATCTTTTATGAGATAGTATAGTATTCGCTAACGGCTTTTGCCCTCGTATTTCGAAAATTATATCTACTACCGGTGATCGTAACTCCTAGTCCTAATCCAGTTTATGATCTACCCGTACTTCTCATTCAAATTCGTTCGAATTGGGTGTATTCGAATTCACAAACATTCAAGCATGACATACTTTGACATTCATAATGTACAATAAGTAGGATTCACATGCGAGAGGGATCCTGAAATAATTGAAAGCGCATTTAGTGAGTTGAAATCTTTCTGACCACACTATACTACTACACTATTATAGTAGACTATAGCTACTCATTCTATAAGTTTCCAGTAGACAAGAAGAGAACACAGTAAAGATATTAGTCCCCGTATTCCCCAGCATTCAATTTCCTGTCCGTTTATTTATTGAAGACAAGCAACAAGTATTCGCTGCCGTATGTTCGAGTATCAATACGAGGCATCGCTGCAATATCGTTCTGATTGCCGTTCCATACAGAAGTCTACAGATATAGGAACGGATCTGTGTCGCAGAATAATTGCTTTATATATTTTTAGCGAAATTTCTAGAATAACATCACGCATGTATTTGCTCGAAGGTTACGGCAGAGGTGTACCTAATAGTAGACCCACATTTTGTCAGTTATGAGTAAGTTCCATGTAATATGGGGCGTGCTTATTGCCATCAACCGAAAAATCCTTATTCGGCTACTACTGAAAGATTCCCAATGGAAAATTCAATAACACATTGTCCGACATCAGAAATCAAACCCGGGAGCTCATGCTCAGCGGTGGCGCTAACGACCACTAGGCCAATAAAGCAAAGTCTCAAAATATAAAAAAAAAAATATTGTTCAAAATATCCTGCGACGTACGCCCATTCGTTACAGACGGGGACTATGGCGATAGGAACATATCTACCTACGTTCAGTTTGATTGCGTTTGATATTATGACAGTCCTGTTCTTCTCGATGGTAGACAGAGTTGTATAGTAGGTGCACCCACATTACACTAGCTTACTATCATTGTAAACTAAAACGGAAATTAGCACCTATAGTTTAGCTTTTCCGGATAATGGCTTTACGAATACTGCTTCAGCAGGGAACGACATGTTGTATTTAGGATAGGTTGAATTCGTATGCTATGATAGCTATAAAGTCGAAAGTCTCATGGACCTGTAGTTTCATTTACTGGCTGTTCATATTATACTTTACAAAACGGCAAACGGAAGGAGTGAAGTAATTAAGTACTTATACTTTTTTACTACACTTTTCAACACCAACCATCTCAAGTTTTCTCAACTAAAAAAGAGAAACGTAGAACCAAGTACATAAATACAGGGTACGTTTAATTTATATTTGTAGTTCTTTAATTTCCTAGACAGCCAGCTAAAAATAACAAAACAGCGACGTTTCATAATGCATCAATATTTCATAATGCAATATGAAACCTCCGAGAAACGACTCACAATACCAAAGGTTTAATAATAGATGAAGGAAATTGAATCCGTTGAAGAAAACTGCAAGAAAATGGTTATTGTCAAGCACGTGATACTAGGAAGAATATTTATTTGTTGACACAGTCGTGTATAGTCATATTACATTTTTTTCAAATCTGTAATTTTCTCGGAAAAGCTCCTTCAACCCGTGTAGTGGCAACGCGTGTAGCGGCTCGTGCCATCACGGCATCACAAGATGACTTTTTCTTGTTATTTATAAAGTAAAGTAAAAGTTTATTGTGGAACATAGACAATTAATTATAAGTAAGTATTTTATTTGATATTTTTTTATTATTCCTTAATGTAAATGTGCTTTTTTAACTGTGCAATAGCTTGGATTTACGTATGTTGCGTTGTACATCGTTTCTCAAATAAATAAGTAAAATGGATCTTACCTCTGAAAGATTCTATCTTGAATCCACAACGAACAGCTGATTAATACCATAGATTTATATTTTTTCCTATAGAGGCTCGTGGATATGACAACCGCCCGAGTTGCAGCCGCATGAGGCCTTTTTTAGGGTTCCGTACCTCAAAAGGAAAAAACGGAACCCTTATAAGATCACTCTCTTGTTTTTTTTTCGGATGGGAAATCATCAAATGACTCCTCCCGCTCTGGGCGGAGCGGGAGTGAGTGTCAGACTTTTACTGACTAAAACCCATCCATGTTCCTTCATCGCCGTTTGTGTTCCGGGGCCACGGTATCTCTTGCGAACAGTCCCGCAGCCCCGGCAGGTTTCGGCCCTTGTTACCCCTTCCAGCCGCATGAGGCCTTGGGTTTGATTTCTCGGCAAACTGGTAAAATGAAGATGAACTGATGGTACACCTCGACCTAACCCTTTGGGCAACATTTTCATTCTGGCTCCATAACCGAATCCACATGAGCAGGTTTCACACTTTTACAAGCGCAGAGCGCTCGTAAAAGTGGTATAGATGCGTAATAAAGTCAATTTATAAAGAATACACCGAGTTTATTATTCAAGTATTTTATAAAGAATACACCGAGTTTATTATTCAAGTATTTTATAAAGAATACACCGAGTTTATTATTCAAGTATTTTATAAAGAATACACCGAGTTTATTATTCAAGTATTTTATAAAGAATACACCGAGTTTATTATTCAAGTATTTTATAAAGAATACACCGAGTTTATTATTCAAGTATTTTATAAAGAATACACCGAGTTTATTATTCAAGTATTTTATAAAGAATACACCGAGTTTATTATTCAAGTATTTTATAAAGAATACACCGAGTTTATTATTCAAGTATTTTATAGCGGTCTACGGCGAATCTATTTATACACAGATTATTATAATAAGTATTACCCGTCGTACTTGTGCTTTAAAATAAAAAGGGCTTGACGCTGAAAGAGCTTAAAATATTTAAGCACAGATGCTTGGTAGGCTATGAATAGGCTTATGTACCTTCCCAGGGTGCCATTACTGACTCCTGAGTGTAAACCTTCTGAATTAATAAATAGGGGCTTATAATTTTCCTACCAATTTTATTACATGTAGGTACCGTATTTATTATTGTGCCATTAACAATATGTTAAAAAACCCTGTCCGAGCCCTGAGGGTATTATTAGGTATCGATATTAGATTCTAGTTATTTGATCCTTTTTGGATAACAAGTAAAAAAAAACACACCGCTAAAAATTAAATAAAATTTATTAAAATGAGGAAACTTACAGCACAGGGGCGTGGGCGGCGACACGTACTCCGGTTGCAACTCGGGTAGTGACGTCATAAACAAACCATTGACGGTCGAAAATACTAATGTTGAAGATGCTGCTGTCACGTTTTAAAAGTTAGTTAGATTTTAGGGAAACGGTGGTAATTTGGTCACAAAATCATGCACTGTTTTAGACTTTCACGGTTTTTCACTACACTTAAAGAACCAAGGAAAATCACGGATATCATCCCGTAAGTACTTTAAGCACAAAAATCATGTATTTTAAAATTCATTAATATGTTTACTTTCATGGATATTTTATATTTCGTATTATGTTTAGTAATGTCATTGGTAAATAAGATTTTTGACCACAGTTTACATGTGCGGATTGCCTCCAGTTTCTATGGTAATATTCCGTCGCCACGTGTCGACGGCTGCCGTCGACGCCCCGGGCGGCAGCCGCCGAAGCGTCGACGACTGCCGTCGACGGGTCGCGACGCTTGCAGTTGTGGCATGCCGCGTAAATGTGTGTCAACGGCTGACGTCGACGCACCGGCGGCAGCCGCCGACACCACATCTGGAAGCGTCGACCACAGCCGTCGACAGGTGGCGACGGCTGCAGTTGGCTACGTGCCACTTGTCTGTAAGAACCCTAAGCCGTTAGTTGTTTGGAAATTATTCTAAGGGCGAATCAAAGAGAAAACCACACAAATCACTTCACATTTCGCAAAATACCAACGACCAGTGAGTGACCACTGTAAAAAGCTTTGGACCAAAACACAAAGTGGACGACGAGCAAATAAATCTAAAGACCACAATCTATTTTACCAGCGACCACACAGCATGTAACCCTGAACACATTCCGTTTTTAATTAACCCTTTAAAATAATTAAAACCTTGTAATTAAAACGTGAAAGGCCATGAAATCGTATAAAAACGTATTTTTGTTTCGAATCATTTAACTTGAAGTGCTGTGCTGTAAAATAAAAGGATGTCCGAGTGGGATTTAATTAAATAGTTTAATTACATTTTAGAGTGGCCTGCTAGCCGGAGTCGCATCTCGACTGGATTCTGTCCAAGATATTAGATGTAGCGAATTATTGTTTAGCTACGATGAGGATTACATGGATAATTAAAGCTTTGTTAAAGTTTCTTCAGGCAGTTCTTCCAGCTAAAATATGAGAAGAAGTGGATGAAGTACAGCCGTGAAGCGCGGCCTTTTTGGGGGAAGTTATCTTAGCCTTTTGACTTGATAACGTCTTATAAATCGATGAACACCGGCTGCACGCACGACAAAGTGTCACAGCGTTCCGCGCAACAGTCACGTTCCGCCTGACTCATCAACGCCCAGCCAGAAAACTGAAATTTTGCGCAGTGGTTCCCTTTATAATGTAGACAAGGAATAAGGAAGGCTTTTTTACATCTAAAAATATTCTTGTGCTTCTATTTGTGCCCGGTTGATGACCCCTATTATAATATGGGACTTAAACATAATTAGCTAAATGTGGGTGTACTATTAGGTACTGTGCCTGACCCTTCGAGGATTACAAGCGTGATGGTATGTTTATGTTATATGACTATTGTACAGATCGGAACTTGCTGCAGCTTCTTTCTTTTAGTTAGTTATGCACTATCTATACATATACACTGCTCCGGAAGTGTAAGTTCTTCATACTTATGCTGAAAATGACGATTATCAATCATGATGACCTAGCTGGTCATCATGATTGATAATCATAGATTGTTTATAGCTTGCCAGTGCTCGTAGCTTGCACAAAGTCATAAACTAAACTTACGAATAGCTCACAGTCACGACACCCGACACGCCGACGCCGCCGCTAGATGGTGCTATCCATAATTAACCACAAAAATCTACATTCCTCATGATTGCGCGATCCCAGCATTACAGTTTTAATTTTTAAACCAAGTTTTGTCCTTACGGGATGCTAATTATCTTATGTTAATTGCGTTTTGATAATTTAACAGTCGTGTCTGTTAAATTATTCTCTGTAATTCGAAACCGCTGGGAGTTTTCATAATTGAATTTGAGAAACAACTGTTTTCCGTGGTGTTGTTCGTTCAACGGAAGGGGAAACGTGTTAAGAATTTAAGAAGGTCTTCGTACTGCTTCCTTTATTTTTTGTTTGTTTATTTTTATTCTTCGTTACCCAGTAACTGGATTGAGAAGACTGGACGCCACCCCGACATAAATGTTAATGATGCACCTCAAGTGGAGTTGGCCGATGTTCTTAGTAAAGCTTTGACCAATTGGAGGCCATGGTTGGCCAAAGAAACCAGGGCTGTTCTGAAGCACGTTGACTTGGCAATATTGTTAAAGTCATGGAAAACATCTTAAAATACGCTGAACGCGTTCATGAAATCCGTGGCAAGCCCTCACTATATTTTGATACGCGGTGTAATATTACCTGAGCTCAGTATCATCACGCTGGCGTTTCGTTATCAGCAGTCTGAGCAGTGACAGTAATCTTATAATTAATTAAATCCCCCGTCGCTGTGCCTCATGAATAGTAATAAGCTCGCTTTGGACAGGATGGGGTGTGATTGATAGCGTGGATGGTTTCTACAAGGTTCTGACGGTGTTTTTGTCAGATTTCCGCTAGGTTAAAGTGAAAGTTTAGCCGATGAACAAAGCTTTATAGAAAAAGCTCTTTTGCGTTGCCTTAGAATACAGTCAAATTGCATTTCAGTAAATTGATCAGAGAAACAGCTTGGAAAACAGCTTTTTGGTATTTCATCAGCAATGTTGAAAAGGCAATGTACGTCCTTCTTTCTGTGCTTTGACGTGGTTTTTCAATTTTTTTTAACTATTGTTTTTTTTTTGTTTTTAATGCTTTCACTGTGACCACAGCCTCAATTCTTACACGACACACGGTGACACGCCTAATGATGTGTACGGAACAGCTAATATTAATTAATGTTAACATCTGCTTACTACAGCACAGTACAAGAGGTAACGCTAAAAAACTAGAATAGAATAATTTATTTGTATAAAAACATGGTACATTAAGGTCTTATGGATAGGGTTATGAACTTACATGTTTCGCCATAGAAATGGCATACAAATATTAGAACATCATAAACGTAATTTTTTTACATAACATCAATATTGGTGTAAATATTAATATTACAATGTCTAGATAATAAGAATAGCACTCACAATTCAGGATTCATGTCTATTTTAAATTTTCAGTAATTAATAGACTCTTATAATTATTATAGAGAAAACTAAAAAATATATCAACTTACAATACTTTGTTACTTAGTAGCTATATCTATCGGATACTTTTTTTCAAAGAATTCTTTTACACTATAAAAACAATAAGTCAATAAGCCATTTATGTAATTTGGATTTGAAATATTTTAAAGGGAGTTCCCTTAATTGTTTTGGTATGTTGTTAAATATTTTTATTGCAGTGATTAGACTATTTTTTTGGCATAATGTGCTTTGATGTGTAGGGATTCGCAATCTTGTGGGATCTCGACGAGTGTATTTCGAATGCAGATCACATGCTATAAAGAATTTAGAGTGTTCCTTCACAAAAATTGTAGTAGGTAGTAGTACTAGTACCTATGTTCTTGGTTCTTAATTAGTGCACGCTCACGATGCGTTGCGGCGAAGGAGCTGCACACGTCCGGACTAAACTAGCAACGGGAGACGAGGCAGGGAGAGGTGTACCTACCCTTTACAGTTGTACGACAATCGTTATTTGTTATACAAGAGTGCAAAGTTGCTTTTTAACCGCGTGTTCAATTTTGATGACCGAGCAAGCGAAGGATTCTAAAATTGAATCACGTGCGCAGCGAGTGATTCAAAATTAGAATCCTGAGCGTTAGCGAGGGAATCAAAAGAGCACGAGGTGAAAAATCTTTGCACTCGAGTGCAACACGTAACTTTTCATTCCACCTCAGCGAGGAAATGACTAAATGCAAAAAAAAAACGTTTACAATCACAAGATAGGTACACTTTTATTTCAGTTTATGTATTAATTACTACATTATGACAGGTAAGTATTACAGAATAATCTTTAAATTATAACAAAATAATACTAAGGTATAATTAAGAAAATTTTAAAGTAACGTTGCTACAGTTATTTAAATTGAGTGTAATATTTTTGTTTGGTACTGTAATATTGGTGTTAGTCACTTGTGTACTGTTTTTCGGTAAACTATCTGTCATACTTAATAGTTGTACCGATTCATCGGATTCCCTTGGCGTGAATGTTGGAGAGAGAGGGAGATGGTTAGGTGTTTCATAACGGCTTATTTTTGATGTAGAAGGGCCAGTCCAAGGATCCGATTGAGGTTCTTTTAGTGTAATGGCTCCTACGATGCCTTCACATATTTTAGACTTATTTTGGATGGAATCCTCTATGTATCCCTCTACAACTGCATTGGACTTCCAGCCTCCGTGGCGCTTAAGGGACAGGAGATCAGCTCCGGAATCAGCCAAAAGTGTGGCTGAAGTTCGTCGGAAACAATGACCCGTGTACAACAGGGGTTCTGGAAGTTCAAGAAATGTTGCTATTTCTCGTGGGATACTGCCAATTTTATTAGTACCCATAGGCTGTCTAACACACTTTCCATTGCGATACTGTAGAAAAAATCGATTGAATGGAGTGTTAGGCGGGCGTAAGGCTTGATATTTCTCAACAATCGTTACGTATTCCTTGCGAATGACGAAGTTGCGGTCTCTTTTTGTCTTTGTATTAGGTAAATTAATTAATAGTAAGTCATCTGAATGTTCCTCAATGTTTTTGACATTAAGTTGTGTTAGTTCATTGGTTCGACATGCTCCGTTTATTCCAATAATAAGAACAACCTGTAACGTAAAGAGTATTGTAGTAGATAAATGAATAAAATTGATATGAACGCATAATTATGCCTACCAACATCTACTAAGTATACTATTTAATTGAGATTAATATACTTAAGTAGAAACTGAATGTGCAACTGACTTACTTTTGCCGCCAAATATACGGAATCGGGTGCTTCGTTAAGAAACTTTTCAATATCAGATACTGTGAAAACCTTCGATTTTTTTGGTTGATGACCAGATGAGGCTCTTTTTAAAAATGCCACTAATTTAGGATAGGTATCGATATGTTTGTCTTTTTTCATCTTTATTGTTGCTTTTAGCATCGAATACGTACTCCATAGAGTGCTTGCTTTCTTGTTCTCGGATAATTCTATAAAATATGCCAGCAAAACGTTTTCTGAGAAAGTTTTGGCTCCTTTTGCTAGTCGCCACGTGTTGAACATATCGTACTGATTTTAAATACTTCTGGCGTGATTGTTGAGGGAGGAAGCTCATTTGCGCATTATTAACAGTTTCAGTCAATTCTGTTGGCGTCAAGCAAACTTCCTCGTCGCTAGAATCACTCATTTTAGTTTTTTCACTTGTTTTCAAGTTTCTTGTTTTTAATATAAGGTTTAACAATGACGTGAAAAAATGCCGCGTAAAGAACCGCGTACAAAGCAAATTGAAAAAAGAACACCAAGAAGGTTCCGAGTCTGAGTTTTTAACAAATTAAAAAAAAGTTGTATGATATATTCGGCACCATAGAGGTAGCAGTAAATAGGTTTAATGTTTTTTTTAATTCACAAACTTAGTGCACACGATGTTCTAAATTCAATTTACTTTATCCTCTAGAGAATAAAAACGGCTTTTCCACTCAGATATTGAAGATTAAAAATACTCTTTCCGAGATGGTGGGATGAAAACGTCTTTTCAGGGGGTCTAAAATGACCGCTTCAGCAGAATCTTATTATGAATCACGTTGAAAATTTAAAATTCTTAACATGGACTTTATGGTTATGATCATAGAGTCCATTTTAAGAATTGATTTTTTTTGTCACTCTTCATCTTCGTAACTAGAAGGTACCTGCACTATAGTGCAGAAATGACGGAATGAACAAGTTCCTTTCGGCACCGTTTACAGCCACTATTTTGGTCTAATTTGTAAAAATCTTTCGCTGATAGTTTTATCACAACTTAGTTCAACCAAATCAAACTAACTATTCTTTATGCCACCATTTATTCATGCCACCAGCTTACGATCTTAATAGTTACCAATTTGGGCAGCTAATTGTTTTTTTTTACTTACGAATAACGCAAATACAGACAGGTTATACTTTACTTACGCCTACATCAGAATCTTTTGTGTGATAGTCCCTTTTTCGCCCGTGGTCCCTTCTCGTATTCCCTGGAAGGAAGAAAAACATGAAATAAAATTGAATAAAAATGTCAATGACTGCATTTTAAATATCTAAGTACAATTTAATTCGGCAGTATATATTTCTTGAAGTAACCACGGGCAAAAAAATACTCGTGGTGCCTTCCAGGGACTAAGGGACCGGGACCACGGGCGAAAACCTTGATAGTCGTGCAACAGTAATAGAACTAGGTATATCTAGGTAACTCATAAAATGTTCTGATGTTCGTCTGTTCATCATGGTAAAGCCTGTCCTAGTTCCATGTTAGCTCGGGCTCACACGGTCTCATACACTTGGATTTGGGCTAGTGTCTGAGGTGTCAGATTCTATAGTAGGTACATTGATACAAGTGGGCAAACTTCTCCATTGCAGCCGAGGCGCAATTCACACCCGAACCGAAGGCGAGGGTGTTATGGAGCCAACAACTGCATTGACCGTTGACGTATATCTAACGACGTTTTTTATACAGTCCTCCTTACCGATTTCGGTAACGGCGACCCTTTGAAACTATTTCCGTGCGTGTGCCCTTATATGGCTGGCCAGACCGAATTTGCACTTAAATATCCGGTCACAACTTAAGCAGTAGAGTTGACCGGTAGAGTTATAAGTGTAGGTTTAGGAGGGCTTAGCTCTCTTTCCGTATTTAGCGCTTTTCTTTCAATGTATCAAGTCGCTGGTTTTCAAAGATTTTTACATTTTTGTAGACAGTAGAGCGCCAAGACGACCTATGTAAAGCAACCTAGAGATACACTTGCGAAGAAATAAAATATTAGAAAAGTGTTTTTTTTTTCATTATTAGGGACCTATTATTTAATTTGCTTTTTTGCTGCGCTTTGCCTTCGCAGCTTGAAGGAGATTTAAAAAATAAACACCGCCAACAATAGGAATTGAACCATGTTGGACTATAGTTTAATTGTTATCTGTGAAGTGTTGAAGTGAGTCATCCATTAAACTTAACAACCTCTGGAAAATTGGCACACAAGGAAGACATTCCCTACTAGCCTATTCCACAAAGCCCTGAAGAATACATTATCTACGTAGATGCACGAAATCCTGAAATACCAGGGAAATATCAAATGGTGCAGCTTATCGCAAATGTATTCCGAATTCAAAAGTTCGCATCTACGTGCCTCGTATATTTATGGGTTACAATTGAAATCGTTTGAGCAAAACTGTTCAGAACTTACTTTGACTGAAGTTTTATTCGTGTGGTATTCGGAATACTTAATAGTTTTCTTTAAGGATAACTAGGCAAGCCGTGATCTGTGATAAAAATACCCCAGCTTTTGCTTGCGACCGAGGATTTATGTGCTTTTAGGTCTTGTATTTTCCTTTTCTCATAAGGCCAGGCCTTTCTTGACATAGACTATATGGAAAGGTTATTGCTACTTACTAAATGTGTACTACATGCTATAAGTTCAACCAAGATGTAAAATCTAAATATTTGTTCGGCTGGAATGCGGAATATAGTGAAACCCATATCCCATCTTAAGAACTTACGTTAGCTACCTATGCTATATTCTTGCAAATAAATACAGGGTGTAAACAAGCTCATCACAAAGCCGTCAACCAAGCATTATGACATCAAACTAAGTAACTTTACGCAAAAATTATTGATGGGAAACGACTTTCGTTTTTGGGTGAAAAATCATGTTTTGTGGTAGAACTCAATGTAACGCACTTAAAACATTGTGCTGATGGATGGATTGAATAATACTGGGGTCATGGAGATGTTTAAAGTAAAAGTCTTCTATTAAAAACTTATAATTTAAAAAAAACTTGTCAAAAAGTTGGAATTTTGACCCCCAATATCTCCGTAACTAGAAGGTTCCCAGGTATGGTGTAGAACAAAAAAATGATCGCGATGACGGGGAAAACAAGTGCCTTTCGGACTCGTTAATTAAGAGGTTTTTTACACGCTTTATATCACTCATTCATTTATTAATTCAAAGCCGTATCAGTATGAGTCAAGAGTAATCATCAGTGGTATTCTGCCTTTAAGCTAACAGATACATAAAACATCCTTAGTTTATTTATCAAACCAAAAGAGGACAAGTCGATCAAAGTTGCACTCCCTCAGGAATAATACAATGTTTGTGCCTTTTGAGGAAAATCCTGGCGACGACCGCTTAAAATTCACCCCGTATACTCGCATTAAATCATAGTTACGGTACTATCCTCGTGACGCGAATATTAATCTATTTAACTTAACCCGGGGTACCTATTACACATTACTTATAGTTAATCACAAAACCGTCATTTATTTTACTCGTTAGCTCGTTGTGATTTATCACTGGATTTTGTTTTGTGAAAACATGGAAAAGAACACACACACGGCGTCAATAAAGAAAAAGTAAGATCCCGATCATAGAGCAAGAGCGCGGCAACAACACGCGGCGTTTGCAGGACACATTTTTACCGCGCTCTAGTAGGACTAAACAGACGCAAGTTTGCGGGGACGCGCGCGGCAGTCGTCCAATCGCAGCGCGCACAGGCCGACCTCGGCCGCCGCGCGCGGTTGCCGCTTTATGTTTGGACACACCTATATGAACCTATCCTTTATGTACGTACCTAATGACGCCTTTTTTATTTGGCAGTTTTTAAATCACCTAATACCAAAACGTGATTCACCTTACTTTGAATTTTAATTAAAATCAGCAAACTATTTGTAAATTCTTTTGTACAATCAACATCAGACAGCGAAAAATCCAGACTGAAATCCAGCTGTACCTAGGTACTATCGCTTTGTATCTAGAATCTAGATGGTACCCGCTGTGAGCCGTCAAATATAATTTTATTTTCTTTGTGTAGTCCAAGAGCAGACATTCGCTTATTGTTATTATCCATCATAAAAATAAAGGATTTTACACACTTGTTTGTGCACAACTCGCACTTTACCAAAAAAATATTATGCCAAAATATTGTAGGCACACGCCTCCTCTCTGGTCCCTAAGAATGTTGTTGTCTTTAGATTGGGATGTCCCCAAACTGTCCTATTAAAAAAAAACATAAACACGCACTAGACCCGCGTGGAGGATTATGACCCTCTGCCTCTCAAAGGGAGGAGACGTGTATTTCAGCAGAGTGTGAACGTTATAAGCCGATTATGCTAAATAAAGTAACACAAGTCAAATTCAGCGAAGGTACCTATCTATTGAAATGCCGAACGGTTTCTGCCGATCGGCATGAGCCATATGAAAGCAAAATAAATGTATATAGGTACCTAGTATTGCTTCGACTAGCTTCGTTGTTCAAAGATATCTACTTCTGAATCGAATAACTGAACTAGTGAGTAATACGCCTTACATTTACAGTCTTTGTTTGAAAAGCCTTTCCAGACCGATAACGAATTTTGTTATTACTTACTTGATTTGTTTTGTATAAATAACGGCGGTATAATACAAATGTTGTTGCAATGATTAATATTCTGTTTACAATTTTCTGCTGATTTAAGATGAAAAGAAAATCTTGATATATCCTTAAAAGACTTTTAGTGTATTCTTGCAACCCATTTGTTTGTTTGATATTGTTTTATAAGTTTTATATTTTGTCCGGGGCATTAATGGTACCTACTTACTCCTTTTTTTTTTTATAGGATGGGAAATCATCAAATGATTTCTCCCGCTCTGGGCGGAGCAGGAGGGAGTGTCAGACTTTTACTGACTAAAACCCATCCATGTTCCTTCCTCGCCCTTTGTGTTCCGGGGCCACGGTATCTCTTTCGAATAATCCCGCAGCCCCGGCAGGCTTCGGCCCTTGCGGACCCCTTCCCTATTGCTGACTCTCTTTGAGGCGCGCGTGGAACACGAACGCGCCGTCGACACGGCCTGTCGTCATGAGACGTACGGACGGCGAGCTAGCCCATAGCTCCCCGTCCACAGGCCCGCGCCTACGGTGGCCGGAAGCCACCACGTGGCCCCCGACGCCCGGGGTGTCTCCCGCGGCGGCCGGGACGTGAGGATCTCTCCCTGTCCTGTTCCGCCACCTCCTTCGCTAGCATGACTGCTTCGCAGAAGGAGGTGACGGCGTCCCATTCCGTCTCGCTCCGGACCATGGCACGAACCAGGGCTGGAAGCGAGAGGTCGCCGCCGCCAATCGCCACCTCGAGGACACGGCGGTGCTCCACTCAAGCGGGGCACACCTCCACAGTGTGCTCCACCGTGTCCTCTGGTCGATCCTTGCAGTGGTAGCACCCGGGCGTTTCCTCCCGCCTGATTCGGTGCAGGAACTTACCGAAACAACCGTGTCCAGTAAGAACCTGCGTCAGGCGGAAGGTGAGGACGCCGTGGCGTCTCTCCAGCCACTCCTCAAAGAGGGGACTTACCGCCACTATTGTGGCGTGCCCTGCACGGGGTTGCGACAGTCGCTCTCTCCATGTCGCCATGAGATCATGCCGGAAGTCCGTCCGCTGAGCGACAATTTGCCGCGGCAGCGGAGTTTCCCCCCGGCGTAGCGCCTCTGCGCGCCACTCATGTAGGCGCGCGAGGACTATCGCCTCCAGATCCCATGGCGGCAATCCGGCAAGGAGGCTCGCCGCCTCGCGGGAGACCGTGCGGTACCCCCGGATTAACCTTACGGCCACCACCTTTTGGGGCGCGTTCAAATAGTTGGCGGCTCGCTGCCTCAATGAACGCGCCCACACCTACTTACTCCTTCTGACTAATTTAGTCTCATTAGTACCTACATATATTACCGTTGTTTGTACCTTTTAGCTGCCTTCTGGTTAGGGCCTCAAATCAATAAATTCTTTTTTTTTTAACCTCTGAGGCCCGACCGTTTCTTCATTGTTCGTTTCGTTTTTTAAAAGAGTTACAATGGAGAAAAACATTAAAGAAACTCTTCACCGTTTTTCTCCATGACAAAATTTTAGTTCGACTCATGCACCTAGTTTTTGACATTCCCCAGTCAAATTCAAAATATTTTATTTCACATAAACCTACCTAGTTTATGTGAAATAAAATATTTTGAATTTGACTTGAATTACATGTAATTTTCCTTGACTGTCATGTAATCGTCTTCTTGAATTTGAAGACTTCAGTGCTTCTTTATTATATTAACTTCGGAACTGGTCCTCAGTGCATAGTGCCGGTTGAATTAGCCGAGCGGCCACAAGTCGGTAGTCCCAGCTCAGCGGCAGATCACACGGAATTCATTAGAGGAATCGTCGCCCACCGGTATTTGCATTTATGCAGACGCTGCACATTTGTTGATTAGATAGAGTTAGATTGACAAGATATAGTTTTTTTTGCATTATTGAAAACTTGTAGCTACTTATGACTTTACTACCGTTTTGACGCAGTTTCGGCCGTGTTTCGGTTAGGAATTTTATTATACCACGGGAAAAAGTTGTCGAACTCAGGTTATGGTCTAAATGTGTACCAAATATATGAAAATGTTACAGACAGAGGTATACTTTCGCATTTATAATACCTTATTAGTTTGGATGATATAAATTAAAGTAGTCAAAGGTTATAAGGGTTCTGTTTTTTGGCCTAATTAATGCTTACTTACAATAATATTGTTTCAATCAACATGTACTAACAAAGCTCCCAATTCACCACCCACAACGCCCCGATCACAGTAGAGAGCCAGAACCCAGTCGCACGATTATTCGGGAATTTTGCGCCAATTGCATAATTGCCACTCTGCATGTTTAGCCAAGTTACAAGCTTTTTGGAGCCGAACTTAGCTGGAACGTTTCAGTTGGACGGACGTGACTACTCTATAATTTATGCTGCTGCGTTTTAGAGCTGAATTAGAAGGAACTTTGAATGTAGGTATTTATGCATGTGAAGGTAGGTAAATTGTTGCTGATGCTGCCCAACAACTTAGCTAGGTAAAACACTCTCGTTAGAAACGTTAAACCCCCAAATAATCGCAGATTAAAGTTATGCCAACACCTAGAAGGCGAAAAGTGTATGAAAATCTGAATCTGGACTGGTCTGGAAATCAGAGTAGGTACCTACGGATTGTAGTGTCAACCTTCGGCTGAAGCCGATGGTTTGGCCGAAGCTGGACGAAGCCGAAGCTTCGGTCGGTCACTAAGTTATTGACCGACCGAAGCTTCAATCTGTTAGTGACACTAACAGATTGTGACGTTACTCCAGGTTAACTTATAAGAAGGTATCTAAGTTGTAAAGTGGATTTAATATTTATTTATTTTATTTTAGGAAAATTTACAGACTAATAACGATAGAGTAACAAAAATATATAACTAAATTGCTAATAACAAGCCTCCGAAGATAGATACAAAAAAAAATAGTTCCTTATTACAAAATAATCTAACACAGTAGGTACTGTCAAATTATTGATTAATTTCAAAAAGTTGGTTCATTTGATTTAATTGTTTACAATGTAAGCTAACTTATAAAATAAACGGTTCAAGAGCAAGAAGGTGCCTCCTGTACAAAAAATGGCTTTGCCAATAGTTTCCTTACTGTGCTGGCATTGGTGCAGAATAGATCAATACCGGGTTCACAAGAAACTTCGTTAAAACTGCGACTGGCTCTTGGAAAGTATGCATTAGGCCTATAATTAGTGTTCGCAAAAGGTACATGTAAGAGTGGTCGTATAATAAAGCACATTTCAAATTCAAATGAATTTTCTGGATGGATTCATGGTGCAATTGGAGCACACCCACCCTCCCGGGAGGGTGTGCATGGTAGCAGCAGATGACTGAATCCTCAATATCCTTTATTCGATTATGTCATAGCAAAATGCGCTTCTATAAAGCGCTTTGACGCAATCCAATCCAAATGATCCACATATAAGGAAGATTCTGCAGTAGTAGAAAAGTTCCCCACACATCGAAAAACTGGAATTGATAAGACCTCGAAAATTTGAATTGTTTAAAAAGTAAGTAGGCACCTAATCAATGTTTGCCTTATCTCAACGCAACTCCTTTATTATCAGTAATCGTTAAAGTTTGTGTTCAAACGAACCGTTTCAGTTGCAACTTATTTAATTTTTAGGTACCTACTGTGGTGATGTCATTTTCTTTGACGATACCTATTTGTTATACAAGCAGTTCATCTCAATGGCCCTGATCCGACGAAGTGAAAATGACAAATCCAAGATTATCCATCCCACTGAACCACGTAGGAAATACCTCATTCCCCAAAAACATTATCTTTTGCAACCGCCATCTCCCATAATTGCTGCAAATAATCACTTTTACGTTCCACTCCGGTAGAACATGAAACTTCCATAAATTCGCGATTTAACCAAACGACCCCTCATTTACTTTAATGTTGGCGAACATAACTGAATCCAGGTAAAGTTCAGGGCTTAATTTCAGGACATTCGTCAGATATATTATTTCGGTCTGTGACCTAGCTTCCCGGTAAAACGATTTCGCAGTAGGTAATGTTTTATTGCACGAAAGCGATGTATTTAAAGACTTGAAATTGCTGAAGTACTTAGGTATATGAATTCTTAGAATGTTATTACACGAAATGGATCATGGAAATGATAAATACAAGTTGCGATATAGAATAGAATAGAATACTCTTTATTATGTACACCATAAAAATTACACATACAAATGTAAAACATTTTACAAGGGGTGACACAATGGGCGGTCTTATCGCTAAAAGCGATCTTTTAAAGACAACCTTTGGATGGATTTAAGGGGGAAGGAGAGACAATACTGCAGGTAGCCTGTGGTGTACCATTTACATTTATACAATAAACTAGTTTGCTTGGGTGCGCGAGCTGCGCGCAGCTCGCGTGTTTGGTGTTTATGAGAAGTATTACTTACCCTTATAAAATTTTGAGATTCTATAGGCACCCCTAAATGAATTGGAAAATCCGTTAGAATTACCCCTAAAACAGTATGAAAACCCCTACGGACCCCTAATAAAACCTTATTTAATAACTGAGACCTTTTCCCATAAAAAACATTACCCTAAAGTTTGCTGAGTTACGCTTCACCAACTCAACCATCGTTACGCTAAGGAGGTCGCCGGCTCGCTTCGCTCGCCACCTCCCCCCTTCGCTCCACTCAGGACCTACCTACCGCCGGACAGGTTTCGACACCTACTATAATATTTGTTCAATCACCTGATAGTTATCTCTAACCGTTATTAAGTTACAGCCGTTTTCAATTATAGGGGAGGTTGGGGAGGGGAGCTTCACCCACTCAACCTTCGTTACGCTACAGAGGTCGCCGGCTCGCTTCGCTCGCCACCTCCCCCCTTCGCTTAACTCGGTCTCGCAGGTTCGCTCCACTCAGGACCTACCTACCGCCGGAAAGGGGAGGTTGGGGAGGGGAGGGGAGGGTATAAAAATTTCAACGCCCCCCAATAATAAAGTATAGTAAAAATCAAAATTCCGCTACGTGTCCTAGTTTCCGAGATACGATTGGGGGAGGGGTGAAGGGGGGGAGAGGGGGGAGTTTTGAAAAAAGAATTTAACTAAAAATCGGCCCCTTTATACGAATCTGAAAAAAAAAATGTTCGAAGTCTCTTAACTTCCGAGATTCGCCTAAAGGGGGGGGAGAAGGGGAGAAAGGGGACAACTTTGAAAAATGATTTTTACTTTTCCCAGCCTCCTCTATACGAATCTGAAAAAAAAAATGTTCCAAGTCTCTTGGTTTCCGAGATACGATAGGGAGGGGTGAGAAGGGGGGTGAAAAGGGGGGGTTTGGCACTTTTCCCACAGGTTTCAGAGTTAGTTGTTTACGAATCTGCAAAAATATACCCACCTCCCCATCCAACATCAGGGAGAACAATTCTGTCAGTGAGTGAGTCAGTGGTAATTCAGCTTTATATAATATAACTAGTTTGCTTGGGTGCGCGAGCTGCGCGCAGCTCGCGTGTTTGGTGTTTTTGAGAAGTATTACTTACCCTTATAAAATTTTGACAATCTATAAGCATCCTTAAATGAATTGGAAAATCCGTTAGAATTACCCCTAAAACAGTATGAAAACCCCTACGAACCCCTAATTAAATCTAAAACCTTTTAACCTAAAGTTTGCCTGTCGTCGCCCCTGAGTTACGCTTCACCTACTCAACCATCGTTACGCTACGGAGGTCGCCGGCTCGCTTCGCTCACCACCTCCCCCCTTCGCTCCACTCAGGACCTACCTCCCCGGGGCTGCGGGACTACTCGAAAGAGATACCGTGGCCCCGGAACACAAAGGGCGAGGAAGGAACATGGATGGGTTTTAGTCAGTAAAAGTCTGACACTCCCTCCTGCTCCGCCCAGAGCGGGAGAAGTCATTTGATGATTTCCCATCCTAAAAAAAAAAAAAAAAAGGACCTACCTCCCACCGAACAGGTTTCGACGCCTACTATAATATTTGTTCCAACACCTAATAGCTATCTCTAACCGTTATGAAGTTACAGCCCTTTCAATTTTAGGGGAGGTTGGGGAGGGGAGCTTCACCCACTCAACCTTCGTTACGCTACGGAGGTCGCCGGCTCGCTTCGCTCGCCACCTCCCCCCTTCGCTCTACTCGGTCTCGCAGGCTCGCTCCATTCAGGACCTACCTACCACCGGAAAGCGGAAGGGAGCAAAGGGGAGGTTGGGGAGGGGAGGAAATACAAATTTCAACGCCCCTCAATAATAAAGTATAGTAAAAATCAAAATTCCGCTACGTGTCCTAGTTTCCGAGATACGATGGGGGGAGGGGTGAAGGGGGGAGAGTGGGGAGTTTTGAAAAATTATTTCGACTAACAATCGGCCCCTTTATACAAATCTGAAAAAAAAAATGTTCCAAGTCTCTTAACTTCCGAGATCCGCCTAAAGGGGGGGAGAAGGGGAGAAAGGGGGACAACTTTGAAAACTGGTTTTTACTTTTCCGAGCCTCCTCTATACGATCCCGTAAAAAACAAAAAATACGGGTCCCTTAGTTTCCGAGATACGATAGGGAGGGGGAGGAAGGGGAGCAAAAAGGGGAGGTTTGGCACTTTTCCCATACTCGCGGGAGTTACTTGTTTACGAATCTGTCAAAAAATACCCACCTCCCCATCCACCATCTGGGAGAACAATTATGTCAATGAGTCAGTGAGTCAGTGGTAATTCAGCTTTATATAATATAACTAGTTTGCTTGGGTGCGCGAGCTGCGCGCAGCTCGCGTGTTTGGTGTTTATGAGAAGTATTACTTACCCTTATAAAATTTTGAGAATCTATAGGCACTCCTAAATGAATTGGAAAATCCGTTAGAATTACCCCTAAAACAGTATGAAAACCTCTACGGACCCCTAATAAAACCTTATTTAAAAACTGAGACCTTTTCCCATAGAAAACATTACCCTAAAGTTTGCTGAGTTACACTTCACCAACTCAACCATCGTTACGCTAAGGAGGTCGCCGGCTCGCTTCGCTCGCCACCTCCCACCTTCGCTCCACTCAGGGCCTACCTACCACCGGACAGGTTTCGACACCTACTGTAATATTTGTTCAAACACCTGATAGTTATCTCTAACCGTTATTAAGTTACAGCCGTTTTCAATTATAGGGGAGGTTGGGGAGGGGAGCTTCACCCACTCAACCTTCGTTACGCTACAGAGGTCGCCGGCTCGCTTCGCTCGCCACCCCCCCCCTTCGCTCCACTCGGTCTCGCAGGTTCGCTCCACTCAGGACCTACCTACCGCCGGAAAGGGGAGGTTGGGGAGGGGAGGGGAGGGTATAAAAATTTCAACGCCCCCCAATAATAAAGTATAGTAAAAATCAAAATTCCGCTACGTGTCCTAGTTTCCGAGATACGATAGGGGGAGGGGTGAAGGGGGGAGAGTGGGGAGTTTTGAAAAATGATTTCGACTAATGCATTGCCCCTTTATACGAATCTGAAAAAAAAAATGTTCCAAGTCTCTTAACTTTTGAGATCCACCTAAAGGGGGGGAGAAGGGGGGAAAGGGGGCCAACTCTGAAAAGTGGTTTTTACTTTTCCCAGCCTCTTCTATACGAATCTGAAAAAAAAAATGTTCCAAGTCTCTTGGTTTCCGAGATACGATAGGGAGGGGTGAGAAGGGGGGCGAAAAGGGGAGGTTTGGGATTTTCCCCATAGGTTTTAGAGTTAGTTGTTTACGAATATGTCAAAATATACCCACCTCCCCATCCACCATCTGGGAGAACAATTCTGTCAATCAGTGAGTGAGTCAGTGAGTGGTAATCGAGCTGGTAACCTCCCCCCTACGCTCTACTCGGTCTCGCGGGTTCGCTCCACTTAGGACCTCCTACCTACCCCCGGAAAGCTACTACCTTTCAATTTTAGGGGAGGTTGGGGAGGGGAGCGGAGGGTATACAAATTTCAACGCCCCTCAATAATAAAGTATAGTCAAAATCAAAAAGCCGCTACGTGTCCTAGTTTCCGAGATACGATGGGGGGAGGGGTGAAAGGGGGGAGAGGGGGGAGTTTTGCATTGCTCCTTTATACGAATCTAAAAAAAAAAATGTTCCAAGTCTCTTAACTTCCGAGATCCGCCTAAAGGGGGGGAGAAGGGGGGAAAGGGGGACAACTTTGAAAACTGGGTTTACTTTTCCGAGCCTCCACTATACGAATCCGTAAAAAAAAATGTTCCAAGTCTCTTGGTTTCCGAGATACGATAGGGAGGGGGGAGAAGGGGGGCGAAAAGGTAAATCAGTATGAGAACCCTTAAGAACCCCTAAAACATTTGAGAATTATAAAAAAAACATTACCCTAAGGTTTGCTTGTCGTCGTCCCTGAGTTACGCTTCACCCACTCAACCTTCGTTACGCTACGGAGGTCGCCGGCTCGCTTCGCTCGCCACCTCCCCCCTTCGCTCCACTCGGTCTCGCAGGTTCGCTCCACTCACGACCTACCTACCACCGGAAAGGGGAGGTTGGGGAGGGGAGGGTATAAAAATTTTAACGTTCCTCAATAATAAAGTATAGTCAAAATCAAAATGCTGCTACGTGTCCTAGTTTCCGAGATACGATGGGGGGAGGGGTGAAGGGGGGGGGGAGGGGGAGTTTTGAAAAATGATTTCGACTAACAATCAGCCCCTTCTTACGAATCTGAAAAAAAAAATGTTCCAAGTCTCTTAACTTCCGAGATCCGCCTAAAGGGGGGGAGAAGGGGGGAAAGGGGGTCAATTTTGAAAACTGGTTTTTACTTTTCCGAGCCTCCTCTATACGATCCCGTAAAAAACAAAAAATACGGGTCCCTTAGTTTCCGAGATACGATAGGGAGGGGGAGGAAGGGGAGCAAAAAGGGGAGGTTTGGCACTTTTCCCATACTCGCGGGAGTTACTTGTTTACGAATCTGTCAAAAAATACCCACCTCCCCATCCACCATCTGGGAGAACAATTATGTCAATGAGTCAGTGAGTCAGTGAGTGGTAATCGAGCTTTATATAGTATAACTAGTTTGCTTGGGTGCGCGAGCTGCGCGCAGCTCGCGTGTTTGGTGTTTTTGAGAAGTATTACTTACCCTTATAAAATTTTGAGAATCAATGGGCACCCCAAAATGAATTGAAAAATCCGTTAGAATTACCCCTAAAACAGTATGAAAACCCCTACGGACCCCTAATAAAACCTTATTTAAAAAACTCTTCCTCCCTTTTCCCATAAAAATCATTACCCTAAAGTTTGCTGAGTTACGCTTCACCCACTCAATCATCGTTACGCTACGGAGGTCGCCACTTCCCGCCTTCGCTCCACTCAGGACCTAGCTACCACCGGACAGGTTTCGACACCTACTATAATATTTGTTCAAACACCTGATGGCTAGCTCTAACCGTTATGAAGTTACAGCCGTTTTCAATTATAGGGGAGGTTGGGGAGGGGAGCTTCACCCACTCAACCTTCGTTACGCTACAGAGGTCGCCGGCTCGCTTCGCTCGCCACCTCCCCCCTTCGCTTAACTCGGTCTCGCAGGTTCGCTCCAGTCAGGACCTACCTACCGCCGGAAAGGGGAGGTTGGGGAGGGGAGGGGAGGGTATAAAAATTTCAACGCCCCCCAATAATAAAGTATAGTAAAAATCAAAATTCCGCTACGTGTCCTAGTTTCCGAGATACGATTGGGGGAGGGGTGAAGGGGGGGAGAGGGGGGAGTTTTGAAAAAAGAATTTAACTCAAAATCGGCCCCTTTATACGAATCTGAAAAAAAAAATGTTCGAAGTCTCTTAACTTCTGAGATTCGCTTAAAGGGGGGGAGAAGGGGAAAAAGGGGGACAACTTTGAAAAATGATTTTTACTTCTCCCAGCCTCCTCTATACGAATCTGAAAAAAAAAATGTTCCAAGTCTCTTGGTTTCCGAGATACGATAGGGAGGGGTGAGAAGGGGGGTGAAAAGGGGAGGTTTGGCACTTTTCCCATAGGTTTCAGAGTTAGTTGTTTACGAATCTGCAAAAATATACCCACCTCCCCATCCACCATCTCGGAGAACAATTCTGTCAATCAGTGAGTCAGTGGTAATTCAGCTTTATATAATATAACTAGTTTGCTTGGGTGCGCGAGCTGCGCGCAGCTCGCGTGTTTGGTGTTTTTGAGAAGTATTACTTACCCTTAGAAAATTTTGAGAATATATAGGCATCCTTAAATGAATTAGAAAATCCGTTAGAATTACCCCTAAAACAGTATTAAAAACCCCTACGAACCCCTAATAAAATCTAAAACCTTATTTATTTTGAGAAGTATTACTTACCCTTATAACATTTTGAGAATCTATAGGTACTCCTAAATGAATTGGAAAATCCGTTAGAATTACCCCTAAAACAGTATGAAAACCCCAACGGACCCATAATAAAACCTTATTTAAAAACTGAGACCTTTTCCCATAAAAAACATTACAATTAATCATAATATTTGTTCAAACACCTGATAGTTATCTCTAACCGTTATTAAGTTACAGCACTTTTCAATTATAGGGGAGGTTGGGGAGGGGAGCTTCACCCACTCAACCTTCGTTACGCTATGGGGGTCGCCGGCTCGCTTCGCTCGCCACCTCCCCCCTTCGCTTAACTCGGTCTCGTAGGTTCGCTCCACTCAGGACCTACCTACCACCGGAAAGGGGAGGTTGGGGAGGGGAGGTTGGGGAGGGGAGGGGAGGGTATAAAATTTTCAACGCCCCCTAATAATAAAGTATAGTAAAAATCAAAATTCCGCTACGTGTCCTAGTTTCTGAGATACGATGTGGGGAGGGGTGAAGGGGGGGAGAGTGGGGAGTTTTGAAAAATGATTTCGACTAATGCATTGCCCCTTTATACGAATCTGAAAAAAGAAATGTTCCAAGTCTCTTTACCTACCACCGGACAGGTTTCGACACCTACTATAATATTTGTTCAAACACCTGATAGCTATCGCTAACCGTTATTAAGTTACAGCCCTTTTCAATTATAGGGGAGGTTGGGGAGGGGAGCTTCACCCACTCAACCTTCGTTACGCTACGGAGATCGCCGGCTCGCTTCGCTCGCCACCTCCCCCCTTCACTCCACTCGGTCTCGCAGGTTCGCTCCACTCAGGACCTACCTACCACCGGAAAGGGGAGGTTGGGGAGGGGAGGGTATAAAAATTCAACGCTCCTCAATAATAAAGTACAGTCAAAATCAAAATGCCGCTACGTGTCCTAGTTTCCGAGATACGATGGGGGAGGGGTGAAGGGGGGGAGAGTGGGGGTAAGGGGGACAAATTTTGAAAACTGGTTTTTACTTTTCCGAGCCTCCTCTATACGAATCTGAAAAAAAAAATGTTCCAAGTCTCATGGTTTCCGAGATACGATAGGGAGGGGGGTGAAGGGGGGCGAAAAGGGGAGGTTTGGCACTTTTCCCATAGATTTCAGAGTTAGTTGTTTACGAATCTGCAAAAATATACCCCCCTCCCCATCCACCATCAGGGAGAACAATTCTGTCAGTGAGTGAGTGAGTGGTAATCGAGCTTTATATAATATAATATATACATATACATACATAAATATATACAACACTTATATAAATATATACTATATTATCTTATTATTATTATTATCAAGAAACAAGTGCGATATAATTATTTTTTACTGGAATTAAAATATAGGTTTCTTTATAGGTGCTTTCATTTTGGTGTAAGAATTTGCTGGTGAAGTTTTCCTAATTAAATAATTATTAAAATCACATTCGGCAGGTTTTCTATATAGGTAGGCATCTAACCGTGCCGTAGCTGTGCTTTGCAATTCTCTGATTAAGATAAGTAGGTACCTATCTACACAGACAGCTTTCAAATGTGTATTGTAGGTACCTATTCATTACCCTAGCTGTTATATTACTGCCTATTCATTACCATACGAAATGACGTTCACGGATCCCGTGGGTCCAATCGACTGCTTGAGTTTATCCGTTTCACAAACATTAAGATCTATTCATTTGCTACCTACCGATTCCCCGATTGACCAGTTCACGCAGTAGGTAAGTACCTACTGCTTGAACTGGTCTAGCAACCGAACAACTTAATTGACGTCCCAAAAATTTTGATTTGCCAACCAATAACCGTATTTATTTAACGGTACTTTAACTTAGAATTCGAAGAGTTTATGTAAATTAACTTAAATTAATTATGTAAATTAACTTTAATTAATTAAATTAATAGCTTTTTCAAAAAAAAGGAAGTGTGTCGGTGAACTGAATCAGAAACGTGATGTCACGTAAAAAGTTAATGCAGATAACTTTATCATTCAACGCATCAGATTGGGGCCCAAATCCCATATCCTTTTATAATTAAAGTATCCTCCTTGGGCACATAAGCAGTTGTCGAAATGAGATTTGAAAGTGATATCCTAAGAAAATGTGCTTTTTGAAAGGATGAAGCGCATGATTATATGATTATGCCATGGTCCCATGGCATGATACGAGCGAGCACTTTGATCCAGGCGTGTTGGGGCAATCGCGATAAAACTGCACTCCATTTTGTTTTTACTTCAATAACCCCGTGGTTATCAACGCATTGTTCGGAAACCTCTTGGTGGCTTATTACCGGTATGTCACAAATAGGTGAAAACCCACAACATCTCTATTAGTGTTTCATAGACACACGAGTAAGCAACTCATTGTACCTATCTAATACCTTTTTCATTACTCATACTCTGAAAGTAGGTCTGACGTTGCCTGAAGAGCGGGTTGAAAGTAATACTTTTCAGCAATAGGGAGAATCGTTTTCAACTGACAACTGTCAAATTATAAAATAGTAGATTATTAACCAAGGGGATAAAGCAGTGTCTTCGGTCGCGGGTGACGATTTAAATCGCGAGCGTAACGAAGGACTAGAGGTTTACTCCCGAGCGTAGCGAGGGTGTTAAAAACTTAAATCACGAGCGAAGCGAGGGATTTAAGACCAGTCCTGAGTGTAGCGAGGGATTTAAGTTCACCCAAGACTAAGACAGCTTAAAATACTCAACTTTTTGTGCCATTTGCAAAAAAATTAACACAATAATAATATGAGATAAGCATTTTAGAACATTAACTTATTTATAAAAATAAATTAAAATAAACTTAACGTTTATGTATTTGAAGAAAACAAACACGCGGCAAATTCCTAGACTAATATTTTTTTGTCGGAAAAGCAAAGGCCTCGTCGGTTTTCGTAATTTTATTTAATAATCATAACTGCATAATAAATCCGTATTCCTTTTTCAAAAAGATGTATAATGCTTTATATACAAACTCAATGGTGTAAACACAGATGTAGTTCAGTATAAATTTCGGTAAGTATTCCAAATTTAGATCACATTCTCCCCCTAGAGGATGAATGAAATTCAGTACAATTTTCTTTCCGTTTTTAACAGATTAAAAATGACTATTGTTATGTTCGCTTTTTGTGGCATAGAATGTCACGGTTTTGAGCAAGTGGTACGAAAAAAATTTTTTCATTTTTCTATTGAACCTTGTTCCAACTTTCTATACAGCCACGTTGTAAAATTGAAATAACATGAAGTTAAGTATTAATTAAATAATATACATTTTTTTTATAACTTTATTATAATTAAGTTTCAACTATTTCTTTAAAAAAAATTCCATGATGAAAATAAAAAAATAGGTAATGGCTGAATAGCTGGCCGGCCACAGAAAAAAAAAAAACAAAATAGGCGGTAAAGTGGCAATCCGATCTTCATTTGTTTTTTCGAGTTGATTCATGTTTTTATTTTCACTTTCCTTGTATCCGTAATGAAAAGCACAGTGTTTACCTCGGGTTAAAGACTTATTTAGTCCCTCGAACTATTAGCGCCCTCGCTGCGCTCGGGCACCAAACCCCGTCTCGGGACTAAATAAGTTACTTTCACCCCTAGGGTAACAATGTACTATTAAACGAGCAATTCTTGTATATACATAAAGGTAACGATTTTCATGAAATTTTGTATGCCCCTGCATACAAAATTTCATGAAAATCGTTACCTTTACATATAACCATAACCTAACTAGATCGATTTATCGCCCCCGAAACCCCCTGGTTTCGGGGGCGATAAATCGATCTAGTTAGGTTTCATTATAAGAAAAAAAAAAGCGAGCATAGCTCGGTCATCCAGATATTAATTTATTAAGCGAGGAAACTCTTTAATAATATATTACTCCGTTTTGGAAGCACTGTCACGAAATTAAGTTCTATTTTTCTCCCTTTTTACTGGGATGATCACAAGTCTCTCTGTTCAGTATTCCACCTGAAAACGATGCCGACGTCCCTATAGTTATTTGGGTCAGCACATTTAAAGCGGCTGGATTTGTTGAACAACAAAGGCGACCGGAGATTTTTTCCATTTTAACTTAGGTAGGTTACCCACCTAGTTAATTAAGCACCCCCTTTTCAGAATGACCTATGGATATCTACTATATGTGTACGTGGCTTCTACGTGAAGTGGACGGAGCGTCTACATAAAAAGAACATGTCGCGTGATGGGAGGTACGTGCAGGCGTCCACAGGTATCTACGAAATAGATAGAAATCTACGCTAGGGAATGGGCAACTACAGCACTTTCAGTTTTCATGTCTTGTGACTGGGACTGTAGCTACATCTAATGTTCATCTTTGTTTGGACAATTCTTAAGTCCCTGTAACTGTAGGTACCTACTTGAAATAAATGCTTTGATTTTGATAGCGTCAACGTTAGCTATGATGATTAACGTGAATTAGTAGTCAAAAGCAAGGCGATACATATAATCAGACGAACTCTAGAATAACATCTGCCCCGAAAGCCTTAGGTAAATACAAAATTCCTTTTACCTAAAAACAGTTTTAAATGCAAACCAACCAGCATTGTCCTACAATATTCTGCACTTAGGTATTCAAGCTTCAAGCTGTCAGTTTACCTCGACCACAGCATCAGCATAAAGATCGCATCTCATAGACAATGTATAAGGCATTACTTACCGTAGTCTCGTTCGCCCAGCGTGCTTACCCGGTACATGCACGGACATTTTATTTTTACACTCACCTTCCATATTTCGCAAGAAACTCGTACAAGGAGAAAACTGCAGATGCAATGCGAAATTATATGATTTATATGCTTTGATAAATTGATATTCGCTTGGCTACTTTTCTAAAACGGATTTTTTTACTTCCAATATACGATTTTCAAGTTTTAATAATTTCATTCTATTTTGTGAGAATGTGCTGTTTCAAATATAGGTACCTAAATGACTTTATTGATAAATAACGAATAAACAGATTCATTGGTAAGACGTGACTGGAATGTTCTTTCGACCTGATTGAAAACCTAAATAACTTGGAAACCTCATTGTTGATTATTATTTTACTAATATCTCAAAAGTTTGACATCGGAGGCGAAAACATAATGAAATATCTATGCCTTGTACAAACAACACCGACCTACTGGAATGAAATTAAATGGATGACGTTTAATTGACCTGCAGGGCTATAACGTATCTTTCTGATATTCAGTGACTATCAAGCTTCGGTTGTACACCGAACTTTGATGACAACCGTGAATGTCATAATATTGGTATTACGTATCACACTGAGTGGATCACTTTACGGTTTTGACGTATTCAAGGCCTGCACAAAAATCCAGCTTGTTGGGAATTAATGCAAGCTGGAATGTCTATTTTGACTAGACTACTAACAGGGTCATACATATGGTGCGTTCGTTAACGCTATCAACGCTAACGCTGTCAACTCCCGTTCGAGAAGCCTTAGCAGCGTTAGTGAAAAGAAGCTCCCCGAACGACTTTTACAGTGAACTGCAGTGACACTTGACAGCTGATTACGAATGACAACTCTATTGTTGTTTTGTTGGTTTTCGTCTTGCTTTCGACTAATTTTATTTTATTTTATATGATGCAAACTGAAAGACTTAATATAATAGCAGTTGTGACAAGTGTCCTGCAGGAAATAATAGATACCTCGTCTTCAGAAAGTGACGATGAATTTAAAATTTTGGAATCGTAATTCGTAATTTTCTTGACTTTCAGGATCATGCAAAGTAATAGTACAATCTTCCATTTTTACCGAGGTTCGAGGTTATGTTTTGCTAACACCCGCTCGATTAGCGCTGTCTAGTTGACAGTGTCAAGGCTAACGCTGTCGGCACATCACCTCGAGAGAAATAGTGTTGGTAGCGTGAAGTAATGACGTAATGTGTGACGTCACGGCAGTGTTGATAGCGCGCAACAGTAGCTTCTCGAACGGGCGACAGCGCTAAATAGCGCTAAAAGTGAGCTACTCGAACGCACCAATAATACGAAACTAACCTTTTGACAATTGCCCACTTAGCCCAGTTACTATCATTTCGACCTGTCAACAGAGATACGTAATAGCCGTACTGGTACAGGAAGTAACAAATTGAAACACGAAAATGATCAAATAATATTTATTTCTCCATCCTTTTCGACAAATTCATTAAAAACATCGCCTGTATGTGGCATTCGACACACAGGTTAAACAAGCGCCTTGTTACAAAGAACTTTTGCACCGTCAAGTACCTAATACATAAGTAATCAAATAGAATTCATGACATTTTATACATAGCGCATTAAAGAAACCCTCAATTACTTGAAGATATGGGTATTATACTTTAAATATAAATAGGGCATGATAGATGCTTGAAACTTATATAAATATGCAAACACTACACATGATTAACTAAGTAAATCTTCGTGACATTTTCTTTACTTTTAGGCAGCATTTACCGCCATTATAAATGAGATGAAACATTATATCTTTACCGGAAGTAAACGAACGAGGAAGAAAATGTGAGGAAGACTTCCTTTGGCAGCCCTCGTATTACTAATGACAAAGTGACAAAAACATCTCAGTCGACTGAAGATACATTTTTTTTTACTAACAATTTCTCCGCATTTTTTACTTATTGGCGAGTTGAGGTTATTTCACAAAATGACTTTATTTTAGTTTTTTTGGATGGCAGACTTTGTAAACATTAGCAACCAAGGGCTAAATTTGGAGATCCGATATTGGATGAAACTTGGGAGACGGGTCAGATGGGAAATAAAAAACTGATTTGGAAGTATTTAGAAGAAGGTGCAGTTCTCCTGTTCGGTAAAACCTGTACGGACAGGTTGCAGAGCCGACTTTGACAGCTAACATGACATACACAACACGCCTGAAATCCCCGAAGAGTTAGGCAGAGGTGTACCTAATGTAACACCTACATTTCGCCAGTTATGTTTTAGTTCCATGTAATAAGGGGCGAGCCTATTGCCATCAATCGAGCACAAGTAGAAACACCATACCTGCTACTCAGAAATCCCTGATGGTAAAACTCGAATAACAGTGTGCCTGACCTGGGAATCGAACCCGGGACCTCATGCTCAGCAGTCGCGCTTGCGACCAACTAGCTAACAACAATAAATAGCTGTCGAAGTCCGGTGTCCGCAGCCACTCAGTCATCCGTACCGGTTTAACTGAACCTTTAAACGAATTGACTGTAAACCTGTATGTATCAACAACCCAAATATTCGACTCGGTCTCGTCAATTTCACATAAAAAATCGTGTAAAAAATCTCTATTACCTCTAAAACGTGAATATAATTTGTTTACATCATTATTACGTTCGTGTACTGTTTATCTTACGTGTATATCTATTGGTGGTTGTGTACACGGTTCATTTTAGGTCGTTCTGGAACCGAAAGCCGTATACTCGTCGACCGAACCGAGTTTGATGATCAAGTTTATGGCTTTCGGTTTCAGAACGACCTAAAAATAATGGTGTTTAATGGTACTTATTAACTAGTTTAATAGCATTTTTGGTGTTCTATATTTACTTTTATGTACTTGTAGGAGAAAGCAAGTCATTTTCTAGCTAATTAGCAAGTGCACAAACCCACTTGATGCAATCATGTCAATTAATTAGGTAGCCAGAATTTGAACTTACCCATATTACATCTCCGACGGAAATTTGAAATGCCGTGACATTGAACGCGCATTGCTGTAGCTGTAGCGTTGCGCTCAGCGCGGAAAGTTAAAACATCCCTCTTATTTCAAATTTTCGCGGTCGTTGTTTGCTTTCTAAATAGAACAATACGGGTGGAGAAGCGTGATATTTTCTAGATTTTATAAGCCGTGTCCGAGTTAGGACATAATTGTGTTTAAAGAATACCAAAATGCTTTCAGGGAAACCACATGGTTTTCTAGTGCCTCACGTCCATGACTGTCGCGGCGATTCCTGTCAAAGCGGTTGACGTCATTTCCCTCTATCTGCCTTGTTTACATCTTTAGTTCACTTTAAATAACTTCAGATCGATAAATAGAATAAATACACATAGGTGACTTGTATATATTAAAACTTTATAGATATTTTGACATTTTATTGATGACATGTCCACTTAAAAGCATTAACTATTTTGAGCACACAACAAGAGCACCCAGTCATTACAATTTTATTTGTATTAAAACTATGAAATGGCTTATTTTACGCAACGACTATTTAAGCATCCAGTTAGTAGAATAAGGAATCTTCTATTAATTCAATAATAATCTAAGTTCGTATAAAAATACAAAAAATAATAGCATTTGAAAATTATTGGATGGAATACACACCATTTAAATGCATAAACATTAAATAAATAGAGATTATTCGCGAAATAAGTAACTAAGTATAAGCATAACTTAATTAAACTTAAATATAAAATGAACCAGCACTGACATAATATTTAATACCTATTCAACAAATCTGTAACACTGTGTAAATAAATAAAAGATTCCTTGTTCTTTCACAAGTTTGTCCCACTATTAGCATGCAAGCTTGCCCAGTGTTGGGCACCGTGCCCACGGTCCAAGCTTAGATCTCTAAAACAATAATCTCCTAATATTATATATTTAATTCCTTACTAAACACTCCGGCAGTACGCACTCTATTTAGAAACCACCTTTTAAAATCATTACAAGAATTCGAATTATAGGTGATTTAAATTATTTTCATAGAAGCATTATTGAAATGAAAAAATGTTATTCTGTGGTATCAAAATGAGAATAGGGTTGATCTTTGCCTCTCCATTGGTTACGTCAGTTGTTAAAATGTTATAAATCACCTTGCGTCATAGTCAGCCCTAATCTTATTGCGATTCCACAATTATTTTACAATAGAATAGAATTTACCATAATTGTTTAATACGAAAGATGTATTTGCTTACAGATCGTAACTGACAAGGCCAAAGAAAATAAAAAAAAAGTGAGGTAACAATATTTCGAATCGAAGAAGAAATCATTTAGTTTTCTAGGACTTACTGTTCCAACGATACAAAATCGCCAACTATTAACCTAAAATCTATTTCATTAATGGGCTATCGTTCATAAATCTATATTTTTATTCCCTATTATAATTATCTGCATTGTAAAACAACAGCATGTTTCAGTGTAATACGTACAATACCGCTTGCAAGACTTGTTTTTTTTTTATAAATATTTAATTAGTTTTTGTGTGTACTGATGGAATAACAATTCATAAGTTGTCAAATCATTAAAAAACGTGTTTAAATTTGGAAACCCATCACGGCTGCGTAGCTTGGCTAGCTAATTATATTTGACCCTGTAGACCAGAAATGGCCACCGTTGGATGAAAAATACCTTCACATATGCAGGCAATATCGGGTCCCGACAGAAATGGAAGAAAATTTATGATGAAAACTTCATTCAACGGTCGGTATTTATGGACGATAAATAAAAATAATTGACTTAGATAATGTTGCTTACTGAACATAATTATTTTACTTGAAACAATGGTCGTGAGTAAAAAGAATAAAATACTACAATACCGTAACTCTCAGTGATTTTGTGTCGAAAACAAAGAGCAAGACATCACCGCACCGGCAGCGGAGCCGGTTACTTGTAAAGTTCATGACGACGAAAATTACGACGAAAATACGTCAATTTCGACATAACATTAGAGCCAAAGCGGGAGTGAACGCTGGGACGTTTGCTATGTATCAAGTATTAACAACGACAATGACGCCACTAGCACGGAGGGGCCTTATTCAATTTCCTGTGTGACCAGCTCATGAACATTTTTAATTCAGCATGCAGCAATACCTATCCCTAATCCTTCTTTCTTTCAGTACACCCTAAAATCGCGTTTAACGTCACTTATTCAAGTACTAGAACGGTCTGTAGCCGGCGGGGTGCTTGATGGGCAAGGAGGATTGCGCCGCCTTGGCGTAGAAGTCCCACCCCAGCTGCTGGTACGCCTGTATGAGTCGCTCCTCCACTTCCTTAGAGGGACGCTCCTCCTGGATCTTCAGGAGGAGCTTGATTGCGCGACCCCATTGCTTGAAGGTAAAACAGTGCCATACGCCGTAGTGGATAGCCTGTGAAAAAAGGTCTGTTATGAGCGGGTAGTTTTTTAGAAGATACACATGTAAGTGTATGTTTTTGTTTTTCTAACTGGCAAAATTTATAATAAAGGCATTTATTGAATAAGGACAAACTTCATGACAAAAAAAAAGTAAAATGACTGTGATGATTCCCTAAACAGACATAGTGGAAATAATCCTTTATTTTTAACAGACTTCAAAAAGGAGGAGGTTTTCAATTCGTTGGAACCTTTATTTTTTTTTGTGTGTTCCCTGATTACACGAAGATGGCCGGACCGATATGATTTTTTTTGTTTGCAATGGTATACTTCCTAGGTGGTCCCATGATCATTAAGTCAGGATCTGATGATGGGATCCTGGAGGAATAGAGAGAATTCTTCAAATTTTATAGGCACACTTGAAGCGATTTGGGTAGTTTTTGGAAAAGTACTTTCTCGGAGTGGTCCCATTTCAATTTGGTGAAGATCTGATGATGAACTTTGGAGATAGGCAACGGAACTCCTCAATAAATGATAGTAAATGGATTGAGATTGCTGAAATCTCATGTCTATCTATTGCTTATACCAGTTCATAACATAACATCACGCCGGTACGCTGTGAAGGGGTAAGCACATGTGAACCACTAAAAAGTGAAAAATAAAACAGACCACAAAAAACACATAAATGTGAAAAATAACTTTTTCTTCCAACTATGCTTTAATTTCATCACAATCACACTAAAAACTCAGTACAAAGCGAGTCTTTAGTGCTCTAGAGCAATAAAAATGTATGAAATTTCATTATTGCAGTTTTTTTTTTTAATCGCACCAAAAGGTGCCAATCTCAACAGCCGATATTAATACTTTTTTTTACGTACGTATTATTCGTTTCTATCCTACTTGTTCCAAATTTAAAAAATGATTGCTGCTAACTCTGATTTAATATAAATTTGCCCAACAAAACTCTTAACCTTACGTTTAATAATTGCTCAAGTATAACTTTTAATTTTAATAATTAAACTTCTATTTTAACTGTTTGATATGAGTTTCTTTTATCTACTATTCCTATAGGTAATAGTTGAAAGAAAAGCAGATTATGCACCACGCCTTAAGTAATTTATATTGCCCTCGTGCCTGTTAGATTAGAGCCCTCGCTAACGCTCGGGCTCTAAATCAGGCACTCGGTGCAATAGTAAATTACTTTGTGCTCGATGCAATAATCTACTATAGCTTCAGAAGTCGGTGACCTTTGTTTGATTGATTTAGTTTTTTTGTCGGTTTTATTTTAGTCAACTTTGTTTGCTGTTCCACTTTAAGGCTAAGAACTTTCCTCATTCTTTTCTATTTCTTGAACTATTTCACCTTTGGACTGCCGTGATCTCGAAAAAAGTTTTGCCGTCCCAATACTGGCATTGAAAAAGCTCATTAGAAAGGATTGTAACTCAAAACTGTAGCTTGAAGTAGATACCTTCATAACATCGTTCGCAAGTATTTTAAACGCAGAGCGAGTAGTTTATTCCTCGTATGCGTTTCGAATTCGGTCCACAGATTGTATCCCTTATGCACAGTAATGTCGTTATGTAGTGACCTTAGTGTCCGTGAGGTCCGAGAACTTGAGCAGGTCGGCGAGGTTGTTGTGCAGCGCCTCGCAGATCTTCTCCCGCGCCGCGCCGCTCTGCGCCAGCGCGCGCAGGCGGCACAGCGCCGTGCCCTTGCGCGCCAGCGCCTCCACCAGGTGCCCGCGCTGCTTCTCCTGCTCCCTGAAACGAGAAACAATAACCTAAGTGACACCAACACATTAACATATTGTACTATAAAACTTTAATACGCATACTCGTGCAAATAATAAGTTTTTGTTTCATCGAAATTGGACCAGAATTTCCAAAGTTACAGCGTTGTAAAGTTTCACCGCATTTGGCCGCGCATCACAACTTCACGCCGGCTATTAGACTGGACAGACGACGGTTTCCTAAAGTTGATCCAAGCCTTAATTCTTGCATTTACCGGCCACACATCTGCGGAATAGCAGCGCTCATAGCATGCAATGGGAACGCAAATTTTGAATGACTTGTAGTTTCCTTTCGGAGTGAGTTCATCATTGGTACAAGTATCAGTGCCACATAAAGTGCGAAGGTAGTCTCTAATTTCATCAGCTATAAGTACTGACGAGCATCTACGGCCCTAAGTGATGTGACACTAGGGTCAGCAGCTCCTTGAATTGACACTGGACGACGATAATAATTATCATTGAACGGTTTTTGTGGAAACTTGTTAAAAAAAAGTAATTAAAACGTGTCTTGTGCCTTCTATCCATAAGACGGTGGTTTAAAATAGCTTCTGTAAATAAATGCTACAAAGCACTGGACGAAAACATATTTCTAGTGCCCAAGTAAAAGAGAAACAACTTACTGTTTAATCTTAGTGGCGTCGCTTCTCGTGTCATTCTTCATGCCAAGGTACGCGAGCAACTTATCCTGCTCAATGGCCTTTATTACCTTTAAATAGAGAATAAAATCGAATAAAATAAAACTAAACACTTATTTAGGACGCTACTGGAGAAATGTGGGTGTTCTATAAACTCTGGCAATCCGTCAGGGCGATGATGAAATTAATCATAGTTTTACCTTTTCAGAGATAGTAATGAGCTGTTCGCACCACGCCGTCGTAACATCGGGGTCTTCAGTAGCATGAGGCAGTCTGAAATAATACACAAACACCATTACTTTTCTTTGATAGAAATGAAGAGGAGGCCTGTTCCCCGCAGTTGTAAGTATTAGTATAGTATCTATACATATAATAAAATCGTTGAGATCAAAAAATCTGTACATTGAAGATTAAAAAAAAACCGACCAGGGTGACTTAAAATAAGTAACTGAACACAATAAAACCATTTTTAAAATTTTTGTCTATTTGTTTGTTTGACCGCGCATCACGTAAAAACTACTGAACCGATATTGTTGAAATGTTCACAAATCTATTTAAATACATTCCGAATAACATTTAGGCTATTGAAATTTTGGAAATTTTTGGGAAAAGGGGTGAAAAGGGGGGGGGGTTAAGTTTGTATGAAAAAAAAATTTTTGATTGTTCTAGGATCATGATACTCAGAATAAAATCTTATTAATAAAAATAAAGAAATAACAGTTTTAGATTTTTTTTAAATCTCATCCAGAGACGCAAAAAAGAGGGTTTTGTGTTTAAAATTAATTAACTTCATACGCCGATACAATACAAACCAATGAAGTGTAACCTTTTAAAGTTGCTACATATACTTCATATCTAATACAGGTAAATATAATTTCTCAGTTTTCTTGAAATTTGATTTTTGAGGTGAATACGCACAAAATAGCGGACCTCAAGAAAATCAGATTTCCTCGGTAGAAGTAGTTGGTACGAAATGTTTGTGCGCGCATCACGTCAAAACTACTGCATAGATTTTTTTAAAGGCTTCTTCAATATTAAGGCTATATATTATCACGCTACTTCCTTAAGGGGGTAGGCAATTTTGCATTATGTCCGTATACTTCAATTGTTTGACGTTTCAGCCATGACGTAAGTACATGAGAACGGCTATTTGTAGCTTAAGTCAACGAAGTAAGTAGCCTAGCGGTTTCATCACCGCTCTGTAAACTATGGGGTTGCAGGTTCAAACCCCCTGATATTATTTTCACTTTCTGTGATTTGTTTTATTTTTTTTTTCTTTGATGCTGTGAGATTTCCTATATCTTTTTGTATTTAAATTGTTTGCATTTCTATATTTCTTATTTGTTTTTCGTGAAATATTTTTCCAAAAGTAATAGAGAAGTAGGGAAGAAGAATACAATCATGCTGCGCCGACCCCAAATAAATTGGGATAAGGGCAGGAGTGACATGATGATGATGATTTCTCTAAAAAGTAGTATAGCGAACATCAGAACCCGAATAAATTCACGTGTTCTTGCCGTGCAAGGACTGTGCTGTGCTATTCGCAATAATCAATAATCCATACGCAGTTTACGTAGATTATATTTACCGCTATATTGCTATTGGCCTCATTTCATGCACCTTGGTGAGAATTTAAGACCTGCCTGGACTGTCATTGAAGGTCTGACGATGGAGACAAAAGTCAGTTGCAAGAGGTCCGCAACAGTTTGCAGCAGCTATGTCGTGTTTGGGCTCATTTCATGGACCTTGATGAGAACTTTAAACTTAGCTAGAGTATGACTTTCATCGAAGGTCTGACGATGGTGACGGAAGGCAGTTAGCAAGAGGTCATCAAGAGTTTACAGCATTTATATCGTGTTTGGGCTCATTTTATGCACCTTGATGAGAACTTTTGACCTATATGGAGTATGACTGTCATCGAGTGTCTAAAGACGATAACGTAAGGCTGTCGAGGGAAGCCCTTATTTGGAAAAACAGAATATTTTAGCGATTAATGCAAATATTTCAGAGAAATTAAATTGTTACCTGGAATCTATACTAAACCATTACAAAGCTGAAGAGTTTGTTTGGTTGGTTGAATGCGCTAATTTCATGAACCACTGGTTCGAGTTGAAAGTATCTATTAGTGTTGGATAGCCCATTTATCGGTGAAGGCAACAACGAACAACAATGTTACAACGTTCACGCTACAATCAATAGGAGCAGAGCATCATTGAAAAATGTTACAAAAAAAGGAAAAAAAAAAATCTTTTTGAGATCTTTCGTTGCGTGCGCTGCGTAAGCGGTTAAAGTTACGCAACAATCGTGTATGACGGAATTGTTCCTCTCAAAAAGTTCTATAAAAAGTCCGCGATAGAATTATTATGTCTATCTTTTAAGGGTGTTTCACAGTCTCTCTAACCATCTCTCTCTCTCTCTTATGTGACGCAGATGAAGTTGCGCGGGTCAGCTAGTAGTAAATTTGAATATGAGACTTACTTCTTTGCGTCAGTAGGCGCGTCGAGCGCGTGTAGGTATGAGATGTGCGCTCCGAGGAAGCCGGGGAACTTGTCCACGAACTCCTCGTATACTTGTTCTAGCTTGTCACCCTCTGCAGACAAATCAATCAATTTACTTAGTTTCATCGGTCAAAACGTCAAAACGGCTCGCACACGGCGTACCGCAGCGCGTACACGCCCACCTTGCGCCCGCACTCGTTGTTCCATCTGCTTTATGTTACATACCGAGCTTAGTGAGCCAGCCGAGCGTGAAGTCCTTGAGGGCGTCCATGTAGTCGTCGTGCGGCTTGGGCTTGTCCCGGGGCGCCTGCGCGCGGCGCGCGGGCTCGCACACGGCGTACTGCAGCGCGTACACGTCCACCTTGCGCCCGCACTCGTCGCGCGCGAACGTCACTGAGCCCGTCAGCGACTGGCCCACCGTCAGGTTGGAGCGGCTTATCCTGACGAAACAACTCGTATCTTATCTGAGGCCTGCCTTTTCACTTTCCTTTCAGTCTAACCGGGAGCGTTTGAATAAATTACGACGCATAAGCGAGCACCGATTAGTACGGCCCAAGCGCCCATCGACGAAGGACCTGTGCCATTTTTTTCCGCGTCCCGATTGTCGAGCGTATCTATCGAAAACGCATTGTTATACTACGACTACAACATTTTGATCCTCTTTGTATTTTTTTCTCATTAGATTAGATATTCGTTTATTATCATTTTAGTAGTTTGTCGAATAATAATTATATTTCTGTTTTATTAGTAATACCATTATGTCAATAAAAGAAAAAAATAAAAAAATCTGCAAAAGCTGAAAGCAACAGAAGCGAGGTGGATATTATTTTTATTTGCAATTCATAACACACAGCTATCGATCACGTAAGGTGAAAGCGCAAAGGTCGAGATGGCTCTTTATCAAATAACGTAATAACGCGTCACCACTACTCCAGCGCAGTCCGCCCGACCCGCCTTGCCACCGCCTCCTCGCCCCGCGACGCCACCCCGACGCGGGCCTCACCGCCTATGAAGCACCTCGCAGAGCCAGCAGCGGCAGCGTCGCATCACGGATTGGGACATTTTTAAAGAAAAGATGCATACAGACCGCCGCCGACGTGGACGGACTTGCGGGAGAGGTCACCGCCTGCATCCAGCGCGCCCTAGACGGCGACTACAACTATGCCGACGACGCCGGGGGGGTTTGTTTACAAACCCCTCCCCACCCACATCAAGCACATGATCGCCCAACGCAGGCGACTATGCAGGCTGTGTGTCCCTTCCATCAAGAGGGAACTCAACCATCATGCGGAGAAGGTCAGGGTCAAGCTCCAGGAGCTCAGCGCCACGGACTGGGCGCGCCCACTGCGCCACAGCGACGGGCCGCAGCAGCAGACCGAGCGGAGATATTCGCCGAACACCTGGACCGTCAACTCCAGCCTAACCCGAGCACTGACACCGAGCACATCGCAGCAGTCGAGAGGCACCTAGGAGAGTACTTTGCCTCGCCGATAGCTCCAGATGAAGACCCAACCAAAATCAAAATCAAAGCATTTATTTCAAGTAGGCCAGTTACAGGCACTTTTGAATTGTCGAAACAAAGATGAAAATTAAATGTAGCTACAGTCCCAGTCACAAGGCATAAAAACTGTGAAAGTACTGTAGTTGCCCATTCCCTAGCGTAGATCTCTATGGAGAAGAACGGGCAAGAAACTCCATGGACACTCTTTTAAATCAGAATATTGTTACAAAATCTTGGTTACATCATTCATGTTGAGATGGTATATTATGTGAGAACAATGTAGCAAGATGTGCACGTTAAAAGTGTCCACAGTAAAACAAAACAGGAAAAAAAAAATCAAAAACTAAAATAATTCATTAAAATAAGCCATGGCAACTGAGAGATGACCAGTCACAACTGACAGCGCCCGTTCACGGACATGACGCATAGATCAGCACCATTCAACTCAACCATTTTGAAGGGAACTAAATGATCCGACACATGCGCCACCAGCAGCGAGACTTTTGAGTGAGCATGACATATTCTCAACCGCCAGGGCACATTCAAGTCAAGAAAAGACGTAGGTTTCCAGCGACTGATAGCATTCTAGTACATAGCACTCACACAATATGGGCTATGCGATTATATAATACTAAAGAGATTGAATCTATACAATGCAAAGATAGTTGTACAATCTTCAGCAGCTCCAACAATACAATTAGTGCTATCCATTTATGCGCCCCTGTCCTTGTGGAGCAGGACCGGCATTGAGCCAAGCATTTTTATCAGCGATATAATCGTCCAATTTGTAATATGCTTGCTTACTCAATGTGCGTTTAATGCATGTTTTAAATTTTGTTTCATTCAGTTCAAGAATGCTTTGTGGAATTTTATTATAGCATCTCAAACAGTACCCCATGAAAGAAGAGTCTACTTTAGCGAGTCTGAAGCCTGGCTGAACTAATTGGTCCCTATTTCTAGTACTGTAATTGTGTCTATCACCTCTTTTACCAAAAAGATGTAGATTTTTCCTCACGTACATTATGTTTTCGTAGATGTATTGACAATGTACCGTCATGATGTTAATTTCCTTAAACAGTTCCCTCAGAGAATCGCGCCTACGAAGATTGTATATGGCTCTGATGGCTCTTTTTTGCAGAATAATCAATATAGATTCAATGTCTGCAGCCCGTCCCCATAATAAAATGCCATAAGACATTATACTATGAAAGTAACTAAAATAGACCAATCTAGCAGTATCTACATCAGTAAATTGACGGATTTTTCTAATAGCATATGCTGCTGAACTTAGCCGCGAACTGTTAAATGAGAACCCCATTGAAGCCTTGAATCAAGCGTAATCCCCAGGAAAACCGTTTTATCTACGAATTCAAGTTTCTCTTTATTCAATACTATATCACAATCGCTACTTTTGACATTCGGTAAAGCAAATCTTATGCATTTCGTTTTTTTTTCATTGAGTACCAAATTGTTTGCTGTGAACCAATTATGGACTTGAAGTAGGGCATTATTCACGTCGTTCGTTCTCGTTCGGCTCGTCTATTTATCTTAAAAATTAGGGAAGTGTCATCGGCAAATAACACCATATTTTGAGGTTGGTTTTTCAGTAAATACGGTAGATCATTTATATATACTAAGAAGAGGAAAGGACCCAATATTGAGCCTTGCGGAACCCCCATTTTGACTTTAAAACCCTGTGAATTAACACCATTTATTTGAACATATTGTTGTCTATCACTCAAATAAGATTTTACCAAACTAAGTGCAAGTTTACCTAGTCCGTAATGCTCAAGTTTCAAAAGTAATGTGTCGTGATTTACACAATCAAATGCTTTGGAGAGGTCACAAAATATTCCTACAGCGTCTTGGGACTCTTCCCACGCCGCAAATATGTGCTTTAATAAAGTTACACCAGCGTCAGTTGTACAACGTCCCTTAGTGAAACCATACTGTTGATCGTGTAAGATTCTGTTGGTGTTAAAATGATGGAGCATTTGATTAAGCATTACCTTTTCGAACACCTTGCTAAAAACTGGCAACACGGATACAGGCCTATAATTATTAGTATCTTTACTATCCCCGGATTTGAAAAGAGGTATGACTACTGTATTTCATTAAATCAGGGAAAACTCCTTGGTCTACGCACAAATAAAAAATTAAAGCTAAGTAAGGAGCTACAGTCTCAAGTATGGATGTACAAACTTTCCGATCACAAACACAGTGCTGCGCCACCTGCGGTACCGAACGGTAGCGGCACTGGCGCGCCTGTTCACAGGGATCCTGCGCACCGGGGTTTTCCCGGCTGCGTGGAAGGAGGGGCGCGTCATTATGCTGCCCAAGCCACACAAAGACGTACTGAAGCCGGCCCGTCACGCTTCTCTCCTGCACCTCCAAGGTGTTTAAGCAACTCCTGCTGCGACACCTCCAACAGCACGTAACTCCGCGCCCCGAGCAGTTCGGGTTTCGCTCGGAGCACTCCACGCCGCTCCAGCTGTCGAGGGTGCTGCACCGAGAAGGAGCGAGCAGTGGCAGCATTCCTCGACATGGAAAAGGCATTTGACAGAGTTTGGCACGCCGGTCTGCTGTACAAACTGTCAAAGACAGCCGCGCCTCGTCGCCTGATCCAGGTGGTCTCCTCTTTTCTACAGGACAGGACATTCAGGGTGGTGGTTGACGGCGCACTATCGCGCGCCCGTCCCATCGCAGCCGGAGTGCCGCAGGGCAGCTGCGTCTCCCCGTGGTGCTGTTCCTGCTTCACCGACGACATCCCCACCACACGACGATGACGCCGCGTACCGACCTCGCTCAACGTGAAGCACGCGGCAGTCAAACTGCAGCGCGTGCTCGACCTGCTGCCAAAATGCCTCAACAAGTGGAGGTTGTCGGTACGCCGTCACCTCCTTCTGCGAAGCAGTCATGCTAGCGAAGGAGGTGGCGGAACAGGACAGGGAGAGATCCTCACGTCCCGGCCGCCGCGGGAGACGCCCCGGGCGCGGCCCCCGTAAGCGCGGGCCTGTGGACGGGGAGCTATGGACTAGCTCGCCGTCCGTACGTCTCACGACGACAGGCCGTGTCGACGGCGCAGGAGTGTTCCACGCGCGCCTCAAAGAGAGTCAGCAATAGGGAAGGGGTCCGCAAGGACTGAAGCCTGCCGGGGCTGCGGGACTATTCGAAAGAGATACCGTGGCCCCGGAACACAAAGGGCGAGGAAGGAACATGGATGGGTTTTAGTCAGTAAAAGTCTGACACTCCCTCCTGCTCCGCCCAGAGCGGGAGAAGTCATTCGACGATGATGAAAAAAAAAAAAAAGGTTGTCGGTGAACGCGGGAGAAAGACACACGCGCGCCAGGCCAAGTAACCTGGGTACTTGGCCTGGCGCGACCACTCGACGTCACCATCGACAGTCCTCTCCATGGCTCCGCACGTCCGCACGATCGCCGCGAGAAGCAGGAGTGCTCGCTTCCTGCTCCGTCCAGTATTTCAATCCCGCCTCCTGCTACGTGCCAAGCTGGGCGTGTACAAAATACAGACAGACGACAGACGACAGACGATAGACGACAGACGACCAACGACAGACGACAAAGTAAGCTGTTCGAATTTGCGGCAGCCATTTTGTGACTTGGCAGGGAGATAAAGGAGGGTCCACAGTCCTCTAACTTTAGCAGAGCCTTGATGGACTGATCAGCGTTAACAGACGTTTATGAATCATGTTTTTTGGCATCGGGTCTTCAAGGAGACGTCAAGGAGGCTCTAACTTTTATGAATAAGGCTGTAAGACTCCACATACACTACATACATTCGGTACGTCGCATCTAAGTTAACATAGGCGTGGCGTTTGCCCCCCCCCCCCCCCTCCTCCTCATACCACACGCCTTTTACATTACCAGCCCCAGCCGCCTCTGGCTGGTCAGCACCCGCTGGGCTTCACCCGGGGCACCGGGAGTTGCACCTGGCGGTCATAGACCGCCGAGGCGGCGTGAAGATACGGTTAACACCGTGGCATATGGTGGTGGTGGTTATCGACACAATTTGACACTAAACACAGCTGAGGCCTACATGGCCTACCCACGGATGCCCATAACCCGCCTGCCGCACCGCACTGCGGGGGGGATGCAGCGAGTTCTACCGGACAGCGGCAGTTCGGATCGCCAGTGAACCGCGCCTATTGGACGTGTGTTCAGTGCTAAAGATTGTCGCCTCGGAAAGTTTCGTCCCAAATTGTGCCAACTTTGTCGCTCGGACTGTCTTTTATCCTACTTTCCCTGTGTTCGCGCAAGTGCTTAGCACTGGTGCGAGCACAGGGGGAGCTCTCCGCTGCCTAGTGCCCCGGGTCCTGATGCAGTCGCGGCATCACGTCACAGAGTGAGTGAGTGTTCCATAAGAAGATGCCGAAGCCTGGATCCCGCAGCTCGTTAGGCCGCGGTGACGCCAGCGACCAGGAGCCTCTTCCGGGGTTGGACCAGGTGGTCTCGTTGCCGAACATCGGCGACGCGGAGCCCGGCGCAACGCTGGCTGGACCCCCTCCTCCTCGCAGCGAGGAGAAGAGAAAGTTCGGCAAGAAGAGGACCACCACTGGAGCCGGATCAAGCACGGCGGCAGCTGCGTGCGGCCCGTCGACGTCGTCGTCGTCGCGCCGGCGCCCTCGCCGAGCCAGCTGCATGCCGTAGCCGTGCGATCATCCACGCTTCGCCCGGTGCCGATACAGGCCCGGGCCCGCCGCCGCGGTGGGCTCCACCAGGCGACTCCGCACACCGCCACCGGCCCCAGCCACAGCTGGCTGGCCGGGCCGGCCCAGCGGCGCGTGACCGACGCCCACTGCCTAGCGGCCGACCGACGTCCTCGGGCCCGACTCACCAGCGCCCCCTGGCCCCTCGGCCTACGACTCGCCGGCGCCACGACCGACATGCTCGTCGCGAGCCGGCTCGAGCATGTCGGTGGGTTTCGTAGGCTCAGTCGATTCTGGGCCGGGCCTGCGTAGCCCGTCCTGCATCACCGACGACGCCGACGCCGGCGCTGCCCGGACTGTCCCCGGCCACAGCGAGGCCAGAGCTCTCGTCCCGACCGGATTTGACGGCCGGGTAAGCTGTTTTCCAGGCTACACGCAGCTTACCTACTCAATAACGACTCCACACACATAACGCTCACCCAGCTGCGCAACTTGCTCTAAGTTAATATACGCAGGGCACGCAGCTAAAACCACACACGTATCTCTCTACAAGACGTAGACTCACGCGTAGTGACGCGGCGCGGGCCCGCGGTCCACGCAAGCACTGGGCGGTGTTTACACAGCACAATACCGCCTATACACACATAACAGCTCCTTGCCCGCAACGTAACCGGCTAGCTCTGCGCGTGGGACGGGCAGGAGCCTTGACATCCTTAGTAGGTGCGTCGGAGTCAACGCTGTAGGCGCGAGTACGGAAAACTCTTTAGCAATCATTCACAGGCGTGTGACATTGCCGTCCGCACGCCAACAGGCCACAGCAATATCGGCTATCCCAACGACGGGCGTGTATTAACAGGCCGAGGCCACGGCGAGTGTAGGCAGGCGAAGGAAGCACTTCCTGCTATCAACGGCCGCTTCACCAAATGCGCGCTTCGGTTGACAAAACCACAGCTGCGCACAGTTACAGCCGCCATTACCGGACACGGCTCTTTGAATAAACACCTCTTTGTCTTAGGAGTCACAGACAGCCCCCTGTGCCTGCATGGAGGAGGACGAGACAGCAGCCCACGTGCTTATGCACTGCCCAGTGGTTGCAACATACAGGGCAAAATACTTTGGTAACCCAGGTACTCTCCGCGAGATAGTCAGCAACATCGGGGCGCTGCTGGCCTTTCTCGAGGAATTGGGATGGATCGAATAAGTTCCAACCCGTACGCAAAATACGCGCTTTGACGTGGAGTTGCGGACACCAGCCCGCTATACAATACAAGGTCAAGCCTGCCGCGCTGCGCCATCCATCCATCCAGCGGCAGTTCGCGTTCGGCACGCCCCGAGTGTACTCTCCGTATCGACTGGACTTGTACTAGCGGCGAGTATTGTACGATTGTGTTGGCGTCGTTAGCGAACCGCACACCACTCCGACGATATACAACGCGTGTAGGGATTCCTTAATTATTTCTGTTAGTCTCTCCAGTTAGTTAGATCTCAACCTTGTTAATAACGTTACGTTTCAGTACCTATTGCTATTGTTTGTGTTAGACTATTTGTTTAACGTTCGACTTATATTTGTAATTCTGCTACCGTAAGATAAATAAATGATTATTGTTACATGTATTGTGAGTTTAGTTATCTCCTCACACATTTTGGATAGGGTAGATGACAAAAAAAAATAATTAGTCCGTCACATAGATTTCTTTTATTTTTTCACGTAAACAAAAAATTAAGACGATACAGTGCGTCGATAACTCGTGTGACGTCACATTTAAGTACATTTTTTACCGGAAAGTGACGTAACAAACCCCCACTCATGATCTTTGACGCGTTTTATCTTCGTCAATTTTGATTAATTTGATAAAACAAAAAACATGTATCCAATATTTTTCGATAACCTAACTGACGGACTAAACAGAATCAATTTTTTTTTAGTTAGGAATCATCCCTATTCCAAAAGTGATGAAATTAAAGCAAACTATATGACATATCCAGACAAATCCCAACGGTAGGTATCGTGATTCGCGCGAGATGTGGTCGTAACGTCTCAATTAAGATCACATAGGCATGTTTTACTTACTTATCTGAAGGCACAGGTGCGATGTAAAGAGGTAGTAGGGTCCCACTCGATAATGATGCTGAACTGAATTTCTTGCCGCCTGTAAGGGCCTGGAAAATACGAATTTATATTGAGTGTGGATTTCAGTAGGTGATCATGCATTACATATCGAGATTGCTCCGTGCCTTCGGAACGCATGGTAAGCTTTTGTGTAATCTCATCGTTCTGGTTATTATTCGTAGATCTTTAACAGTCTTTACAAGTACAGGGAAGCCTAAAAAATTTGAACAACGTTAGGCAATCTAAATTGCGTCGGGACGGAACTAAGCTACGAGTTTGGCGCTTTCAGTAGCGCCCAGTAAGTCTTATTTAGGACTCGATTAAGTCCCGGTTTCCATCAAAGCGGAGACGAGCGGAGCGGAGAGATGTGCGAAGCCCACCTATGACATGTAGTTCTCTCGTGTATACAGCACGTGGGCGCGCGCCACTACTACCGCGGCATGTCAAGCAAACGCGCATACAATCGCTTTCTGTAAGCGCTCTCATACATTGCAATATGTTTCAATCTATTGCGGACAGCGCCTAATGGGTATCGTGTAGCCCAAACGTATAGAGAGACGCCGTGAGGCGCTTCTGTTTACTATTCTCCGGAAACTAATCTTAAGTATTCGATAAAAATCTAATAAGCTTGTTGTCTCCACAAGAGTTAGTGTTAGTGTCATTTTCACGGAAAACCTTTCGAAGGTCACTTAATTGTTTTTATAATACTTTGCCGAAGACGATGTCGAAAAATTTTCGTGAAATCAAAGTCCTTTCCATGCACATTGCTCCACCAGAATTCACTTCGTAATGGTGGCCATACATCATCCTTCCTATGTCAAATCGGCATGACGCTGCCGATTGTATCAGTTAGAACTGACCGTGTGTGGGCGTGGATTGGCATGACAGTGGAGTGGATTGGCATGACATGCCAAATGCATGATCGAATTTCGATTCTTTTGGCTTGATCATGCCGATTGGGCCGTGTATAGCCGCGTTCCCACTACGCCGGACCTTTTGGGCTTCATTTAAATTCTTTAGCCACTAGCTCTTCCGGCAGTTTTCTCATGCCGGTAAATCTGCCGGTCCAACGTAATGGGAACGCGGCTTATGGCGGTCGGCTATCGTCAGTTCAGTCAGGTCAAGATTTGATTTTGGTCTTGCTTCTCAATTAGAGGAGTAACTAACGTTAGGAGTTTCATGTAAGTGTCTTCATTCATTCGTAAATAATTACAATAATCTTTTGGCGTAATCCTCAATTATTCAAAAAAAAATTGTATGAGTATGTTTTCTTTCTTTCTTTTTCTTTTTTTTTTAAATGTATTTTTGTTTTGAAATAAATAACTCGAACTTGAACTTTTCAATAACCACTGTTTGCACCACTCTGCTCGATCTTTTCTTTTCTTTGTTTTACTTTTACGAGTAAAATGCCCAAAACGGCTAAAACATCGTCGTCTGTCACCGGTGACGCCATGGCTTCAACTGAACGCCACTGCCGATTTGAAAAATCGGCAGTGGCGTGTGTGATGTATACTAACCAACTGCCGATTTGATCATGCCAATTTGACGATAGGAAGGATGGTGTATGGCCACCATAAAAAGAATTGAGATTGAACTCTTGCGACAGCAGCCTTAAAACAAGATCCACGTGTTCCGATTTGGTGGAGTTTTGAATATTGATCCAAAATGAATATCAAACTTTAAATTCAAAACCTCTAAATTCTCATTCCTCTTGCAACATCTTATTTATGCGAAGCCAGATTTTGAAATGTGTTCTTGTGTATCAACACTTATAGAAACTCTGCTTTTTCGACTAGCTAGGGCGCCGAGGCAAAATATTAAACCTGTAAGTGCGCCGCAAATTGTAAAAGTTTGGGAACCGCTGGTGTAGCCATTAACTGAATTATAAAGACGACTTGTTCTGTAAGATTATAATATGATATCTCACCACAGCTTGCGAACAGTACACGTCTAAGCTGATGGGCTGCTGTAGCCGCTGCTGTATGACGGCCGGGAGCTCCTGTAGCTTCTCTAGTAGCGACTTGTTCTCGTGACGTATGCTCAAACGAAGAGTGTATTCGCCTTTCTCTAATTTTACAGAGTACTGAAAAAGAACAAATAATTATGTTTTTACTATGTTCACTGTTAGATGGTTAGATATTCATTGATAAATAATATCTATATGAAGACACTGTGTTCTCCTAGCAGATTATTATGAGAAGAGACACCGAAACAAAGATCAAAGTCTCTTTTAAAGTAAATTTAGACTACAATGTTTGATAAACGTGTATGACAAAGATTAATGTCTGAAGTTAATCTAGTCTAGTATTATTAAATAAATATTTTCGGTTTGTTAATTTAGCAATACTTATACACAAAGCTGATTGCACAAACAAAGGAAAAAACAATAGTGATGCAAGTAATCATGCGCAATATTTAAGTAATCATGCAGTTAGGAGTGGGTGTGGATGACTGACGATATCTACGTTTCACCCGTCGGCAAACTCTGAATGTGTTAACGTTCGATTTTGCCGCCCGACTGACTTACGCAAAGAATTTAAAAAAGAAAATACACGAAACTTATAATAATAACTAGTTTGCTTGGATGCGCGAGCTGCGCGCAGCTCGCGGGTTTCGTGTAATCCTATCCTTATAAAATTTTGAGAATCCATAGGAATCCTTAAATGAATTGGAAAATCCGTTAGAATTACCCCTAAATCAGTATGAGAACCCTTAAGAACCTCTAAAACATTTGAGAAGTATAAAAAACATTACCCTAAGGTTTGCTTGTCGTCGTCCCGGAGTTACGCTTCACCCACTCAACCTTCGTTACGCTACGGAGGTCGGCGGGTCAGGTTCGCTCCGCGCAGGATCTTCCTACCACCGGACAGGTTTCGACGCCTACTATAATATTTGTTCAAACACCTGATAGTTATCTCTAACCGTTGTTAAGTTACAGCCGTTTTCAATTATAGGGGAGGTTGGGGAGGGGAGCTTCACCCACTCCACTCAGGACCTACCTACCGCCGGAAAGGGGAGGTTGGGGAGGGGAGGAAATACAAATTTCAACGCCCCTCAATAATAAAGTATAGTAAAAATCAAAATTCCGCTACGTGTCCTAGTTTCCGAGATACGATGGGGGGAGGGGTGAAGAGGGGAGAGTGGGGAGTTTTGAAAAATGATTTCGACTAACAATCGGCCCCTTTATACAAATCTGAAAAAAAAATTGTTCCAAGTCTCTTAACTTCCGAGATCCGCCTAAAGGGGGGGAGAAGGGGAGAAAGGGGGACAACTTTGAAAACTGGTTTTTACTTTTCCGAGCCTCCTCTATACGATCCCGTAAAAAACAAAAAATACGGGTCCCTTAGTTTCCGAGATACGATAGGGAGGGGGGAGAAGGGGGGCGAAAAGGGGAGGTTTGGCACTTTTCCGATAGGTTTGAGAGTTAGTTGTTTACGAATCTGTCAAAATATACCCACCTCCCCATCCACCATCTGGGAGAACAATTCTGTCAGTGAGTGAGTGGTAATTTAGCTTTATATAGTATAACTAGTTTGCTTGGGTGCGCGAGCTGCACGCAGCTCGCGTGTTTTGTGTTTTTGAGAAGTATTCCCTAACCTTATAAAATTTTGAGAATCTATACGCATCCCTAAATGAATTGGAAAATCCGTTAGAATTACCCCTAAAACAGTATGAAAACCCCTACGGACCCCTAATAAAACCTTATTTAAAAACTGAGACCTTTTCCCATAAAAAACATTACCCTAAAGTTTGCTGAGTTACGTTTCACCAACTCAACCATCGTTACGCTCAGGACCTACCTACCACCGGACAGGTTTCGACACCTACTATAATATTTGTTCAAACACCTGATAGTTATCTCTAACCGTTATTAAGTTACAGCCGTTTTCAATTATAGGGGAGGTTGGGGAGGAGAGCTTCACCCACTCAACCTTCGTTACGCTATGGAGGTCGCCGGCTCGCTTCGCTCGCCACCTCCCCCCTTCGCTTAACTCGGTCTCGCAGGTTCGCTCCACTCAGGACCTACCTACCGCCGGAAAGGGGAGGTTGGGGAGGGGAGGGGAGGGTATAAAAATTTCAACGCCCCCCAATAATAAAGTATAGTAAAAATCAAAATTCCGCTACGTGTCCTAGTTTCCGAGATACGATGGGGGGAGGGGTGAAGGGGGGAGAGGGGGAGTTTTGAAAAATGATTTTGACCAACTCTTTGCCCAAAAAATGTTCCAAGTCTCTTAACTTCCGAGATCCGCCTAAAGGGGGGGAGAAGGGGGGAAAGGGGGACAACTTTGAAAACTGGTTTTTACTTTTCCGAGCCTCCTCTATACGAATCTGAAAAAATAAATGTTCCAAGTCTCTTGGTTTCCGAGATACAATAGGGAGGGGGGAGAAGGGGGGTGAAAAGGGGAGGTTTGGCACTTTTCCCATAGGTTTCAGAGTTAGTTGTTTACGAATCTGTAAAAATATACCTACCTCCCCATCCACCATCTGGGAGATCAATTCTGTCAGTGAGTGAGTCAGTGGTAATTCAGCTTTATATAATATAATAAATAGCCTTTATTTGCCTTAACAATTACATCTCTTACAATACAATAAATTCATTTAACTTCATTAAACCTTATAATTAACAATACCTATAACATTTCATTAGGCATTACATTTCACACAACATACACATTTAACAACTTCAGCATTTCATTAAACATTACATTTCACACAATATACATTTAACATCATCATAAAGTTGTTAACATTATATGAAACATTAGTACATTTCATTTAAACAACCTTTTTTTATTTATTAAAACATTATTACATGTTATTTTTACATTTATCTTTTTTTATCATATAGTGGTAGGTCATACATTTCATGCGATTTAACACTTTTTCCATAAAACATTAGCACATTTCATTTAATTTAGCATTTCTTTTAATATTACATGTCACGGTACAATTACATTTAACATTTCATTCAATTTAGTATTTAATTAGGTAAATAATTTTAACATTTCATCGAACATTATTACATTTAATTGTTACATTGTTTTTTTTAGTTAAGGCCCCGTTTGGGGCCTATACCTAAACGGGGCCTTAACTAAACACTCCTCCAACTTTTTCCATGAGTTTCTCTCCTTCGCCTGCTTTGTCCAGTCCTTTCCGGCAAATTGTTTTATTTCATCTGCCCAGCGTTCTCTCAGGCGGCCTCTGGTCCTCTTGCCGCTTGGGCCTTGCCATTGAGTTACCAATTGTGTCCATCTTCCATCTGTCATTCTCGCTACGTGCCCAGCCCACATCCACTTCCGGCGTTTCGTATGTTGAAGAGCATCTATTGTATTAGTTGTCTTGCGTATGATTTTTGTTTATCTTTCAACCTTACATTCAGAATACTTCTTTCCATCGCGTGTTGGGCTTTTGGTATTTGGTCTCGTGTTTAATTGTTGTAAATCCAGGTTTGAGACCCATAACAAAGGCAGAGTAGCAGACAACGGCAACGCTTGCCGAGGGGCCGAGAGATGTGGCTTCCACTGAACCCCAGGCGAGTCGCTCAGGGCGGCGGACAACGGGCCCACCAGCAGGGGACAAGCTCCCCCCTCCTCCAAGCGGCGGGGGGGAGGAAGAGGAAGCGGCCGATCCCTCAGGTACGGGGGGGGCGCGGGTACCCTACCCTTGCACCTGAGGGAGACCAATTGGGCGACATGCTTACAACCCTGGCACAGGCTGTAACTCCAGACACAGCCCCGATGCAACCAGAAGAGGAGAGGAAGACTAAGAGGCCGATAGCTGGCGCCGGCTAGTGTAGCGCTCGCCCCAACAACAAAGAAACCTAAACCAAAAGTGGTTCCACTAGCGCTAGCCCAGCTCCCGACGCAGAAGCCAAGAATAAGATTACAGCCCGCGTCATCCAGCTACTGATGCATTTGATTAAGGCCATTAGGCAGGGTCAGGTTGCGGAACTGGTCGTCCTTGACGATCTAGCTGTGTTACTTACCTTATATCATGGATAGGTCGTCAAGGATGACTCATCGGAACGCCCGTGGTCTGCAAGGCAAGGTCGCCCCTCCTCTGCCGCCTCTTCACCACCGGATTGACCCAGGTAAGCTGTTCCTCGTCACACGCAGCTTACCTGCACAATATGAGTCCACCCTCACTACACTCACCTAGCTGTGACGTGTAGTACGGAGGGGCCCGCGCAGGTGGCGCGGCCAGGGCCGTCCCCGCCCGCCCCTGGGTATGCCAAGTAGTTGCTTTCTTTGGCACTTTCACGATAAATTAGCCTTTTGAATTGTTTACTCTTAGGTTTTAGTAAAGGAATTTCACCGAACACGGTTGACCATAGTTTTGCACTTTCATGAAGGTTTTACACTGCAAATTCACTGCTTCGCGTATTTCTATAAAGTTTCACTAAAGTTCAATCAGATTAGCAAACAGTAACGGTTTTTCACTATACAAGAACACTATTTCAAATTTTAATTAAACTTTGTTTGCGGAGCCGAAGTAAACAGTGGCACTGTAGCGCCCTTATCTCACCAATAAATTATTTTCTTATTAACCAAAAAAGTATCAAAAGTCAAAAACATAATTTGAAAAACCACTTAAAAGTTTAACCCTAAAATATCGACAAAACTCCGACAAGTCGTCAAACTTGTGCTGTCGACGAATCCTTAAAACACGAAACTTACCTGCTATTTAACTTTTATAGAACGGTTTAACGCACGGGTGTGACTGATAAAGACAACGTGCTTTACTTTTTGTCTAAACCTAAAGATGTACAAAGCTAAATTAAGCTCATCTAAACACTGTTTACTCTGAATTTGAAACTAAATGTGCTTTACTAACTACTGCGTACTTCTACAGTTCAGCAAGTATTTACATTACTACGCAATGAAAATATATAGGCCGGAGCAGACTCAGAGCGCATGCATAGCGTGTGCGTGCGCGCACGGTTGTAGGTTTTCTCTCCCTTACTATTTCTTCTATTTTAGCTGTCATCATCTGCCTAGCCTTTTCTCAACTATGTTAGGGTAGGCGTCCAGTCTAACCGCATGCAGCTAAATACCAGTATTTTACATGAAGCGATTGCCTATCTGACCTCCACAACCCAGTTAGTACAGGGGAATACGATACCTCTTGGTAAGACTGGTTGTCAGACTTTTTGGGCCACTGACTACCTGTAACGACTGTCAAAGATCTACAAATGACAGCCGGAGCCAACGGCTTAACGAGCTTTCCGAGGCACGAAGTAAACTCGGTATGTACTGGGTGGTCACCCATCCACAGACCAACCTAGGCAAGCTCGGCTTAACCTAAAGATCGACCCGAGCGGCTGTTATTATTTAGCCACGAGCTCCTCCTTCTATTTTAGCTGTGCCCGAAGTCAATTAAATTGTGGAATGCAACATATTGCGTATTGAGCTGTCAGCCCGACTGCGTGGCGAGTATTCGTTTCACGTAGAGTCCCGACGCCGTGCGCACGCGCCTAGTCCAGTCCGGCCCGTATCTACATCTAGCTACAGGTTTCCAAGTGTAGATGTGATGATTACTTGTTTCTGTCTTTTCCTGCGTCTCACCTTAGTGGGGTACGCGTCGCCGGTGGCCATGAGCTGCTTGCAACTGTTGTAGATCATCCACATCTGCGACTCGAACTCTGACTCGTACAGCATATCGCATAGTAACGATATTATTGGCGACACCTGAAATTGAATATCAGTTTATTTTAATTTTTTGTTGTAGAAAATCATATAGGATGTATACAGAAACATCAACTTGAATTCCACTGTTGAAATCTCATTAAGGGCAATGAGTAACAAAAAAAAAGTATAACAAATCACGAAAAATTTAATTTATATTAAATACATGTTTTTTTTATTGCTATTTTTTTTTAATAGTCCCATTCGTTTTGAGACCGATGAAAGAGTTTATGGCTTTCGGTTCCAGAACGACCTAAAATTAACCGTGTATGTGTGTAGTATCTAAATTGCACCCGTGCGAAGCCGGGGCGGGTCGCCAGTTGATCTATAATATGTAGTATACATCATAAATATCTTACCTCGGTGGCCTTAGCGATGTGGAAGTTGTATGTATTGATTAGTTGGTAGATCTGTCTGCTGGGCGGGATGACGTCACGGGCTGTTAGCGGGGCCAGCTTTGATTCTGTAGGCCTGCAATTATTTATTGATACATTATTAATTACACAGTGTTTTCTTACTATGTAACGTTGCACGTTATTTCTATCACTAAAATGAAAAAATAATAACTAAATTATTAACAAAAATCACTTGTTTATAAAATAACAGGCAACACTACAATTAAAATGCAACTTAAAGGAATTATTGTAGCAACACAGTAGCAATGACAGCTACGTCCTGATTGGCTGTGTTCCTCCTTCTACAAAATACTACTAGAAACTTCGGATCTTAGGCTATAAAACCCCGGCGAGCTCATTTTGCGGGAACAAAGCTGAAGAAACCACTATCTTATAACCTTCACGACATTTAATTTGTTCTGGTCCTCTTATTAAACTATTTTCTACCTACTTTAACTTCTAATAATAAGTGTTGTGAAAATCCCCAGACGGGTGAGTGTCGCAGATATCTATGTATTTATCCGCCGCATATATTTATTTGTTTTAACCTCTCATATAAACTTGTAACCTAAATAGTAACGCCTAAATTATAATCCATGTGACGTTAGATCGTTTAGATCTACCTACAACTCACTTTTCTAAATGTTCATAACGTTAACCGTTATCCGTACTGGTACCTATCAATTCTCTGTTCTATAATTTTTTAAGCGGCCTGCAATCAATGCAATCAATTTTAAGGTCTGTTCGTAGCGTAAATTTAAAAGTGAAAAGAAAGACCCATCCATCATCCCATCTCTTCTTACCGTTTTCAGCTTAAGTGGCTGCCTATCTGACTCAGGAGATCCCTCAGATCTCTTTGTATGCTCTTCAGTACTTTGACCGATCCATGTGCTCCTGATTACTTAAAAGAATATTTCGAAGAGTTGGCCACAGTTGTAACCTTCGAGCTTCCAAAAACCTACTCCTTGAAATTCCCTCACACCGTACTGGTTTTATGTCCTCTTACGCTGTCTCCACTATAAAGCTCTGGAACGCGCTACCTCTTGACAGAGCAAGCAAGCAAAATGGCTTTCAAAAGAACAGTACGGAAGCACTATTTGAAGTCAGACTAAATTGCTTACAAGCTAGTCATTAGTTATAATGTGGTTTCTCGTATTTTGGACCATTTGTATGTATTATAATATAGGTGTTGGAGCGCCTGATGGATTCGTCACAGCAGCGAGCGACGATGCGTCCTGTTTTAGTTTTAAGTTTTTTATGTAATATTTGACTACTCATTACTGCTTGTGTCTTTACCTAGTTAGTACACATTTTTAAGTAATCCCAAATTCTCCTCATTTTATTTTACCCAAGTCCTGGTTGCTCCCGTACATGGTCCTTCGAGCCGGATTGTGGTATTCATCAAGTTAATTCGAAGATTAATGAAATCAGCGATATTAACAACGGAATTAATTAACCTGGACTTGAGAGGTTATACGCCGGTGCCGCCAGCGTGGAATTTGGATGGAGTACATATTATTTTCACGGTGTTAAGTTTTATATTGGATAATATCGTCACCCAACACTCGTACAGGTTGTATTTAACTTTAATTATAAGTTACCAAAGGTTAGTGCATTTTTTAACTTGTATTTATATAAATTATGTTCATTGAGTACCTTATTGCATTTTGAATGGTTTCGTTATTTTGTATGCTACGCGTACAATTAGTGACAATTTTTATTATTTAATTAATGCTTTAAAGTATAGTAGGAATTAGTACTATATTTAAGTAATTTGTATTGTTGCAATAGAGCGCTAACTATTCAGTTAAGTGTTAGATGATGCGTAGGTATTCTTAGGCCATAGTTTATTCTGATTAGTGTTAGATATTATTTTCAATTATTGACTAGAGTGTTAGTTTATTAAACCGTAGTGTACTTCAGATTTGTTGTTTACATAAATCCTAATCAATATAACTTTAAAGATTAGTTATTGAGGAATATATAATAAAAATTTGCATCTTCACATTAGTAATCAGTTTATTATTATATACAGATATTTACATTAAATATCATCAAATTACATTGTTACATCACATTTAAATCAACCATATTGCTTAGTTGCTGCATAACTTCTGTTTAAGTATATAAACGTATTTGTTACTGTATACATTTCAGGTCGACAACACTCGAGTCCCAGTATGTCCGAGGAAAAGGAATTAGTAAAGAAGCGAGGCAGTTATAAGGGCCGCTTAACTATATTCATCAGTTACCTGGACGCAATGATTGACAAGACACTAACTAGTTGTGACGTCACGGAATTACAGCTGCGCATGGGCAAACTTGAGTCGTTGTACGAACAATACGATGAGGTACAGTTGCGGTTAGAATGCATGGTTGATGATGCGAAGGCCCAGTTGTCTGAGCGTAGTGAGTTCGAGACATTGTACTTTAAGGCATTGTCGCGAGCTCAACAGCTACTGAGTAAATCTAATAAAGATAATGATTCGGTTTGTGATAAAAGTACTCGTGGTAGTGTTTATAAACACAATATTAAGTTGCCTACCATACAACTTCCGAAATTTAATGGATTATATGCCCATTGGTTGGAGTTTCGTGACACCTTTACTAGCCTCATCCATAATAATGACGAGATTGATGGAATTAACAAATTTCATTATTTGCGTGCTTCTCTGGAAGGATCTGCTGCTGTGGTTGTTCAATCAATTGAGTTTTCCGCTAGCAACTATGATGTGGCTTGGAATTTAATTTGCGATCGATTTGACAATAAAAGGTTATTGGTGCAGAATCACTTGTCAGCATTATATAATATAGAAATTATCACAAAGGAATCCTCAGCCGCTTTGAAAGGTTTAATAGATGTATTAAATAAAAACTTACGAGCGTTAGAATCGTTAGGTGAACCAGTCAAGCAATGGGATACTTTGTTGATATATTTAGTTACTCGTAAGTTGGATCAGAAGTCTTATCGCGAATGGGAGGAATTTATAGGTCATATTGACAAAGACAGCAAGATAACTTTAGATGCATTCCTCAAATTTATTCGCACACGCGCTGATTTAGTTGAAACCCCGGAAATACCAAGACACAACGTGTCAGGTATAGGTAAATCAGGTTCTACGAGTAAAATTAAGTCTATGGTGACGACACAACATTCTAATAATGTAAGCACTGAATCTGTAACGAGGCAATGTCCCAATTGCAAAGGTGACCATAGTCTATCTAATTGTTCACAGTTCCTTTCGTTGAGTAACGAGGCTCGTCGTAAATTAGTGCCTAGTTTTAAATTGTGTTACAACTGTTTTCGTTCGGGTCACTTCTCCAATAAATGTAAAAAACCGGGTTGTAAATTATGCAATCGCAGGCATAATATTTTACTTCATACTTCAGACGCTAGCGATAGTCGTAGTGATAATACAACATCGTCTCCGTCAACGTCTGTGTCGCCCGCGCACTCTGCTAACACTGACGCTAATAACGTAGCTTTGTCTGCGAACATTTCACCTTCATATGGTGACAGTAGGAAGGAGCGCGGCGTGTTGTTGTCAACAGCGCTGATTAAAGTATTTGATCATAATGATCGTGAGCATATTGTGCGAGCGACACTCGATAGCGGGAGTACATCATGCTTCATGACGGAGCGACTATGTAAACGACTTAAATTAGATACAAGTCCGATAGATGGCTCAATCTATGGCATAAATAACGCGACCTCTCGCGTAGGCAATACTTGTCAGGTAAAAATGACGTCCCTCGACAACAACTATGTTGCTAAGTTGTTTTGTTTTGTTTTGCCATTAATAACGAATGAAATGCCATGTCGTGAATTAGATTTATCTAACCTAAATATTCCTACTGATATTTGTCTTGCAGACCCTACCTTTTACAGGCCCTCAGATGTAGATCTTTTAATTGGTGCTGATCTATTCTGGGACCTGTTAGGTACGCAAAGAGTAAAGCTAGGGGTTGGGAAACCAGTGTTATTATGTGAAACCCGGTTAGGCTGGATCGTCTCTGGTCCCATTTTATATAATAATAGTAAATTAAGTAACAGTGTAAGTTGTCATTTTACTCAAACTAGTTCCTATAATGATCATGCCTCAAGATTTATTCGTGATGAGTTGACGCGATTTTGGAACCTGGAAGAGGTTACCTCGCAGCATTCCAATTATTTGCCAGAGGAAAAATTATGTGAGGAGCATTTTATTAAAACCACGACTCGTTTAAAGGACGGTCGTTTTTGTGTCCGTATACCAATGAAGCAGAACCCTTCTGTTCTAGGTGACTCATTTCATAGGGCTTCAAAATGTTTATATTCCCTGGAACGCAGACTTAAGGCTAAACCTGATTTTAGTAAATTATATCACGAGTTTATGGCAGAATATGAGTCATTAGGTCATATGACCATAAACAAGGAACTAGATTTAAATTCTTATTACATACCTCATCACGGGGTACTACGCGAATGTAGTACCACTACCAAACTACGTGTAGTGTTCAATGCTAGTTGCCCTACTTCATCAGGAGTATCCTTGAATGATTTACAGATGGTGGGTCCTACGGTTCAGGACGACCTCCTGTCTATACTTCTTCGGTTTCGACAGTATAAGTATGTCTTGTCAGCCGATGTTGAAAAGATGTATAGACAGATAGTAGTCCATCCATCTGATAGGCACTTGCAACAGGTAGTTTGGCGTGAAGATACGTGTAGTCCTGTCAAGGTATTTAAACTGAACACCGTCACATACGGTACGGCGAGTGCGCCGTTTCTTGCGACGCGCTGCCTTAAGCAATTAGGGATTGAGTGCACTGATGACAAGATTGCCACCATTATCAAGCATGATTTTTACGTAGATGATCTACTCACGGGTGGCAATGATTTAAATGAAGTAATGGTAATTCGCAATGAAGTCACCAATGCACTCAGATCCGCTTGCATGCCACTACGAAAGTGGAAGTCGAACGAACCTGTTTTAGTCTCAGAGACTTCTCAGTCATCCTTAGATTTAGGTATGGGATCTAGTGAGCCCAATAAACTGTTGGGGCTTGACTGGTTTGCTGACTCTGACGAACTAGGTTTCTTGATTAGTTCTGAGATGCCTTCTAATGGCAGTACTAAGCGTGATTTGCTTTCAGCAATTGCACGCATTTTTGACCCTTTAGGTCTTTTATCTCCCTTTGTAGTGACCATGAAAATGTTGTTGCAAAGAATGTGGTTGGACAACCTTTCATGGGACGAACCGTTAACTCTGGAACTCAACACAACTTTTAAAGCTATTGTTAAGGATCTCTCTCTTATAAATAACTTGCGTATCCCACGTTTTGTAATGTCCGATTCGTACCACAAGTTAGAGCTCCATGTATTCACGGATGCATCTGAGCGCGCGTACGGTGCGTGTGCCTACGTCCGTAGTGTCAGCAGTGATGGTGAGTGCATGGTCCGCTTATTGATTGGCAAAAGTCGTGTGGCGCCGATTAAACCAACCACGATTCCGAGGTTGGAGCTGTGTGGTGCCGTAGTGGGAGCTCGCGTGTGTGAGAAGGTGGTCAAATCGCTTCGAGTAAAGTTCGATCGGGTTTACTGTTGGACAGACTCGACCATTGTGTTGGGATGGTTACAAATGTTGCCCTCTAAACTTCAGCCGTTTGTACGCAATCGCGTTGCTGAAATATTGGATAAGACAGGAAACTGTACTTGGCGTCATGTCCCAACTGACAAGAATCCAGCAGATCTCATATCTCGTGGCGTGGATATTGATGCTCTGCAAGGGTTACATCTGTGGTGGTGTGGCCCCGACTTCTTGAAGGAAGATCAGTCTAACTGGCCATCTCACCCTAAATGTTTAGAATTCGAGACATTGCCTGAAACGCGACCTCAAGTTTCATTGAACGCTATAATTGTAGAAAATAGTTCTCTCAATGTATTTATAGATTTTAAGCGTTTCTCTAATTATTTAAGACTTGTTCGTTCCGTAGCTTATGTGTTAAGATTTGTTAGAATTTGTAAAAAACTTCCTGTAATTAATAACTTTCTATCAGAAGAAGAACTACAGGAAGCATTAAATGTTATAATTTTAAAATGTCAAATCGATTCGTTTCCAGAGCACAAATTACTTGCAAACAAACAACGTTTACCTTCAAAAAGCGCCCTTCTTAAATTTAATGTTTATTTAGACAGCAATAATATCATGCGTGTCGGAGGACGCTTAGAAAATTCTGACTTCTCATATAATAAAAAACACCCTATTATTTTACAGTCCACACATATATTTACAAAACTATTGTTTAATTTCGAGCACAAGAGATGCACGCAGGCCCACAGTTATTATTAGCGTCGATAAGGGAATCGTATTGGCCTATAGGCGGCCGAAATTTAGCTAAGGCTTGCTATCATAACTGTGTGCGCTGTTGTCGTATGAAGGGTAATGTAGTTACCCCCTTAATGGGAAATTTGCCGCAGCAGCGTCTCCATCTGGGAGGCTACCCCTTCGAAAGTGTTGGTGTTGATTATGCAGGCCCTATCATGTGTGTCAGTCGGCAAGGCCGCGGTTGTAGGCTAGTAAAGGTGTACGTGGCAATATTTATTTGCTTCACCACCAAGGCTATTCACTTGGAGCTAGTAGGTGACCTTACTAGTAACAAATATTTACTGGCTTTGTATAGGTTTATTTCGCGAAGGGGAAAACCCGTTAACATTTATTCCGACAACGGTACCTCATTCGTTGGAGCGTACAACGATTTATCAAAATTTTTAAAATCAAATTGCGATTCCTTAGGTGAAAGTTTGGCTAATGATGGAGTTAAGATGCACTTTATTCCCGCTTATACTCCTCACTTTGGCGGACTCTGGGAAGCGGGTGTTAAGTCGACCAAATACCATTTAAAGCGAGTGTTGGGAAATTGTAATCTCACGTTCGAAGAACTTAACACCACGCTGATCCAAATTGAGGCGATTTTGAACTCTCGTCCATTGACGCCACTGTCCGCTGATCCTGCTGACCTTACACCTCTGACTCCAGGACATTTCCTCGTTGGTCGACCGCTTACTTCACTGCCACAGCGAGATATTCAGGAACACTCCATTCATCATTTAACTCGTTTTCAAAGGATCGAGCAACTCCGCCAGCATTTCTGGGTTCGGTGGAGTAAGGAGTTTGTTTCCGAGTTGCAGCAGAGAACAAAATGGCGTTCCTGCAAGGATGCATTGAAGCTGGATTCCTTGGTAGTGATAAAGGAGGATAACCTACCCCCCCTCAAGTGGAAGCTAGGTAGAATTGTCGCCGTCCATCCAGGATCAGACGGCATCGTTCGTGTGGCTGATATCCGGACTACTGCTGGAGTACTAAGACGAGCCTTCAACAGAATTTGCCCATTACCCGTCTCTTCTGATGCTTGTTGAAAGAGAATCTTTCAACGTCCGGGGGCATGTTGGAGCGCCTGATGGATTCGTCACAGCAGCGAGCGACGATGCGTCCTGTTTTAGTTTTAAGTTTTTTATGTAATATTTGACTACTCATTACTGCTTGTGTCTTTACCTAGTTAGTACACATTTTTAAGTAATCCCAAATTCTCCTCATTTTATTTTACCCAAGTCCTGGTTGCTCCCGTACAATAGGTATATTAGTTTATTTAATTTTATCTGTATATGTGTGTATTAGTATGTACTATTTATGTATGTATATCAATTTAATTTAACAAAATGGTATTTTTCTTATTTATTTTTTTGTACTCTATCACAATGCTGTCCTATTTGACCCAAAGGTTGACTGGTATAGAACGCCTTGTAGCATTAAGTCCGCCTATGTACCACTCTTGTACATGAATAAATAAATAAATTAAGACTATAATTTTTCTTCACCTACCTACACATTTGGATGTCATTCTTTTCCTCCTTCTTTTCTTCATGTCTTTTTATTGTAACGCGCCACCTAGACTGCCTCACCTCATCATTAATAGATGCCAGCTCACGGTATCAGGATGTGGCAGTCGGTCGCGTGTGTCCGGACACCACCTAACCGGACAAACCGACTCGTTCCAGGGTTCCTTCCTTCCACCTAACTACTGCCCACCGCGTGCGTGACGAGCCTGCCGCAGCGCTACGGGACCCTGGACGATCTAACTGCAGTCCCCGCTACCTACGTCTGGAAGACCTACAGGACAGTAGTGTTCCCTAAGCTGTTCTAACCGACCGCGCTCTCGATATCATACCCACGCCCGGCTCAACTTTGTCATTTAAATCAATTTATTTAAAACTAATATTTGTAACGCATATTTTTATTTATCTTCTACCTACCAATATAAGCACTACCTAACACTAAACGTTACAACTAACAAAAGAAAAAAAGGGAAGCTCGACTTCACGCGGCCCAGGACGCTTGGAGACAGCAACAGAATGTCGTTTGTGACCGCCCAAGTAGAAGGCAGTGAGTCGGGTTCGATTTAAATAAATAAATAAATAAAAAGGTAAAACGGTTAAAGTTACGGTTGTCAAGGTCGGTCGATGAATGAGTGACCACCCATTGTATTTCGAGACACTTTTTTTTCGTATGAGAAATCATCAAATGACCTCTCAAGCTCTGGGCGGAGCCGAATGGAGTGTCAGACTTTAACTGACTAAAACCAATCCATGTTCCTTCACATCGCCCTTTGTGTTCCGGGGCCACGGTATCTCTTGCGAACAGTCCCGCAGCCCCGGCAGGCATCGGCCCTTTGTCCCCTTCTTTTTGCCGACTCTTTTTGAGGCGCGCGTGAAACACTCGCGTCGTCGACACGGCCTGTCGTCATGAGACGTACGGACGGCGAGCTAGCCCATAGCTCCCCGTCCACAGGCCCGCGCTTACGGGGGCCGCGCCCGGGGCGTCTCCCGCGGCGGCCGGGACGTGAAGATCTCTCCCTCTCACGTTCCGCCACCTCCTTTGCTAACATGACTGCTTCGCAGAAGGAGGTGAAGGCGTCCCATTCCGTCTCGCTCCGGGCCATGGATTGAACCAGGGCCGGGAGCGAGAGGTCGCCGCCGCCGATCGCCGCTACGAGGACACGGCCCCTACTGATGTTTGAGTGTCGTTGCGGAGAGCCAGAAGCCCTTGTGCTCACCTGTAGACGGGCTCGGAGTGCTTGAGCTGCGCGCTGGGCTGCACGTCCTGCAGTCGCAGCGCACTCAGCAGGACCGCGCGCACGCCGTCGCCGGCGCTCACGCACAGCTTGTGCCCGAAGTCCGGCTTGAGTCCGTGGAACTCCACGCTGTAGTCCACCGTCAGCTCGCCGATGTTCGCCCAGTACTTGGCTATTACGACTTCTAGTAACACGCCTCCCTGTCGGAGTGAGATTCACGTTTTGAGATTGAAGGAGATGTATATGGGAAATATATAATATGTCGGGTTGTCAGGATTTTATTCGTTAGGCTCAAGCATAATGTGGGCAGAAGATGGGTTTCGTGCAATGAAAACACACATGATGCGATACGCTAACTATCAAAGTATTTTATTTCACATAGGCCTAATGGTGCACGGTTAGGGGTGGTCGTTTCCATGGAGAAGAACCGGCAAGAAACTCCATGGTTACTCTTTTCAAACAGATACACTGAGTAAACTAACAAATTACTTGACATAACACTTTCACACAATAACACTAGGCACAATGAATCGGCTACAGTTTCAAGACGTCTTAACTCCGCTGCGATCAGACCCAGACTGTCCTCCTCGCCACGAGCTGTTAACATCAGGACTCTGTACAAGCACGCCATGGTGGGATAGACTGGTAAGTACGTCACGTGATGTCGCCACTGGCGCGCTTTCGATCCATTCGCCCGTCCGTACTCATGACCGGATCCGACAAATATAATAGTGCAGCCGTCGCGTCGAGTCGCTACTTCTCTCTCGCTCGCACGCGCGGCCCGACTCACACGGAGACGCGTTACGTCATACGTTGTCCCGTTTACGGAGAGGCGCAGCGCGCGACGCGCCGCGTCTCCATAATTAGTTAGCCTAGTCGCTTCGCTACACTCGTCGCTCACGCAGTCGAGTCGAATATTTTACCGAGTAAACGAGTATTGTTGTGTGGTGTTAACTACAAACAAAATATATCATACTACTTTAAATACTTATACTTTCTGTTTTTTTTTTTAGTTTTTATTATATAGATAGTTATTGCTCTGATTAAAAAAACTCAGTTTCACTTCAACTCAAAATGCTGAAATGTGTTTTTTAAAAATTAGGTGCGAGTTTAGTATCGATAAAGGAACCCGTAAAAAATAAAAAATAAATTCCAAAAAATATTAAAAAAAAAAAAAAATTAAAAACAAAAAAAAATATTGCAAGATCAACCTAATTTAGTACCTACTAACTTCAAATAGCAATATAAAATAATTTGAATTCTAAACGATTGTTAGTTCAAGTTAGTAGGTACTAAATTAGGTTGATGCAATATTCATTTTTTATTTTTTACGGGTTTCTTTATCGATACCGAACTCACCCCTAAGCCATGGCACGCGACTACTTTAACACCCTGTATATAGATTCCACAAATAAGGACAAAGTGATGCTATACAATTTGACGATCCCATTTAATACAATCCGAACAAAATAAAAATACATTACAGAATAGATTTTGCATTTTACGTCCAATTAAAACCATGGATGGTTTATGTCAGTAGGATGATCCCTTGGGTCAAGTACCGAACTCCACGCGGGTGAAACCGCGGGCATAAGCTAGTAAAACAATATTGTTCATCCACCTACCACTAACTGGAAAGGCAACAAGGTAGGTGCTTCAGCATTGACGGTGATCATCTTCTGCGTCTCGTGGCTCCGACAACTCTTCTTAGGTAACAACTGCATGGTGTGGACTAGGAATCTACCTGTCTTCTCTTTGTCCTCCGACGACATCTTTAGGACTCCCCATGTGGCTTCCGGGGGAACTAGAGGTAGATCGTGGAAATATCAATTACACAATAACGTGGAACAAGGGCAGGAAGATAATGTATAATTTTTATTGAGAAAACCAGGGAGTTAATAATTGTTTTGTGCGTTAGTGATTTTAACTGTTAAACATTTTGCAGAATTTCAGTGTACAACATATTTCCTGCAGTTTCAATTTATTTGTATCTGAGTTTAGGAGCACTATTTTTAATATTTTGTATTTACAAAAAAAAAAAAGTAGTAGGTATGCTCACATTCCTTACTAACTAGTACATTTCATTTGGCTAGCAATTATAGATTATACAGCACAAATAACTGAAAACATATCTTCCAGAGCTTTCAATGTACTCATTAAAAGGACGTAAATATTAGGCTCACCAATAACAAAATGCCTGACGATAGTAGCGGGCTTGAACAAGACGTTGGTGTAGTGCAGGCGCGGCGGCGCGGGCGCGGCCGGGCCCAGCGCCTGCGCCTGCAGCACCGTCACGCCCACGCGGAACACCGGGCCCTTCTCCACGCACGACACGTCGTAGCCGCGGATACTGTTCAGTGTACAGTGTACAGGACGACATATTCACTCTTACTTATACTATTTTGAAAATTGATTGAATTCGTCATCATTCGGATTTAGGGTCGATTTCACCAAACAAGAGTAAATCTTACTCGAGAGTATACGAGCAGTTACTCCTAGTATAACTTGTTTTTATGTTTCACCATAGACTTAAGCCAAGATTAAACGTTTATGCTGGAGTAAATCTCTACTCCGCCGATTTTCAAGGAACAGCGAGCTTATACTAAGGATAAGTTCAATATGGCGTCCGAGCGTCATTGTTTTGACAGCTGATTCGCTAACTGGCGCGCTGGCATTGTTTGGGAATTATATTCGTGACTCATTGTCACCCATTTGGCAGTTTTCTGCTTCATAGTCACGTCATCTGTTTTTTTTATTTTCTATTATACAGAAGTGCTTTTCAACTGTGTCTAACAAAAGATGTTTTTCTGAAGCCAACCAGTTGAGGCTTGCATTTCGCTTCTCGATTTGTGATACTTATTGCAATTTATAAAAACACAAGCAAATCTCAAAAACGATGCCGGGCTAAACAAACACCACGAAATATTGATGAGGTAAGAATTTCTAGTTTTGACACTTTTGACAGAGGTATAACCCTACCGAATAGAATAATACGCAATACACTTTACTTATTAGAGGAGAACCGAGCAATTGAATTTGGGTGGCTTATACAGTCCTTCATTTCAATCATTCGGATTCACTCCCTGTCACAGAATAACTATCCGAGAGTAAATTTAGTCCGGTGTAGAGTGGTGAAACGTGGACGAAGTTATCCGAGAGTTAAATATAAGAATAAATATATTCTGTGGATAGCTATTCTCGAGTAGTCTTGTTTGGTGAAATCGGCCCTTAGAGAGGTACGTACGTAGTGTAGTGCGGGCCCGGCTCGAGCCCCTGGGTGTGCAGGCGCACGGTGCAGGGTCTGGCGGCGTTCATCATGTCCAGGTGCGCGGGCGCCGAGAGCCAGGCGGCGTCGCTGGCCAGCGCCAGGCGCATGCCGAACGCGATCTGCTTCGGAATTATCGACTTGTCTGCAACACACGCACACTACATAGCTTTCGTTGTATCTGCTGCTACTGCTACTGCACTGGGGCTGGATACTGGATACCACTCCAGCCCGCTATTCGTCTCTCTTCAACTTTACTATTGTTATGATATACACATGACAGAACACTGCCTGTTACTAAGCTAACATTAAGGCCCCATTTATGTTATAGTGTGTTACGAGGATAACTATTTCTTATTAGCTTTTGGAAGAATTTAATATTTCATTTCTTACGATCAATAAATTAGGCATAAAAGTCATGTCAAAAGACAGCAAATATCATATGAAAATCTATGCTGTAAATAAGTATTAACGCAAAATCAAGATAACCATGAATCTGCCTTCTAAAAGATTAATCAAAACCTGACCCACATCAAAATGATTATTCACATGGCCAGGAAACCTTTCAGCATGTTGAGCTCATACCATTTATCTTCTAGTGAGTCTAAAATCCAAAAATCTACATAAAATAAACATCATGGACGTACCGTCGCTTAAAGTTCCAATTATTATATCCTTGAGCAAATGTACTTTCGGGCCTATGAAATGAAAATATGGGTCAAAGTCCACTTGACACAAACAATATTAAATGAATACTAAAAAATCCAGTTAAATTTCGTACATCACCTAAACTACATACCCTAATTTGAACTCTACCACTATCAACATAAAGTATAAAGTCACACTCACTCTCCGTATCATTATGGTCTTGCAAGAAGTATGGTTCGATGGTAATGCCGACGTCTTTGGGCGGGTCGTCCAGTCGCGGTCGAAGGAAAATGCCTTTAGCGTTGCTGGGACCGCACTGGATGTTGAATGTTACGTCGCGCTCCGGCTGGTCGTGGTATGTGCTTAGGAGGTCGAATGCCTGTGGAAAAAAGAATAGAAATATGTAGATGCAAAATTAAACTTATTACCAGCTTCGATCTTGCCCTGACACCAGCACACTTATTTACCGTGTGACTGCATCAGTGAGCGGAGTTCGCATAGCTGAAAATGTCACATATACGAAATTGGACTTTTTCTAAAATGTCCAATTTCCCGGAATTCCAGGGTCCCGGTACGAGACTACGCTCGAGCCCTAAATTTTTATTCCTCATGCTGTCTACGCTCCTGAAGCCGACATTACCATAACTGCCAGACCGTTGCGTCATCAACCACTACAACTGCCCGGATCGACCACTACAACTGCCCGGATCGACCACTACAACTGCCAGGGAAGTGGTTACCTATTAAAACGCTCCGAATCAACTCAGCGAAATTGACGTACCCGCGACCCGGTTCTTTTCCTAAACTAGTGTGATTTACTAACAATATAGTTAATTTTATCTTGTTCATTAGTTTTATTTTCAAATCTATATCTAGTATTTAATGTTGACATCTACGAACGTCACACTAGTACATGTAGTTTAGTGGCGTGCCTAGGTGCAAACAATACGGCAAGCCCTTATGGCAAGCAGACTGTTCAGAAACCCTAAACATCGTGAAGTTTAGTAAGTTATAAGGGCAAGCTAACCTTTTAGGGTTGTATGTAAATACCGCCACTGATGTAGTTCTATGTCTCACAAAATAATTTACCTTTTCAACATTGAGCAGTCCGCAGCCCTGTGCCCAGGGCTCCACATGTGACAGGTAGGTGGCAGAGTTCTCTAACGCACGTTTGATTGAGTACGGCGAGTACGGGAGATTCTTCTGTTTCAGTCCGGAAATTAAGATTGCTGGAAAGTAAAAAAAAAAGGTATAATAATATTTTTTGAAATACATTATATGTTTTGTAGTTAAAATAAAGAAACAAGGAACTAACCTACTGCGCCGGCGACGTGTGGTGCTGCCATTGATGTTCCATTCATTAGCTGGCAGTTTCTTAGTGTAAATCTGCAAACACAATAGATAAAAATTGATATGGATGATTTATTTTTAAGTCCGTTCAGACGAAAACGAACCTATTCCAGAGAAATAGTTTTATAAAAGCCTTGACAACGAGTTTATTGGCGTGATAACATACTAGCTTCTGCAGCAGCAAGGTTGGTAATTGTCCCATGGGATCTTACTACCGGGATAAACAGTATCCTATGTGTTAATCCTGGTATGTGTGCAAAATTTTATCCAAATCCGTTTTTGCGTGAAAGTGTGACAAACATCCATACTCACAAACATTCGCATTTATAATATTAGTAGGATTTTCACATCATATAAGGAAGTGAATATTTGCCTTCAAGTTTATTTTACGGTACGAGGCTTTATTTTTTGAGGCAATGGCTGTTGCGCGTATACGCTACGTTAGATTAGCCTCAATACGACACAGCCACTGGCCGAGTACAATAAAAAGGTGAGGCAGTGGTCGGATTTTCATGGTACTTTTATTGAGTTTCTAGAGATGCGGAGAAGAAAGTTAAAGAAAAATTTCGCCGCTCGTGACTTTCCGACAGATAAAAATCCCATGAAAATCCAACCACTACAAAGTTCGTTCCACCTTTTTATCTGATTGCATTCGACTACAGCCCTAGAGATAATCCCCCACCTAGCGACTGCAGCCACCGCCCCGCCGGGCGCGCACACGGCGATGCCGGGCGCGCCGTCCGCGGTGGGCCCGCGCGAGCTCCAGCTGAAGGCGCCGCCGCACACGCGCACGCGCATGGAGTACGCCGCCGACATCATCTCCGGCGACACGTAGGCTCCCACGCCTGCGCACACAAACATCTACTAGTGCCTCACTTCTGACTAAACTAGAAAGAGTCTGAGCAGGCTAGTAAAAGAACGATGAACTTCGTAGAATTCGCAGTCATAAAATGAGAGGATGAGACAAAAGATGAATCGTCCTATTTACTGTACTACGGTCACCGATTGACACACTAACTTACTGATTCAGTTGTATATACCATCTAATCAACCAACCACAACTTACGTCAAAGGAAAAAAGCAATTTTCAAGTAATAATAATGTGTTGAAGAAGGCATATAGACAATCGCTCCTGTGCCTAGCAAATGTAGTGATAGCACAGCATTTCAAATTTTTTTGTGATCACAAAAAAAATAGAAATTGCTGTGTTATTTAATCAACCAATACCTAATGATTTGGTTGATTAAATACGTACGTACCAATAAGTATAGGCTGCGCGATATCGGGCGGCGCGCCCACCGTGCAGAGCGCCGGCCCGTGGTTACCGCCCGACACCACCCACGACACGTTGTAGCGGTTCACCACGGAGCAGATGATGTCGCCGATACGACTGCGCACGGAAAGGAACAAGCCCGATTAATGGATAACCCTGTAACTGCGGATGGGGGACCCCAAGCCCTTTAATATAATAGTACACTTTGATACAATTGAGTTTGTATCTGAGTTTGTTTCGGCTGTTTCTTCTCAGAGCAGTCAGGTACGAAACACCGGCCCCATCTAGTTCTTAAAAAATGACGTGTAAAAGTGTTTGTAAAAACCTACTTGCAAAAATAAACATCATTTCATTTCATCAATGGAGAAAGTTTGTAATTGCACTCGAGGCAGAAACAACACACGAGCCGTAGGCGAGGGTGTTATTGAGCCGAAAACTGCAATAACAAATGTCCACGTGTATCAAACGACGTTTTTCTTTAAACTTTTGATGAAATAATTTAAGAGAATGAAAAATATTGTTGTCATGAATTATGATTTTCATTTTCTTTTTTTTTCCGCACTTTGAAATCAGTGAAAATTGCTTCTTTAGTTCTTTAAGAAAAAATTAAAAACGAAAAATTGCACATGCCCATGGGTTTGACATTTTTTTTTATATTATAGAGCTTGAGGTCTCCCACCTGCAGACACAGCGTTATCCAGTAATTACGCTACACTCAGTATGTAGAGTAGAGGGAGTCGAAGAGAGGAAAAATATCAGAAAATTATCAAAGTTTCGGAAACAACACACAAAATGGTTACACATGACAAAATTTAAATTTGCTCACAATCGAAAATGTTATAAACATTTCAATGTGAGCTGGCAACTGACAATAGTCGAATTAACGAAGAACAGTCACCTCACCGTCAGTTTAACTTTTGACTTCGATTGCGGCATAAGAAAACACTAGTGGAAATAATGTGGATATAAAGAAACGAAAATATACAGGGATATAAGTGCTCTAGAGTGTCTTATTAGCGATCAGGCCAGGATCAGGTAATAGGAAGCCCTTGTACACTTGACGATAATAAGACCTCTGCCTCACCCTTCGGGAATAGCATGATGTTCATAGTCATAATACAACTATAATGTTACGGCACTCACCCTGCATCAGCCCAATGCGCATGCTCCCCGTAGCTCATATTAATGACATCGATCTTCATCTTCTTGGACAGTTCCATGATCTTGATGCAGGCTCGCACAAGCGCCGTGCCGGTCTCCATAGAGCCGAGGCGCGAGTCTCCGATGGTGAGGGACACGACCTTGGCGCCCGGCGCGACGCCGTTCCGGTCCGGCTCGTCGGGGAAGTACCCGGCGGCTATTGCGGCTACGTGCGTGCCGTGGGTTGCTGGGGAAGAAAGAAACTCGTTAGCTTAGTCTCACTGAAAGACTTGTATTGAATGGTCCCCCCTAGAACCAAAAATCATGGATGTTACGTGGTGGATCCCCAATCGCTCTCACAGACAGAAGCGGTGTTCCAGAAATGACAAAATTACAAACCGATTAGCACATTTATCAACACAGAAAATGCAATAAAAGCGAAATCAACGTCATTCGCCTCGTTTTGGTTCGGACGACGCGACTCGACTAATCCGACCTTCAGAAGTGTGGTGATTGGCTCAAGCATTTCGCATAGATATGTGTGGTGCCATGCTATCTCTAGGGTCATACTCACAGCACATGCCGACGACCTCGAGCGTGTTGCCGTCGTCGTGCACGTTGATGCTGACGGTCATCTCGTCGAAGGGTGTCAGGTGCGCATGTTCGTGGGTGGCACTGTATTCGCCCAGCAGTGGGCCTGACACCAGGTCGCCGCTCTCTGACGTGTCGATACATGCTCTGTTGAGAAAGAAAAGGAATTAAACTATGCTAGAGTGCTTCATGAATATTATGGTGCTTGAATGACATTGACAGAAGGGCCCTACCAGAATAACAAGTGATGGTTTTAGTTCTGATTTTTGCCAAGCCCAGTTCCTTGTGCAGAGATAATTACTAGTCTCAATAGAGCTAATAAGGAGTATGATGATCCATTTGCAACCCAAACCTCTTTGAGGGAGTAACAGATGAGTAAAACTTCATACTATCACCGCTTTGTACTTTTATTCAATTTTGTGACTCATGTTACTATGTGGTGGCTAGCTGATGTCAATTGCTTAAATGTCTGTTTCGGCAGTTAGGACAAGGAAACTGCACAAACAGACACACATAGCCGTGCCTATTATCTCTCAGTTTCAAGCCTAGCAACAACTTATCGTAATTATCACAAGGTTGCCAATAAAAACTGTTCCAAGATGAAGTCGGCAATTAAAAGTTGAACAAAGGATTACTGTTGTTTGTAATCGATCATAAGTAAATATACAAGGTGTAACATCATAATAAATGCACAACTTCTCATGAGGCGACTCAGACCATGACACTGAACAACTTTTGTTCTATGATTTTAGGAAATTCATAACCTTTCTTGATCAACTAAACGCTTCAAAAAGTTCAATTTTTTATTTTCTTATTTCAAGAACAAGTAAGCGTTGTTCAGTGTCATGGTCCGAGACACCACATGAGAAGTTGTGCATTTATTATGATGTTACACCTTGTAATTGTATATAGCATTTGTAATACTACTATGAATGTTATTGTTAAATTCCAAACATACCTCCACACATCTCCATCATGGAACAGCACACAGTCATAAGTGGGCCCGAGATCATTGTACTTCTTCTCTGCAGTTTGCAGAATTTCCACCCTAGCTTCCAACTCCTCCTTAAGGATTTTGTCATCTGGGCTCAGTATAGGGTTCTTGGCCACTGAAAGTAAATAAAAAACTGAGTTAGTAAAAAATTAAATGAAAACTGAGTTATTAATTACTCAGTTTTCATTTTATTTTTTATTTAGCCGTCTGTTTCACTGCTACTCCCAAAATTCTATTATTTCCAATCAATGATGTTATAAATAATACTGAGGTAGATACGTTTTAAAGACGTCAGCGCGGCAATGCAAACACAAGCTGCAACTTGTGTGACCTCAGTCCGTCCTGTGCGTCTGGCCGCGACGCGAACTGACGTTTAAGCGGGAGTTTGGTGTATGAAAATAAACAAATATGGCAAGTTGTGTGTTCAGACAGTGCAATACTTATACTGGGATGGCTGTAAAAATGAAGGAGGTATTTTTTCGTTTGTTAGCACTGTTTAGTCTATTAAAATGGAAAATCATAAATTTTATATTGCTCAAAAATCACTGCCGCGCTGTTGCCGCTTTGTCACCTACACGAACGAGACAAGTAGTGCGTTGCATATGAGTGACAGAGAGCACGAGATAATGGTGTGCGGTGTTGTCAGTTCGAACGACGCATTCCAATATCGCCATGTTTTTATTTCTTTATAACGAGTATGACGTCTCTATTGGTAAAATCTCATTCTTTCCAATATTATTTAAAACATAAAAAAAACAAAAGCAAAATGTGGTTGTACTATTTGGGGTGTGGTGTACAGGGATGAGTTCCCTTCAGGAGGAGTTTATATTGGCTTAATGTGATTCATGTGTATATTCAGGCCTGTAATAGAAATTACATTTGTGATATGCAGATCCCAATTCATTAATATTTTATCTGTGTAAACATAGCATTAAACCTGTTTGCCTTGAAGGGCTAGGCAGAGTTGTGCCTATAGTTTTAGTAAGTTATGTTTAAGATTTAAGTCTCATGTAATATGTGGGCACAAATACAGACTACTGATAAAACCTAATAACAGTTTGCCCAACCTGGGAATCAAACCTGCTCATCAGTAGCTCTTGCAACTGCTACATCAACAAAGCAGTGTTTTGACTTACCAACATCAGTTTCAAAGTCTTGCAGTTGCTTATTAGCCTGAGCGAAGGCTGGCTTGTAGCCGACATCCCAGCCATGTTCCTTCCGATGATCTTGCATGCGTTCTTTCAACTTTGTAGGGTATAAACTGAATGCATGCAAGATTCCCACTCGCCATGTTCCTGAGGGATTCTTCCATAGCTCTGGGATCTATGGAAAACAATAAAACTATAATTCTATGATAATAATATAAAGACGTGAGATAGAGAGAGACATATGAGTGAGGGATGAGAAACTGCACCTGTGTCTTTGTGTAAGTAACACACTTGTGCACTATAATTTCTCCCAGGCCAATGGCTAACCTTACTGAGATTGGTCGCAATGATCAAAAATGGTCAGAGGACTATTATTATAAAGATGTAAAATTCACAAGTTTTGATGTTGGGGGTAATCTCCTAAATTACTCATCTGATTTCAAAATTTCTTTCACTGATAGAAACCTCTTACTTTTTACAATGAATAGCATAACATAATATGTTTTTTGATGTGGACAAGAGCTAGTTTATTAAATGCAGTAAAGTTCAAAGAAGGTTACCATGATTTAATTGTGGTCTTGCTTTGCCTTATTTGAGCATTTATTATATTGTAATACAAGCTAACATGAGAAGTTTTTTTGCAATCAGCCTGGAGAAAATGAGCAGATAAGTCCCTGTGGCTTAAAATAATGTTTCTAAATACCATAATCGAAATAAGAAAAAAATATATAACCAACATAAACTTTAAATGTGGACCTGGCTCCGAGCCATTTAAAATAAAACAAGGCCTTTGTTTGTGTTAAGACTTCTACTAAGTCACTTGCATGAAAGTTTTTTTTTTTTTACTTTAGTTGATAAAGGTTTACCAACAGTTGTGTGCACAATATATCCTATTTAGAGGTAACAAATTAGTCATGGACTAACACAGTTGTCAATTATCTACTTTATAGATAAATTAGTAAGTACTTCCAAGACAAGGTATTTAATGACAGCAGAAATTTATTTAGCATACAAAGAACTTACATGTTCTAATCATACATAACAAGGTCGTACTTAATAACAAAAAAAACACATTGTTGTCAAGTTTAGGAGGAAAGTAACTTGATAATAATGACTTTTCTGTCCACTCCCGGCACTTAATGAATGTTATAAAATATACAACGCTTTGGGCAACGTCGACTAATATGTACTGAACGTACCAAATACGGAAAAAGTCTGAAGAAAACTATTTTTCCGCAACAATTTACCTTCAGTTTGCGGCCCGTGAGACCGGTAATGCATCCATCGACGACTTTTTTGACAGTACTGGTGTCCACATCACCGCAACCGCTGCAGTCGTACCTCTCAATAACCTTCGTCTCCCCTGTACTCGTTACCTGCAACCTCAGCAATAATGAATAGCCTATCGGCCAAAATTGCATTAAAGTGCAACTAAACAAATCGTGACATGACAGTTTTTTACCGTAAGTCCAGCTGCCGCAGGGTCTACGCCTGAATCGAAAATAGCAATAACGGTGTCTCTGCCATCATAACTTGGATTTTTGTTGATAAATGAGACCACTCCCGTCTCTTTTTTCGGCAATAATCCCCAGACGGGGAAATCACAGTCGATCGGAGCGTCTGCCATTTTTGATGACCCGATAACTAGTGTTTCCAGAGAAAAAATACCGATGAATTAAAAAGAAAAAGATACATAGTATTGCCATAATAAAACGGTCAAGCGAGAGTCGAAAACAATAGAATGCAACTGTGGCCTTTGTAAACATACGTAGCACCTATTTTATAATCATAGAGGTACTGTTCAGCTCTTAACAAATGACATACCTTTTAAGAATAATATTACTTAGTGTCATAAAATGACAATTTACAGTCTTACAACTTCGGTTCCTTGATTAATAAGAAATTATGTGGTTCGATATCCTTCCATCGTACTTAATTGTTGCTGCTTCTATTGCATTTGGAGGATACGGGTGCTGGTGGAGTCATTATTTATTGATTGGGAACGTAAGTAACAAATATAATTTACAAAACTAAACAAAGACAGTTTTGTTATCTCAGATCAACAAAAAAAGGAAGATGGTGCGCTGCGAACATCAAAAGTGAAGCCACAAAACCGTACTCCTGCAAGTAAAATACACGCTCAACTACACTCACATAAACAACTAAAACCATGCTCACCGCTCATAATGCGTGACAAGTCGTCGTCTAGTTAACATAGTTTTGGTTAGTGGGTCATGTTAGGGGTGCAGTTTTAGGAGTTGGAGTATACGCATAAGGGCACTATGAGCAGCAAAGAAAACAACATTTTTTTTTTTTCTTTTAAAATTATTTTTGGACTTGGTCAATTTAAAAAAAAATCTGTAATCTGTTTTTTTTTGCAGTTTCGGGTTAACCTTGGCCATAGCTCTAGTCGAAAACCATGAGATGGATGTAAAAAAAAACCGTCAAATATTGAGAGAAAAAAAAAAAAATAAGTCTCGATCGGTCGATCTCAGCTTGCGTACATAATCTTAGGGGCTCAACCAAATTTACGAAGTTTTTTTTTTTTAACAGATTCCGGTCATTTTTCTTGCAGAACTTTATTAACCTTATCCATAGAGACCATATATGTTCTGAGAAGCATGGCCCTACGACGCACCGTTTCCATGCTCGGGCATGTCAAGACATTAAGATATGTCAAGTTGTATAGAAAAGAGATTTGTCGAGTCTTGTAGAGTAGAGATAGAATTGCCATGCTATGCGGGCAGGTTAAGCACTAACGACACGATAAAGTAGAAAGAGAAGTGCTCAAAGGGCTCGTGGAGAACAACCCTGGATTGGACTTGTTTGCTGATGAATAGAAAACGATAATTTTAGAATGTTTGTGGTTCTGTGAGAAGACCGAGTGAGAGGATTATTTAATTTATTGTTAATGGTTTGCTGTTTTAGATAAATAAATAAATGCCGGTTTTAATGTACTCATTCGGCATACTCAAATGGACTCAGACCGAACTCGACGCCCTGGATAGAAGAGTTCGTACACTGCTGACCGAAAACCAGATGCATCACCAGGCGGACGGAAGCGCTGGGATTGAGGATTTTTAAATGCGAAGAAGAGAATATTTTTTAGAAGTCGGTTACTTCTAAAAAATATTCTCTGCTAAAATATTCTCTAAGGTGGGAATGCACCGAGATGTGGTCGCAGTGAACAAGGGACTCACCCCGCTGTCCAATGGCTAAAGAGAACTGGCGCAAACCTGAAGTACTTACTACCGATGACCGCAAGGAAGTATGGCGAGGCAAAGAGCTTCACGGGCGCTTCTAACGGGCTCTTCAGAGACCCGATGTAGATTTTCTAGCGTCCGTATCCTGGCTACGGTTCGGCGACCTCTTCGGGGAAACTGAAGGTTTTGTCTGTGCGATAAGGGACGAACAACTACCGGAAATATATCATGAAGGACGGGACAGCTGACGTGTGTCGAGTATGCCACTGACCGGGTGAGTCCATCAGACATAATATTATTTCTGGTTGTTCTCATCTGGCTAACGCCGAGTACTTATTGCACAGGCAAAACCAAGTAGCCAGGATTATTCACCAGTAACTTGCCTTGAAATATAAACTTATGGAACCTGAGGTATCGTACTACAAGTAAGTATGTGCCCAACCCAGTTCTCGATGTCACGTTGTACTGAGATCAGTCTATCATTACTGACAGCACTATTGTCGCCAATAAGCCAGACATAGTGGTGATAAACCGATCGGCACGCCGCGTAATGATAATCGATATTACCATTCCGCATAACGAGTACCACGTGAAAGCTGAGAAACAGAAACAAATAAAATATAGGTTCGCGACCTATGGAATATGAACTCTGCTATTATTGTGCCGATTGTCGTGACGGCCAATGGCCTTATGGCCAAGAGTCCCGACGACCATCTATCGAAGCTCCTTTAATAGGCGGTTGGATCAAGGGCCTGATTCAGAAGGCAGTACTCCTCGATACGGCTCGCATAGTGAGGAGGTTCCTGTCTCTGGGGCCCTAACCACCGGTAGCTTGGACCCTGCTCCCGACAGCAGCAGACTAGCTATTTTTTTTTTTTACTGTGAACATTTTGTTTCATACAAAACTTGTTTGTATTGATACCAGCTGACTATTAAGGTACATTTTGGTACTTACAAGTTTTCGCGAAAATCTAAATTTGCCCATATCCTTCTATCGTGTTGACTTATGACCTTGATTTTTATACACCTAATAGGGACCGGGATCCTGATGAGAAGGTCTAAGTAGCTAAATGTCCAACAGGGCGAAACGTCTAATGAGCAGTAAGTCTAATTACCAAAATGTCCATCTAGCAAAACGTCTAACAATCAGGGGGTCTAAAATGGCCGCTTTAGCAGAATCTTAAATGAATCAAAATAAGAATCACGCTAAAAATTTAAAATTCTTAAAATGGACAATAAGGTCATAAACATAAAGTCCATTTTAAGTTTTTTCAACATGATTCTTATTTTGATTCTGCTAAGGCGGCCATTTTAGGCCCCCAGGTGGTTTGTATAGCAGAACATCTATTTAGCAAAAAGTCATTTTCAAAATGTGTACACTCATGATAGAAAGTAAAAGTAATTTGTAAATTACTTTACATTTATTTGATACCAAAACAAAAAACTGTGATAAAAAGCTAGCTATCTAGCTAGCTGCAGAGCTCTAGAGGCTACTTATCTAAGTAGCCTCTTAAAAAATATTAGGATACGCAAAAAAGTAAAACAACTAGGTAATGTCAAATAGCATTCATGACATTAGGTGTCATTCACAATAAAAAAAGAAATACGCTACGAGTACGTACCGACCATGTACGCAACACCACACTGCGCTCCAAAACACAAATCACAGACGTTGCTCAAAAAGCCGCTAAGCTGAAGTGGGATTGGGCTGGCCATGTCTGCCGGATGCCCGACGAGTTGTGGGCCAAAATTACCACGATGTGGAGCCCTGACACCAGAAGGCAACGCGGTAAACCTTACCAGGATATGGTGGGACGAGCTGTACAAAATCAACGACCAGTGGTCCACATTGGCCTTGGATCGAAGAATTTGGAACTCATGGGGAGATTGCTCATGCCTTTGCCCAGCAGTGGGATGACACAGGCTAACAATAACAGTACGAGTACATAGACCAAAGAGCCTGTATGTAAATATTATAATGTCCGTTTCCCTCCCGATGCAAAGTGTGTGTTGAATTTTGTGCCCGAGTATCCAGACATTTTGAGAATCTGACTTTTTGGTAAATAGATGTTCTGCTTTAGAGACCATCTGATAGTTATACGCAATGAATTTATATACTAACTGGAATGAGGACGGGCAACGCAAAAACGTTCCGATTTTGAAAGCTTCGAGAGTGGATGTTGTCTATTTCTAATAGGGTGTCCAATAATCTTACTAACTCTTGAGACAGTTACAGACTACTGTTATTTTATTAATTAACTCGCTGATGGCCGCGGCTTCGCCCGCTTGAAAAAATATACTAAAACCTTCCTCTTGAATCACTCTATTTAATATAGAAACCCGCATCAAAATCCGTTGCATAGTTTTAAAGATCTAAGCATACATAGGGACAGACAGACGCGGTGGGGGACTTTGTTTTATAATAATAATATGTAGTGATAGCGATTATGATGCACACAAAACGCTAACGCTGGACGCTGGACAAAATCGTGCTAAATGGAAGATGCGGACAAGGAAGGCCGACCCCAAGTAAATGGGATAAGGTCTAGGAGGAAGAAGAAGAGTGATAGTGATTACGATGACCTGCAAATCAATAGCATTCTAGGCGAGATAGCTACAAGAGTGGATGTCATTAACTTTTTATGTTAACTTATTACCTATAACTTAAATATATTATGTCTGTTCAGTCCAGTTGCAAACTATCCATTTTGTAAACCTGTCTATCCAGACGACTTTTGTATTCGGGGATTCGAGGACTCCGTTAAAATTATATATTTTTTCAGACATTCAAAATCGCATATTCATGCTATGACTGTTTACCTAAAATGTTTTAATAACATTCGCCAATATTTATTTTACCTTCCGAAACCAATCATTTAGGGACTATAGACCTCAGTATTTGGTATAAATTTCAACTTGCTAGGTCCACCCGTTCCAGAAAAAATCGATGGTGACAGACAGACAGACGGACGGATAGATCGTTAGGTTTCTCATGTTTACTTTTTTAAATAATTGTGTCAAACCTAATTCTATATTTTTGTTTCTATTATGTCCTGTGTGAGATTAATAAATACTTTTTTTTCTTTCTATAAACGGAAAGAAAGAAAGAAAAGAAAAAGTATTTATTAAACTCACACAGGTCATAATAGAAACAAAAACGGACGGTTATCTTATAAGGGTTCCTTTTTTTAGCTTCAGAGGTACGGAACCCTAAAAATAATTAAAATGGCGGAAGTTGTCCCGGTCGTTATTCAAACCCCTACTAAAAACGTGCCTTTTCGGAAAGTGCAAGAGATCGTGGTTTATTCATGAGTTAATAGATGTTATAGGCAAAGCAGACTATAAACTTTACTAACTGACCCGCGCAACTTCGACTGTATCGAGAGGGAGAAGGTTTATGAGAGTAAGTAAGTTTTCGGAAAGGAATAAATTTTCCCCGTTTTTGCAACATTTATAGCCTTCCTCCCTTTAGGGGCTATCTAACAATAAAAGATTTTTAAATTTGAACCAGTAGTTCCTGAGATTAAAACCCGTTCAACCAAACTTTTCAAGCTTTATAATATTAGTATGAAATACAAATTCGTGTTGACCTACCCCACTTTAAGGTGGATGCTCCAGGGTAGCCCGCGAAATTCAAATTTTCTTACGTTTTTTGCAATTTGCAGGTCAGTGTCAGGTTGTATGTTGATTAAACTATGAATCACGGCTGTAAGACGTATGTAGTTACAGAATTATAATCATCAAAATCATCAATACAAAGCATAAATGTCAAAATACAAGCTCATAAAGGTGTAGGAATGACTTTGACCTTGAAAAAGTAAATTCATACACCTTTATGAGCTTGGAGGGTTGTATTGATGATTATAATTCTGTAACTACATACGTCTTACAGCCGCGATTCATAGTTTAATCAACATACAACCTGACACTGACCTGCAAATTGCAAAAAACGTAAGAAAATTTAAATTTCGCGGGCCACCCTGGCGCATTCACCTTAATATAAATGGAGAGGGGTAGAATAGGTCGACACATATTTGTATTTCTTACCTTAGAAGCTGCGCATTTTTTTTATTAATTATTATATTAGTTTGTTTTATAGGTTTCTGTGTGCGTAAATTTATTAAGTTATTATTAGATTATCACGAATTAACGATTACGATAACCTACCAGCATGAATTGGCTCACTTTCAAGTTGGTCACACTCTGGCAACACACAGTTTGCTGTCATTGGAATTACGAAATTATTGCATTTGCTACTGTGTGTGCCATAATTTGCTATTATGTGGTACGAAATTCTGCCCAGTTTCTTCATTATCACGGCTGCCCTAGGTTTACCAGGCTGGGGTCTATATCACATTCACAATTTAACAATAGGCAACGTAAGTTCACATAAAATAACATGTTAGATAACAACCTCCCAGCAGTGTCTTCTTCCATAGATCATACTGTAGAGTTCTTACTTCAGTTTTGGCTTCACAGATAATATATTGTGGTCGTCGGTCATAATAATCATCAGCGCTGTGAATAGATTCAAAAGAAGTGTATGAAGACAGGAACCAAAACAAATTGTACAACAAAAGTAGTTGAAAAAGAATTTAAGAATTAACATAAAAAAAACTCAGATAACCATAGCTTTTAAACAATTTTTTTGTTGCATTGATGTTATCAAAATCCTGTACCTATCCTGTGAAGTGTATTTATATATTTTAAAGAATTCAATGTTTTGTTTTGCAGCACTACAGACGCAACATGAATGACAGATGGAACCGTTATCTGTACCAGAGGGACCTCAGGATTACTGGTAATCCCTACAAACTTGCGGTACGGGACATTTGTTTATTTACATCACATAATAACCAATCAAATTATGAATGCTTTTTTAGCTGCATCCGGTTAGAACGGAAGGCAACCCTGAAATAATTGGGAAAAGATGCAGCTGCACCAGATGAAATCAATTTTCAAAAAGCACTTTTGGTTTTACAGTTAACGCATACAAAAAATTATTTATGGCCAGTTTGTTATGATTGATATACCTCTATAAAAGATGTGCCGTTTCTAAAAGATATTTTATTCACTTTCAGGGTCTGGAAACAATAAAGGATGAAGAAAGTAAGTGTCACATCAGGGAGATCACCTAGAAAAACTATTTGTGCAATTAATGTTTCTCTACAGAAATCTCAAAGCATTTTATTATTTTTTAGTGAGACTAGTTGCCCCCTCAGTTGTTATATGAATGTGTGATGATTATTGAGCTTGGTATAAAATTTGATATACCATGTCTATGCGTGTACGTCCACCCCACGTTACCCCAGCAGGAAAGTGTCTCCTAGAGTTATATGAGTGGAACATATAATGTGTGCCCTAACTGCTGTAAATGTGCCCCCACATAAAAAATGTGTGCCCCCTGTCGTTTTGGAAAAAAATGGAAAAAACAATTCCTGCTGGGGTAACGTTTTTCTAGCAGGAAAATTCAGAATGATCAGAGAGAGAAACATTGTGCATGGCCTTGTAGCTTATAGTAGTGCCAAAGTGTGCCCCCAAAAATAAATTGTGTGCCCCTTCAGGTTTTCGAGATATTGCATTTCCTGCTGGGGTAACGTTTTGCAGAATCGTATATCTCTAAAACCATTGCATGTGCCCCTGTAGAATAAACATACATGCGTAGCTCTTCGTGTGTGCGCCCCTCAGTGCCCCAATTAGATTTCAGAAAATATTTATAATTTCCAAGTTATCACGGTTTTATGAAAACTCGAAAAAACATCACAGCGCCTAAATGAGACAAGGTATAAGCTCGCTGAAAACTATTGTATTGGGTCCGCCTTAACGCTACTAATAACCATACAAAGTTTCAAAACTAGTTATGCATGAGTTTTTGAATTATCTTGATAAAACTCAAAAAGATGGTGTCATAACTTTGACGCCAAAAATACAAGGAACCAGCTCGATTCCAGATGTGTAGGTGTTAAGGAACTAGTGTGCCCTTAGTCAAAAATATATGGTGAAAATATTCAGCTTGAAATGTTTCGCATTAAGTAAATAACAAAAAACCAAACATGTAAACAACGGCTGGTTATCCGACCAAATTCGAATGACTACTAAAAAGCGACGGATTCATACATATCGATGACCTTCTTTAATTTACGCACTAACCGATTCACACGTGTTGTGCCTGAGTACACTGTAGTAGAAAAGTAATATGTAATAAAACAAAGTTGTTATTGGATAATATTCTACTAGCTTTTTCTGTGATGATGCACATGATTAAGTACAATAAAAATAGTAGCCTATGTGATATTCCAAGGTAAGCTTTCTTCTTCATTAAAAATTTCATTAAAATACATCTAGTAATTTATGTGTGAACGAAAGACATACATCCAGATATTTGCCAGGTCTTCTATCCAAAATTTGATTGGGGGATGTTTTAAAAAAATATAGTTCATGAAATGTGTGATGAATACCTACAACGAAAAAGAGGTAGCTCTTTTTTGTATATAAATAAAAAAACAACACAACAGTAAAAGAAGTATTTATATATTTATTGATAAACCGTAGGTTAGATAAATTAACATTAAGTTTTTCATCATTAAGGTGGATGCTCCAGGGTAGCCCGCGAAATTCAAATTTTCTTAGAAAGGTGCAGGAATTACTTTTTCAAGGTCAAATTCATTCTTGCACGGGCTACCATGGAGCATCCACCTTAATAGGAGATTCACTTTTTCGCCTCCCCAACGCTGCATATCTCTAGCTGCGCTCCATCCGCTGACGTCGTGTTGCAAGGAATCGCTTTGTCTAGTTTGGAGAAAGTGAGACAGCTAGTATGCCTAAGGTATTAGTGGGACAGAGACAGATACCTACCTAAACGTCGCTCTATAGATGAATAATACGAAGTGTTTTTGACTAAAGAAGTGCGTCTGGATAATTAAGCATGTTCAATGATGTGGTTATAGGCGTGGTGAATTTTGTAAAAATAGTTACAATGATGGCACGATCTGCGGTGGTAAGTATTGCCATTGTTTTGACTTATTTCAAAGTACTTAGGTACACTTAACAAGTACTTGGATTTTTTTCATTACTTTATTTATTTATTTGTAAACAAAAATGTTCTAAATCATGTTTGTTTTGTTTTCATCTGAAAGGATATACATACTTTCCGATTGATCCAATAGAAATTTCATCAAAATCGATTCAGTCATTTTTTTTGTTTTTTGTTTAATACGTATTTTGTCTTCTTGTGCTACGTTGATGACATATGTTTCTATAATAGCTTCTAGTTACAATGTAAAAAAAAATTCATGACAAGAATTAACAAGACTCCAAAACTCGACCACAATCCGTCAACATAATATCATAGGGCTGTATCTTTTTAGCCGAAATAGCTAAATACTTGATTTTCACAGAATGTTCTATGGCAGCTATTACTTTATGAATTAATATTAAGGGATTAAAATAACAAACAACAAGCTGTTTCATTTAATATGGTCATAAGGTGCATACATATTTTTAATTAGCCCCCAAAACTTTTGAACGCGACTGTACGGACAACAGCTTAGGTATAATACGTCCAGTAAAGAAGGTCATCGATATGTATGAATCCGTCGCTTTTTAGTAGTCATTCGAATTTGGTCGGATAACCAGCCGTTGTTTACATGTTTGGTTTTTTGTTAATATTAACTTAATGCGAAACATTTCAAGCTGAATATTTTCACCATATATTTTTGACTAAGGGCACACTAGTTTCCTAACACCTACACATCTGGGATCGAGCTGGTTCCTTGTATTTTTGGCGTCAAAGTTATGACACCATCTTTTTGAGTTTTATCAAGATAATTAAAAAACGCATGCATGACTAGTTTTGAAACTTTGTATGGTTATTAGTAGCGTCAAGGCGGACCCAATACAATAGTTTTCAGCGAGCTTATACCTTGTCTCATTTAGGCGCTGTGATGTTTTTTCGAGTTTTCATAAAACCGTAATAACTTGGAAATTATAAATATTTTCTGAAATCTAATTGGGGCACTGAGGGGCACACATGAAGAGCTACGCATGTATGTTTATTCTACAGGGGCACATGCAATGGTTTTAGAGATATACGATTCTGCAAAACGTTACCCCAGCAGGAAATGCAATATCTCGAAAACCTGAAGGGGCACACAATTTATTTTTGAGGGCACACTTTGGCACTACTATAAGCTACAAGGCCATGCACAATGTTTCTCTCTCTGATCATTCGTTTAGAATTTTCCTGCTAGAAAAACGTTACCCCAGCAGGAATCGTTTTTTCCGTTTTTTTTTCAAAACGACAGGGGGCACACATTTTTTATGTGGGGGCACATTTGTAGCAGTTAGGGCACACATTATACGTTCCACTCATATAACTCTAGGAGACACTTTCCTGCTGGGGTAACGTACACTGTCTATGCACATAAGTGATGGGTCGTAAAACGATGCTAACATGATATGAGCCTAAGATAGACATGGTAATTTTCATAGGAAAGAGAAATTGTCACAGTCTTATAAATTAAATTCAATTAATTTTATTTCTTAAATTTGGGATTGGGCCTAAATAGGTGCAGTGGGACAACACTACAACAGGATTAGAATATTGACATAAAATAAGTTTGACAAAAATAGTAGAACTTTTTTTTAATTTGTGCATTCAGATTGAAGAAAAATTATGAATAAAATAAGAAATTTGTAATTTACATAATGTCAAAATGTAAGTTTGTAATTTCTACTTTGCCATACCATTCATTTGATGGGGGTAACACTTTGTCAACTTATTGCTTGAACTTGTGCGAAGGTTATAGGTATAGTACAGTATTAATTAGAAAAAAAAATAATAAGGGCTAAAGCTAGTAATTAATAATTACACATTTCTGGTTACTACTATTTAGTAGACCCTGTGATGTAGCTCTAACTAAAACAATGTAGGTACTTATAATTTTTCTTTCTTTATCCCTGCCTGCACATTTTGTTGCAGTCTCCAACTAGTTATCAGATGGACTGTTTCTAATATTTTTTTTTCTTTTTTCAGCCAAGAAAAAGAATTAAGAAATTAATAATACATCGGAGTAGATTTTATTAAATTATGAACTAGATTTTTCTGTTGCTAATAAACATCTTTTAAAGTAAATATGTCTTAGGTTTTTTTATCAAAATAATAGAACTTCTTCATAATTAAATTATCTCCCTCTATGTGTTAAGTAGTAATACACTTAAAAATTAAAAACAAAAAATTACACTACAACTCGCATTAAATACACCTTTTAAACTTCCTTTTTGTATTCCTAAGAAGACTGGTCTTCGAAACTAATCCGATTCCGAAAATTCTTTCAATATCGGGCTACATTTAATTAAAACGTTCCCGTGTGTTAATTTCCATACATATCGGGAGTGAAGCCGCGAGCAAAAGCTAGTCTATATTTCTAAATATAAAGAGGAAAGATTTGTATTTTTATATTTAACGAATAAACTTAAAAACTACTGGACCAATTTGAAGAATTCTTTCAGCAATGGATAGCTACATTATCAGCGAGTAACATGAGTCTTTATGTTATCCCCGTACTCCCATGGTAACGGAAACTACGGTGAAACCGCGTGACGTCCGCTAGTTTACATTAATATTACAAAGAGGAAAGATTTGTAATTTTGTGTGTGTGTATGTTTGTAATGAATAAACTCAAAAACTTCTCGACCGATTTTAAAAATTCTTTCGCCATTAGAAAGCCACGTCTTTACTGAGTAACATTTATCCCCGTACTCCCACGGTAACGGGAACTACGCGGGTGAAACCGCGTGATCATCCATAAACTGGTTCATTTCATATCATTTATTTGAGTAACAATTTTACATTCTATCGAAATTTTACACATAATTAGCAAAGGAAATAAAAAAACAATGTTGTTTTATGAGTTTTAATTACGTATGAAAGTCTGTCATGAGATTGTACCGTGGCATGCTGGGCATATTTTTGTTTGTCATCTCTATTTATGACTAGCGGTTAAAGCAACAAAATAAAAATAAGTTAGGTTACAGGTGCTGTACAACAATTCTAATCATAACAGCATTTTAGCGTTATATCGTCCTGCTGCGCTGTAGGTTTAAGTTGTACTTGCCTAGTATTCTTCTCTTAGTACTAATCTCTCAACGCATCCACAAATCCATCCACTGCAGGTTCAATAGTCTCTGCAATATTCTTCAACGCATCCACAAATCCATTCTCTGCAGGTTCAATAGTCTGCAATATTCTTCAACGCATCCACAAATCCATTTTCTGCAGGTTCAATAGTCTGCAATATTCTTCAACGCATCCACAAATCCATTCTCTGCAGGTTCAATAGTCTGCAATATTCTTCAATGCATCCACAAATCCATTCTCTGCAGGTTGAATAGTCTGCAATATTCTTCAACGCATCCACAAATCCATTCTCTGCAGGTTCAATAGTCTGCAATATTCTTCAACACATCCACAAATCCATTCTCTGCAGGTTCAATAGTCTGCAATATTCTTCAACGCATCCACAAATCCACTCTCTGCAGGTTCAATCGTTTCTGCATTAGTCTAGTAACACATTCATTTGTTTTAATTACATGTACTCAGTTATCTAGCTCAAAATATTCGCTTTCAGAATGATGTTTCCTGTGGTAATGTAGGTGCATATTACGTCTTTGTGTAAAGAATTGATCACAACAAGGGCATACAAATACTTTTTGTTTCTTCAGAACCTTTGGATTCAAACGAACAAGTATAAGTCTTAAAATTTTTAATTCTTCATTTGTCCTTTTAAGTTTTGTAATTCTTGGAATAGTTTTCACCTCAGGTTTATTTATTTTATTTTTCCCTCGTAGATTTTTAAACTTATGGTAAGCAAGTGAACCTGTACTGACAGTAGATTTAGAATTATATCATCTGTATTCAAAGTTAGCTGTATTTATGGATATAAATCCGGCCTTAACTCCTTTAGAATTAGGTTGACATATCAGCACCATTTGTGACACCGTCTATAATCTGGCCAAGTGTCTGTGAATTATATTTACATTTTGTATAAAATTTGTAACTGTTTATTGCTTCTGATGAACATTGATTGCACACTGCATTAAATATTGTTATTTGGTCAATTAACTGAAAAAAACATGGTTTTTTTTTGGGAAGTGAAACAAATAAGATAAATAAATGGTTCAACAGTTCAAATTATTTGCACAAAAGATGTAGAAGCTGTAGACTAGGGTACTTATAGTAACAAGAGAGAACCATGTTAGGTAGCCAGTGGAAGATTGAAGTCAATTTAGGATTGTATTTTCAGTAACTAGGTACATAACAAAAAATCTAGCAAAAATCATTTTTGGCCATTGTCTATACCCTAATACATATCTATCGGGTGTGAAATCATTCAAGGTTGGCCAGGGTTGCTTTAGATATTTGTGAAGACAAAAGATTAAAGTTTTTTACCTCCGACCCCAAGATATCCGTAAGAATGTTAATCATATAAACTTCAACGTGAGTATTATCGTGTTTCTTCACGACAACCTTGTCTTCTAAGTGAACCGCGGAGTCAGCCAGTTTTATAGCACAAGCAACAGAAATGATTTCGTCCGAGTATCAAGCTGTTAATAACACTGCCCTTTACTTGTTGCATTTCGTTATTATAGATTTTGGTGCATTTTTCTACTTGATATTCATAATTATGGTTTTATTTTTTTCCCTTCCTCGCAAAACAGACAGAATGGTTGTATTTGTGTACTAAAACTCCTCGCGTTGTGCTGTTACAGCTCAGCATGCAACATGACGTCACGTATCGAATTTATACCCAAAATACAAGACAATATTTCTAGTTGCCTCATCATAAACAGCTTTTTGGATGAATCAAAATAGCGGCAAGCGTGACACTGACAGTTGACAGCCATGGTCGTTCGCAAACCACAGCACACCAAGAAACTTATATACAAGTAACTTATATACTAACTGGAATGAGGACGGGCAAGCCAAAAACGTTTCGAGCGAGAAAGCTTCAAGAGTGGATGTTGTCTCTTTCTAATAGGGTGTCCAATAATCATACTAACTCTTGAGACAGTTTAAGAGTAGCTGTTATTTTATTATTTAATGATGATGACCTGCAACTCAATAGCATTCGAGGCGAGATAGCTTCAAGAGTGGATGTCATTAACTTTCTATGTTAATTTATTACCTCTAACTTAAATGTATGTCTGTACCGTCCAGTTGCAAATTATCCATTTTGCAACCTGTCTATCCAGACGATTTTTGTATTAGGGGATTCGAGGAGTTAGTATTATATATTTTTTCAGACATGGAAAATCGCATATTCATGTTATGACTTCACCTATAATGTTTTTGTAACATACGCCAATATTTATTTTATCTTCCGAAACCATTTATTTTCACTTGCAGCTCGCCAAATGGATTCTTTTGCTGGAGAATCATGGAAAAATCCTTATGACCGGCATGGCACGGCACGGTGCGGTGGACTCTTTTCTTTTCTTTTCAATATTTGTATATAAAAAGTAAACTAGGTACTGTCGTCACCATGACCGATGTCCGATATTTCTAATTTAAAAAATTTACTTTTGATTACTATGTACGACAACGATGTTCGAAACTTCGAACTTACTTACTTATAATTGGATATTTCCCGTTTGTCAATCTAAAACATTGGTAACCCTAGTCGTAATAAACCACCAAAGCTAAAAAACTTCCCTAAAAACCAAATTCCACATCCAGCATACCCCTCACTACTTCCCTTCTACCTACCCTTCACACAACACAATTTTACCATATTTTTAAACGAATTATTTCACTTAAATACAATAAAAAGCACGTAAATGACTTCTACGCGAAAGTGTATCAGCCACATTGTTTACATCGGTGACAAGGCAAGACAGAGACACCATCCACCAATGTCCATTTCTCGCTCGGAACGTTTTTTTTTTCTATTGAATCCAACAACAAATTGAAACCCTAAGCTTTTGAGATAGATTTTTTTTTTATTTTTTTTTAGCATTTTGTTCGCACTCATTCCAGTTAGGTTAAGTTCCTTGGATTTGACTAATCGACTGACAGTTGACACTGATACTGATTGAGAATGACGTTGACTTGACGTAAACAAATAAACGTGGGCATGAGAGAGACGTTTATTTGTTTACACAAAAACCCGCTAGCCTAATTTTGTTATGAATTAAAAATGGATAACTGTTTTGTGGACATTACAATAGAATTCTTAGCGGTTGCCTTCCACAGCATTCTTTATTACGCGTCAGTTTACCCAGAAAGTGTCTTTGAAACTCGTAGAAAGTACAATATTGTCGTGTATCGTTCAATTCATCCCGAAGTGAATCAGTATCTTGATCTGTGCCTGAAGAGTATAGCGGAATGTTTGAAAAATGACCAGTTAGGTTGTGTGGAGTTTGTAGTTACAGATAATAAATACAAACCTATAATGAAATTCGTGTTTCAATTCGATAAAAACAGTCACTTTGATGAGACAATTGATGCTTATTTGGTACAATGTGAACAGAATATGCGAGGTTTTTGCTTAAAGGTTTCCTCAGTGAGCAATAACTTTAAAGATTTACCAGAAGATTGCAGTTTCTCAATATACATTCATACCAATGAGTCCAATGCTGTTGCTATGACTACCAATCCTGAGTTTGAAGAGTTCCCGCTGGTTGAAGTTGGTGAGAAGCAAGAGGAGACTGATAGAATATTGCCACTCAGCCGGTTCTCAATAAGGAGTTATGCTGTGGATACATATGTGGAGTTGAAATAGAGTTGTTAGAAAACTTTATGATGTTTTTCAAGTGTACTGGGTTCTGTCCAGGGGGACACAATACCTATAAAGTGTTTCATTGTTTGTGGGGCAACACCACATTTATACTCCAGGGCAGAGTCATCTAAAGGAGTCTATTTGAAGATTTCCAGGTTAGCCATGGCAACATGGGAGATTTTCAACAAGTGGCACTAATGGGTTTGGTACCTAGGGAAACAATTTCAGGGACAGCACTATTTTTACACGACTGCCCAAAAAAGGAGTGTTATGTTTTTTCACTATTATTCATAAACAAGTATTTAATGTTCAGCTCAGCACAGTTGAAAACCAGCATCGGGCACTAGTAGCTCGGCAATTTGTTGAACTGGGCCTATTTGGTGCAGCAGTGAGACACACAATATTATATCTTTTTAATTTAGATTTAAGATTTTTACTATACTTATATATTTTTTGAATGCCAAATAAATATGTTTTCTTTCAAAGAAAGTTGAAAATCCAACAACTTGCTAAATACCCTTTCAAACATTTTATTTTTCCACTATCAGTGTCACAGCACAGGTGTCACATGAGTCTGTTGAATTATATCTAGAATGGTGCTAAATATAAATAAAAATAATATAATATTAGTCATTAAGAAATCCATCTTTAAATAAAAGAAGTCAACAAAATTATCTGTAGTTTTATTGGTATTATTATTTTTTAACTTCACATCTGTATTCAAAATCTCAAACAATACTATCTTCATGCTTCAATTTAACTTTCAAGCATCTTAATCTTGAATATATCTCATCCCAGTCCACATAAGCTCCTATTAGTTGCCTCACATTATTCTCACTGTCCTCGTACGCATTCCTGCCATGCAACAACCTTAAATTATTAAAGCACAGTATGTCTCCAGCTTTAGTTTTAAACCTCGCGGCGAACTTGTGGTTCAAAGCTAGAAACAGACCATGAGACTCATACCATGGCTTCACTAAGTCAATCGGCCCGGGGAACTGACTACCTCTTTGCGGAATCGAGAAATTGATTCGAGTTATTTCGCCGTGACGATCTAAGCAGATGACGGGCTCACGATGCAGCTTAAAAAATTCATTGCCATCTTCTATCCCAACATCCCTCCACTCAATTTCTGTGTCAGTGAGAAGCTTGTACTGTTCTGGGTGATTCTCCTTCATGTAGTCGGCCACGTAGTGGCAGTCTGACAACAGATTCTCTCCTCCTTTACTAGCTGTTTGAACTAAACAATGTAATAAATTAGCTCCCGGACAATACTCGTAGTAGGGCAGGTCAGTGTGTAGCTGTAGGTTACTCGACAAGTAGGCCACGTTACTCGTATTCGGGACATTTCGTACGACAAACTTGACCCCGTAGTGTGTCCTCTTAGTAAATCCAACTTTATTGACAATGGCGTCTATAGCTGCCTCCGAGTCAGGTGTGTTCTGAATCAACGCCACTCCATAAACAGATAACTTGTACAACCAGTCGTACAAAGCTTCGTCCGAGTTCAGTATCTCGATGTAATCATGTTTGGAAAATATTTTGTCGAAATGTTCACTATGCCACGTGATCTTCTTTGGTTTGTAAATGGTTTCGGTGTAATTCTTCTGATTTTCAGGCGTAAAACCTCTGAATTTGAGCCAGTTCAAGTTGTATTCTGATGTGTGTCCGTCATTCCAAGTGACTTGCAGAGAAATTTGGTCCTTAGAGACATCTTTTGGCTTCACATTTTGGTCGAAGTTGCTCCAATCCAGTATCCGGCTTTTGGCTGAAGTATGATAGCACTGTTCACAGGGACAGTTGTCTCTTAACCACACGTATGGGAACTGGAAAGGTTCTCCGCGAATGTCTACGTTAAGTAAATCATCTGTTTTATTTTTGTACAGCACATTTTGAGTGTGAATTAGTTTGATACAAGAAGCGCTTGGCAACGATTTAATAAAGTTTGTCGCCCTCATAGCGAGTCTCAAGGCGAACATGTTGACGTGTTGCTCCGAGCGAGCAAGCGCCACACTGAGATAAAACTGATATAATTTACATTCATTATTTATGCTAATGACTCGGGATGTTCGCTATGATATAACAATCAATCTTTGTGTGCGATAAATATTGCGCAAGTATTTGGATACGCTAGTTCAGAAAGACATACGTACGATAAGTTCCATTCCATTTCCATCAAGTTTAGTCCCGATCGGTCTTATTATTGCTGAAATTATCATCATCGACATCATTTCAGTAGAAAGACGTCTGCTGGATAAGTCTCCTCCCCGCGCGTGTCGCCACATAGAGCCCGTGCGACTCGCATCCAGCGGATCCCCGCTTACTTCACCAGGTTATCGGTCCTCCTAGTGGGAGGCCCTCCAACGCAACGTCCTCGTTTTGCTGAAATACTTAATCTTAAATGCAACTAATACCTAATAAATAGTCTTCTCACGGTGTACTAAGAGATAAAAAAACCAGTACGAAGTTTTTCTTTTGTCTTCATGAATGCCTGAATAAAATCGCGCGGTTTTTAACTTTCGGCGTTGATTTAATCCAAGCGCGCGCTTTTATTTAGGCGTCACTTAGTACTAGTGATACTACTGCACTTTATATGTATTTTACACAATTAAAATTATTCGCGTATTTGTTGCTTCTATAAATTCTGTAAGACCGTTTGCCAGTTGACATATAAAGTGCAGTAGTATTAAAAAAAAAAAAAACATAATTGTATATCTGTTGTCCGAATAAAGAGGCTTTTTATTTTATTATAGTACTAGTGAATACGGGCAAAAATGTCAAGTGTTGAAATGGGTTTATAAAACTCTTCACTATTTGAGTAAAAGTGGCCTTTGTTTCGATTTATAAGTACCTATATCTCGTTAAATGAGACATCGTCAGATTATTATAATGGAACAATGTCGCTACTTGACGAACTGAAATATACTTACTTTGTAAATAGATTAAAACATTAAAAACCAGTTCAGACGTGTGACGAAGCGCTTTTGGTAGTTAATTAAGGTAGACTTGATTAAAACTCGGCATGGGGTTCGAACCCGCAACCTCTGACCACCTGTGATCTGACCATACTGAGCTACTGTGACTACAAAATTTTATTTATTTATTTTGGATTACCAACGAGCACCATTACAATTTCTTATATAAATCATGATCTGTCAAATGACCAATTTGTTCGAGACACCATTGTTTAACTATTGTGTCTACTTCGTGGACAGATCATGGAATAAATGAAAACATTACAGAATACATGGTCTTGTAACGCACACTCAATTACAATATTGTAGCAAAGCTTAACGTGTAAGAGGTAACTACGCTTCCAGCGGATATGCTATACACCCCTTACATTTACTGATTGGTAATATTATAATATGTAGTAGTTATTAAAACACTTTTTACATAACACTATTTTATTGCGCAAAAGAAATAATTATTATAGAATAATATAAAATACACTATGAACAAAAAAAAAACATTGATTCATGGTACATGTATTTTAAATTAATTCTAGTTTCAAATACTACATGTACCATGAATCCATTAGGCATTCGTCTACTTTTCTATTTATTGCAAAAAGAGCGTAATATTATGAAAAATATTTAATTTCTTATGTGGTCATGATTGGACTAGTGTGGAGCAGAATTAGTAGTTATTTTAGAGTAATTTTTATACTTGTAAATTACTGAGTATATAATATGCAGTTGAGAGTGGATAAACCGACAAAACATAAATTATTACTACAGTTTTGTTATTGAATAGATTATTATGAAAGAAACTTTACATTAACACAGTGAATTGTTCGAAATGTTAACAGACATTGATAGTATAATTTATACTAGCTACATAAATTTATATTAAGTAGATAAGTTACAAAAAGTCATAATTCATAATTATTATGTTAAAAAGGACAAGACATTTTATGCCTACAAAACAATTAACATTATTTGTCCAGTCGTATCCAGTCTTACTGGTAATCAACTAGAGATTACAACTATCGAGCTATATGAAAAAAAAATATCATATCTTTCTACGTATAAGTAAAGGCCTAACTTCAAAAACCACGAGTAGATGTTTTGCAAATAATAGAAAAAGCGTAGATTTTACGCAGGATAGTAGTAACACGTAGACTAAAGCGTCAAAAAATTGTCACGTTTTTGTTTCGTTGACGTGGTTACATTTGAAATTGTTTGCATGTGTGTATAATTATTATTAACACTTTCAACAAGTTATAGTAACATTACTTCAGAAAATATTATGAAAAAAAAGTTTGATCTGAGGACGTCAAATACAACCAAACAAAATGACATCGCAACGTCAAGACCGTACGAGCGAGAGTGGCGGGAGCCGGGGACCCTATCAAACTTGGATTTAACCGGTTAATTTTGACTATTAAAACCAAAATTCATGAAAAACCGTTTGAAAAAAGTTTTCCTCATAAACCGGTAAATACCGGTAAAGTAAACCTGTAACCTAAATCGATTTCGGTTTGAGGTCAATGACCGTAAGTCATAACCGGTTAAGAATTTTAACCGGTTTCCGAGCCCTGTTTTCGAGACCTAAATACGGTAACTATAAAAATTGAATGAACTAATCATTTGACAATAGTCTCTTTTGTTTCAATAAAATTAAAACAGACTATTAAATCTTAATGCTTGATCTGTATTGTGATTTTATGGTAAGCGTTGCTAAGTACTCCTCGTATGTTCCAAATGTCTTCAAACCTCTCTGGTTGAGTGTTGAAGTTGCTATCTGTCGCCTTCGCCCATAATTGGAGCTGCAAAAAACAAGAAAAGATTAGTTTGCCGATTATAACCACTTTCAACTTTATTACTAGAGGATAGGGATGACAAGACGTGGTCAACCGTCTTTTTCCGCGTATTTTCATAAACTCGATCGTCGATCCTTACTTTTGAAGTTAATGTCTCTCACGTTTGTAATTAAACCACACTACGATCACCAGTGTCTTGAAAAAGCCAGTCTACTCACGGTGAAGGAAAACATTGTGAAGAAACCTAGTCTTAGAACCGACAATTTGGAAGACATGTGACAATCACCAAATCGCACAGGGTTCGTGTAGTGGGTTTTGTCCAAGTCTCTCTTACTGAGAGGACGCCTGTGTCATAGCAGTGAGAATATCAGGATGATCACATTGATGTATTAAAAGCGGTAGATACGGGACTAACCCCCGAATACTGAAACGTCACTCTAAATTTAAGGGCTGCTTAACATTTGAGCAGCTCTTAAACTTTAAATTTCTTATGGCCAAACGTCAGTTTTGAGTGACTATTAAATATAAGTGCTACTTAAATTTTGAGTGACGTTTCAGTATTCGGGGGTTAGTCACAGCGCCTGGTCCTAGTCAACTAAGTGATTGCCCGTAGTTGGCACTCAGTCGCGCACGGAACATCGTTGTGATCACACACCTTAATAAGTTCAGTTTTTTTAAAAATACGCATCAAAATGACTTCTTGTGCAGCTAAACAGTGTTTTAATAATACAAGGAAGAAAAATAAGACACAAGATTACTTACCACTCGTAAGTACCTACACCCAAACATGTTCATTTGTTGAAAAGAAAAGCGAGATAGATCTTACAAAAATGCGTGAGAGACCCGATACGCACATAATGCGCGAGAACGCGACGAGTATACCGTAAACATTCAGCAGCTAACGCGATTTCGCTCGCACGACAGCGCCGGCTCTTATAATAATAATAATATCGCTGGACATTAACACACAGCGCCATCTAGTGCCACACTAAGCCACGAGGCTTGTGTCGTGGACACCAGATAGTTGATATACTACATAGATACTTTTTTGTTTGTAAATACATACTTATTATACATATAAACATCCATGACTCGGAAACAAATGTCCATGCTCATCACACAATCATTTGCTCCAACCGGGATTCGAACCCGGGACCCGAAGAACGTAAGGCAACCTCACTACCGCTGCGCCATTCGGGTCGTCTCTCTCGTCGGTTATCTCTGTCCTTGTCTCTCAGTGACTGTAGGTTTGCGACTGTGATGACACGGATCATAGATGTGTGAGTTTGCGGTGCATGTAGTCGTGCACCGAGTCCAGGTTTTCTGATTGCGATGTTAGAGCGTAACGTATCTTCCTCCTTTTAATATATCACTGGATGACCATATGTAAATTAGCCCAGAATTGGGCGATGTTTGGTGTCAATTATCGAGTGATTGTGTTTTGAAAGGTCCAATATTAATCATGGACCTACCTCCTTCTGCTCCTTCGTGACCGGTATCCTAGCCGTCCACAGCGTCCAGCCGTAGTGCTGCTGAGGCGGGGCGTCGTCGCTCTGCATCTCCTCGGCCTGCACCCACGTGTGGCCGCAGTCGGGGGAGATGTCCACTCGCAAGATCTTGGCGCCACCGCCGGAGTAGGCGTAGCCTGGTAGTGGGTAACAGAAGAGGGGAACTTACTGATATTAATGCCTGTTGAAAGTGTACTGTTTGATTTTCAACACTTGGTTCACTGCCTACAGTTGAAATTGAAACACATGTGAAAACCAATAAACCATAGGTGCAATTCTAATTATAAGTCTTGAATTAGGGATTTAAAAATAAGAGCAAAGACCGCTAAGGTTTTGCAAGTCATTGTATTAACCACTAGCTGACCCATGCAGCTTCGTCTTCGTCTGCGTCATATGAGAGAGAAAACAGACGAAAGGTTCCGTACCATTATCTATACAACATTAGACAAATCGGCAAAAAAACACGTTTGTTGTATGGGAGCCCCTTAAATATTTATTTTATTCTGTTTTAGTATTAATTGTTATAGCGGCAACAGAAATACATCATCTGTGAAAATTTCAACTGTCTAGCTATCACGGTTCATGAGATACAGCCTGGTGACAGACAGACGGACAGACAGAGGAGTCTTATTTAAAAAAAGCTCACAAAAGGAATACATTTTCTCCGTTTTTGCAACATTTTTCATTTATACTCCGCTCCTATTGGTCGTAGCGTGATGTAATGCCTATAACCTTTCTCGATAAATGGACTATCCAACACAAAAGAGAAGAGAATTTTTCAATTCCAACCAGTAGTTCCTGAGATTAGCACGTTCAACCAACCAAACAAACAAACTCTTCAGCTTTATAATATTAAGTATAGATGACAGTCTTCAAGTAGAAAAAATATCGGGCATTATTCCAATTCCAAATCAGCTGAAAACCAAAGGCTTTTGTAAGCCCATCATTTCCTACACAACCAAAATACACAATGGTATGTAGTCAAAATAAAAAGGTGAGCTTCCTTACGAGTTGTGACTCACGAAATACTGATTTAAGTTGGGAAGAAGTGAGGCAACGAACAGCACCAAGTTAAAGTAATGTGAACCTTATTCCTTACCCCTAACCTCGATGCATCCATTGTTGACGGTGACAGAGTCTCCGTCTGCCGGGTCGCAGATAGCGGACGTGACGGGCAGGCTGTATATGGGCGGCGCGGACGCAAAGTCAGCGGTTTCCCAAGTCTTGGACGCGTTGAATGAGCGGTAGTCCTTTTGGTGCCAGTGGGAGGGACTCTCGTCATGGGATATCGTTATTGATTCTGTTGGGAGAGAATATATATCATGATCTGTCGAATGAACAATTTGGTCGAGACGCCATTGTTTATTTATTTATTTCGCCATTGTTTAACTATTGTGTCTACTTCGTGGACAGATCATGGGTTATTGTAAATATGCTTAATAAAGGCGAATTTCCACGAAGAACTGCGATCAGTTAGTGTGCCATGAATATTCCAAAAGAATTGCATTCAGTTTCACTAGTCAAGTTCATTCTAAATTGTTACATGGTCTAAACATTTTGGGATGTTGGTGGTGGAAAGTCCAGCAACAGTATGTTCCTGTGAACCTATGCACTCTTCAGTACAAAGTTGCGGCCCGCAAATCGCAATAAACAAATCAGCTAATCACTCTTGAACAAAAAATAGGGAATATGCATGTTATTTTTTCTTCACTTAAATCAATAAAATACAGTGTTATCAATCCAAGAAAAGTATTAAAAGTTGACAACTATTGCTTGTCGGTCAAAAATAATATTAAGGGTCCTGCAATTTTCTATGACAGTTCAAACGTTCACGACTGTCGCGGCCATGATATGACGTCATTTACCTCAATCAGCCTTGTTTACATCAATTTTTTTGGCCTTATTATTTCTTATTCTCCCATATGTAGTCACTTGAGTATATTTATGTCCTTCTTAAATGCTTACAAATTTAATACTATAAAAAATTTAAATGGGAAGATATTGGACTTGATCATAAGTAATGATGATTGCTCAATTTCTACACCTACAAATAACTTACTACATCCTGACAGCCACCATCCCCCGTTCTGTGTATTCATCGTTTACCTCACAGCTCAATGGTACGCAAAGCAATAAAAAAATACAATTATTACAAGGCCAGTTATGACGAAATTAATGACGACCTAAAGGAAATAAATTGGAAAGACGCCTTGAGTATCCAATCAGTTGACGAATCCGTTAACACGTTTTATAATATTATATTTGGTATTATTAAAAAATATGTACCATTGACTATCTGCAGATCCTCTAAGTTTCCCGTGTGGTTCTCAAAACCTCTTATATATATTTATAAAAATAAGGCCAAAGCGTGGGTTAAATGGAAAATGTACCACAACGTTTCGGATTACGAGCAGTTTGCACTTTACCGATCTAGATTCCAAGATGAATGCACGAACTGTTATAATAAGTATATCAGTAGTGTTGAGGATGGTATTCGAAACAATGTCAAGCATTTCTGGACTTTCATTTCCAATAGGAAAAAATGTGTAGCTGGCATTCCATCCACGATGAATTATAACAACCAGGTAACCAGCGACCCAGAAAACGTTTGTAATCTTTTTTCGGACTTTTTTAAATCTGTTTATGAACCTTCCACCACCTCTAATATTCCATCCACGTATAACGACTGTTCCGAAAGTTGCACACTGCTGAGTGATATTCAGTTTACTACTGATGAAGTGCTTAGTGGGCTCAAAGCATTGGATCCTGCTAAAGGGCCTGGGTAGGACGGTCTACCAGTAATTTTTATAAATCATACAGCTGCCAACTTATGTATACCCCTGCAAATTATATTTAATCTCTCTATCTCTCAAGGATGCTTTCCTTAAGCATGGAAACTTGCAAATATAACACCTGTTTATAAGTCAGGGCCCAAGGATGATGTGCAGAATTACCGTCCTATATCAATACTGCCAGCCTTGTCAAAGGTTTTCGAGAGATTAGTTCATAATAAAATATACCCTTTGTTGCACAATATAATCATTCAACAACAGCATGGTTTCGTCCAAAGAAGGTCAACTACAACCAACCTGGTGACTTTCGTGGACTATTTGTTCAACAACATGGACTCCCGTATTCAAGTTGACACTATTTACACCGATTTCCGCAAAGCCTTTGACAAGGTTGACCATCAGCTGCTAATGAGTAAGATTGCATTCAATGGTATACGTGGGGACCTTCTGAGATGGTTCTCTTCTTACGTGTATAATAGGACTCAGCGGGTTGTAATAAATGGTTTTATTTCCAGCACTCTAAGTGTTACTTCTGGAGTGCCTCAAGGCTCCATTTTGGGACCTCTTTTATTTGTTATATTTATTAATGACATTAACAAATGTTTTCGAAATTCAAAATTGTTATTGTATGCAGACGATCTCAAAATTTTTAGGCCTGTTAGGAATTTGCAAGATTGCCTACTCTTACAGGAAGACCTGGACAGATTCTCTGCATACTGTTCAAATAATAAACTACAACTTAGCTTAAATAAATGTTGCTGTATAAGTTTTACTAAAAACAAAAATACTATCATGCATCCGTACTCCTTAGATAAAGTTACATTAACAAGAGAAACGTTAGTGCGTGATCTCGGAGTTCTATTAGACGACAAATTACACCTTGACGCTCATATTAGTAAAATTGTGAATAATGCTTTCCGAATGTATGGATTTGTTATGAGATCAGCCATTGAATTTGTCCGCCCATATACATAATTATACCTTTACAAATCGTTAATCAGGTCCCAGTTAGAGTATGCTGTTGCGGTATGGAGTCCCTTCTATATGAAATACTCAGATGCGATCGAAAAAGTTCAAAGCAAGTTTTTGAAATCCATGCATTTCCGTTGTTTTCGTACGTATGCTTCCTACAGTGATCTTTTGAGTAAGTATAAACTACATAAACTTAAAGCTAGACGTATTACTTTGGACACAATGTTTTTATATGATTTATGTAATAATGTGTGTGATTGTATGGACATCACTAATAAGATCAGTTACGTAGTACCTAGGACAACTATAAGCCGTGGGGTGCGCGCACGACCCCTGTTTGCCGTGTCTTCTAGTCGTACGAACGCGGGCTTACGAGCACCCCGGTTCTCAAAACCTCTTATATATATTTATAAAAATAAGGCCAAAGCGTGGGTTAAATGGAAAATGTACCACAACGTTTCGGATTACGAGCAGTTTGCACTTTACCGATCTAGATTCCAAGATGAATGCACGAACTGTTATAATAAGTATATCAGTAGTGTTGAGGATGGTATTCGAAACAATGTCAAGCATTTCTGGACTTTCATTTCCAATAGGAAAAAATGTGTAGCTGGCATTCCATCCACGATGAATTATAACAACCAGGTAACCAGCGACCCAGAAAACGTTTGTAATCTTTTTTCGGACTTTTTTAAATCTGTTTATGAACCTTCCACCACCTCTAATATTCCATCCACGTATAACGACTGTTCCGAAAGTTGCACACTGCTGAGTGATATTCAGTTTACTACTGATGAAGTGCTTAGTGGGCTCAAAGCATTGGATCCTGCTAAAGGGCCTGGGTAGGACGGTCTACCAGTAATTTTTATAAATCATACAGCTGCCAACTTATGTATACCCCTGCAAATTATATTTAATCTCTCTATCTCTCAAGGATGCTTTCCTTAAGCATGGAAACTTGCAAATATAACACCTGTTTATAAGTCAGGGCCCAAGGATGATGTGCAGAATTACCGTCCTATATCAATACTGCCAGCCTTGTCAAAGGTTTTCGAGAGATTAGTTCATAATAAAATATACCCTTTGTTGCACAATATAATCATTCAACAACAGCATGGTTTCGTCCAAAGAAGGTCAACTACAACCAACCTGGTGACTTTCGTGGACTATTTGTTCAACAACATGGACTCCCGTATTCAAGTTGACACTATTTACACCGATTTCCGCAAAGCCTTTGACAAGGTTGACCATCAGCTGCTAATGAGTAAGATTGCATTCAATGGTATACGTGGGGACCTTCTGAGATGGTTCTCTTCTTACGTGTATAATAGGACTCAGCGGGTTGTAATAAATGGTTTTATTTCCAGCACTCTAAGTGTTACTTCTGGAGTGCCTCAAGGCTCCATTTTGGGACCTCTTTTATTTGTTATATTTATTAATGACATTAACAAATGTTTTCGAAATTCAAAATTGTTATTGTATGCAGACGATCTCAAAATTTTTAGGCCTGTTAGGAATTTGCAAGATTGCCTACTCTTACAGGAAGACCTGGACAGATTCTCTGCATACTGTTCAAATAATAAACTACAACTTAGCTTAAATAAATGTTGCTGTATAAGTTTTACTAAAAACAAAAATACTATCATGCATCCGTACTCCTTAGATAAAGTTACATTAACAAGAGAAACGTTAGTGCGTGATCTCGGAGTTCTATTAGACGACAAATTACACCTTGACGCTCATATTAGTAAAATTGTGAATAATGCTTTCCGAATGTATGGATTTGTTATGAGATCAGCCATTGAATTTGTCCGCCCATATACATAATTATACCTTTACAAATCGTTAATCAGGTCCCAGTTAGAGTATGCTGTTGCGGTATGGAGTCCCTTCTATATGAAATACTCAGATGCGATCGAAAAAGTTCAAAGCAAGTTTTTGAAATCCATGCATTTCCGTTGTTTTCGTACGTATGCTTCCTACAGTGATCTTTTGAGTAAGTATAAACTACATAAACTTAAAGCTAGACGTATTACTTTGGACACAATGTTTTTATATGATTTATGTAATAATGTGTGTGATTGTATGGACATCACTAATAAGATCAGTTACGTAGTACCTAGGACAACTATAAGCCGTGGGGTGCGCGCACGACCCCTGTTTGCCGTGTCTTCTAGTCGTACGAACGCGGGCTTACGAGCACCCCGGTTCTCAAAACCTCTTATATATATTTATAAAAATAAGGCCAAAGCGTGGGTTAAATGGAAAATGTACCACAACGTTTCGGATTACGAGCAGTTTGCACTTTACCGATCTAGATTCCAAGATGAATGCACGAACTGTTATAATAAGTATATCAGTAGTGTTGAGGATGGTATTCGAAACAATGTCAAGCATTTCTGGACTTTCATTTCCAATAGGAAAAAATGTGTAGCTGGCATTCCATCCACGATGAATTATAACAACCAGGTAACCAGCGACCCAGAAAACGTTTGTAATCTTTTTTCGGACTTTTTTAAATCTGTTTATGAACCTTCCACCACCTCTAATATTCCATCCACGTATAACGACTGTTCCGAAAGTTGCACACTGCTGAGTGATATTCAGTTTACTACTGATGAAGTGCTTAGTGGGCTCAAAGCATTGGATCCTGCTAAAGGGCCTGGGTAGGACGGTCTACCAGTAATTTTTATAAATCATACAGCTGCCAACTTATGTATACCCCTGCAAATTATATTTAATCTCTCTATCTCTCAAGGATGCTTTCCTTAAGCATGGAAACTTGCAAATATAACACCTGTTTATAAGTCAGGGCCCAAGGATGATGTGCAGAATTACCGTCCTATATCAATACTGCCAGCCTTGTCAAAGGTTTTCGAGAGATTAGTTCATAATAAAATATACCCTTTGTTGCACAATATAATCATTCAACAACAGCATGGTTTCGTCCAAAGAAGGTCAACTACAACCAACCTGGTGACTTTCGTGGACTATTTGTTCAACAACATGGACTCCCGTATTCAAGTTGACACTATTTACACCGATTTCCGCAAAGCCTTTGACAAGGTTGACCATCAGCTGCTAATGAGTAAGATTGCATTCAATGGTATACGTGGGGACCTTCTGAGATGGTTCTCTTCTTACGTGTATAATAGGACTCAGCGGGTTGTAATAAATGGTTTTATTTCCAGCACTCTAAGTGTTACTTCTGGAGTGCCTCAAGGCTCCATTTTGGGACCTCTTTTATTTGTTATATTTATTAATGACATTAACAAATGTTTTCGAAATTCAAAATTGTTATTGTATGCAGACGATCTCAAAATTTTTAGGCCTGTTAGGAATTTGCAAGATTGCCTACTCTTACAGGAAGACCTGGACAGATTCTCTGCATACTGTTCAAATAATAAACTACAACTTAGCTTAAATAAATGTTGCTGTATAAGTTTTACTAAAAACAAAAATACTATCATGCATCCGTACTCCTTAGATAAAGTTACATTAACAAGAGAAACGTTAGTGCGTGATCTCGGAGTTCTATTAGACGACAAATTACACCTTGACGCTCATATTAGTAAAATTGTGAATAATGCTTTCCGAATGTATGGATTTGTTATGAGATCAGCCATTGAATTTGTCCGCCCATATACATAATTATACCTTTACAAATCGTTAATCAGGTCCCAGTTAGAGTATGCTGTTGCGGTATGGAGTCCCTTCTATATGAAATACTCAGATGCGATCGAAAAAGTTCAAAGCAAGTTTTTGAAATCCATGCATTTCCGTTGTTTTCGTACGTATGCTTCCTATAGTGATCTTTTGAGTAAGTATAAACTACAAAAACTTAAAGCTAGACGTATTACTTTGGAGACAATGTTTTTATATGATCTATGTAATAATGTGTGTGATTGTATGGACATCACTAATAAGATCAGTTACGTAGTACCTAGGACAACTATAAGCCGTGGGGTGCGCGCACGACCCCTGTTTGCCGTGTCTTCTAGTCGTACGAACGCGGGCTTACGAGCACCCCTACGCCACCTAACTAGCCAATACAACAATCTGTTCGAAAATATTGACATCTTTGCTGTATCAATAGGTAAATTTAAAGGCCTTGTTCGTAAAACTATTTTGGCTTAAGTGATATTTATTATTTTTTCTTTCAAATTTTTAACTAGATTACTATCATTTAATGTATTTTTTTCCCTTTTAATTTGTATGCCTGCTTTGTTTAACTTTAACACATTGTGTATTTTTTTTTTGTTCGCATTTAATTGTAAGCGCATGTCGCATTGTTTTTATAACTATGTAACTGTTTTTATAATATGTGGAAAATGTTGTTGGTTATACATTTACTCACACCATAGATATAATTCTGTGTACGTAATACTAATTTTACTGATTGCATGTGCTATACTCAAGCAAAAATTGCGATAACGATATTGTAATAAAATCTTAGTGAAACTTTAACTACTTTTCAAATAAAAGTGTTTTTATGACACATAGACTTTGACGTCACTACCGTCGTTATCGAGGACGACGCGTTTTGAGAGTGCGTTCCGTTTCACCAAAAACATACTACATAAAACAATAAATTGTAAAATAAGTGATGTTTTAGAAAGTTAACCAAGCTTACCAAGATGTTTTTATGTGCCAATACAAGGCATTTTTAATAAATAAAAAGAGTTTTGTCTATCTTTTGCTTATTCCCTATTCTATCAAGTGAGCAGTAAAAACTTGTAATCGACGAGCATGGAGACTTTTTCAACCCCTAAAGCTGAAGAGTCTGGTAAAGCTTGCAAAATTATTTACGGGCCTGACTAAATTATATTCACTAGCTGTTAAGAGCCTCTTCCAGAAATAGACGGAATTTCTATAAAGCACCTTACTTACCCAGCCACTTCACACTCCTGACAGCCGGAGCTCCCGGTACCACGACCCTCAGAGGATACCCATGGTCAGGCGGAAGCGGTCGACCGTTCATACTGGTCGCCAATAGGATGCGACCGTTTGGATTCAACGCCTGGTCCAGAGGGATGGATGTCGAGAAATTCACGCCAGTTGCATCGATGTCTGAGCCTGTGAACTGAACATAAAATTGGTAAGAGATTTGTATGAGGAAAATTTAAGGTGAGCTTAATCATCATCATCTTTCTGTCCTAGTCCCATGTTACTCCGAGTCGGCGCAACACGTGTTTTTCTTCCATTCCCTCTGTCAATCGTCACGCTATCATTTACACCCTTTTCCTTCATATCACTCATCACACAATCCTCCACCGTTTCCTTGGTCTTCCGCTCCCTCTCCATCCATCAACATTTATATTCATCACTCTTTCAGTCACATGCGAGTCTTCCCTCCTCATCACATATGATGAGCTTAATAAAATTATCATTAAATTAATTATTAACTATATCTCTAAAGTGGCCCTAGATTTATAATTCGATTTGGCATTATCACAAAATATTACATGTGTGGGTGTTGCAACAAGCGACTTAGTAATCGGAGATAAAAGGCCAGCTTATTTTTATTTACTGTATTTTTGACGAATCAATTAGGGATACAACTTGCCATAGATTTTGCTTTATTATTTCAACCATGCAGGGACCGTATGGGAGTCAGTATCATCATTGTTTATAGTTCAAAACAGAGATGGATCCCTATTTCTCAATGCGGCAATGACCTTTGCCCAATCGAGTAATTAATGAATTCGGTCATGATATAAAAGAGATACGTTACAATGACGTGTTTCCCGCCGGTGTGGTGCGTGTCGACGCCGCAGTGCAGCAGCACGTCGCGCAGGTACACGCCCGCCCACACCGCGCTGCTGATGGCGCCGCCCTGCCAGCTGATGCCCTTCACTGGCTTCACCTGCTTTATTTGACACAACAATAAAATACAAATAACGATGAAATAAGTGTGGAGTGAGTGTGTTACGTGACTTAGAAAAGTGTCACACCTAATAACACGTCCCCGTAAGTTTACGAATACGACACACTTTACAACAAATGCATGCTACCACGAAAAACTTAATACCGACGCCGTCGTAGCCATGCGATCTCGAATAACGAAACCTTAAAAAGTCATCGTAAAAACTCTTTATAAAGAAAAGGTAACAATGGACTTAACCACATTTTTAGATGGTCTTGCATACTTGTACTATTTTAAACGATAACTGACTTCATATTAACACTATATTTTTTTCTCAAATGTTTGATTTGGTTGATTGTTAAATGAAGAGTTTTTACGATGAATTTTTGAGTTTTCGTTATTCGAAACCGAACTTGAAATGAAAAGAGAATATTATGAAAAGAGTGAATGTAAATTAAAACAAGTTACGCTTGCTGGTTTTGCTCTTAAAAACGGAAAAGTCAAAGCAAGAGCCAAATTGTTAATTAATGTCACTGCAGCAGGAGCCGAGGACTTCATTCCACTACTTCTTTTCCCAGCTAAAATACTAGAAAGTTGTGATAGGCAGTGTGTTGCGAGACTGTCTTATGTAATTTATTACGTTAAAAAAGTCCTGATTCTCAATCTAATTTGAATAGTTAATTGCCCAGTTACACGACTCCGCTATATTTGAAAATTATATTTTGGATGGGAGCGGAATCGTTTATGAGGACTAAGACCTATAGGGAACTCAACTAAGTAATATTTTTGACTTCCCAGCGTTATCGACTAAACTAAACCAATTAGTTGACCAACTAATCTTAGAAGTAGGTACTAACGAATCAAACAGGGGAAGATAGACTAAAAATGACAAATCCATCCTACCTCATTCATCTCACTCCTCCTATTCCCGGCGCACATGAGCGCAGCCCGTACGCTCGCCTTCGGGAACATCTGCAACTGTTGCAGACTGAACTCCTTGGTCCGAACGCTGCCGTTCTTAATGATGACCTTCACGCGGTGTTTGGACGATTCCAACTCTGGAACAGGCATGTGTTGACGGACGTAAAATAATTCGCTGCAAAGAAAAGAACAGAGATTTTGGGTTGCTATAAGCAAGTATCACATGGCGTTAGCAAACAATTTTCAGCATTTCCTTTTTAATACATTCATATGATTCGTGCAGTAAAGTAAATAATACGTTTTACACGACACCGCTCGGCCGTGCGGTCTGGCAGAGGCGGCGAAGTGTAGAAAGTGTTAGAAAGTGTTAGAAAATCTTTTAGAACACAACTAAAATCTAAAACAAAAGCATTCAAATCTCAAATCTTTATTGCATTCCATATGTATTACATAGATGGTGTAATCAAATAATAAAAAGAAAACAATATGGACCCTGTCGGGCACAGCAACAGTAGGAGAGAGGAAGAGGGCTAAGTAGCAGTTTAATAATATTATTATAAGTTATTTAATGGGTGTATAATTATGAATTTATAAATTATTAGAATATTAGATCTGTGCATTATGATATTAATAATTACTATTTATGTATTATTTATATTATGTATATATTATGTATTTATATTATGTATAATTATTATGTAATTATTAGAACTATGTTTCATTTATATTAAATTATATTATTGTTTATGTATTTATATTTTCATATTTGGTTTCTTACATTCCATATTATAATGAGAGCGAATTATTTTATTTTGAAATCGATTTGTCATCTATAAACTCTTTTACTGAGTAGTATGCCTTGGATCCAGAAATTGCTTCAATTTATTAATAAATACATTTGTTTTGTCTGCTTCTCGAATACCATTTGGCAATTTATTATAAATTTTTGTGGACATAACTAAAAGGCCGGTTGAGTGCATTTTAAGTCGGTATTGAGGTATGTTTATTTTGTTTTTGTTGTGTCGAAAAGTGTATCTAGTTTGTGTTTCTTCACAAGTGGTATAAAAATCAGGGTATTTTCGGACAAATTTACATAATTCAAAAATATATAAACAGGGAAGTGTGAGTATTTTATGGTTTTGGAAGTGTGGTTTGCAGCTATCAGTTTGTTCAATGTTTGTTATTATTCTAATTAACTTCTTTTGTAAAATAAATATGGTCTGCGAATCTGTACTGTTTCCCCACAGCATGACCCCATAGCTGAGCCATGCCTGAGCGTATGCATAGTACGTGACAAGTGCTGTTTGAAGATTGGTAGTTTTTTTAATTTCGCGTAGGGCGTATGAAAATGTTGATAGTTTTGCTCTTATTTTTTGTATATGGGATTTCCAATTTATGTGGGTATCTATGGACAAACCGAGGGGAGTAAATTCATTTACTTGTTCCAGTTTTGTATTATTAAAAGTGAAATTTAGTTTTAAAGGGGATTTTTGATGTGGGTGGAAATTAATTAATTTTGTTTTGGTGAAATTAATTTCTAGGTTATGATTATCCATCCAGTTTACAGCTGCAGAAAGAAGGGAATTTAATTTAGCGTTAATATTGTAATCGTTCTGGCATGAGGTGAGCAGAGAGATATCGTCAGCAAATAGAACACATGGTCCGTTTATAATTTTAGGGAGGTCGTTTATATAGATAAGAAACAACAGGCAGCCTGCTACACTCCCTTGGGGAATTGACGCGTTTATAGCTTTGCTGTCAGATCTTATTTTAATTATTTAATTTGTGATTTTATCGAAGTATTCAATTGTTCTTCTACCAGTTGTACCCTATCCTTTAGGTATGATGTTAACCACTCATGAGCTTTCCCTCGTATTCCTATCCCATGTAACTTGTCCAATAGTATTTTAAATTGCACCTTGTCATAGGCTTTGGTCATATCAAGCAGCATTCCTATGGCGTAGTTTTTATTATTAATAATGGTTAGTGCCTCTTGTATTCACGGCCACATTTACCAACATACTTGGGCGTGTCGAAGTAGGCTATCTGCAGCTTGGAAGGTATTTCCGCGTTGAACGGCTTGGCGGTTTTCACGATGAGCCGCTTGTCTCGGTACGGCTCCTTCACCCACATCTCGTCGTCCGTATAGTCCACTACGTCGTCCTCGTGAAGGTTTCCTGTGGATATGCTGCTCATGTTTTTATTGGGAACTGGTAACGTTTAAGTAGCGTTTAAGAAGGGTTTTGAAACCAGCAAGTCTAAAGTAGTCATCATCTTCCTGCACTTTTCCCATTCTATTTTGGGTCGGCGCAACACGTTTTCTTCTTCCATTCTCCCCTGTCAGACGTCACGACATCATTTACTCTCTTCTCTTTCATATCATTCCTCACACAATCCATCCATCTTTTCATTGGTCTTCCTCTCCCTCTCCATCCCTGATCCGTCAACATTCATGTCCATCACTCTTTTAGTCACATGCGTTTCATGGAATCCCTTCTTTTTGCATAATGTTTCTTTTTCCTAATATACTGTTGTAATGTTTTGGCATAATTTGTTTTGCCTGTATAATAATACTTTGACAATTTTTTTTGGCATACAGTTCATGGTGGCATAATCATCTTGAAGATAATTTGTTTTGGCATAAATTGAATTCGCATAATGTTACTAGGCCTAATGACTATTAGCATAATAGTATTTAGGCATAGAATTAATAGAAATACCGGAATCAAGTTTGAGTTACTTTTACGTATTTATTTTGAATTAAAAATTCATTAAGTTGTACTACAAAAGTTAGTGACAAAAACGAACCGCTGCAAAACCGACTCCACGTAGTCTTGTCTGCCCTACCCCTAGAGTGTAAACTAAGCCCGCGTAGGCGCGGAGGGGCGAGGCGGCCCGCAAGCTGAGGAGCAGGTGGTTTGAACCACTCACCACCGCAGCTTTGGCTTGCTGGTCAGCCAGGCGAGCGTACAACACATCTGCGACGATAAGCTCGCGTGGGACCGCCGGAGCTGTGACAGTGTGTCCTATGTTTTAATTTAATTATGCGTAAATAAATTTATGCCTAAGAATGTTATGCTTAATTATTATTAGATAAATTATGCGTAAGTTGTTATACGTAAATAATGTTATGCGAAAATATAATTAGAAGTAACAAAAGTATGCCAAGTTATATTAGGTCTTAAAATTGTATGCAAATGTTCATATGTTCATATTCTTTATTGCACACACAAAAAAAAAAATATACACACAAAATTCAAATATATAGCTTGTGTACAACGGCGAGCTTAACCCAGAATTGGGTTAAAGAACCAAATCAAATGGTTAGGGAACCGCGTTTCATCCCTCATTGTACATGTCCATATCGAGACAAACGACTTCCTTGTAATTAGACAGAAGATACAGTGGGTATATGGCAATATAAAATGGATGGCCCATTCGGTGAGAGACACAGTCACGCAGCAAAATAAGGTATTCAATTAGAAACACTCACCTATCCTATAAGACTCCAGCAACGCATACACCTCCTGCGTCTTATGCATCCCGTAGACGTTCCAGAAAGGCTCAATACTGAGGCCTCCGGCGTTCATGATCTGATCGCCTCCCGGGTGAGAGGGCAAGAATGATGTTACGTCGTACACGCCATTCTTGTAAATCACCCAGAAGCTTTTCCTGTGAAAGGGAATTTAAGGGGTCACTGATCCATCTGCTCTTACTAACGCTAATGAGTTTTTCCACAACACCGTACCATACCATGACCGTGCTATAAACTTATCAGGCACGGAAACAAACATGACACTGACTACTATGCCCACTAGAACATATCATACGCGTTTAGAACGGTCATCAAACGCGGTATGACCCTATAATCTTTGTATTGGAAAGTATGAGACTATGCTCACTGGACCGTTCCGTCACCGACCAACACCGTCACCGTCGCGTGAACTCACATACCTACACAAACAGCCAGACCCGGAACAACCACCTGTAGATACCCATACAATAGTACATTATGATATAAGTGCGGTAAGTTGAAAATTACAGCCGAGGCGATATTGCTAGCCCGAGCCGTAGGCGAGGGCTATAAGAAAGCAGAGGCTGTAATTATCAAAGCGCACGTATGCCATACGACGTTTTATAACGTATTTGCGAGGAAATAAATAAAACAAATAAAAACAATACAGCGAAAAGAAAAAGCACGCGGAATAATTTTTACTTGTTCACAAATTAGCGATGCGCGCGCATCAGCGCTTTTTTTTAAGGCAAAGACACAAAAAGCAGCCAGTATTACTAATAAAGTAAATTAATATTTTTGTTACGGTTGTAATTTATTGTCAAAATTAATTAAATTAAAGAATTAAATGTTTATTTATTATATTTCATCTCCCAAAGTTAATTTTATTCATAAAATGTTGACCACTTTTCTGACATAAAAACTCTTTGCTAAGATTTAAAAAAGTACCGTTCGGTTTAGACGGAGCATTTTGATAAACCGTGCGTTTTCCTTTACAATAACGCACAAGTACGTAATGAGATACATTACGATATTGAAATTGGTGAAATAAGAGACCCTTTACGAGCAAATGTGTTATAAATATTTATTCCATATGATCGAACCCGCGACACGCAGCGCAGCAGCCAGACGCTCAGCCACTGCGCAAACCGTGACGTCAGTTGATAGATACTCGTGCATGTTCCGATGATACGCCTACCAGGAAGTCTTATAAGACGGTGACAATTTTAAGTCGCTTGAGGATAAGCTCTTTAAATATTGTTCATTCAAAGATTTTGAATAGTTGATCGAACCGACATAAATACGAAATACAAATGTGTTCTGTCTGATTATTAATAAAGATTGCGTCATATGATAAGATCATGCAACGCGGGGGGTTTCGGATTGAGACATGATGTAATAATTTTGATGCAGTGAAACAACAGTGCAGTAAAATTATCTCAGGTCATAATTATATTTTACAACTTCCATGCTTTCTAGCGGGAACATAAAACAAAGTCGTACCTGCATTAGAACTACTAAGAGAATGAAACACCAGTATTTAAATTGACTTTATATCTGACCTTTTAACATAAGAATACGTCAGTTACATACGCATTTATTAAATGTTGACACTGTTTTCTTATCAACAATGCGTGGGTACGTACCTAGATCATACTACCCGTTTTCACTAACATTAGGCGACGACAAAATGTAATGCGTAAATATTACCTATGGATTTTACTGGTTTTTTGAATTTTAGGCTGCGCCCAGTTTCATTCCAGAATAATTTACACAAAATACTACGTTCATATTCATATCCATATAATAGATTCTACTCATTAATAGTACATTATGATATCTTCTTCTTCTTATCGTATCGATTTTCCTTCCAATTAAACGGTGTGGGCCCAGTAGGTGGCCACGTTTATTCCAGCGGTGGAGGCGCTGTACAAGTCGTCAAGAGTGCAGGTAGACGGACACCTAGGACACTCCATCAGGTGGGGCATTGTTTGGTCTGGAGCGCCGCACTCGCACTCGGTGTTGGAAGAACCAATTATACCCCATTTTGCCAGGTTAAGTTTGCAACGGCCTACTTGGGTACGCGATCGATTCAGAGCTTTCCAAATAGGCCACTGTTGTTCACTGCCAGGAGCCAGGTGTTCTTGGGGCTTCAAAAAGGTCGTGTGGTGGAGGGCACTTCTCTTGCCATTACTTGCTTCTTACTTTAGGTGGCCTGTCTTCCGCCTGACGCAGGTTCTTACCGGACACGGATGTTTCGGTAAGTTCCTGCACCGAATCGGGCGGGAGGAGACGCCCGGGTGTTTCCATTGTGAGGATCGGCCGGAGGACACGGTGGAGCACACTGTGGAGGTGTGCCCTGCTTGGGTGGAGCACCGCCGTGTCCTCGAGGTGGCGATCGGCGGCGGCGACCTCTCGCTTCCGGCCCTGGTGCGTGCCATGGTCCGGAGCGAGACGGAATGGGACGCCGTCACCTCCTTCTGCGAAGCAGTCATGCTAGCGAAGGAGGTGGCGGAACGTGAGAGGGAGATATCCTCACGTCCCGGCCGCCGCGGGAGACGCCCCGGGCGTCGGGGGCCACGTGGTGGCTACCGGCCACCGTAGGCGCGGGCCTGTGGACGGGGAGCTATGGGCTAGCTCGCCGTCCGTCCGTCTCATGACGACAGGCCGTGTCGACGGCGCGTTCGTGTTCCACGCGCGCCTCAAAGAGAGTCAGCAATAAGGAAGGGGTCCGCAAGGGCCGAAGCCTGCCGGGGCTGCGGGACTATTCGAAAGAGATACCGTGGCCCCGGAACACAAAGGGCGATGAAGGAACATGGATGGGTTTTAGTCAGTAAAAGTCTGACACTCCCTCCTGCTCAGCCCAGAGCGGGAGAAGTCATTTGATGATTTCCCATCCTAAAAAAAAAAAAAAAGGTGGCCTGTCTTGGATTGCCTGAGTGGAGCGTAGGAAACTTTTGCGGCTTTTATGATATTAAAAGTGCGGTAAGTTGAAAATTACAGCCGAGGCGATATTGCTAGCCCGAACCGTAGGCGAGCGCTACAAGAAAGCAGAGGCTGTAATTATCAAAGCGCACGTATGTCATACGACGTTTTATAACATATTGGCGAGGAAATAAATAAAACAAATAAAAACAATACAGCGAAAAGAAAAAGCGCGCGGAATCATTTTTACTTGTTCACAAATTAGCGATGCGCGCACATCAGCGCTTTTTTTTAAAGGCAAAGACACAAAATACAGCCAGTATTACTAATAAAGTAAATTAATATTTTTGTGTTTTTGTTACAGATAAATGGTTGTAAAAAAACTGTCAAAATTAATTAAATTAAAGAATTAAATGTTTATTTATTATATTTCATCTTCCAAAGTTAATTTTATTCATAAAATGTTGACCACTTTTCTGACATAAAAAATCTTTGCTAAGATTTAAAAAAGTACCGTTCGTTTTAGACGAAGCATCTTGATAAACCGTGCGTTTTACATTACAATAACGCACAAGTACGTAATGAGATACAATACGATATTAAAATTGGTGAAATAAGAGACCATTTACGAGCAAATGTGTTATAAAAAACAATAATTTCCAAATACGTAGGTAATCCCAGTCATATCTTGATCTTGACAACAACATAGTGCAAACGTAACTTGTATCTATGTACTACCAGCTCTTATCAGTACCAACCGTGACAAGATTGGTGCCAAACAGAAGTTGATAACATTACGTACGATTCTGTACGATTCTAATCAGTACCATAACAGCAATTTTTGGTCTTTTTAATCTAATCTAATGTGCAGATGCAGGTTTTATCTCACGAGAAATTTTTCGTTTTTCTATTTGATTAAGTATTGGAGGACTGGAACTTAGTAGCTCAGGTAGTGTAATATAGTAGAGTAAAGAATATTATCCTTATTAAAACATCATCATTTTTTTATGTGTTTTGTCCTGTGCGGGTTAATAAATGCTTTTTCTTTCTTTCTTTCTTTCTTTCATCATCAATAGTTTATTTTGGTTCACCAATAGGCATGACGATAGTATCAAATAATTGCAAATCTATTTAGTCCGTCAGTTAGAGTATTGGAAATTAATAGACACGTATTTTTTGTTTTTGTAAATCAATGAATATTGAAAAAAAAGCGTCGTATCTTCGTCAATTTTGGTTTACGTAACAAAAGAAAAAACCCGGGTCAAATATTTTTTGATTATCTAACTGACGGACTAATTAGTTTTTTTTTATCGTCTCGCATATTACATTATTGAATAATGAATCGCTAAAACACCGATTGTAAGTATGGGTAGGGTAGGGCTCTGTGGTAGAGCTAAACTCATCAGCAATATTTGTAGTAAGTAGTGAAACTTTAGGATATAATTTCGGGCTGTCGCATTTTAATTTGTTTTCCAGTACATTGTACAAGAATCAATATTATTATTATTATTGATATCACCATTGTAACAAACAGATATGAATCGACAAATTACTGAAAGTTTTAGGAAACACGATGTTACATTTGGTCATACTTATTTCAAAATGATGATTGAGCAGACAAATTAATTTGTCACAAAACAACAGGTGAATTCGTCAGTTTCCTTAAAATATTGTTATTGAGGATTCCAGTAAGTAAGTGTGACACCTACATTGCTATCGTAACGTAACTACTTACCAGGTACTGCCCATAAAAGTAATACTGGTAAAATGGGGTGAATAGACACAACTTTCACACTGATTTTCTCAGATATATTGTATGAAGGCTGTTAGTAAAGCATTTTGAAATTGTGAGTCTCATTGTATTTTACCGTTTACCAATGCTTAAAATACGCGAAAAAATGTGAATCATTTATAAAATAGAAAAAGGAAGGCGGTTTCTATTTACCTGGAAACTGGGGTCAAAAGATACGAGAGAGGGGTGAATAGAGAAAAAACTAGGGCTGTCAAAATCAACTTTTATTATAAGTAGTTTTTTTTTAAGTATGTGATGAAATAATCCTCGATTGACAACCCTGAAAATCATGTTTCTATTGACCTCTTTTTCGTTTCTATTAGCCCCTCACTCGTATTTATTCACCCCTTTCTCCGTGTCTATTAACCCTAAGGGCGTTTCTATTCACCCCCCACTCGTATCTATTCACCTCGAAAATAGGAAAAAGTATCAGTGTGTGTGTCATCCGATTTTACTCAAAATACGAAAATACAATAATAATATATACAATAAATAATAATATATAAAATAATAATAAAATAAAATACGAAAATATTGCTAGAAGATAGAAACTTCCTTAATTAATTATATCAGTTTACACAGGCTAAAATTGGTAGCACACGCAGATGTCACTTTAACTGCTTTTTTTTCTGTGGCATTAAACTTTGCGTAAACGTCGGGTTAGCCAGTCTAATGGAAAAATGTTGTAGTTTAATAAAAAGTAGAAATAAATGTATGATAACCGACTATAGACAAATTGGAGACAACAACAATAAACTCCAAGATTTGTTTCTATTTACCCCATGTTACGGTAAGTATGCTGTTCGGGCAACTACTCGAGTGCTGGCTATGATCTCAGCCCGGATTGTGGTCTTGTTTCTTACTTGTTTTTCGATCAAGGTTTAACGATTCGATTTTGTTGACATGGTTCCCTATCCATTTGCATACAATTTTAAGACCTAATATAACTTGGCATACTTTTGTTACTCCTAATTATATTGTCGCATAACAGCTTACGCATATTTTTTTTAAGCATAATGTCTCTAATCATAATAATGATTAAGCATAACATTCTTAGGCATAAATTTATTTACGCATAATGATATTAAAGCATATTTTTTATAGGCATAACAAAGAAGCTTAATAATTAACTCCTAAAATGTTAGACATACCCTGATTGGATATACCAATTTATTTTGACGTCTGGAAAAAAAAAACTATATCTCCTGAAGCAGGTAATACATAACATACTTGTTTTGAACATAGTTGATTGTAAACATATGTGAGTTTTTTTCATGTAAGTATGTTTGCTGCATGTATGCAGCATGCAAACAAGGAAACACCATGCATGCAGCAAGCATGCAAACAAGCATACACCATGCATGCAGGAAGCATGCAGCATGCAAACAAGCATACACCATGCATGCAGGAAGCATGCAGCATGCAAACAAGCATACACCATGCATGCAGCATGCAAACAAGCATACACTATGCATGCAAAATGCAAGCAAGCAAGCATGCAGTATGCAACATGCAGCAGGCATGGTTTCTGTCACGGCTCCGGCCCTGCGGGGCTACGGCGGCCACACGCGAGCTTATCGTCGCAGATGTGTTTTACGCTTACCACCGCAGCTTCGGCTCTCGGCTCAGCTTGCTGGCCGCCTCGCCCCTCCGCGCCTACGCGGGCTTAGATTACACTCTAGGGGTAGGGCAGACTAGACTACGTGGAGTCGGTTTTGCAGCGATTCGTTTCTGTCACTAACTTTTGTAGCTCAACTTAATGAATTTTTAATTCAAAATAAATACGTAAAAATAACTCAAATTTGATTCTCTTCTTATATTAGGTCTTAAAATTGTATGCAAATGGATAGGGAACCATGTCAACAAAATCGAATCGTTAAACCTTGATCGAAAAACAAGTAAGAAACAAGACCACAATCCGGGCTGAGATCATAGCCAGCACTCGAGTAGTTGCCCGCACAGCATACTTACCGTAACATGGGGTAAATAGAAACAAATCTTGGAGTTTATTGTTGTTGTCTCCAATTTGTCTATAGTCGGTTATCATACATTAATTTCTCTTAATGGTATGCCTAAATACTATTATGCTAATAGTCATTAGGCCTAGTAACATTATGCGAATTCAATTTATGCCAAAATAAATTAGCCTTCAAGATGATTATGCCAACATAAACTGTATGCAAAAAAAAAAATATGGCAAAGTATTATTATGACAAAACAAATTATGCCAAAATATATTAGGAAAAAGAACAGTATCCCTGTTGACATAGTTCTTATTTACTAAAGGTAAAATATGCAAAAAGTTGCCGGCGTACATCACATTATCACACACTGAAAAGATATTGATTCATTGCTTACCAAACTATTTTGTTGACTATACTTACATCTTACCTACCAACTTTATGGCATTTTTATTATCGTTAAAAACGGTGACTGGCATTTATTAACTGTTAATGTTTTTCTGCTTGTTTTCTTGGCAGATGTATGAGTACGATTTTCCTACTCAGCTATCATATGTTCGCATAAAGGTGGACGCGCACTGAACGCGCCGCAGTCATCGCAGTTTATAATTTATAAATCTTTATATGAAACGAGCTGATGCCCGCGGCTTCGCCCGCGTGGATGTCGGTTATCGCGGCCAAAAGTAATCATGAAATTTTGATCCCGTTCCCAAAAAACCTCCTACAAATATCATTATATTTTAGCCAATGTATACAAAAACTTGAAAAATTCTATACTAAAACTTTCCTCGAGAACCACTCTATCCATTGGTGAAAACAGCATGAAAATCGGTGGAGCAGTTTTTGAGTTTATCGCGAACAGACAGACGCGGGCGACGCGGCGGCGGAGGACTTTGTTTTATAATATGTAGTGATAGTGATATTCGCGCCGAACGCTGTCTGCGTCCACCTTAAAAGTTTTGCTGTCTTATTTCCATTTCAATAGATTCAAGATTTATTTCAATCTAGTTTGTATATTTCTCGAATGCTTTCTAGATTATAAATATGTTCATCCATCATCTGCCTGTAAACATTCTTAGCTTACTTTTCAATTCCTCAAGTCCCAAAGTAGCTGTAGGTATTGAATATTTTAGTAAGACTATAAATTGACGTTGACGTTTAATTGATAATTTAATTTTAAACCTAATTACTTGAGCCATAAAGCGTATTTTGGGGTAACAGTGCGGTACTAGGTCCCGCACGCACGCCGCGCATAGTTGCGTGATAGAATTTGTGATCAATAAGCACGACTTAGGCCTACCGCACACTATAGACAAGACTGTCTGTACTGACTGTTTTGTCTATAGATACTTTTTTGTTTAATACATACTTATTATAGATATAAACATCCATGACTCGGAAACAAATGACCATGCTCATCACACAAACATTTGCTCCTACCGGGATTCAAACCCGGGACCCTAAGAACGTAAGGCAGCCTCACTACCGTTGCACCATTCGGGTCGTCCAGTAACAGTAACTTACTCATTGTCATGCTTGCTAACTTCGTCAGCCCTGAAGGTAGGCAGGTCAGGTCTCTTCTCGCCTGCCTCCAGCGTCTTCGTGTCAGGGTTCTTCCTTTTACTGTCATCTTTGTTTGACTTTTCTGAAATTTAAATTATGCACAATCTGCAATAAAAATAATGACAAAAATATTTTAATGCACTGTTTTAGACTTTCACGGTTTTTCACTACACTTAAAGTACTTACGGGATGATATCCGTGATTTTCCTTATGTTCTATGAGCTCCCGATATTTCGACGCTGTTGCAAGCATCATGATCGCGGGAATACTGAAGAGGTATGCAGGTGGGACGAAAATTATTTATTATGAGCAGACAAATCTGTCTACCCTCTTTCTTAGTCTTTTATTACACGCACTACTGGAACTCGATTGTAACTCACGACAAAACGCACTCACAGTATCACTAGGTTTTTCTTGATAATGGAGACGCATGTTATTTTTTATTAGGTTTACCACTGGATTCCACGTACTTGATAGTTTAAAACCATCCTCACGATTGAAATTTTTATGTTTTGAAATTTCAATAGCTTCTCTGGTCAACCTTGGGATGTAGTATCGGTCTGTAGATAAGATTTGTGGTTTGTGAAAGTGATTTGGCCCTGAGTCCAGCAGATGTTCAGCTATGGCCGATTTGTGCCTCTCATTGTTTTTCACTGCTTTGATGTGTTCATTAATCCGGCATGAGATGGTTTGTCCAATGTATGAGCTACCACAACTGCAGTCAATATTGTATACCCCGGGATGTTCCAAGGGCAGTTTGGCCAAAAGAAAATCACGGATATCACCCCGTAAGTACTTTAAGTGTAAAAATATTTTATTTTTAACATTTGTATTATTGTCTAGTTTTATAGGTTTTTGAATAGGTACTCAATTGTTTATTTTTAACTTAATAAATTTCATTTTATTTTTTCAGTTGCTAGTTTCAATTCAGTCCTCATTAGCATGTAAATAAATACCTACAAGCAATCATGCATGTAATGTATGCATTAAGGAAATTCAAGCTATTTATTTCAGAATATTGAAATGTTTTCAGTCAATTCTTAGAACCAACCAACTGATAATACTTGAATGAATCATATAATTGTGTATTTTCTTTTAATACCTTTAATATATCATGTGTAACACATTTATACATATTTTATAAATTTGGTGCGATCAGTTTGGATTTCCATCCACCAACCCGCACTGGGTCTGCCTCCACTTCCTCGCACAAAGAGCGGTCCAAATCAAGAACATGATGTTTGGGTTCCAACAGTGGTTACATTAAAGACACCCTCTTTGATCATAATTGAAGTAATACTAGAATGTATGCAGTATAGTTGGTGCCAGTTAAAATCGCAAAAGCGGTCATTGACCCACCTACATTGATTAAAGTTCTTAACTTTGAAATCCAAAAATAAGCCTGTTTAAGTCTTGAATTATCATCTATCATGATCTTCAACATTTTTTCTAATGAAAAACGATACATGGTTCATTTGTTTTGTTTCGTAGGAAGAGATATTAGGGAAAGGGCAATGACCGCTATTGTGATCTTAACTGGCAGTAACTATAGCCTCCCCATAGTACAGAATTCAGCTATCAGTATGGGTACCTAATGCTAGGCTGATAAGATAGGCCTTTTACCTGTGTATGAATCATGCATAATGTTTTTCACCATAATATCTCAGGGGTAGTTATATCACACAAAACCATCTGGATTCAATATTTAAATCTTATCATACAGTTACACTTATAAACCATGATCTGTCGAATGACCAATTTGGTGGAGACCCCATTGTTTAACTATTGTGTCTACTTCGTGGACAGATCATGGGATAATAGAATGCAGAAAGAGTTTGGCCTAGGAAATAAGGCACCCATAGCTCCTAAATGCAGGCTGGAAAAGAATACAAAAAAGTTTGTCCATCAACAAAACAATAAATTACCTGCTAGTACAGTTCCAACGATCACAGAACTGAATAGTGCTGTTGCTACTGTTCTTCTGTAGTACCCAGAGTGTCTCTTTTGTTCCCTATGGCCATCATGTTCTTGATTTGAAACTTTTACTGCAGTTGCAGCAAGGTTTATAAATTTGTTCTTGTAATTAATTGTTCTGAAAATAAATAAATTGAAGAGGATAGAAAGGAATGGAAATGGATTGCTTCTGCTTGGTCCCTAGTTCACTGTCAGTGGAAAGTGTCAGTTCAGTGTGATGAACTCTGACCGAAGAAAAGTGTGAAATAACTTGCTATGATGATCCTCTGATCATGTTATGAATATTTCAGTAGATGGTTTAGGCTGATTTAGTTTATACTATACCTACACATTTATTCTTATTTGCCCAGCATGAATACAGTGAAAGTTAACGAAAAATTTACACTGAAGCGCTCGGCAATATTTTAATAATGATTATCAAAATATTTCCCTTCCCTTCCTATTCCTAAAAAAAAAACTATGTAAACACTGCATTTCAGACCAATTTGTCAATTTTATTTTAACGCACAGAAATATAATTTGGAATATTCACTGACTCACCTTAGTATTATGTTTTTTAGCGACATTTTGATCGAAATTCTTCAAAAAAAAATAATGTGTTGATGAAGTTTACATGTTATACAATAACATTAAAAATATTGTCTGTTATCGACTATCACAATAGTATTCCGACCTTGGATACTGGACTATATGTGACGACCTTTTATCATTTATTCTATTTATCACAATTCAAACTCAACTCGCGAGCAAAATGACAAGAAGCAAAGTAACAATAACACCTTCTGTCCCTTATTGACAGGGACACTCGGTCATAAATGACAATCAGCTGATTTAGTTTTTTTTTAATTTGTTCCTGACGAAACAGGCTAAGGTCTGAAACCATACTGCCTGGTCATCAGTTAGCATTATTCTTGAGTAGGGTCAGCTGATTCAGTCTCAGAATGTGCTCTGTCATGATAGAATAATTGTGCGATTCCTCCAATAATTTTGCGCGAACATTTGTTCGCGAACAATAAAGTGCACAACAAGAAAAACTTTTTACTTTTATTGGGTCAAAATCAAAATCAAAGCATTTATTTCAAGTAGGCCAGATAAAGGCACTTTTGAATTGTCGAAACAAAGATGAAAATTAAATGTAGCTACAGTCCCAGTCACAAGGCATAAAAACTGTGAAAGTACTGTAGTTGCCCATTCCCTAGCGTAGATCTCTATGGAGAAGAACGGGCAAGAAACTCAATGGACACTCTTTTAAATCAGAATATTTTTACAAAACCTTGGTTACATCATTCATGTTGAGATGGTACATTATGTGAGAACAATGTAGCAAGATGTGCACGTTAAAAGTGTCCATAGTAAAAACAAAACAAACAATTAAAAAAAAAAAAAAAATATTCAAATAAGCAGTGGCACCCAAGAGCTGACCAGTCCCAACTGACAGCGCGCGTTCACGAACATGACGCTGGATCAGCACCATTCAACTCAACCATTTTGAAGGGAACTAAATGATCCGACACACGCGCCACCATCAGTGAGACATTGAGTGAGCATGACATACTCTTAACCGCCAGGGCACATTCAAGTCAAGAAAAGACGTAGGTTTCCAGCGACTGATAGCATTCTAGTACATAGCACTCACACAATATGGGATATGCGTTTATATAATACCAAAAATATTGAATTTATACAATACAAAGATAGTTGTACAATCTTCAGCAGCTCCAACAATAAGTATTATTATAGGTAATTTGCTTGTCAGTAGACTAAGTAATTTCATAAAGAACAAAGGAAAGAATACTTAATAACTCACGTTTTATTCTTTACTACGTCCAATCATCGTCGTAATAAAGATCAAAAGTGATTGATGCACTGAATAGCGGCAGGTGTTCGGTGTTCGCTAATGGATTGTCATTAATATTAACATGTTCATGAGTAATGGTCCTAGGTGACAACGTAATTATCTATTTGAGAGGCTTATGAGAAATAATGGGGAATGGTCAGCTGAAGGAGTCGGTCAGGTATTCCTTAGTAATTTATCCGTGTCTGTGTTCATTAGCAGTAAGGCACTAAGTAGCAAGGTTTACCATTTCTTCGTAAGGTCGATCTCTCGCAGAAGGCCCTAGCAGAAAAATATCTAAATAGATAATTGTAGAGCGATTACTATGGAGTGGTGTTATTTAGGAAGTAAATGTGGAGAGGTGTCGCAGTAGGTGAATGTACTGTCTATATTTCGCCACTGTTTATGTAACCCTTCGCGCATCGGGGAAAACAGGCAGTACCTACCTATGGTATGTTAGTAGAGAGGTAAAGACAATCGTTAGCCGTCAGGCAGGCCATATGCTGAACAGCCCGCTGAAGCATGGTGGGCCGAAGGGTTCCTGTCAATGTGTGCAGGCATTTTTATTCGCCTCATAGTATCCATCAAGACGAATAATTGTGGGGTTTAAGTCTATAGGACATCCGGACAAAAATTCCCGTTATTATCTTGACTGAAGGCAGTTCTGTTATGGGGACTTTCCAAAGAAAGAAGATTCATTTCTATAAGAACAACGCTACCTATGTGTGCTATATGCAGGCACACTTAAAAACATACCTCTCTAACATTTTATGGGGCGTTGCAAGTTGCATATTAAATGCATGTTCTCAGTTTGTAGTAGGTAGGAGCAAAAAGTGCTACGTTAGTACGTCGTTAACCTCTTTCTCATGTTCTAATGAGATTTTAAAGACTTTATACATTATTTACGTGTTAGTACACGTAAAACAGTGCTATTTATTATGATTTCTTTTTAACCGACTTCAAAAAGGAGGAGGTTCTCAATTCGTCGGAACCTTTTTTTTTTACCCGACTGCGCCAGAAGGAGGGTTATGTTTTTCGAGAGTATGTATGTAAGTATGTATGTATAATTGTTTGGCAGGCTCTGTGGCCTGAACAGCTCGATCGATTTTAGCTTGAGAGGTGTCGTTAGATTCGTATTTGCTGTGAGAGTGACACTGGGTATATCAAAATGAAAAAAAAAAAACAAAATGGCGGATTTTCGGCGCTAAATTTAAATGTTTGGCACGCTCTGCAGCCTGAACGGCTCGATAAAGGGCTAATCATGAGGATTTTAAAATGGTTTATTTATGTAACAAAAAAGTGTAAAATAAAAAAATAATCGAAGCTAAAATCATTACATCCAATATGGGTCCCGACTGTTGCAGGCAATATGTCCTGTTTCGTGAACTTGTTTTTTGCTTTTCAGTGTTTATTTAAAGTTGTTACATAATTATTTTTCATGCAGTCGCGTTTTTTTTTTTTATGTTAGTTCCCCGATTGCTCGAAGATGGCTGGACCGATTTGGACTTTCCAGGTGGTCCCATGATCTTCAAGTCAGGATCTGATGATGGGATCCTGGAGAAATACAGAGAACTCTTAAAATTTTATAGGCTCACTCGAAGCGATTAGGGTCGTTTTTGGAAGAGTACTTTCTCGGAGTGGTCCCATTTCAATTTGGTGAAGATCTGCTGAAGAACTTCGGAGATAGGCAACGGAACTCCTCAATAAATGATAGCCTCATGTCTGTCTTTACATCTCGCCGGTACGCTGTGAAGGGGTGAAACACATGTGAACCACTAAAAAGTGAAAAATTCTGAAGCTGAAGTTATTTTTCACTTTTTTGTGTTTTTTGAAGTCGGTTTTATTTTTTGCAAAAAAGTTTTTAGGTAGTCTTAAGAATCTAAATCGTGACTTTTTCTGAACAAAAATGTACCTACTACTTATTTGATGATGAGCAAGAGAGCATCATGCATGCGTAGTAACTAGTTAGATATCGATTTGCTATAAATGATACTCCAGTGCCTTTGGTTTTGGTTTACCATTTTTTAATTGTTTATTTATTAAAACATGTTTATAAAACTCCTGGACTTTATGAACCCCACAAAACCGTTTTCACGTACCTAAGCACTTTTTCCGCAAGGACCTACTGCATCCTATTTTGCAGATACTGGCATTTGATAAAAGGTAGAAACAAGAGCCATCGAAGCCGGATATATTTTGTGCCCAAGCATGTGTGCAACAGAGGAAAATCCTCTTTTCCCATAGTCTCGGAAACCGACGCGACCGGAAGGACATCCAGCGCAGAACGACTCTCGGGGGTATTATCGTACCGCCAACTTCCAGACTTGGAGCTGCTCCTTAGAAACTAAAGGAAAAACTCAAAAACACCAAACTCGACCTGGCAATCGAATCCACGGTCGATCCCTCACTAGGTAGATTACAAGTCTACCTGTATATTTCTCTAACTCTTCAATTCCACGCGACGAAGGAGGAAGGGAAGGTACGTCAGGGAGGTAGTTTATCAATAAAATCCTTTCATTATTACATTCCGTCGCGCACAGCAGTGTTTTATTGCTCTCCTTACGAGTAATAGCCTCTCGAACTACAAGTGGAATAAAGTTTACTTATACCTCTCCAGCTGGAGGCCAGTGGGAAACGCCTCTAGAAAAACTAACTGTGGAAAAGCCACTGGTGAAACATTCATATATAACAACATCTTGAAATCTACTCTCTCTCTCTCTCCTCATAACTGCAATATTCTGTAATTATTGCAAGTTGCGTACTTTTCTCAATCAGAAACATGGGCTCGGAAGTATACGAAGATAAGACAATTTTCTTTTTCATTTTCTTTAAAACCGTTTCGTATTTCTGCACCACTTTGCAACGAGATTGACGCAAGCACTCGCAAGATTTTCTGTTCCTTATTTTTTGTCGTTATCTTTATGCTGATACGGAAGGATGGCACTTTGTGTAGACGCTCTGCGTTCAGTTTGGTACGAGCTTAACCAATGGTGTTCTAAAAAGTCATAGACACAGACACACTATTATTTACTGCTTTATGTAGTCCGTCACATCACAGGTCAACCCTACGCTGACCCCTCAACTCAATGCATGTGACCAATCAAAGTGCCTTGAACGTTTAAGTAGCATCACTCTGTGAGGTTCTTTTAGAGCGCCATAAATTGAAATAAAAGTGAGTGCGACCCATGAAATATGTCAAAAATATTTCATACAACAAATTTTTATTTTTACAACCCTTAATTCTTATTTTATGACCGAAATTGCGGTCCTAATGGTTTTACCTTTTGATTTTTTCGACGAAATAATCGCTCAGTTTTATGTCACTCTCAGGACGTGTTTAATAGAAAACTATTAGGTACTAGCTGACCCGCGCAACTTCGTCTGCGTCATATAAGAGAGACAGAGAGATGGTTAGAGAGAGAGTGAGACACCCTTAAAAGATAGACATAATATTGCTATCGCGGACTTTTTATAGAACTTTTAAGAGGAACAATTCCGTCATATACGATTGTTGCGTAACTTTAACCGTTTACGCAGCGCACGCAACGAAAGATCTCAAAAGGAATATTTTTTTGATGCTCTGCTCCTATTGATTGTAGCGTGATGTTATATAAACGTTGTAACGTTGTTGTTCGTTGTTGCCTTCTCCGATAAATGGGCTATCCAACACTAATAGATACTTTCAACTCGAACCAGTTGTTCCTGAAATTAGCGTGTTTAACCAACCAAACAAACACTTCAGCTTTATTATTAGGCATAGAATCAAGTAGGTAATTGTTTAATTTCTCTGAAATATTTGCATTAATCGCTAAAATATTCTGTTTTTCCAAATAAGGGCTTCCCTCGACAGCCTTACGTTATCATTCTTAGACTCTCGATGATAGTCATACTCCAGCTAGGTCGAAATTTCTCATCAAGGTGCATAAAATGAGCCCAACACGATATAGATGCTGTAAACTCTTTATGACCTCTTGCAACTGCCTTCCGTCTCCATCGTCGACCTTCGATGAAAGTCATACTCTAGCTAAGTTTAAAGTTCTCATCAAGGTCCATGGACCTTGATGAGAACTTTAAACTTTGGGCTCATTTCATAGCCCAAACACAATATAGCTGCTGCAAACTGTTGCGGACCTCTTGCAACTGACTTTTGTCTCCATCGTCAGACCTTCGATGACAGTCCAGGCAGGTCTTAAATTCTCACCAAGGTGCATGGAATGAGGCCAATAACAATATAGCTGTAAATATAATCTACGTAAACTGCGTATGGATTATTGATTATTGCGAATAGCACAGCACAGTTCTTTCACGGCAAGAACACGTGAATTTTTTCAGGCTTCTGATGTTCGCTATACTACTTTTTGGAGAAATCATCATCATCATCATACTTCTGCCCTTATCCCAATTTATTTTGGGTCGGCGCAGCATGATTATATTCTTCTTCCATACTACTCTATTACATTTAGAAAAATATTTCACGAAAAAAAATAAGAAATATAGAAATGCAAACAATTTAAATACAAAAAGATATAGGAAATCTCACAGCACCAAAAAAAAAAACCATCACAAAAAGTGAAAATAATGTTGGAGGGATTTGAACCTGCAACCCCGTCGTTTACAGAGCGGTGATGAAACCGCTAGGCTACTTACTTCGTTGACTTAAGCTACAAATTGCCGTTCTCATGTACTATCGGGGACACTCTCGCCTGATCACCACTAAGCAAATTTTTGTTTGCACTTACAACATAGAAACGCTTTCTAGCCCCGCCCCGTTGACTTTGTATAGAAATAATTAATGAAAACATACAGATCGGCCGAGCGCGCTTACGACGCCACGCCAAACGAGAGTTATTGTTATTTTGCGCGCCAAAGTTGACGCTTTCCTAATAGGTCTAAACTTTAAGGAGGCGTGGCTCGGCGCCTCCGCATGATTTAAGCGAAACAATTTTTAACTGATCAGGCGGAAAAGACCACGACTGTACTTACGTCATGACTGAAAAGTCAAACAATTGAAGTATTCGGACATAATGCAAAATTGCCTACCCCCTTCAGGAAGTAGCGTGATAATATATAGCCTAAATATTGAAGAAGCCTATGCAATAGTTTTGACGTGATGCGCGCACAAACATTTCGTACCAACTACTTATACCGAAGAAAGCTGATTTTCTTGAGTTCCGCTATTTTGTGCGTATTCACGTCAAAAATCAAATTTCAAGAAAACTGGGAAATTATATTTAGCTGTATTAGGTATTAAGTATATTTAGCAACTTTATAAAGGTTACACTTCATTGGTTTTGATTGTATAGGTGTTTGAAGTTCATTAATTTTAAACACAAAACCCTCGTTTTTGCGTCTCTGGATGAGATTAAAAAAAATGCTAAAACAGGTATTTCTTTATTTTTATTAATAAGTATTTATTCTGAGTTTCATGATTCTAGAACAATCAAAAATTTTTTTTGATACAAACTTTACGCCCCCTTTTCACCCCCTTTTTCCAAAAAAATCCAAAATGTCTATAGCCTAAATGTTATTCTGGATGTATTTGAATAGATTTGTGTACATTTCAACAATATCGGTTCAGTAGTTTTTACGTGATGCGTGGTCAAACAAACAAACAAAAATTTTAAAAATGGTTTTAATATGTTCAGCTACTTATTTTAAGTCGCCCTGGTCGGTTTTTTTTTTAAATCTTCAATGTACAGATTTTTTGGTCTCAACGATTTTATTATATGTATAGATTGTGTTTTTAATAAAATACTTTTAGGGGTTCCATGTGTAGCTGCTATGGATGAAAGTTGGGCTGAATGGATACAATCTTATGTAGCCTACCTATGTATAGGCACCTACATAAGATTGATTTTTCATCTCATACTGAGTCCCTTCATGATAAATGCATAGTGCAGACGACTACTGCACCGAGTCAGTTTGCACTGAAACTCGAAACTCAAACTGAAAGTATTCATTTCAATGAAACCATTTACGGGCACTTAGAATTGTCAAGGAGTCGGTGAGTTAGTCAGAAAGTTGAAACTAGTTCCCCGTTTCAAAAGTAGATGTAGGCCTATTATATAGTTGTAGGTATTGCAATGTCAATGTTAATTAATGGTCTTAACAAGGCGACCGTCAAAAATGTGACTTTTAATAAAAAAAAAATGAAGCTCACTTTGACTCTACAGGATACCTATAATTAAAGGCTAAAATCTACCTACTTCTTATACCTAGGTACTATACTAATCCTAGATAGCTGTGCTTCTCAACAGTAGGATACTGGTTTTGTACCACTTATAGGTAACGTGTTACCATTACTACTTGGTCAAATTAACGTTCTATCGAGTAAGTAAATCACCTCAGCTCAGCGTTATTTAGTTGTCTTGTAGTTTCTACCGGTATTCATTCGTTATAATAAATTCAATTAGAAAATTGCTAGGAAAACTTTGAAAGTGTCTGAAGTGGACGTAAGTTATGATCAAATGTTACTGCGATGCGCATGTTACTGCTTTCAGGATAGCAGCAATGATTTAGAGATCTTCATGTGAGAAGTGCGCGCTATAGTAAATGTTCAGTTTACATTTAGTTTCAGTGACGTTAAAAATATTTTTGTTTGTTGCCGGCCAGCAAGCCGAAGCTGCGGTAGTGAGCGTTTAAACCCTCTGCGACAATAAGCTCGCGTGGGACCGCGCTGGAGCCCCGCAACGCCGGAGCTGTGACAGAAACCATGCCTGCTGCATGTTGCATGCTGCATGCTTGCATACTACAGGCTTGCTGCATGTTGCATACTGCATGCTTGCTTGCTTGTTGCATGCATGAAGTTTGCTTGTTGTGAAAAAACTATGCATTTCCTAAACTGTTTCATAAAAAAGAGTAATAAAAAAATACTACCCTGTAAATTATTTCGTAGAAACGTGATTTATCCAAACGTATATAAGAAATGTAAAATGTATACATGATTAAATATGATCTGATGCTTGATTTTGATTTTGGATATTTTTAAATGCATATTTTGTATAATTTTTCAGCACACTAGGTAACTCCACGAATTAACTGAATGCATACCAGAAAAATGAATGCTGTGTAAAAAAAAACAATTGATTAAAATTAAAACATGTCAAGAACATAAAACCAGTTTACAAAAAACTTTACGTCATCAGAAGTCCACAGTCCCTAGACGTTCCCGGCGCAAAGGAGCCCATGACACTAGCAGCGTTTCCGCGCTGAATTGCCAGGGCTAGCCTCTGCACCAGGAAAGAACCAGAGCGTGGGTCACCGCCCCTCTCTCTAAGTCGACGGCCGATTTCCGCCACAAATTTGATCGCGTCGGACCCCCAGCAACCAGTGGTTTCCACTGCCAGTGGGACAAAATAGTACTTTGGCTCTAAGGCCGCATATTTGGCTCGCTTTTTGAGAGCGGCTGATTCAGCCGCGGCACCGGGTGACCCGACAGTGCGAGGGAGATGGCTGGCGGCGAACGTGCTAACACACGTTGCGTCCCAAAGTAGGCACTTACCCTTTTGCCAGGGTACTAACGTCAGGCCATCCGGTCTTTTGCCATCCAAGCGACAGAGACCCGGCGGCTCCAGGACACAAGGGATATTGGCGCCAACCAGCGCCCTCCGGACAATGTCAATAAAAGTCAGTACCTAATAATTGAAAAGTCAAAGAGTGTTATTCAATATGCGAGCGAAGCGAGCGCGCGTCATGGAGTCGTAGCAGGTTCTAAAAAAACTAAAAAACAGTTCTGCAAATACCATTAAACAGTATATGTATTTAATTTGATTTATTTTGTGTGCATAATTTGTGTGCAAGTCAGTATTTTTGGTTTAACTTTGAAATATTTTGTTCGAAAAAAGGGAATAATATACAGATATCGATTTAATTACATGCCTTTTTAAACTAAAACATTTGCGAAATAAGTTGTTTGCGAAATAAATAGTAGGTAGGTGCGTTGGTTGTAAAATGAAAATTTAGCCTTAAAAATAGCATGTAAATATTAATAAACACAAACAATTATAGTAGGATACCTATATCTAATTTTAATTAACTCGACATAAAAAAAAACAATTCTATGATCCTATGTTCCAAAATATAGGTACAAAAAAATGTAATAACTGTAAGTACCTAAAAAAATCAATATCACTGGTATTTCTTAAAGAATTTATTCAGTTAAAAGTTTATGTATCTGTATACTTACGTTTCAAGACAGTGTAACGAGCTCCTATTTATTAAGCCTCAAGTGTGGCCACAGTTGGAGCGTGGATAATTGCGAGTAAATAAAAAAAATAGTCCTATTTTGATGCTTTCTTAAGACTAACACGTTTAGAACTGGCTCTGGAAAGGAATGGAATATATGAAATCACGATTAAAATCATCAAAGGAAAATAAAATTGTGTTTATTGTACTGTGTAGCTGGAAAGAACCATATACCTACCTACTTACTTCTTAGAAACACGTCGTTGATCCTCAATACTCTATTGAAAAGTGAGGAGCCTCTGACCACGGGTGTTGTGTGGGTTCTCGTATATCATGATATTTTATCGCGAAGCAGGAATTTTAGTTCTTCATTCACGTCATAGATGGCGCTAGCGATCTTTTTGTTTGTGTGGCTACACACTGTTTCTGCTTAATCTTGGTACTGTCTCGCAGATGTACTCGATACATTACATCGCATGCAAAATGTTCTCCCGTTTCCAGTGGGACCCCGCTTCAGTCGCGAGGTCCGATTTGCCCGGGACTCGGTCCCGGGGGACGGTTATTGAAAAAGTTAGCGGCGCGGCCGAGGGGCCGAGAGCTGGCCGTGAATTAATGCCGCGCAAATACGGGAAGTCATACTTTACCTTATCGAGGACTGGGCTAAAGAAATGTACCTATCTCAGGGTTTTCTTAACGAATCCACGTTTTCCGTACCTTTTGGTTAAGTATGAGAAGATGAATTATTTAAAATGTGGTGGATAATGACAAAATGACAAAATTTTTGTTGCAAACTGATTTCTTTGCGAAGTTATAGAGATTTTAGAAGCCAACATACATTATAAACATCGCACCTATAATTCCATGAGGGTCAGGCACAGGCGCACCTATGAGTAGTATGAGTACACCTGGTCTACATTTTTTCAAGTTACGTTTATTCACATGTGGCAGGGGGCGAGTCTATTATCTTCAACCGGGTACAAAAGGGGGGGGTCTGTATTTATGCTTTCGCGGTTGCACAACGACATGCTTTGCTTACGCTTTGCTTGGTAGTATAGATGCAGGCCTACCTTACTGTCTCCCTCAGAGGCGGTAAGGTGGCGGGGTCTTGAGGGGGAGCGCTACGGTCGTGTAGATCCTCAAGGCAAGTCTGGGGGATTCACCTTCACGAAGTTGCCACCCTGTTCTTGGTCTAATTCCATAAGAAATAGACGCAACTAATACCCCCAGGCGCTTTTTTCGTTTTTCTATCCCGAAAGCCAAAATCCGAGGCCTAGGGTAATCCTACACCCCACTCCCATGATCCTATGCCCAGTCCCTCCCTCCTTTTCCCTTTTCTCCTTTCGGTCCATGAGGACGGGTAACCTCAACTCCAAAAAAACGCCCACAAAACCCAACCACCATGTCGCAGAATGAAAAAAATAATATTCCCCAGGTGGGTCCCGGCGATGCCGGGGAATCCCACACCGATCCGTCGGTCTGCCCTCACCGTAATCTGGGGGAGGGCATCAATCTGCAAACTAGGGCCGCGCCTTCTGCGCGGCCGGCCTTAGCGCCAACAGCACAGGCGGCGACTAACGCGCCACCAGACCTAAACATGGCTGCGATTTCTGCGCCAACCACCCTAACGACCGTTACACCTTCCACGAGGTCCTGGCAACAGAGCATCGTTCGGAACAGTGTAACAAATAACCCTGACAATGACTCTAACAAAGCTCGACTATCCAGCCTTAGCAACGAACTCCGCGCGCTGGCACTCCAGCGCGAGAAGATCGAGACAAGGCTGAAAGACATAGACTCTCTCGGGACGGGAAAGGAAGCGGAATCTGATGGTTCTGGTTTCATCTCTGTGGACGAAGTACGTACGCTAAGATCTAAGCGCGGAAAGATCCGGAACAGAGAGAGAGAACTCAACAGCCGTTTGCGCAAAATCCGCGAAGGCAATAGCCAGCGCGAAGCGCAAACGGTTAGTTGTAAGGGAGTACGCGACCAGCTACAAGTACGCGAAGGGGAAACCCAGCGCGACAAGCAGCCGGACGCGGAAACGTGCGGGCAGGGAACAGTACGCGAAGGGGTAACCCAGCGCGAGAAGTCACTGCCCGTACCAGGACCATCCGGAAGAAACGACCGGAACCGCAACGAGATGACCCAAGACCGACACCGAACCGGACAGAAACGAGGCAAGCGGTCTGGGTTCCTGCGCGGGGCGTCCCTGGCACAAAATGTGGTGCCAAGCTCCTCAGAACCGCAACCCGGTCCCAGTGGCCAGGGAGCGGCGAAGAGAGAGCGCCCGGACGACACGGCTTCGCCGAGTGCGCTCCAGGGGGACGCCAAGCGTGTTAGAACCCAGACCGCTCAAGGGGAGCAGAGAACCTACGCACGGGCCACAAAGGATATCCCTGCGCGACTCGCCGTAGCGATCTGCTTCTCGCCTCCATCCCGAGACATGACGACTGACGAGGCCGAGCACATCAAGCTCAGCCTTGAGGACCTCATAGTAGAGACTTGCCGAACTGACCCCTCCAAACCCATCCCGGCCTTCCGCGGCTACCCAAGGGTAGCGGATGGCACGGTTCACATGTGGTGCGAGGATGACAACGCTCTGACCTGGCTGACCCAAAACGTACCCAGAATAAAACTGCCCAACACTGACGCGACACTGACCACAATGCGACAATCTGACGTACCGACCCGGGTCCGAGCAGCGCTTTTTGTACCCAGGTACAATGGGGACATAGCGCTGCTCCAGACTGTTCTGACCCGCCAGAACCCCTGGTATGCCATTGGCAGGTGGTCATTATATAGGGCGACATCGGTCGGTGGAGATAACTATGGGACTTATCTGACCCTAGGTATCCCACCGGAAGAAGTCGAAAAGGTCTTGGGGAGGGAGCGGCGGATATCGTACCTACTTGGGTCGATATACGTGCGCTTTTTCCCCAAAACCCATCCCTCCGACACTCAGACTGACACCGAAGTGACAAAACCGGCACCGACTGAACTCGACCAGACTATGACTCAACTGGAGGAGGAGATGGCCAGAACGGCAATGGCTGATGCCGACGCTGTGAGGATGCCAACCTCACCAGCAGGGTGGACGGAGCAGCTGCTCTCATCCTCACCGACACTGAGCGTAGACCAGCACGGATTGGAGGACGGGGGGGAATCATCCGATGGATCAATCTCCTCCTAACTCCACCCCACTGCCGCCCACATCCCATCCCCTAAGTATCATCCAAACTAACCTCCAGCATAGCCAGACGGCCACCGCTTGCCTACGCAGGGCACTGGAGATGGAACCCCGAACCATTGCACTCATCCAGGAGCCGTGGATCCGTAACAACAGAGTGTGCGGCCTTGGTAACATCGGAGGTAAGCTAACCCTCGACACACAAGGCACAGACAAACCACGAACCTGTGTCTATATACCCAAAGATGTACCCACCACCACGCTCACGCAATTATGTTCCAGAGACCTAACAGCCGTCAGGCTCATTACTGACGGCGATGCACCCGATATAGTCCTGGCCTCGGTATACATGCCAGGCGAAAATGAAGACTGCCCACCGAAAGAGATGGCCGACCTGGTAAGGTACTGTGAAGACGCCAACCTGGACCTGGTCATCTGCACGGACTCGAACGCCCACCACCCGCTTTGGGGTTGCAACAAAGCCAACACTAGAGGTGAGGTACTATGCACATATCTGTTCTCCACTAACCTTAACATCGCAAACCGCGGCTCGGAACCCACTTGGGTCACATCTCGCGGACAAACAATCATTGACCTCACGCTCACTTCGGAAAGCGCGACAAAACTTATCTCTAACTGGCACGTATCCAACGAGCCTTCCTGCTCTGACCATAGAAGGATTCGCTTCTCACTAGTAGCTAACATGAAAAAACCCGAACCTAGGCGCAACCCACGCCGTACTAATGTACCCGGCTACAAACGGCTGTTGGCCTCCTTACTAACACAGCACCAAACCCCCCAAATACTGACGGACCCCAAAATACTTGAGGACACTGTAACAAAACTCTCGGAATTTATAATCGAAGCCTACCACGCCTGCTGCAAACTAAAAGATCAGAACACCAAGAGCAAGGCCAACTCCTGGTGGAATGCGGAACTTAGTAAGCTCAGGCAAACCATGCGCAAGCAATTCAACAGAGCCAAAAACTCCAGACTACCAGAAGACTGGGACTCATACAAGAAAACACAGTACACCTTCAAAAAACAAGTCAGGTATGCCAGCAGGGCAGCCTGGCGGAAATTCTGTGAAGAAATTGAATCAAACAGCGAAGCCGCGCGTGTCAGAAAAATCCTATCTACCGATCAGGATCGCACCTTCGGGTCACTGAAAACCCCAGACAACACTTACACTAAGTCAGACCACGAAACAAGTAAAGTCCTTCTGGAAACCCACTTCCCAGACTGCAATCTCTCCGAGGACAGAACCTGGGAAAGTGAGCTAATGCACACACCAAATGACCAAGACTGGGCCACAGCCCACATCATAGTAACCACAGAGAGAATAAAATGGGCAATCAAGACTTTTAAACCATATAAATCCGCAGGCTTAGACGAAATCTTCCCCTCCCTACTACAATGGGGAGTAGACGTCCTAACGCCGTGGCTGACCGTCATATACCAAGCCTGCATAGCACACAAATACATACCACTTGCATGGCGAGAGGTGAAAGTCATTTTCATCCCTAAACCAGGCAAACCTGACTACACACAACCCAAGGCATACAGACCAATAAGCCTGACATCTTTCCTACTGAAAACTCTCGAAAGACTATGTGATCGACACATTCGAGACGGACCTCTTCGGGAGCGGCCACTTCACAAACAACAACACGCATATTCCACAGGAAAATCAACAGAATCTGCACTACATAGTGTGATCTCCAAGATCGAATGTGCAGTGGACCACAAATGCTCTTCGCTAGCTGTCTTCATTGACATAGAAGGCGCTTTTGACAAAACCATCTTCCATAGCATCAACGCAGCTCTCGAGGAACACGGCGTGGACTCGACCCTGCGAGGATGGATCACAAACATGCTCAGACTGAGAGCCGTACAAGTTACGGTAAACGACACCACCAGAGCCATAGTGGCGAAGGGCTGCCCCCAAGGTGGCGTCCTTTCGCCACTGCTATGGAACCTCGTAGTAGACAGCCTCATTAAACGCCTCAACAGCAGAGGCTACTACACGGTGGGCTATGCTGATGACCTGACCATAATAATAAACGGCACACACGAAAACACACTATGCAACCTTATGCGCCAAGCTTTGAGGATAGTAGAAGATTGGTGCAAGGAATACAAACTAGCAGTGAACCCTACCAAAACCGAACTCGTCCTCTTCACAAAGAAAAGGAAGTTGGCCACTTTACAATTACCAAGCTTCTTTGGGACCACCCTAAGCCTATCGACTGTAACCAAATACCTGGGTATCTTTTTGGACAAACAGCTGAACTGGGCAAAACACACTGATTACATAACCACAAAAGCCAGTATAGCCCTATGGCAATGTAAGAGGCTGCTCGGGAGAAATTGGGGTATAAGCCCCAAAATCACCTACTGGTTATACACCACAGTTATCCGACCAATCATCACATACGGCTCTTTAGTTTGGTGGCCCGGGACCAACCTAAGCACGACCCAAAAGGATCTCGAGAAACTACAAAGATTTGCCTGCGTAGCAATCACCGGCAGCATGAGAACTTCACCCACTGCTGCCTTACAGGTGATGCTGGGACTACCACCTCTACACCTCGTTGTAAGAGAAGAGGCGGCCATAGCGGCTTTCAGACTCGAAGCATCCGGCACCCTAAGTAACGATTCCAGAATTAAACACACACGCATCAGAGAAGATGCAATCAAACAACAGCCCATGATGGCATCACCCAGCGACAGAACCCTGAAGACCCACTGCTTCCAAAAACACTACAACATAGAGCTCACAGCGGAGTTGTATGACTACTCAGGAACAAAAGAGCTAAGAATCTACACTGATGGATCGAAAACCGACGACGGGACAGGTTTCGGGGTGTTCTCCGACGACCTAAACATTAAAATATCCAAACCGCTTGGAAAACTCAACTCTGTTTACCAGGCAGAGTGTGTAGGTATTATCCAGGCGGCACACGCTATAGAGGCCAGGGAGGTTACGGATACCAACATTCGAATACTCTCCGACAGTGCCTCAGTCCTTCAATCCCTAAAGAGTAATCAGATAACGTCGAGACTAATACTAGAATGCCATAATGCCCTAGAACGAATCACGGTACCAAACCACAACACGATAACACTACAATGGATCAAAGGCCACAGCGGATCACTTGGGAACGATGCGGCTGATGAACTTGCCAGAAGAGGATCCAGCACAAAACCCTGCGGACCCGAGCCCATTGTGCCCATTCCTTTCAAACAATTAAGAAGCTGGTTAAAGGAACACACCCGAATACAAGCGGAGCAATGGTGGACCTCGGCACCAGGGTGTAGGCAATCCAAGGAAGCTATGCCATCCCTGGACACAAAGCTGACCAGGCGCCTTCTGCGCCTGGACAGAGATAGCCTACGGCTGGTGGCGGGGACCATCACTGGACACTGTTCACTGAATAAACACTTTCACACCCTAGGAATTACTGACAGTCCCCTGTGCAGAGCATGCATGGAGGCGGAGGAAACGGTGGCGCATGTGCTCCTTGAATGCACCGGCGTTACCAAGATTCGCGAGGGGACTCTTGGAACACCAAGATCCCTTGCCGATGCCCTGAGAAGACCGGGAAGTTTGATCTGCTTCTGGAGGGAGGTGGGCTGGTTGGAGTAACGGCCACCATGGCTCACGCACAATGGTCCACTTTAGGGACTAAGTGCGGAAACCTAAACCCCCATGATGATGATGACCGGGTACAAATCCAGATTCCGGCTGATGGACGCCACCATATTAACACATTACCTGGGAATCAAACCTAAAACTCAGTGGTAGCGCTTGCGGCGACTAATGAGGCATTCAAAAAACTTACACCTCACTAGAAATATGAGTGTACCTACCTATTATCACCTCTGCCTGCCCTTCGAAGACATACAGGCAGATTTTTGGTTTACCTCAAAATGATAAATACGCTGTATCTTTCTTCCACCTTTTCCATTAGCAAGAAAATTAAGCCATCACGAATATTAAGCGGGATTGAGGGATGACTCGCCGAATTTCGATAACGTTCCCTCAAGTGATGGATCAGGTGGGATGTGGGCTAATATTGATTGTGTAAACTTTGCTTATAATGAAGTTGATTTTCACCTTGCAAAGAGACTTTTCCTTACGATATTTTTAATTGAGTCTTAATTAAATTCAGAATGGAAGTCGGAACAGAAACAGGTCTTTGGTGTTTAACAGACACATGCAACACTTAATGCTTTGAGTATCTGGGATGGCAACGCATATTCTGTAATGACTAATGACCACTTACCTACTATCTGGTAGTCAGCTTGCATGCCATCTTATAACAAAGTAATAAAAACTCGACGGACTTCGGACTCGCGCACGAAGGGTTCCGTAGGTACTATTATCTATTCAATTAGACAAAACGGCAAAAAATCACGTTTGTTGTATGGGAGCCCCCTTTAATATTTATTTTATTCTGTTTTTAGTATTTGTTGTTATAGCGGCAACAGAAATACATTATCTGTGAAAATTTCAACTGTCTAGCTATCACGGTTCATGAGATACAGCCTGGTGACCGACAGACGGACGGACAGTGGAGTCCTAGTAATAGGTCCCGTTTTTACCATTTGGGTACGGAACCTTAAAAAATACTGACACTGCGAAATATAACTGAATGGTCAAGAGAGTGTAGAAAAAGATTTTAAACACTTTGAAAGCGATTGCCATTTGTCTTGGCTGCGGTTTATTCCTTCACCTGTTTCAACATTTTAAAGTTTTACACACGAATGCATCTTACAACACTTAGAAATAAAATATTCAAAAGCAGTCTGTTGTTCTTTCTTTTAAAATTGCACTGACTTATTTAACTTCGTGAGCTTACCGTCCAAGCTTTTAATGGAACCGTTGTACTTCTGCTCTTCCAGTTATTATAAAACTTTAAACACCGAAGTCATTCCGCCGCACTCTCCACGTGCCGACCAAGTTTAAATATTTAACTTCAGTAGTTTGGTCCATGTGGCTGCCTTCTTTTTGAATTAAAATTGCAGCATCATTTGCTCAAAAAATGAATAATGGTTTTAATCGAACAGAAAATTTAAAACAGAGTTTCTTGACTCTTAAAGAAAAACCACAGACTTCCAAATTACGTTTTAATGAGGAAACTACCCAACTATAGTATATTTTATATCGAGGGACTAAACGAAGCCGGGAGTCAATGAAACCGAGGGTATATTAAGTTGGCGTTTAGTCTCGAGGTGCAAACTGTACTTTTCACTTTGAGTGCGAGAAAAATAGTGAATTTGTACAAAAACATTTATTATTCCTCCAGTCCATAGAACTTTCGTAAGTTGTACTACTTGAAAGATTTTGATAAGGTTTTCACGATTTGATAGACTGAAATATGAGAAAGAATTTATAATTCATTTCGAATAGTGTGGCATCGCCTAGAATTTACATTGAAACGTTCCTTGTGAATCAATTTATTTCGTCATCAGTATCATCAGTGTACAACAGTCCACTGCTGGACATAGGCCTCCTCAATCGCACGCCATTTAACTCGATTCTCAGCAACTCTCATCCAGTTGCTACAAGCCACCATGCGAAGATTGTCTCTCCACCGAGCCTGAGGGCGTCCCACATTACGTTTGCCGATTCGCGGTCTACACTCAAGAACACGTCTACCCCAACGGTCATCGGTTCTACGGCTAATATGACCGGCCCATTGCCACTTCAGCTTATTAATTCTGTGAGCTACGTCGATAGCTCTGGTTCTGTCGGATCACCTCGTTCCGGTTGCGACCCCTCAGAGATTCTAAAGATAGCCCAATTTATTTAATCGAATCAATTGCATCTAAATACTTTCAGTAAAAAGTTCCGAGCTAATCACGGACTAACAGACAAGCATGGTGTGGAACTTTATGTATTCGGCATAGGCACATCCCAAACACTACTATAGCCACAATGACTAGATGATATAACAATTAATATGCTTCTGTATAATATTATACCTACACTGATAAATATTATGCAAATAAGATGTCCAAGCTGGTCGTGTAAGAAGGAAAAAAAACACATTATATACTTAAAAAAATATATGTATTTATTTTATTTATTTCTATCTTCATTACACACACATAAAAATCTTACCTGGTGCAATGGTATCCACTGTAAAATAATATTTTTTTCCTCGGAGTCAACAAGGACAGCATGTGTTTGGTGTGCTCTTAAAATTGAAGATCCACATGGAATGCAAACATTGAATGTGCAGTATGAATACTTTCATTAATAACATTAGGCAGTTTTCACAAACTGCATCTAGTGGGTATAACTGAAAAGGAATAAAATAAGTTAAGAAACAACGTTTTTTTTCCACTACCCTCCGTCTACTGCAGTCTGATAAAGAGATACAATTATTTAGTCGCGTTAATCTCTCAAGCCACGAGTATAATTTAAAGAATGTACCTGTCTTATTTCTTATTAGTTCATTACACGATAACTAAATCCTAAAGGGTGCAGTTGTGACCAAGAACTAGTAAACAATGAGAAATTGGACTAAGCGGGTAAACTCGCACTATATCTACTAAAACTATTCTAACTTTTTTTCATGGTATCCTGTTAGCTACAACACAGGGATGCAACGTAAATAATATAACCAAGATCACATTATCAAAGCTTTATCATCACTCACCTCGCAAGAAATCCACACACATACCTACCTATACAAGTTGGTGGACGTCTGTATCAGTCTCTGAAATTAATTGTATTCACACATTGCGTTGAAATCTTACTGTACAATTGACACAACGACTTTGTGGATTATGCGCTGTACTTGCAGATGCCATTTTCATAAAATATTTTTTAATAAATACGAAAAAAATGCAGAAACACTTTCACGAAAATTAAAATAAACGGAAGCAGTAAATATCAAATGGAGTTGTCCGTCAACCACATGGACGTATCGTCAACCACCAAAAAGACGGATTTACAACGTTCCGTGGCAAGACGATTTTTTAAATAAATCATCTACGAGATTTTCGAGAACCTTTAAAAGTAGCATTAAAAAAAGTTCACAGTTTAATACTATTTATTTTTATATTCTATTCTATTTATATTATAATTAAAGCAAATATTGTTACCACTGGGTACCGTATTTATTTTGTAAATGTAAAAAACGTCCCTGTTCACGTAAGTATTTTCTGTCAAATGACATTGACCACAACAGGAATGATTTGACTCGCGAAAACATATCATAATTTATCTTATTTATTATGATTTTATGATTCCGGTTACGTTTCTATGTAATCTTTCGTTTATTACTATAATAAAACGATTACTTTTTTTTTGGTGTAATATGAATAATAAATGCAACAGCCAAGCAAAGGGCCTAAAAAAAATTGTCTCCGAAGAAATTTTCGCGGTCAGTTTTTTCTTCTAAACCAGTCACAGATAATTTAAAACGCATAGCGCCACCTTTCTTGCGGAAAAAAATGGAACTAAAACTCTCAACATTTTCGCAATGAAGATGGTCCACACTCCACAGATAATAGTAGTATATTAACTGGCTGTTTGAGTTTGACTATGTCACATGAAGGAAATTAAAAAACTAATTACTTTTCACTCCCTAGGGACTAAAGTGGTTACTTTAGTCCCGCTTCGTAGGGCTATATTGGCGTACTTTTAGAGCATGAGAAGTGAAAATTAAATTACGTCAGGATTAAGCACATCTTTCTAAAATTAGCACACATTATAAGTATTGCATTGGATTGAAATCTCCTCGGTCATCCCGGGACGAGGTGATATGCAGTACCTATGGAGTTTCACAGTATAAACAATAATAATCGGCGCGAGTTGAAATGCTTATTGCTGACATGTTGAAGTGTTTGTGTCCGTTGAGCTTTATTTACTTAATTCCATAACCTGTTATGTTATAATCGGGAATAAAGCCACAGGAGCATTTGAATTGAAGATGAATAAAAGCCACAAGAATTTAAAACAATGTTATAACGGCCGATACATGCGTCTAATAATGATCAGAATATTATTTTCCTAACTCTGTAAGCCACAAGAGCGTGAAAGGAATATATAAATGATTCCAGTGTAATAAAGTGCAATATTTCATTTGAAACGTTTGTCAGAGGTCGGATGGTTGGGTTCATCTCGTTAACCTAAACTTACGTACTTCTATTACGTATGGGAATAGCAATAGGAATAGGTGTGGGTAATAAAAGACTAACGAAGATATTATACTTATTATCTATTAACAAAGTTCTTCAAGGGCAAGTGTAACTACCAGTCTCCAAATACGACAAAACAACTGGAGTTAGATACTTGGGAATATCCTTACCATAAATGAAATCTAGATGACCAAAAGTTTGGTCTGAAAGTACGCAAAGAGATGATTTTTGTAATTTAGATTGAAGCGTTTTTATATCTGTGACATTAGCAACATAGTCGTTGTTGCTTCCTAGGAACACCCACGGCATCGTGATACCAGACAAGTCATATTCAGGAGGGCTGAACCTTCTATAAGTTATTAAGTTTTTGAAAGTTCCAAAATCGTATTCAGTGAAGCCGTTGTTCTGCATTTGCCCCCATCTGATGAAGTTTTTAAGAGAAGTTCCAGATGGAGTATGACCAACCACTACAGGCAAAACATCATTGGTAATCTGGAACTCATTGTAACCTAAAACTGCGAATATAAGTACAGAGCAAAATGGATATGCTAGGTTAGTGGTTCCGCACAGTAATTCTCCAGAATTTTGCAGTAGTCCATCTCGTTTTAATACTTCTTTATTGAGGAAAGCGCCTGTCAGTTGGGATCCTGGGGCAATAAGACTTTGGATCTTTATCACGATAAATTTAGCGTTTTCCAAATATGCCGTCGGTGATAAGCCGAAGCCAACCTTTATCTTAGGGTTGTATTCAGGTTTCTTTGCGCAAAGAATTAATAACATGCTGACTCCTTGTGAGTGAGCTACGTACGATAACTGAGTTTCACCTGTCTTAAGTAAGACAAAATCTATGGCTGCTGGTAAATCATACAAGGCCATTTCATCCACAGAAAAGTCCCAGAATTTTGAATCTTTGTCAGGATTATACTTTGTATGGTTTCTGCCGTAAAAGTTTCCTCTAGCATTGGGAACCCAGACGTCGTAGCAGTTGTCAGAGTAGACGTAGCAGTGAGCCTTTCCAGGTCCTGGTATGAGGCAGTCATCACCACTGAGGTAGAGGCCGTGCATGAACATGATGACACCTTTAGATACCTTACAGCTTTTTTTGACAGGTAGTCGGAAAAGACCCAAGATGTATCCATCTTCTGTGGTCACAGAATACTGTTCAGCTGAGTAACCATCGTATTCCGCAAGTTCCGTAAATGTTAGATCTTGTCTTGGTGATAGGCCGAATGGAGAGGCGCCATCATCATCACATAATACTGTGTGTATTGAGCAGAGCAGGATCAAGGCGTAAATAAAATTCATGTCTGACGTTGAGTTCCTGAAAAATAAAAGTCGAAGATAAAATCGAAAACCTTACACTCATTCTGAATATTTGATAACTAATATTTTTTATTCTTTCCATAAAACCATTGAATACTGCGAGAACGGTATCGTATCGGTATCGATTATTTTATTGATTAATTCTGAAGAATCAAGTTATTATACAAAATGCTAAATTATACCTGCATTTTATAGAATGTTATTTGATAACAGTCGTGCAAGTTGTAAAGTAATTAGAAGATGTGTTTATTATGTGGTGAAGGTCAAGTAAATTAACTGCTTTGGTGTCGTTGCACCAACGTGACTGATAAGAGCAGATAACTGATTGTTTAGTCAACGATCACACAGTGAAACTCTTTATTTTTGGTAGGTGTAAAAGACATCTTGGTAAGACAGTTTGGCTATTATAAGACCTGTCAAGAAGGTGGAAGACAATGCTTGTATTTATATTCTTTGCGGACTTAAGGCAATTGGAAGAACATCGTGGGGAATTATTCTATACGGCTGATGTTTTACGTGCCATGTCCTGGCTGCATCAGGATTTTCTCATGCAAAAATAATTAGGGAATTAGTTTGTATAGTTAGGGAACTGTAGCTATTGTGTTAGATGTTGATAAGTAGTACTAGTTTTTTTACGTTTTCCATAGTTTTATATTGTAAATAAGTTAATTTTGAGACCGAGCTACCGCATTAGGGACATACCTGTAATTAAGTTATAAGGGAGATTTGAATAAATAAATAAGTAATTATTGTAACAGACGTGCCACTGATCTTGACGACGTAAATAACGCCCTACTGCAGGTCCAAATTTAGTACTAAATGGGAAAAAAATTAAGTGCATTAGATTTGCTCTACCAAATGTCAAAAGTAATGATTGTGACATAATATTGAATCAAGAGAAACTAGAATTTGTCGATAAAACGGTTTTCTTGGGAATCACGCTCGACTCAAGGTTACAATGGTGTCCTCATTTAACATCTCTTGCAGGACGGCTGAGTTCAGCTGCATATGATGTTAGAAAAATCCGTCAATTTACTGATATTGATACCGCGAGGCTAGTCTATTTTAGTTATTTTCATAGTATTATGTCATACGGTATTTTACTATGGGGACGGGCTGCAGACATCGAGTCTATATTTATTCTGCAGAAAAGAGCCATCAGAGCCATATATGAAATTATGAATTACGTAGACGCGATTCTCTAAGATAACTGTTTAAGGAAATTAATATCATGACAGTACCTTGTCAATACATCTATGAAAAAATCATGTACGTTAGGAAAAATCTGCATTTATTCAGTAAAAGAGGTGACAGACACCACTATAACACTAGAAATAGGGACCAACTAGTTCAGCCAGGTTTCAGGCTTGCTAAAGTAGATTCATCTTTCATGGGGTACTGTTTGAAATGTTACAATAAAATACCTCCCCACATACTTCAACTGAATGAGACGAAATTTAAATCTTGTATAAAACGCACACTATGTAGGCAAGCATATTATAAGTTGGGGGATTACATTGATGATAAAAATGCTTGGCTACATGCTGGTCCTGCTCCACAACCATAGTTGCAAACTAATTGATTGCACTGGTCGGCCATTATTTGAGTCTATCGACACGCAAAGAAGTAGAAGAAGAATTGATTCCCATGTTAATGTATTGTAGAAGCTGCAGAAGATTGTTAAAATATACCTACTTGCATTGTATAGATTCCAGTTTTTAGTATTTTATAATTGCATAGCACATGTGTGAGTACTTTGTACTGTTCAGCCACCACTTACATTTAGTTCTTTCATTGACTTGAATATGCCTTGGTGGCTAAGAGAGAATGTCATGCTCACTCAAATGTCTCGCTGATGGTGGCGGGTGTGTCGGGTCATTTAGTTCCCTTAAATATGGTCGAGTTGTTTGGCGCCGATACATGCGTCATGTTCGTGAACGGGCGCTCTCAGTTGGGACTGGTCATCTCTTAGCTGCCACGGTTCGTTCATTTTAATTACTTTTAATTTTTGATTTATTATTTTACTCTGGACGCTCTTAATGTGCACGTCTTTCTACATCGTTCTCACATATATGAATAATCTCAAAATGAATGATGTAACCAAGATTTTGTAACAATATTTTGATTTAAAAGAGTGTCCATGGAGTTTCTTGCCCGTTCTTCTCCATAGAGATCTACGTTAGGGAATGGGCAACTACAGTACTTTCTCAAGTTATTATGCCTTGTGACTGTGACTGTAGCTTTGCTTTTATTGTATTTTAGACTTTCAAAAGTGCCGTAATGGTCTAATTGAAATAAATGATTTGAGTTTGAGTTTGAGTTTGTATAATCTAAAAGTCCTAAACTACGGTGCGCAAAGTTGGTCACTTACTGAACAACAGAAGTCCAAACTCAAGACTTGCCAGTGGGCAACGGAGCGCAGCATAATAGGTGTTAAGCGGAAAGATCGCGTAACAAACACTACCCTTTCTTTTTCCGGATGGGAAATCATCAAATGACTCCTCCCGCTCTGGGCGGAGCAGGAGGGAGTGTCAGAGTTTTACTGACTAAAACCCATCCATGTTCCTTCATCGGCCTTTGTGTTCCGGGGCCACGTTATCTCTTTCGAATAGCCCCGCAGCCCCGGCAGGCTTCGACCCTTGCGGACCCCTTCCTTATCGCTGACTCTCTTTAAGGCGCGCGTGGAACGCGAACGTGCCGTCGACACGGCCTGTCGTCATGAGACGGACGGACGGCAAGCTAGCCCATAGCTCACCGTCCGCAGGCCCGCGCCTACGGTGGCAGGAAGCCACCACGTGGCCCCCGACGCCCGGGGCGTCTCCCGCGGTGGCCGGGACGTAGGGATTTCTCCCTCTCACGTTCCGCCACCTCCTTCGCTAGCATGACTGCTTCGCAGAAGGAGGTGACGGCGTCCCAATCCGTCTCGCTCCGGACCATGGATTGAACCAGGGGGAGAAACACTACACTGCGCTCCATTACTCAAGTTGCAGATGTTGAGTAAAAACAGCCAAGCTGAAGTGGGAGTGGGCTGGCCACGTAGCACGAATGCGCCCAGAGAGTTGGGCAACGATCGTCACTTACTGGACGCCTATCGGAGGAAATCGCCGTCGCGGCAGACCGCGACGAAGGTGGTTCGACGGTCTGATCTCGTTTGCGGGGCGAACATGGCCAGATATCGCACAGGACAGAGAGGTTTGGAAGGAGAAAGGGGAGGCCTTTGCCCAGCAGTGGGACATTCAAACAGGCTAACAAAAAGAAAAAAAAACTAAAACAAGGAACAAAAGGAGCGGGCACTTGCCCTTGTTTGTTTGAGAGGATACTACCATTCTTTCCGCATAATCACAGATTGCATGATTACATAGCATATACAGCCTGTTAGTGCGCACTGTTGGGACACAGGCCCTCACTCTCTGTGAAAGGATATGGCTGTAATTCACCATGCGGAGCCATGCGGTCTGTTGGTTAAATAAGTTCTTCGAATTTTAGGTCCTAACGTATGCCGTTTTCCACGCAATGTTTTTCTTCAATCATTAGGAGAGCAGTATTACTTTTACTAAGTTAATTAAAACAGGTACTAACCTTTTTACGTTACATGGGTATAAGGACCGAGTAGACTCCTCAACTGATGAACTTGTGCTACATGTGTTTCAACATTTCCGCCCTATTTAACACCCGAAATATTACTTTATTCTTCATTGTGATATGTAAGATAGCGAGTTTATGAAAAAAAGACATCCTACACACGAGTTTAATTCCGTTATCTTTTGTGTGGGTTATAATTATGTGACTGAATTATAATTACCATTCTTGTACTTCTCGAATCGATAATTTATAGATTTTGCCCAACCCGTACGATAGCGATGTGAACATCTTTATCGTTTGCTTCTTTCAAGTCCGAGGGTTCAGTTATTTGTGCACGATGGGCAGGAGAGAACGTGTGGCATCTCATGTGCACCTCTCTTAGACGTAACTCGGGGAGTTTTACACCTCAATCCTCCCCGGGACGAGGCCCGCGGGTCAAGCGGGATCTAATGCAAGTCGCATTAGATCCCGCTGTCCCCCAACGCCAGTGTGCGAGGGAACACCGGGGTGCATGATTTAAGTCAGTACGTGTTTGATAGACCCCTCCGCTCTCCCCACGGTTGAGGACATCCATTGAAGATTTCCAAATCGAGGAAACATTAAAGGTTCTCAAGATTAGCCAAAGAATACTCTGAAAGTATTAACTTCATATCTTGTCCATATTGAAACTTTCATAAGAGGTGGGAAAACTTGTCACAAAGACCTTAAAGGATTTAAGAAGAGTTAGGTAATTTTCAGTACCGATCCGTTTTTAGGCGAGAACTTCATGGGAGATTTTCGTCACAAGGTATATTTAATCATGTGCGGTACATGGCCCTTTACGGGGCCCCGGTGTGGGCACGTTCATTGAGGCGGCGAGCCGCCCATTATCTGAACGCGCCCCAAAAGGTGGTAGCCGTAAGGCAGGTCCGGGGGTACCACACGATCTCCCGCGAGGCGGCGAGCCTTCTTGCCCTATTGCCGCCATTGGATCTGGAGGCGATAGTCCTCGCGCGCCTACATGAATGGCGCGCGGAGTCGCTACGCCGTGGGGAAACTCCGCTGTCGCGACAAATTGTCGCTCAGCGGACGGACTTCCGGCGGGATCTCATGGCGACATGGAGAGAGCGACTGTAGCAACCGCGTGCAGGGCACGCCACAATAGTGGTGGTAAGTCCCCTCTTTGAGGAGTGACTGGAGAGACGCCACGGCGTCCTCACCTTCCGCCTGACGCAGGTTCTTACCGGACACGGATGTTTCGGTAAGTTCCTGCACCGAATCGGGCGGGAGGAGACGCCCGGGTGCTTCCACTGTGAGGATCGACCGGAGGACACGGTGGCGCACACTGTGGAGGTGTGCCCCGCTTGGGTGCTGCATGCTCCCTCCCTCCTGCTCCCTCCCTCCTGCGGGAGGAGTAATTTGATGATTTCCCATCCTAAAAAAAAGGTATATTTAATCATTTAAAAAGTCGATTCCTTGACCTGACCTCATGAAGCTGGGCAATCACTGTTTTTGAGGGGATCCTGCCGTTTTGCCGAAAAGATTTTATAAAAATTTCACTACCCAAATAAATTTTAGCAACCTTTTTTTATGCCAATGCAATTTTTGGGATGATTTTAGTACTCACATTTTCATTTAGTCAAATTTTCACTCGGCAGAATATTATCAAGGATAATGTCATTAAGGCATTTGGTCTTTAATTAAATGATTTATTACAGCAAACAATCTTTAGACAATAAACAGTTAGTCAACTGATTTGTTAGGACAAAAAATATAAAGACAAAAATCCCCTGGTCCCCTTTATCGTTGGTGTATCATTTGGGCTAGGTTAGGTTAGAACAGTGACTACAAAATTAAATATCAAAACACATCGTGATTTAATTTGTATATTCTGTGCAACTGACATAAAGATGCAAATCTATTGTCATTCACTAAGCAATTGACTGAATAGAAATGGTAAATTGAAAACTGACGAGACTAAATATTTAATTTTTCGTAACATATTTTATGTTATAATACCAACTGAAATATTTGACTAATTGAAAATTGGTAAAAGTACGTAAGTACGTAGTCGGGAAGCAAGCTATTGTTTAAACGTTCACTTGCCAAACAGTAGGTTTGCGTTACAATTATTTGTGAAGGTTTAATTGCTAATGAATAATTTGGCAAATGAAATTATGCGGAAAATTGTTCAATAATTTGGCAAATTTTTTTTCGATGAAACAAGGGAGACCTGTTTTTGAGTTTTCTGACATCTCAGTGATTCCTGCAAAGTGAAGCTTCTTGAGGTTAGATAAAGAAGATAGAAGATATAGAAGTACCGCCAAGTGATTACAACAGATGGTCCATTGTTTTATAATATAGTGTGGAGCCAAGCAAGATAATGATACATATTTTTGTCGTTTGTAGATTGCCTTATCCATGTTGTTTAAACAGTCTGTTTCAATATCGACTTGAACAAATAAATGACAGATAAAATAAATACCTACCTAATGATATTTTTTAAAATCTTTTGTATAACTTCCGAAGTATAGGATGTCTTGGTAACAGTTCATACAGTTCGTAAGCGTTTAGCAAACAGTAGGAAAACAAAAGCAGTTAATTTTAAAACTCATATCACGTTTTTGTGTGACATGTGCCATGTGGGGGTTTCGAGTACTACACTCGCAACCGGTGTGCGTGTGTGACGACGAGCAGATGTATGAACGTGTGTTAGAAATGTCATAGTAAATATCATTTTATATAGAAAGGATAAGTAGTAATAGGTATTCCCTTTTTAAATATCGCTAGGTAATTTTATAATACTAATTAAAACTTGTCTTGACACCGGATGTGTGCGCATCTAACATTTTTATATCACGCGATAGCCGGGTGGTGGGAGAAACAGAGCTGTCAAATAGGTTAGAGAGCACTCATTCGGGTCCTTCGTGTGCTAGCTATCGGATAAGACACATCTATGCTGTCACTATGGTCGTATGGTCGTGTGAATTACTGTGTGTATCATTCGTGTGAATTATTGTGAAGTGAAGTGAACAATATACGGACTTGTGAAAACTATCATGTTGTTATTCTCTACCTGGTAGTTATTATCAGAAGTGGAACGTTAATCTACAAAAATGAAAAGTGACCTTGAAGACAATGAAGGACGTGGTGCAAGATCACGGTCTCGGGGGCGTAATCGGAAAAACCGCCATCGTCAAGACGTTTCCGCTGATACGGTACGGCGATCCCGACGTAGGAAAAGATCCACCAGACGAGAGAGTTCGTCTAAATCGGATCAGAGGTTTCATCGTAAGAAAAGGTCTCGTACTCGTCGTGACAGTTCCACTGAGTCAGTCACAACGTCTGCACAGGTAAGAAAGCGCCATAAGAAATCAAAAAAGGATCAGAGATCCAGAGGAACAGCTACAGAACAACAGCTAAGTAATGAACAAGAAGTGTACAATGCCTCCTCCATTGCGTCACTGCCTGAGCCAGCTGCCGGCGAGAGTGGCGGAGCCACCACTTCAGCGACAAGGGATGCTGAGCAGCCTCTCGGAGTTCGTGCATCGACCCCAACATCCTCGCAGTTGCAGATTGGTAAGGATGTGAATATGCATATTAATAGTAGTGATTTCGCAGTACTGTTGCAAAATATTTTAAAATCTGCTGCGTATGGCATCTCGTATTATAAAAATATTATACCTAATTTTGATCCTAATCAGAAAAATCAGAGAATTGAACATTGGATTGCTAAGGTTAATGAATGCGCTAAAATTTATAACTGGAATGATGACCAGACGACACATTTCGCCTTGCCTAAATTAACAGGTCATGCTAAAAAATGGTATGAGGGTCTTCAAACTTTCTATTCTTTTGACTTGGCCTGAGTGGCAAGAGCGTTTGATTCGTTCCGTTTCCCTCGGAAAGTAATTATGGTGCCCTATTAACGGAAATGTTAGAAAGACGAATGAAAATAGGTGAAGCAGTAGATGATTATTATTTTGATAAAACTACTCTTTTAAATGCTTGTGAAATTAACGGGAAAAAGGCGGTTGATTGTCCGATATTTGGGATAGATGATAGAATGATTAGGGCTAGCGCTTCCTCAGCTAGGCTAACGGATCCAGAAGAATTGCTTAAGTTCTTGAAAGATTTGGGTAAAGAATCTAACTTTCATTTTAATAACAAATCAAAAAACAATGCTGCTACATCTTCTGATATAATTTGTTCTAAATGTAACAAACAGGGACATCGTGGTGCACAGTGTCGTAGTTCTTTAACTGAAGTTGTGTGTTATAATTGTAAGGAAAAAGGCCACAAAATACACGCTTGTCCAAAACCTTTACTTAAATGTGATTCATTTAATCGAGTAGGACACAAGTCCACGGATTGTTATCTTAAAAAATCTTATAACAATCCCAAGTCTCAGTCCCAGGACAAAAAAACTATGTTAACTCGATCGAATAAAGCGGATGATAAATTTCGTAAACAAGTTAAAATTAACGATACTATTTCCTGCGAAAGTTATGTCGATTTTGGGAGCGATTGCACCCTCATAAGCCAAGAGATTGTTGATATAAATTCATTACCCAAGTTTGAGAATGATTTGCCAGCTATCCGAGGATTTGGAAACGGTTCATATACACCATTAGGTAGAACTTGTATTAAATTGTCTCTTGGAGAAATAACTACGGTAATAGATGAATATATAGTAGAATCTTCGATGTTGATTGAACCGTTACTTGTGGGACAGAACTTTACAGAACTTCCTGATGTGCTAGTTATTAAAACAAATGAAAAACTAGACATCCTAAAACGTAAGGATTCATTAGAACTCACTTGTTTGCCATCTGAGGTATTTAGTCCGGATAGAGTAGTATTACGAATTTCTATTGTTACGTCGATACGCGATTTTGACTTTATAGATTGTACAAATGATAGCAAAGCCACATGTGATTTCCTTATAGAACATAGTATTAGAAACATCGGTCCTGTAAACTACTGGTTATTAGGAGGAGTCTACAATCTGCACGACGGGAAATGTAGAATAGGAATCAAAAATTTGTCAAAAGAATGCATTAATTTTTATGAAGGGACTGTGTTGACTAGAGCTAATGTTATAACATCTCACAATAATTTAAACGAACCTTATGTTAGTTGCAAACGAATTTTAGATACTAATAATTTAAATCCATTAAATCGAAAGGATATCAATATAAATACCGACCTTTCTGACCACCAAATTAATTTGGTAGTAGAGCTTATTAACAAATATAGTTTTTGTTTCGCACAAAATATGTCTGAGTTGGGTTGTACTAGTTTGTCCGAGATGTGTATTGAATTAAATGACGAAACCCCGGTTGTACATAGGCCTTATCGTCTGAGTTATGTAGAAAGAAACGTGGTGCGCGATATGGTTAATGAACTTCTTGAGAACGATATTGTTGAAGATTCGAAATCCTCCTACGCAAGTCCTATTATATTAGTTACAAAAAAGACGGGAGGATATAGACTATGCGTTGACTTTAGAGCATTGAACCGTAAAACAAAGAAGGATCATTTCCCTATGCCGCGTATCGATGATCAATTAGACATGCTCAATGGTAATAAATACTTTTCTAGTCTAGACTTGGCTAGCGGATACTATCAGATCCCAATTCGCAACGATTGTAGACACCTCACAGCTTTTGTAACCGCTGACGGATTATATCAGTTCAAGAAGATGCCTTTTGGTTTAGTGAATTCTCCTGCAGTCTTTCAAAGGACGATAAATAGAGTCTTAGGAAACGCCAGATTCAACTCCGCCCTCGCATATATGGATGATATCTTAATACCAGGTAAAAATTTTAATGAAGAATTTGATCGATTAGAGGAAGTATTCAAACTTTTGAAAGATGCAGGTTTGACATTAAATTTACAAAAGTGTAATTTCTTTAAAACTGAGTTGAAGTATCTTGGTTATGAAATAAGCGAGGGCGGAATAAGACCCGGGCGTGCTAAAATTATGGCGGTTGAGAAATTTCCTACACCGCAGAATGTTCATGAAGTAAGGCAGTTTGTAGGATTGGCCAGTTATTTTAGAAAATTTATTCAGAACTTTGCCTCTATAGCACGTCCTTTGACGGACTTGACAAAGAAAAACCACCAGTGGCACTGGGGAATAGAGCAGGAAAAATCCTTTACCTACCTTAAAGATTCTCTCATTCAAAGACCTCTGTTAGGAATTTATGATCCCCAACATGACACCTTTCTGCATACTGATGCAAGTAAATACGGATTAGCCGGAATATTAATTAAAAAAAATGAAAGGGGAGATGTTAAACCTATAGCATATTTTAGCCGAAAAACTAGTTGTGATGAGCAAAAATATCATGCATACGAGTTAGAATCTTTGGCAGTCGTAGCGTCGTTGCAAAGATTTCGTGTTTATCTTATTGGTCTAAAATTTACCCTAGTAACGGACTGTAACGCTATACGTGCAACTCTTATCAAACGAGATCTGGTACCTAGAGTGGCCCGCTGGTGGATAGCAATTCAAGAGTTTAATTTCGATATTCAATATAAACCGGGGCATACAATGTCACACGTTGATGCCCTGAGCAGAAACCCTCAGCCTTATGTATCGGATAGTTGTCAGGATATTGTGCCGTCTATACTTAGAATTACACAAGAAGACTGGCTTCTGAGTTTGCAATTAAAAGATCCTAATACTCAGCGCATTCGTAAAATTTTAGAAGATGAGGAATACACAGACATAAAAAAAAATTATACGTTGAAAAATAATAAGCTATTTAGAGTTGTAAATAATGAATTGAAATGGGTTGTACCGAAATGCGCTCGATTTCAGCTATGTAAGTTGAATCACGACGATATAGGTCATTTTAGTATCGAAAAAACACTGAATAAAATAAGTAAAGACTTCTGGTTTCCTAAAATGAAACGTTTTGTCACTAAATATGTTAGGTCTTGTCTGGAATGCGCATATAGTAAAGAAACTGCTGGTCCAAAAGAAGGATTTCTGCATCCGATACATAAGGTTGACAAGCCATTCGATACAGTGCACATTGATCATTTAGGGCCTTTTGTAAAAAGTTCAAAAGGTAATTGCTATCTGCTTGTGTTGGTCGATGGATTTACAAAATTTTGTTTATTAAAGCCCTTGAGGAATTTAAAATCAGGACCAACGATTCGTGCTATGGAGGATATTTTATCAATTTTCGGATATCCTAACAGGATTATTTCGGATAGAGGATCTACATTCACATCTAAAGACTTCGAAAAATTCTGTAAAGAATCAAGTATAAATCATATTTTGAATGCCGTGTCTTCTCCTAGATCGAACGGACAGGTAGAACGGTACAATAGGACGGTTTTAGAAGGTTTTAACTGCGTATACAGATAAATTAGGTGAAAGGCTCTGGGACACCTCCCGGGGCGCCCGGCGGACTCTCCGTCCGCCTACCGGCCCGTGGTGTTGCTCGACGAGGTGGGCAAGCTCTTTGAAAGAGTCATTGCAAACCGCCTCGCCGAGCACCTTGCGGGGACGGGGCCGGACCTTGCGGAACACCAATATGGTTTCCGCAAGGGGCGCTCTACGGTGGACGCCATCATGCGCGTGAGAGCCCTCACGACGAGGGATGCGGTGTCCAGGGGTGGGGTGGTCTTGGCGGTGTCTCTCGACATCGCCAACGCCTTCAACTCCATGCCCTGGAGCTGCATAAGGGAGGCACTCCGGTATCACCGGGCGCCGACCTACCTTCGTCGTGTGGTCGGGGACTACCTGACGGATAGGGCCGTCATCTACCCCGGTCGTAGCGGAGACTGGAACCGGCGAGAGATGTCGTGCGGTGTTCCACAGGGATCGGTTCTGGGGCCGTCCTTGTGGAACATCGGGTACGACTGGGTGCTGCGCGCCGACCTCCCTAGCGGCGTCAGCGTTGTCTGCTATGCGGACGACACGCTGGTGCTGGCACAGGGGAGGTCGCACGAGGCGGCGACCGAAAACATGACACGCGGGGTTGCGATAGTCGTGGAGAGGATCCGGCAACTGGGTCTCGAGGTGGCACTGCACAAGTCATGCGCCACCTCCGGGATCCGCAGTGATGGCGGGAGGGGTTTCCATCGGCGTCGAGTCGACGCTGAAGTACCTGGGACTTGTCCTCGACAGCCGGTGGAACTTCGTGGAGCATTTCCGACGTTTGGCCCCCAAACTGGAGCGGACAGGGGCTGCCTTCAGGCGGCTCCTACCCAACCTGGGGGGGCCAAACGCCTCCTGCCGGAGGCTCTACGCGGGAGTCGTGCGGTCCATGGCCCTTTACGGGGCCCCGGTGTGGGCGCGTTCATTGAGGCAGCGAGCCGCCAACTATTTGAACGCGCCCCAAAAGGTGGTGGCCGTAAGGCTAATCCGGGGGTACCGCACGATCTCCCGCGAGGCGGCGAGCCTCCTTGCCGGATTGCCGCCATGGGATCTGGAGGCGATAGTCCTCGCGCGCCTACATGAGTGGCGCGTGGAGGCGCTACGCCGGGGGGAAACTCCGCTGCCGCGAATTGTCGCTCAGCGGACGGACTTCCGGCGTGATCTCATGGCGACATGGAGAGAGCGACTTTCGCAACCCCGTGCAGGGCACGCCACAATAGTGGCGGTAAGTCCCCTCTTTGAGGAGTGGCTGGAGAGACGCCACGGCGTCCTCACCTTCCGCCTGACGCAGGTTCTTACCGGACACGGTTGTTTCGGTAAGTTCCTGCACAGAATCGGGCGGGAGGAAACGTCCGGGTGTCACCATTGTGAGGATCGACCGGAGGACACGGTGGAGCACACTGTGGAGGTGTGCCCCGCTTGGGTGGAGCACCGCCGTGTCCTCGAGGTGGCGATCGGCGGCGGCGACCTCTCGCTTCCGGCCCTGGTTCGTGCCATGGTCCGGAGCGAGACGGAATGGGACGCCGTCACCTCCTTCTGCGAAGCAGTCATGCTAGCGAAGGAGGTGGCGGAACAGGACAGGGAGAGATCCTCACGTCCCGGCCGCCGCGGGAGACGCCCCGGGCGTCGGGGGCCACGTGGTGGCTTCCGGCCACCGTAGGCGCGGGCCTGTGGACGGGGAGCTATGGGCTAGCTCGCCGTCCGTACGTCTCATGACGACAGGCCGTGTCGACGGCGCGTTCGTGTTCCACGCGCGCCTCAAAGAGAGTCAGCAATAAGGAAGGGGTCCGCAAGGACCGAAGCCTGCCGGGGCTGCGGGACTATTCGAAAGAGATACCGTGGCCCCGGAACACAAAGGGCGAGGAAGGAATATGGATGGGTTTTAGTCAGTAAAAGTCTGACACTCCCTCCTGCTCCGCCCAGAGCGGGAGAAGTCATTTGATGATTTCCCATCCGAAAAAAAAAAAAAAAGGCTCTGGGACACAGTCTTAGGAAAATTGCAATGGGGGTTAAATAACACTCTAAACAAAGGAATAGGAAAAGCACCATCTGAAGCTCTATTTGGAACGCAATTGAATAGCAAGGGCGATAACATTTTTTCTGAAATATTGGGTGATATACGTCAACCTGGTTCTATACAAGATATTAGAGATCAAATAAGTCAACATATTGATAAAGATCAAGAGAATCAGAAAATAAGGTTTGATAAAAAAAGAGTTAAAGCTAAAATATATAATGTAGGCGATTTAGTAAAAATATTAAAACCAGTCCCGTCTCAGTAATGATGGTAAAAGTAGAAAACTGCTCCCAAAATACACTGGTCCATTTAGGATAACTAAAGTCCTTGAGAATGATAGGTACGAGGTTTCAAGTATAGAAGGATCCAATATATCGCAAAGAAAATATTGTAATGTCTGGGCGGCCGACCATATAAAACCATGGATTACCATGACCAGCCACAGCGATTCTGAGAGTAGCCTTAGCAATGAGTTTAGTAACGATTAAAAGCGATAGATGATGCCTTGTATAGTTGGGTATGTATGTATAATTATGATAATTAAAAATTGTTGCTGTTGAATAAAAATATTGTGTTGATTATAATGCCGAGATAAAGTAGATATGTGAGTGTTGATAGATCCACTTGCAAAATGTGATGATATGTGAGTGTTGACAGATCCACTTGCAGATCTTGACGCGATTATGTAAGTGTTGATAGATCCACTTGCAGAGTCTGATTGAGATAATCAAGTGTTGATAGATCCACTCCCATATCATTTGGAGTGTTGATAGAACCACCCAAATAGTTCATTGTATGATTGATTAGTAGGTAAAATGAATTATTATATTACAGATAATGTTTATTGTTACATTTGATTTGTGATCAACTTATTATTGTTTAATCATTTACATAAGTAGTATTAATAATTAATTACCGTTTATTTATTTTGCGAATTAAGTTTGTGGACAAACTTTAGTGTCAGGAAAGGCCAAATGTTAGAAATGTCATAGTAAATATCATTTTATATAGAAAGGATAAGTAGTAATAGGTATTCCCTTTTTAAATATCGCTAGGTAATTTTATAATACTAATTAAAACTTGTCTTGACACCGGATGTGTGCGCATCTAACATTTTTATATCACGCGATAGCCGGGTGGTGGGAGAAACAGAGCTGTCAAATAGGTTAGAGTGCACTCATTCGGGTCATTCGTGCGCTAGCTATCGGATAAGACACATCTATGCTGTCACTATGGTCGTATGGTCGTGTGAATTACTGTGTGTATCATTCGTGTGAATTATTGTGAAGTGAAGTGAACAATATACGGACTTGTGAAAACTATCGTGTTGTTATTCTCTACCTGGTAGTTATTACGTGGACGAGGCAAAAGGAGTATGTGAGGATTGTTGCATCATCACTCATTTTATTTTCTGTTCAATCACATTATTATTCTACGAATATTATGATGGCATTCATTAAGAATTGTCAAACGTATATGTAATGGAAGCCAAACTGATCGGTAACAAGCGCTCACGAAACATTAAGGGAACGCAATGGCGCGGCTGATCTGCAAGACTTTGCTCTACTACAGGAATATGGACGAATTTAACTTATACTACACGTTATTGTTAGAATGTTGACAAATTGAGACCAGTCTTGGCTTGGTTGAGAAACTGAGTGTTGCTCTTCTTATGGTAGATTGATCTGACTTCTTGTTAAACTTTAATCACAGCCACCGAGGATGAATATAGTCTGTTGCCAAAAGTATTTGATGAAAATGTAAACAAATATATCAGAAAACGCCCTTGCGGATAACGCTGGCACTTATAAAATATTGAGTTGATAATATAAATCCTGGAAACCTGAAATTATTATAAACTTCAGACATTTTTGGTTTGACAATTTGAGGTTAACACTTCGTCGACGATTTTTCAATCCCAATTAAATTAAAATGCAAATAATAATTGTTGGAAAAAGTGATTATAATAGGTGATTGTGTTACTAATTAATTTTATTGCGTAATAACCTGAACAGGATTTGTTTATTCTTTCATAAAATACTTTTGGAATCTGTCCCATATATTATTGTATTGTATTGTATTATTGTTTGTTGTTTGTATCATCTTTCATACTCATTAATTCGTCATCAGTATTGAATTTTACAACCTACTGACAATGACCACTGTTATGAATCAATCGCTTATCATAATGATTCTTTAGCAGTTTCTTTCGAATCTTTAAACCATAACTGTTCTATCAAAAGGAAATAACAATCAGTTGCCGTAAAAGCGGATAATTTTCTAGAAAAATAGCACAATTTTCTTCGAACTTCCAAAGTTATGTAGTAATATCTTCCGGATATAGGGACCAGGATTCCGCATTGGTTTGCAAATGGGATGCGAGGATGCAAGGCCAGCTTACCGGCTCTTAATTTATATGTAACATGCTGCGGTGCAGTGCAACGCAATGGCGTGGAAGATACGCCGGCTGCCGTAACAGGGGTAATGGAAAACTAACTCGAGAACTGTTAACTGGGTGGAAAATTGAGCTTTATTACATTACAATATTTAATATGGGTAGATGGAAGTCACAATGTAAACGTTTTGTTTCTGTTTAAAGATGTATTTACATGAAGTGATGCATGGACTCACAGATCTGCACTCCAATTGTCTAACATACTGCGAAGGATTTTAATAGTACATTACGATATTAGTGGGTTAAGAGCATGTTATAACCAATACGCACGTATATCGTACGACGTTTTTTAACACATTTGCGACGAAACAGAAAAAAAAAAACATTTTTCATACGTGGTTATGTATCTGTCCTTGGATATTGACGGCAGCAAGCTGTCGCATGCGGTTCGCGCTTCTGTTAGTATATCCGGTGGAGTTGAAGTAATATATTGCTCATCTTCATTATTGAAAGTTGTCATTTTTAGATATTCACAATACAAGTACAAAGAAAAGAAAATTTGAGAAAAATGGCGCGAGGATTATTTTCTGCCATGGCTGCGTGAAAATGTTGCCAAAGACGCTAGAGCATGCAGCCAAGTTTTTAAATTACCGAACAAACTGTTTTTTATTTTATTTTAAATAAACTCAATCTGTGAATGCACACTGTTGCTTTCCCGCCATTTTAACAGCGCGCTAGCGCTGCCTACTGACTGCCGCCGCGCGGCGATTAGTTTAAAATTTGAAATGGCAAATAATACTGTTATGGAATTTGTATGGACTATAACTTAACTATTTGCTTTGGTAACACACGCGTTTTTTATGACCCGCTTTACATATTTAAAACCGGTGGAATTACATCAGCTTTACGAGCAAGGGTGTTAAAAAGGAAATTTGCAGTAGGTACATTGCTTCAAATATTTGTAGAAACCCCTCTCCCGGCAACAATGAATATCGTTGAACTGTCAAGATGGCATTGCCATTGTATGTGTGTTACGCCATCAGTGCCTGTTTGTTTTACCCACTACTGTAGATGTTGCAGTCCTATTGCTGCAAAGATATCATAACGCAGTTTTCATTATAATAAACGTTTTAACTACATTCAGACCACATGGCAAAATTTATCAAATCACACCCCTAAAGATCCCTTCAAATGAATATTCATGAGCGATTCCAAAATAAAGCCGAGGCATAGTTGTAGTATGTATTAGTGGTAGAGACGGCGGCGGTGTAGTGAGTACTAGGCAAACAGGAATGTTTGGAGGCAGTCGCCGCGATATTGGTGAGCAGACTGCGCGAAAAGGCAAGGCGGTATATTGAGCAAGTCTTTTTGGTAGACGAGTAATATATTGGTAAAGGAAGCAAAGAAAGATATTTTTGCTGTAACCTTAAGGGAAAAATGCGTCTCGTTCGATGCAAAAAAGCTCAGCTTGTGACACCATGCGAGACATGCATAGCGCTGGTATTCAGCTGCATTCGGTTACTTTGAAACCCGACCACAACACAGTATGGAAAAGCTAGGCTAATAATGTCTTATGGCATGTGCCAAATAAATATATTTTCTTCGTGATGGACTAGGAAATATGTGATGAAAATAGTAAAAGGTGAGATGAGGTTCATAATGATTTGTTTTCGTTTAAAGATCTTGGGGAGATTTCTCTTGCAGGTATTATCCTAGTTGTTGTACAGTTCATTATATTGGAACTTATTAGGTGCTAACGTGTAGGTTTCTTGGCACCTACTCATACCTATTCAACGAGTGCTGTTAACTGTTAGTGAACGGACTGTATGAAGAAAATTTTGAATTTCGAAACCATCTTCATTCTTTCTTACATTCAAGTTTGAACTTGGAATCGATAGTATGCGCAGAATGTTGGAAATGAAAGCGTTCAGTATTATTGGGTAAATTAACGGCTGCTTTGGCCGCGTCGGACAAGTTTAGACCAAGTTTATGTGTGTTTGTTTATCTATTTATGATATAATGATGTTCCAGCCCTATGGAAAATTCGTAGATATCTAGACGTTTGCACCGGCTATGTACATACCTAGTTAAATTGTACAAATATTTGAATTCTGATTACATATAGGTCAATTAGGTCAACTTACACCATAAACCTTAAACGTGTGTAGGTAAATGTCGCTAATATTTTTTCGGGACGCAATTTTTCGTTTGTGGTTTTTTTTTAAAATACGTAATATGTTATTTATTGAAACAACTGCAGTAAGTTATTGCTCTGTAAGGAGAAATTTAATTTAGAGGAAACATTTTACAAAGAGTGTACCATACTTACTTTTCTAAACACAACTTAATTCTACTTATTACTAACCTGTAAGGAGAAACAACATTAAAAGCTATTGCTTCAATAGTTTTTATAAAATATCTCCTAAAACGTGTTCACATAATTTTCAGTCAATCCAAAGAGAATTTTTCCACTCGTAGAACGAACATAGTGTAAGCCTACCGTTACCACAGATAACGTATGCAGTCCAAGCTAATGTGCGGGAAATTCAAATTAAATGAAGAATAAGAGAGCTTCATTTACAAATATATTAGTAAATATTAATTAATAATACACTGACTGTCAAGACTTAAATTGAGAAGCGTTGCTGCGTTGGTTACATTTTGTGAAGTATTTCAACTTGTTGGATCAAACAGTGCCCAGCCGAGTTTTGGGTTCCAAATCAACGTGGCGTAAACTCCTATTAACCAGAAGACAACCTATAACTCCTTCCACCAATCTCAAGCAATAATAACACTCAATTTACAAAAGTGATATTCCGAACAATATGAAGCTCGTATAGGCAAGCTATTAGCTCCGGGGCATGATGGATGATGGCCCCAGGCGTGCTCCCATATTGGAGAAGGAAATTGTGTTGCACCGCAGCCGAGCTAGTAAATTGTATTATAGCTTGGCTTGTAATGAGCTCTTAATTTGTGAGACCTTAATATTCCGCGTTGCTGCGTTATTGCATTATAGTTCTAGTCCAACAGGGATCTTATGGAGCTCGAATAACATTGTAATATCCTTACTACTCGCTGTAGGTAAACATTTGTAAAATGTATTGAAAAAGCAAGAAGGCGGCGCTAGTTCAAATTTTGGTCTTTCGACAATAGATCCTTATCTATATATATAAAATGATAAACTGACTGACTGACTGACTGACTGACTGGGTGACATATCAACGCACAGCCCAAACCGCTGGGTCTACAGATTCCAAATTTGGCAAATAGGTTCTTTAGGTGGTCTAGGGGTGCACTAAGAAAGGATTTTTCAAAATCAACCCCTAAGGGGGTTAAACGGGGCTCCAAAGTTTGTATGGGGACACAAGATTAGTTAGACTATTTTATTCAAAACTTTACAGGAGTGCTCCTATTGATAAATGAGTAGAAACGGGTTTCAGGTTTTTTCAGAATTCAACCCCTAAGAGGGGGAAATGGGATGACAAAGTCAAAAATGAATGCACAGCCTGAACCGCTGGGTCTACAAATTCAAAATTTGGCAAGTAGGTTTCTTATGTGGTCTAGAGGTGCATTTAGAAAGGATTTTTCAAAATCCACCCCATATGGGAGATAAACGGGGCTCCAAAGTTTGTATGGGGAAAGAAGATTAGACTATTTTATTCGAAACTTCACAGGAGGGCTCCTATTGATAAATTATTAGAAACGGGTTTCAAGTCTTTTCAGAATTCAACCCCTAAGAGGGGGAAATGGGGTGACACAGTCTGAAAATCAACATGTTGGGGTGCGATGGGGTTGAAATGTCTAAAAATCAATATGGGTGTCGATACCGAGAATAACAGGGGTGCTGATTACGAATATGGCATTTATTTTGAGATCCAGAAGATGGAAGAGTGATTGTGATAATGATTGTGACAGTGATTGTGACAGTGATTGTGACAGTGATTGTGACAGTGATTGTGACAGTGATTGTGACAGTGATTGTGACAGTGATTGTGACAGTGATTGTGACAGTGATTGTGACAGTGATTGTGACAGTGATTGTGACAGTGATTGTGACAGTGATTGCGACAGTGATTGCGACAGTGATTGTGACAGTGATTGTGACAGTGATTGTGACAGTGATTGTGACAGTGATTGTGACAGTGATTGTGACAGTGATTGTGACAGTGATGGTGACAGTGATGGTGACAGTGATTGTGACAGTGATTGTGACAGTGATTGTGACAGTGATTGTGACAGTGATTGTGACAGTGATTGTGACAGTGATTGATTAACATGTAGAATACTATTTATCCTTTTATTTTGATCCAGTGGGGCAGTAACCGAACTTCACGCGGGCGAAGCCGCGGGCAACAGCTAGTGTAGTATAGATTCGGATAAGAGGTCGCTTTAGTCACGCAAAGCAACCAACAGAATTTGGTATTTTCTTGCCACGTTTTTATTCATAACATAAGATCACGCCTGTAATCCCCGAAGACAGAGGTGTTTAGCCACGTTATTAATGAGGAACATGAAATGGCGATGCTGCAATGCAAAAAACCTGGCAGTGCTATTAAACAAAACGAGATCTAGTATGATCGGTCGCCTGAAAAAACCAACACTCATTTGAAAGATCATCAATTTCTGTGTAAGAAAAACCCCTGCTGCATCTTCCAAACAGTGGAGAAAGTGGTTGCTGCAGCGATTGAAAGTCGCCGTCTGCGCAGCTGGATTCAGCGTTTAGTCAGCAATCACCCGGTTCCTTTAAATTTGTACTGATTGAATACGCGTGCCACGGTCACGTACGAATAATTTTACGAAACTTGGGAGTCTTATCATACAAAAACATTTTTTTTAATAGCACCACTAGGTTTTTTGCATTGCAGCATCGCCATTTCGTGTTCCCCAATAACCTGAATAATTATATATACATAATTGTATATCATTTGGGAGTCTTATCGGACGAGGTTTAGTGTCTTCGGCTCTCTAACTATACACCCTCATATCGCCAGTTACATTCAAGTCCAAGGTAATAGGGGCGAGCCTATTGCCACTAACCGGGCTCAAATCCAGACTCCGTGGCCGCTACTGAGAAATTTCTGATGGAAAATACTCGATAACACTTTGCCTGACCTGGGGACCCGAACCCAGGGCCTAAAAAAAAACAAACAGAAATAACAAACAAACAAACAAAAAACAGAAAAAATAAACAGAATGTTTTCTATTTACGATTGTTGTAGGGGTAGTCGATTTTCAGAATGTTCCCTGGTTGTAGAACCAGGGAACATTCTGAAAATCGACTGTCATCTAGCTCAACCGTCATGAGCCTTTTCATGAGTTTAGTGTAAAACTGTTTTATCGTAAATTGGAGTAAGATACTGGTCATACACGAGTATACCGCTGTGCCTGACACACGGCCAAGTAAATTAATATCAAATAGCTGTCGATTTCTCTCTAAACTGAAGGTCAAGCTATCAATGGTACACGTGCGAAAATAAAGGGAAAATAACACTAAATTTTATGACCAGACACGCTTTTGGCAGTAAACAGATGGATACAGAAGGTAAGCTCAATTTAGTCTGAACGACCCAAAATGAATGGACCGCGGGCCGTTCGAGCGTTTACAAAAATTGTCTACGTCCGAACGGCCCTGTGGCCTGGCCCATATTTAAAAAATATATATATACTTTGCGCATCTGTGTTTGGGTCATAGGATTACACCATCATACCAAATTTCACCAGATAAGGTCCAGTGGATTCGGAGCAAATTAGCTGTGACAGACAGACGGACGGACAGACAGACAGACGCAAGAGTGATCCTATAAGGGTTCCGTTGTTTTTAATTTTTTGTACGGAACCCTAAAAAACACTAGAAACAAACTTCCCGGTTGTCACTGCTCCGATTGAAGCTACGTATTTTGCCCAAATCATTGTTTTGTAGAATCGCTTACCTTAAGTGGATGTAATGAAATAGTGTTCTAGTCTCGTTGATCAAGTGGCCGCAAGCGTTAATGCTGACCACGAAGTCCTGGGGTCGATTCTCAGGTCAGACAGTGTTGTTGCTCTAAAGGGTTTTATCCATCAAGAATTTCTCAGCGGCGGCTTGGTGTCTGATTTTTATAGCAGATATACAACTCTCTTTTACCCTTTTGAGAAAATCAGAGGAAATTCTTTAAGATTTATAATCGAAAAATAAATAGCCATTGTACGGAACGTTAGGTCTTTGCACCCTGTTCTTGGGATATGTAGATATTTCTTTTTTCAAAGTGCTCCTTCTACAATCTTCAAACACATTGTGAAAACACGCTTGTTATGATTTTAGCGCCACGATTATTATTTTCCCTTTATATTCTACCCCGGAGTGGAATGTCTCATGTCGTAAACTGACATTTACGCTTTTTATGACGAACTAGAGTTTTGTGCTCGTGGAGGCAGTTATTTATTTTTATCTTTATACTTGAGTTGTGTCCCGGTTTTATGTTCATAAGTATGTAAGGAAGGGAAGTGATAATTATTTCGAATGCTGATGTATCCAATCAAGTCCTTTTGCCTTATCCGAACTCACTGAACAGATGAAAGAGGCCATCTCCTCTTTTGACCACCTCTTTTTTACATTCTGTGTCCTAATGAGTCCAGGGAGTTCGTCCCGGAGGCAAGCGGTACTTTGCTTTGGCGGTGTCTCTGACATCGCCAACGCCTTCAAAACCATGCCCTGGAGCTGCATAAGGGAGGCACTCCGGTATCACCGGGTGACCGACCACCGACCTACCTCCGTCGTGTGGTAGGGGACTACCTGACGGACAGAGCCGTCATTTACCCCGGTCGCAACGGAGAATGGAACCGGCGAGAGATGTCGTGCGGTGTTCCGCAGGGATCGGTTCTAGGCCTGTCCTTGTGGAACATCGGTTACGACTGGGTGCTGCGCGCCGACCTCCCTGGCGGCATCAGCGTGGTTTACTATGCAGACGACACGCTGGTGCTGGCACAGGTGAGGTCGCACGAGGCGGCGGCCGAAATCATGACACGCGGGGTTGCGATAGTCGTTGAGAGGATCCGGCAACTGGGTCTCGAGGTGGCATTGCACAAGTCCGAGGGCATGTGCTTTCATGAGCCTCGGAATGCGCCACCTCCGGGGATGGCGGAACGTGAGAGGGAAAGAACCTCTCGTCTCGGCCGCCGATACCGTGGTATCGGCGGCCGAGACGAGAGGTTCTTGGCCCCGGAACACAAAGGGCGATGAAGGAACATGGATGGGTTTTAGTCAGTAGAAGTCTGACACTCCCTCCTGCTCCGCCCAGAGCGGGAGGAGTCATTTGATGATTTCCCATCCGAAAAAAAAATATACTGTCGTATGCAGTTTTAACGGTCAAAAATAATGATCCTCAGCCCTATTCGAGTTAATGTCTTCTATTTTGATTTGTACCTTCCTTGTATACAATATGAGCGCAAAGAATGTCCTGTAATGGACTGCCAAGAATGAGATGACTCTGTACCTTGGTGTGTTTAGCATGGCCATATCGTTAACCATTTATGGTATGGCCGCAGTAATTGCAGCTTAACCTCACAGACATAATTATGATCCTTGTTGATGTTATTATGCCACAGGGCTCATACAATTTTCTATTTACCACATAACTAGACATAAAACAGGGAAATGAAAGAAGTTTCAGTTTATGTGTGTTTTGCGCTTGGCCATAGTTTTACGTTCCGATATAAAACCGTGAAGACCGCCAGTATTTGTGGTTCGTTATCTAGAGGAAAGTGCCTGGGTAATAGCTTTGGACGAGGAAAACACAATTATGGGTTAGGAGCTCTTATTATTTAGAAAAATAAGGATTAGGTACCTACCTCCTTAAAATTATTTGGAGAAACCTGATATAAGAATTGCTGAAAAATGCGTCATTAAAGCCTACAACCTTTGACGCAAAAAAGTTTACGGTAGCATAAACTTGGTTGATTTTAAAATTCATAACCGAACTCCGAAGCCGAAAGTCTTATAAAATCAACATCTTTTATAATACTATAACGTGTACTAAAACCTTCGAGGTTCGTTTCTCATTAGCGCCTTACCACCTGGCTACTAACTACACGCCCAAGAGACGCGCGAGTGCCCGAGTTGCTACAGCGACTACCGCCACGCGTCGCCTCTTCGTTACAGTTCGTTCAATTTCGGTGCTTGCTAGGAACCATCGGCTTCGGCCGAAGCCGAATGTTTGGCTTACAGTGGTTTTTTTTTGCCGAATGTGGCTGTAGCCGAAGGTTCTACCTCTCTCAAAACACAATGATTTTCATTATTGCTGCAATTAGGTGACTGCTGAGTTGCTGCCACAAACTAATCTGTCCAAACTACAGTGATCTTTATCGTTGTCATTATAAGGTTGCCTTTTGCGTCCTGCTATCAGAAGTAAAAAACTGTGAAACACTTGTAGAGCGTGCCAGGAATCACCGCGACGACGCGACTTGCAACCTCCCGCGCAGGGCACAAGCGACGCGCGCTCATGTCGCTTGACGCAAGTTGCATCGAAAGTCGTGAACAACTTCATAACTCGTTCCCCGTTGGCGCCCTACGCAGTCGAGTGTGGTATTCAAACATGGAGTGTGATCCAAAATCGTTTGCTGTGATGAGGGGCGGTCAGGTGACGCTTTTTGTGAGCCGGCACTGTGACGGACATAAAAAGGAATAGGTACTTGGAGGGACAGTATACTGGCTGAAATGAAACCATGCATTTACGTTTGTTTCGATGTATCAGCAATTGTAAACATCTTGTAAGTTTACCAGTGCAGATCGAACTCTAAAAGTATTGGGCACTTTTATGCCCGGTTCACAGTTTGTATTCCAGTCCAGTAATCCAGCGAGTTATTATTATAATATATCCACTTGTCAACTGGACCATATCGTCTACATTATTCCAGTCATTATTAGGAAATAAGTAACAATGCTTATTCACAAAAAAAAAACAATAATACATATTCACTGTTAACTTAAATCCAGCTCTGAATTGGCCGTTTACACGATTTAAGTTGCGCTAGAATGGGTGCACTGGATTAAAAGTACACCACCAATCTAGTTACTGGACTGGAGCTGTTACTGGTTTCAGGGTATTCCAGTAACCGTGCAGACTATTCCTAACGGAATCCAGTGCTGAATTAGATCACTGGACTGGAATGACACTGGAACAATGTGAACCGGGCATTACTGTGTGTTCACGTCATCGTCGACGTTATAAACTTATAAGTATGTTTCTGGCTGAATAATTCAAAAATACAGCAGGCATTGAAGGCCGCCTGGTCTTTGCATAATATGTACGTAGACTAGTGTGTACACCCCCCTACGTTCCACAGCCCCTCATGAATGTGTCATTTCACACCGAGCGCCCGCGTCTATCAAGGACATTCTTCACTTTTTCTGAACCATTATAAGAGCAATGCGGGACCGGCGCCTAGGGTTACCATCTTGAAAATTTAATACTGATACTGTTAGCCTCCGTCATCCCACTGCTAAGCAAAGGCCTCTCCCCACGACTTCCAGTTGTTTCGATCCAGGGCTAATGTAGGCCACTGTCGTTGGTTTTGTCCAGCTCGTCCCACCATCTTCTAGAGGTCTGCGCGACGCTCTTCCTCTTTTTGAAAATTAAATAAAATAGTCCAGAATAATGCTCTGTTTCCTGAAATCTTAGTTAGTTGTTTCAGATTATAATGAACTGTTTAATTTTTTTAAAGCAATGTACTGGTGCTGAAAATTCCGGACAAATAAATAAATAATAAATAAATATCGCTGGACATTAACACACAGCGCCATCTGGTGCCACACTAAGCAACGAGGCTTGTGTCGTGGACACCAGATAGTTGATATACTACATAGATACTTTTTGTTTGTAAATACATACTTATTATACATATAAACATCCATGACTTGGAAACAAATGTCCATGCTCATCACACAAACATTTGCTCCAACCGGGATTCGAACCCAGGACCCTAAGAACGTAAGGCAGCCTTACTACCGCTGCGCCATTCGGGTCGTCAAGTGGCCTAAAAGTCCGACATGTCTGGGTAAATCGGAAGGTGTGGTAACCCTGCCTGCGTAGTGTTAAGAGCCGTGAGATTCTGATGACGTCACGGTGGTTGGCTTTCATAATGCGTACAAAGAGGTTGGGCAACGTTCTATTATATGACGTACAAGGCAGAAAATGTACATCCATAGGTATATGATAAGGGAAAAAGTCGTGATAGTATAAACTTTCTTTTTGACGGTTGAACAATATTTATTGACATACCGAACATGTCGGGCAATTAATCTTGTGTTGTAAAAACTTAAAAAATGACGTTTGATGGGCTAACTGTTTTTTAAATTGATATTAATTACTACCACTTTACTCTCCAATTGAAATTGATTTTCTTGACGTATCTAACTTGACGACTATCACATGACGACCACATGACGACCACATGAGAATGGCATGACGCGATTATTTTGTTTGAACATCAACACACGTAATTAAAAAGTAAATCTTATAAATCATATATTGTTAATTGTTATGTATTCACTCACTATACAATGACATTCATTTTCGTAAAAGTAATCGTGATAGACAAGCAATTAAAATTCCATGGATAATACACTCCATCACAATTTGGGTTGGCAACATAATAATTCCAAAAACATGAATTGGTATAAAATGAAATATTACGTCGTGGCGAATCCCCGTGCCTAATGGACAGACCTTTCTGTGGCCATTAAAACTGCTACTGAGATTTAAAATGGAATAATGCAACAAAAACCGTGCTGGATACCTCGTGAGGAAACCGGCATGTTCTAAAACCGAAAAATTGGAAGGCATGTGTCACATCCACGTGAATTACTGCGCATTATCTTTGGGCATGTCATTTCATTTCATTTCATTTATTCAATAACAATAATAACAATTGTGTCTGAATGTGTTACATAAAAAAGTTAAATTAGTTAAATAAAATTGATAAAAAAAAAACAGTAAAAAAAACAACTCGACTAATAATAAATAGAAAAAATATACCATCACTAAATCAAATTAAATTAATAAAAAATTACAATAATAAACAATTCCAACATATTAAAAAATAAAAAAACCACCCAGCATTTTGCACAGTTTTGATGCTTGTGACCAGATGAAGAGAATTCTTCAATTCGGAAGAGACTTCAGAGATTCAATTTGAATATTACCAACAGGACTGATTCTGCCGGAATTGGCACCAGTTCTATTCACGTATTATTTCTTTTCTTGTTTCGAATCTTCATTTTAATTGTAGAGGCTTCAGTACATCATTCTGAACGGGGAGGGGGGTCATTCAAATTTATTTGTGCGTCGATTTCATTCCACCCAGTATATATTATGTTTACACGTGCTTGGGACACAGGCCACCTCTCTACACAGCACTAGAAGTTTATGCACGTATTTTTCCTATAAGCAAAAGGTGGATTCCAATCCATGACTCGCAACTCAACTTGTGAGTCGGGGCTGATACAACTGGACTACAATTGCATCCGATGGTTAGCTTTTTCGGTAAACGCTTATGTACTTCCATACGTCTGCCTAGCCTTACGTATACAACCCAGTTAGTACTGGGTAATAACAACCACTGGTTACTGGGTAATAGTAACCTAACGACCTCGACTGCTTCTAACTACCTCTAACGACTGTCAAAGATCTACAAATAACAGCCGGTCCTCAGCAACGAGGTATACCTCAGAGCGAACCAACGGCTTAACGTGCTTGCCGAGGCACGGAGGAAACTCGGTTTGTAATGGGTGATGGTTACCCATCCACGGTCTAACCTAAGCTAGAGCAGCTTAACCTGAAGATGGACCCGAGCAGCTGTAATTCGTTAGCCACGAGCTCCTTCCCTATGTACTTAGACTTACACACGTAAGTAGTTAATTACTCGCTTACCCTATAGCCTCGTCCAAAACGTTTTATTCGTGTCACGAACCGTCCCTCTCATATTTTTATTGTCCGCAACAGCTTAAGAAAATGCCCCTCACTGAAAAACAAGGGCTTTTAATGGTTTTCTGTGAAAACAATATGAATTATTGAATAACTCTTGTTTTTTCCATTGTGATGGAATTGTTGAGAAACCTTTTGTGTTAAGTTATATGTGACTGTAAGTATCTTACTCTGGGGAAAATGGGTCTACTTGTATTGAAAGGAAAGGAATTCACTACCATGTTGATGATTGAGGAGCATGACTCCAGATTTCCCCTGGACATTTTTACCTATTCAGGATTTCAAACGAACACCACGCAGATTACAGATACCTAGTATGTTTTTTAAAGGACATGGATGCATGTGATGCCCTCTGGGGAGGGCGGATACCTGTCGTGCCTGCGGCCAGCTGCGAGTAAATCCATAATTTATTCTAATAAATAAAGCTAGCACGTGTCTGTAAACTCACTAGAGAAATTCTTAACATTTCATATTTCTCATTTATTTCCAGAAATATTGGTACCTTTATCTACGTTCTCGACCCCTATTACATGGTACTTAATATCTGATGTACAGTTAGTACCCTGCATACCTGACTTCTTTTAAGTCCAATGTAGTAGGGGGCGAGCCTATTGCCATTAACCAGGCACTAATTCAGACTCCGTGGCTGCTACTGAGAAATTTTTGTTGGAAATACTCAACTACACTCGGCCCGACCCGGGAATCGAACCCAGGATCTCATGCTCAGCAGTCGCACTTACACATTTCTGCTTAAAGCTCAACTCCAGTGACATATTAAAGAATCTTTTATTAGACATGTTGTGTAGACGTGGCAGAGTGTTTTATTTAAAAGTGTTTGTGTTTAACTTGCATACTCAAGCGGTCAGTGCTACAATTTGCTGCAAGCGCTGGACTACTATTAAACGTGTTTGTGGTTGGAATGGCGTGAACAAACTTTATTTTTGGGTTGGCCTGCGTGTTTGAATGGTTAATAAAACAAGGGGAGATCTAGGAGTGTCGAAGTTTTACAACAACATAGCTTTCAGTTCAATTATTCACTCTTAGATTCGACTTACTCTTGTAGATAGAGCTTTTTGTAAAGGGGTATTCCAAAAAGGTACTTCTACTTTACAAATGCCGCCAAATATGTTAGTGGTGCCGCTGAAATTACAATGAAACATCTATTTAGTTAAATAATTACACTTTTTACAAATTACATGATGATAACCTCGTAAAAGCCGAGAAAGATAAACAAATCAAGTATCTTTACTTGGCTCGCGAGGTTGTTGACATGTGGGAAGTGGACTCAGCGATCATTGTGTCGATAGTCGTATCAGCCCATGACTTAATTGCCAAGAGCCTCGATCACCTGGGGAGGCTCTCGTTAGGCAGCTGGATCAAGGGCTTTATTCAGTGCGCGGTACTCCTGGACACGGTTCGTATTGTTAGGAGGTTCCTCTCTCTGGAGCCCTGACCGGTAGCTTGGTCCCTGTACATCATCATCTATTTAGTGTTGTGTGTGTGTTTAATTGCGATAAGGACTTTCGACCAAGTTTCCTTGTGCTAAGCTAATTTTAATCATAAAAAAGATCTAGTTTTAATGATTAAATTAAAACGAGGAATCCAACGATATATAGGTATGTAGATTGTACAATAAAACTGCAGTGCACGTATTACGAAAGCAGAACTCCCAAATATATTCTACCATTTCTAAGCCATAAATATTAGAGCCCATATATTTTAAATAAAAAGCTGTACCGGCGAACTTTACCAGGACTACGCTCTAAAATATTATAGCGTGCTTAATCCTAGCCTGCATCTGCGATTTTCAACTAAGCCCATTAAAGAGGAAACAAACTTACACTTGCAGTTAAAACACCCTTACGCTCTTCCAATAAGGTTGCTTTTTGCGGATGCACAGATTTTTAAGCAAACATTACTTTTGCGGTTTACAGTGACTTTACACCCTTGTGTTAAGGGTGAATTTTGGAGGTTTGTGTGGTTGGTAAGTGTGCCTTAACTTGTTGCATACGAGTCGGGTTCCACCAGTTTTATATTTACTGGGACATGCATAGCTGGTTGTATGTGGCTTTTGCATAGGCATTTGTTACTGCAGTTCTCAGCTCCATAACAACTTCGCCTGCGGCTCGGGTGTGAATACCAAAGTTTCCCCACTTTTATCAAAATATATTATTGTGATCGTACATCCATAGCATTGGAACTAGATTCGGAAAATTGTAGCCCAAAAACCTTCTAGAAATAAAATATAAATTGAAAGATCCATTTTCGAAATGGATATTAAAATCCTTAAGACATTTGTGCCCTTGTTAAAATCAGTCTGGCAGTTTTCAATACCTATGAAAAGTAACGTTAAAATGTTTTATTTTCATGAATTTTCGTTTTACGAGTGTTCTTATTATTGAAGGAACTTCTCATGGATGGTTTGCGGTTGTATTATTAAATAAAACATTTATATGAAAAAAAAAAAAAAAATAATTAAGAAAATTGACAGCTTTCCCCAAATGAAACGGTCATAATTATACTCTAAGTGTATTTTATAGTAGCTTATACCCACGGCCTCTCCCACTTAATATTATATTACACTGCATGCAGGACCTCCTCATTATCATTCATGTCAGCGGAAAAACATCCACATCTGGAATACATCACCACTTCGAGTGGTGTTGTGCTTGTCGCACCCTGCCCTCCCGCGGCCTTAACAAGGTCACAGGTTCACCTTGTTGGTTGTTCACTGCCACCTAAGGTGGGCAATTCTTCGAGCTATATTGATAAACTTGGTTTTCCACCGAATCTCTTCATTTCTGATTCGATCACGCGAAGCACGCTACCCTGTAACACTCCAAGCACTCAAGGCATATTTCAAGTTTGCGGCCATTTCGGAGAATCAGACTAGTGGTCATAACTTTCAATCTTGAGATGGCGCGATATTGTAGTACTGGATCGTTTAATTCGTTCTTTTGAAGGCCCCAAAAATAGTTTTTAAATAAAATCAGAATTCGGTTCCCAGGTCGGGTAAAGTGATATTGGGTGTTTCTTCAGGAATTTCTCTTAGGCTAACTTGAGTGTATCTACACCCGTGTCTAACATTTCGGGCATTACGGACGTGATGTTATTGTTAATTTAAAAACAAGATAATAAATTAACGGTCACCAATAGGCGAGACGACAAAAAAAAATCTAATTAATAAAAACGAAAAAAATATTTTACCCGTGTTTTTTCTTTTGTTACGTAAACCAAAATTGACGAAGATACGACGCTTTTAAAATTCTCAATACGTCACGCCTAGGTATAATTTTAACTAGTTCCGACGTCACGAACCCTCACTTCCGAGTTTTGATGCGTTTTATCTTTGTCAATATTCATTGATTTACAAAAACAAAAAATACGTGTCCATTAATTTCCAATACTCTAACTGACGGACTAAATAGATTTGCAATTTTTTGATACTGTCGTCATGCCTATTAAGTACTTCAAAATCAGAACAGTATCCCGACTTCTCTAGAATATAAATTCAAAAGGGATGTCTTCGCGTCGTCGTAAAAACTCGAAACTAGTGAGTCGCAGTGGGAAAACTCCAACTATTTCCGATAACTGCTGGAATCCTAGCCGCGGGGTGTAAATAATGAAGCATGGCCGCCGAGGGGCACAATTAATATTGACTGGTGGTCCCCAAGAGGGCTGCGCTGCGTATCGTCTTTCTGTGTGCTATGTTATGGCAGATAAAATGTGTGGATGATACTCGGTACTTGTAATTTAACGGGGTTTTGTAATTGGACGTAGTTAAGCGAAAAGGATCCCGTTCACAACCAAACTGATGCTAAATATCTTTATCGTATTTATAGCTATACCTAACATAAACTCGCTAACAACCTCACTGCGACATGAGAAACGTGTGCGATTGACACCTTGACACTCAATTTACTGCAGGTGCAACCGAAGCGCCGCCGTCGGCAGATATGATTCAGTTAAGCACGGCTCGTATCTCAACGTTCTGGTCGATGATCTTGTTCTCAGAAACGTCAGTCATGTGTTTATTTAAGGTAATAGTATCTCTTTGCAACTGTTCGCATTGCGCAATTTCTGACGAAAGACCGAAATTAAAAAGTCCTGACCCAGGTCATTGTCTATCCGTACATCTAATTTTATCCAAAAACGTTTAGCTGTTCAGGCTAGAAAAGGTAGTATACAATACATACATACATAAAGAAAGGTCGGGACTTTCATTTAAAATGTTAAGTATGGTGTGTTGTAAGTACGGTTACGTATGTCGAGCCTCGGGTACTATGAGTGAGGGTATGGATAGGTATCCTAGGTATAGCTAGAGTGCAAGTCCTCGACACAAAGTCGCACTAGTGGCGTCGTCGCGTCGTCTCGTCAAATTAGTCGCACTTAGCGCCTCATCAGCTGCTTCACACCGCCACATTAGACGTGTTAGTACTAACATAGGTACAGTATTTCAACTAGGAACAAATGCTGCTCACACACATATTAAGCGTTTACACGGATTGTGAGCATTACACAGGTTACGTTTTGTGTGTGTAGTGCAACATAACAAAAAGTTCAGTTGAAAACCCTTAAACCCGCGTTTGTTTTCACAAAATGTTTACTTGGTTTACTGGTTGGCTTTGTTCTGTGACAAACCGCGTATTATTTTCGCGTGTCACGTACCTATGTGCGGATGCGCGTCGCTTTGCAAGAACAAATTAATACATCAATTTTGTTCATTGTGTTATGAGGAGACAATGTAGTTGTTAGGATGATGTCTATATGAAGTTATACTGCGCAAAACGTAACACATACCTAGCGCATTATAAGTAGGTATATGCAGAGGTGTTTTTTACCAGTTTTCATAAACTTGTCGAGAGATATTCGCGTCAAAAGGTACGAGAGAAATTTTTAGAAAATGTAGAAAGTATTTGCCCATAAATTGCATGAGCCTGTACGCCAGAATATACAGATATAAAATCTATGTTATTTAATAGTAAAAATCTTCTACGACAAAAATAAAAAAGGTGCATATTGCGCAGCAGTTTTTGACACAAGTAGGTAATAAAGGTTTAAAGTAAGTAGTTGTTTTCGTCACTACGGCTAAAGTATTTTTTTTATCTTTATTGTAGTGTTTATTATGTATATAATATATATAGATCTCTCGCCTTTATTAAACAGTATATTGGTTAAAAAATACTGGGAGACAATATTATTCTTCAAACTGAGACAACATATTCGTTTGTAATAAGATCACCGGTGAAAAAGCACTTATGTAACCTCTTTGCTTTACACAAAGAGGTTTAAGTCTACCGCAAAACAAAACACATTCAAATTATAACAACATACATTTATGTCAATCAAATTGACATTGACTATGAAGTAAGGTTACCAGCGTAATAAAGAGTTATACCCATAATTAAAGTTCCTTTAGTTTTATTTAAAATAACTTTTTCGGTTCAGAAACCCCTAAATATTAATTCAATAATAAATCATTCGATTTATGAATAATAAAACATCATCATCATCATCTGCCTAGCCTTTTCTCGACTATGTTGGGGTCGGCTTCCAGTCTTACCGGATGCAGCTGAAATAAAACATATAAAATGATAATGATTTATTACATTTTAAGTTACGATTTTTTACATTATAGGCCTGGAATGAGTTTATTTTTCCCTGTTCTGTTCTTTGTTAATATTGTATGGTTACGTTGAGGGGTAAATTCGACTTCTCGAGTATAATAAAAAATACTTTTATTAAGTTCTTTTTTTCTTTTATTCTGAGAGCAGCGGTGGCCCAGTGGTGGCGGCCCCGACTTACGAACAGTAAGTCGTGGGTTCGAACCCAGACAGGCACTTTAGTTTGTGTAATTTATTTCATCACCACTGCTCTCAAACCGATGAAGGAAAACATCATGAGGAAACCGGCATATCCTAGAACTAAAAATTCGAAGACATGTGACATCTACCATTCTGCACTGCGCCCGCGTGGTGGATTGTAGCCCATTCCCTGTGTCCCAGCTGTGGGTACATTATAGGCTGATGACGATGAGTTCTTTTCAAAATCTGTTTTCCAAAATTCTCATTTTTTCATTATACCTAATTATTTGTAATACTTTTATCTTTGTACACTTGGGGCAGGATTTGTCTATCTCTTTTCTGTCGTACAGCTAGAATAAAAAAATAATGTATAGGTAAATAAATCATGTAAGGATTAGAACAAAATACTCATCTTAAAAATCTCACTCTAAGTTGTCTAATTCTTGAAGAACTCCAAAGAATCTTCTGGAATTCTAAAACATAGAAGACTGCCGTCTTCTATGTTTTCTTTTCAAAGTATTTTTATCGCAATCGCTAGAATACCAAGATCGAGACAAAGCCAACCTGTTTTCAGTAACAGGAAGTGATGTCTAAAACAATGCCTAAATATGTTTACACTTTTATTCAACTGTATCCAACTCCCTACGCTACATTGCTCCGCATTGAAAATCGTAAGAAAAGCTTTTGATTAGATATTAGTAAATAACTATGGGCATAACAAGTGAAATTCTATAATAATACCCATTGGTATAATTATAGAATTTCACTTGTAATGCCCACTGGTAAAGGTTTAACTCCTGAAGTTTCTTCATTATGAGAAAACCCTTCAGGAAATAAAGCAGAAAACGATTACAATCAATTAAAACTGCTTACACTTAAAATTAAACCTAAAACACAACACGCCGTGTAACAGTGTAAGCTCACTTGACCTCAAACAGGGTAGGCCGTACCTCCGAGTACGTCCGAGTACCTCCTGAGGAGTACGTCGCACAATGTACACGTGTTATGGCTTACTTTGGTTAATTGAAGCGGGCGAACTGCTGTCAATTAGTCGATAAAGGGTTTATTGTGCTCTACTGGAATTGTTAGGGTTCCGTACAAAAAAATGAAAATAACCGACTGCGTAAAAAATAACGTTTTCCTGTAATCTACAAGCAATGAACTCTATCTTGTATTTTTTTTCAAAATTTTAGGCTCAGTAGTTTCGGAGATCAGGGGGGGAGGGAATGGCCAACATTCGTCTTCGTTCATGAATAAATAATAAAAAAAAAAAATACATTAACAACAAATATAAATATATTTAAGATCCCCATAACGAGCCCTTTCATTTGATATATGACACAGTAAGGTTTGCAAAACTTTTTTCCTAATTTGTCCCCCGAAAATGACCCTTATTAAAAAAAAATATATATTAATACTTAAAATGTCACTTACGGGATATCTTCCGTGATTATTTATTGTTTGCCATTTAAGCTACGCTGTTGCAAGCGCCATGATCGCGGGTCAACTGAGTTGACCCGCGATCATGGCACTTGCAACAGCGTCGAAATATCGGGAGCTCAAAAACAATAAATAATCACGGAAGATATCCCGTAAGTGACATTTTAAGTATAGTTATGAACCGTGAAAGCTTAAAACAATATATATATATTTAACTTGTACTTTCCACATCTGTGTTTGGGCCATAGGATTACATTGCACAAGTTATATTTCACGTTTTTTGTGTTATTGAAGTTATTTTTTTTTTTCCATTTTTGATTGATTTGATTGCTGCAATCACGACCAATTTGCCGTCTATTATTGAAGAGTTCCCTTGTATATCTCCAAAAATCAGCATCATATCTTCACCAAACTTAAACAGGACAACCGCAAAATAATATTCTTCCAAACAAAAAAAGAACCATCAAAATCGGTTCACAATTGGCGAAGATATCGCTGAACATACATACAAAAAAATCTGTCAAATTGAGACCTCCTCCTTTCGGAAGTCGGTTAAATAGATAGGAAGCAATCGATTTCAATGCGTTTCGTATTTTACAACTACAATATGCAATAGGATTGACGTAAGCTTTTGTATGAAGAAGATGTCGGTTACTTATCAAATATAAAAAAAATGACGTAATAAAATCAACAACAATTTTAAGTTAAGTTATTAAGTTAATACCAGACACTGTTCAACGCAGTGAACGGAGTAATTCTCAGCATAGTCTGTAATCTTCTCATAGATTGCCAGGAATATCACTTCAACGGCTTCAATATTCTGCAAGTTAAGTGAAATTTGTCTTGTTAGATCCTTGATAACAAAGGATAAGCACATCATGTTCTTCACGGTAAGATTAATCTTTCGGTGAATGTTGCTTTACTTTAACGTACCTACGTACGTAGGTACCTACATATTAGTCACGTCTGTGCTTTGGTAAACTGTTCATTGTTTGCGAGAGGTGAGCTCAGTCTCTTGCTATCAACGTGAGGATAGAAACCTGCGTTATTAGATAGGTAAAGAGGGTTCTCTCTTGAGTACTAACTAAAACAGTGCAGAGAATCGGGTACCTAGTAAACCTCTATTTTAAGTACTACGTAGGACAGGGAAAGAAGTAGGTATCTAACTAAATAAATCAAGTGATCGCTAAACCGGAATGAAAGTCACGTTTAAACCATAACGATTGAAGAATTTACAATGCCAGTATAACAACAAATCAATACAAATTCATACAACATCTCTTACATTACAACGGCAAAAAGCGTCTCTTTAAAAGGTCAGTGCGGGCACGCCCATAATGCCCATAAAAACGCTCTCAAACGCCTGTCAAATAAGCCGCTGTATGGCCCCGGTCACAAACTCGAGCGGTGCGTTTCCCCACGCGACAAAACGCCCGCGCGTCACTTGTTTCCTTCACGTAAGACTGTCCCTTCGCAAGTCAAAACGCGGCAACTCGCGGTTACATGTTTTAGGCAACTTCTTTCATTTGTTTTTGTCGCAAGAAGCGCGTAGTTCGTGGCCGCACGCTAACGCCCATAAAAACGCTCCCAAACGCCTGTCAAATAAGCTGCTGTATCTTTGCAGTGGGTTTCGTAAGCAGAAACAATATTAACCGGGCTCCAGTTTAATTTCCATAAGAAAATAAAAATGCCCGTTATTTGTCTTTGGCGAGAGGGGATCTTGGTTTTTGTGGGGAGTACTAGCGGTAGTGGTCGGGGCTTAAGGCGACTATTATGTGAGCAAAAAAAACAACGCAAAAGACCGCAGATAGTATTGGAGGCCGACTTTTGTAAGGTAGCTAAAAGCAACTAAATGCAGAGGACCTAGACAGAGTGAGTTTTTTTCAGCAGAAACAAAGCAACTGTTTTCGGTTGCTTTGTTGTTAGTTAATGCGGTCGCGCCTGCTGCGCATGAGGGTCTCTGGGTTCCATTTCCAGGTCGGGAAAAGCATTATTTGGTTTTTACATTTGGAATTTCTCAGTTAGTGTTTTCGCTGCCACGGAGTTTAGATACGGACACTTGGTTAACAATAAAAAGATATACAGACAAAAATTACAACACGAATATTTCTCGAACGCAACTCGTCTCAAACTCACTAAGTTAGTACCTCGTAACAAAGTCCATAATCCTTAACTTATTATTTCTCATTTGCATTCAGAGTGACGTGATTTTCAGCTGGAATTTCAGCAAAAGGTGTTATTGTTTGTCAGCACTATTTAAGACTATGTTTAATCCAGCCTACGTTTTTAACTCTTAAATTATCTCCACTTGGTTCCGTAATTTTGCAAAATGAGGGCATTATTCATTTATTCATAGCTATAAGTACGTATATAAAGAGACGCAGGAACGTTCGTGGGTATGCTGAGAACAGCGTTTGAAATTCGTTGGTCATTTTTGGTGTTTCTGACAATTCAGGACCATCTGCACAACAAACTGCTAAACATATTTGAAGCCAAAACGTATTTATGCTTCACTCTGTCTTCATCTTTAAACGATTGGAAAAAAACAAGCAATGTTTCAAGTCCATTTAGCTTAGTGAGTTGTTTTGCAAGAGTCCTTTTCTTATGAAGTTAATTATTTTAACACAACTTTCATTAGATGATTACAATCAAAATATATCAATAATATATAATAATATTGACAAAATCAAGAAAATATCCATGGAGTGGACTTAAACATAACTGGCGAATTGCGGCTGTACTATTAGGTACACCTCTACCTAACCCTCCGGGGATTACCAGCGTGATGATATGTAACAAAATGTGCAACAATCCGACTCCAAGGAAAAATGTTATAGTAAGTGCCAGAAGAGTACTTACAGGGCGAAGTAAAGGTTCAAGGTTGATTTCTGGGAAGGAGCCTCATATTATATTTCCAGAAATTCTCTCAGGCTTACAGAAAGAAGAAACTTCTAGTTAAATTGGTTTAACTTATATTAAATCATGATCTGTCGAATGACCGATTTGGTCGCGTTGCCATTTTTTAACTATTGTGTCTACTTCGTGGACAGATCATGGGTTATGACTACGAGTACTTGCAGGAACAAAACGACTGTTTCATCATCTCTTAGTCAGTTCTGGTTCCTTGGTACTTGGTAGATAGCTTATTAGCTTATAGATACCTTATTTGGACGCAGTAAGACAAGCTTTCAATAACTGCAAACGACTAATGCCGTTTCCCATAGAGTATTTAGAGACGGGGCCCTTCCTCTTAAAATCATCTTTCAACCGTCTTCAACGATACGTGCTATTTTTAGGGTTCCGTACCACAATAAAAAAACGTAACCCTTATAGGATCGCTTTGTTGTCCGTCTGTCTGTCCCTTTATTTTGGGAACGCGTGGAGGTATCGAGTTGAAATTAAAACTCAGGTTTACAGTCCCTACTTGAAACTGTAGAAAAATAAAACTTCTAAGTTATATTATGTTATACTTTTAAGTAAAAAAAAGAAACGGCCGCTCATGTCGCAAAAAACGGATATTTCGACACTCTCAAGGGAATCAAAATTTAAAGGGTACTTCCCGTTGACGTGATCATGAAATCTGGCAAGAAGCAATGTCTTACAACAAAGGAAATAAAACTGGAAACCGTAAATAATATCTAGTTTAACAACAAAATACCAACAAGTTTATACGGAACCTTCGGTGCGCGAGTCCAACTCGCACTTGTCCGATGATTCCAACAGTAACTTTATAGTGATGGACTAAATACAATGAAACTTGTTAAACGAGTTGAATTAAGTTTATTTGATGGCCTTAGGTGCGCCGATTGCTGTTAATACAGAAGAAAGTATTTATTTTATTTCTTTTTATAACCATACCCACTGCCACCCCAGAGCGGGTTATAACTGTTGGTCCTCGAGTTCACATTATACTGGTCCCTTCCGGCTTGATACTCGTATTCCCTCTGGCCTGAATAGTCATACTGGTCCTTTTTAGTTGGATAACATTTAGGATCCACCCATTTATAGAGGTCTATACCTGGTATCTCCTTGCAAGGTATTATTGTGTTCCTGAAATATAAAAAAATTAAGTCATTTATATGCACATTATACTTGTCTGTACTGTTAGTCTGCATCAGTCCACCGCTGGACAAGAGTTTTCTGTGGTCGATAAATATATTCTCTCTCTTTTGTTTGTTAGAGAAACTTCAGTGTTTACTTTGAATACAGGTTTCTAGGTCATGGTTCCGTAGACGAGTAAGCTATTTTGCTTAATTGCCACTTGTGCATAATAATAAGTCGAGCCTTTGCTGTGAGACGCTGGCAGTCTACTTAGAGTTTCTTTTGAAAGCAAGAACGTAGTTGAAAATGTAGCTGGTTTTCATTGCAAGTTTAAGACAATAAAGACGAAAGGCAGAACAGTTTTTTTTATGTACAAATTGTTGAATCGAAGATTTACTTCATGAGGTTATTTGTTTCTTCAACCGGACGTCAAGCTAATTCTGTATCGCGTGTCGTGAGATTAGGATATAATTATTGGACAGTAGCCCACTATACAAAATAGTTGTCCAATCGGAAAATCCTCCTTTTACAAATGAAGGTAACGAAACATTATCCATGCTCCTCATACCTCATGTATAGTCTACCAAATACCCTAGAATAAAAACAGTAATCACAGAAACAAAAAAATCAAGAATACTTCCCTACTTACTTCTTGCTAACGTTGAGCAGAGCCTTAGGCTGTATCTCTTCCACACCATCGCCGTTGTCACACAGCAGTCGAGCCACACTAGTACTCCTTATTTCGTTCAATTGAGCTGTAGGAATAACGTATTAATGGTTTAGAATATATAAAGATGATTATTGTTTGACCGTTTTGGTGCCTAAAGAAAGGTATTAAGGTATTCAGGCATTACCAAAAATTACCTGGGTAGTTAAAGCAGTCATAATGGCAGATCAGCTTTCATTGTCATTGTCATTCATAACTAAGTCTCCTGATGTGAAAACTAAAAGGCAATAAGGCCATAAAGTGGTGGTAGAGGCATTTCTGTTGATAGCTATAATTGTTCACAAGTACGGCATCGCCGCGTTAGCAGTGTCTAGACACGGCAGTACAATTAAAATTGGTGGAACCGAAAGTGCTTTGATAGCACAATTTAAGTCGCGGACCGTCTTCAAAGCCGTCACATTTCGTCCAGTTTTAGCATCGTAGTGCAAGTAAACGTTAACATTGTTTGAGTGGAAAGTGTCGACAATGCCGCGTCTGGCAGCGACCACCGTGGATGGCGTCTTCGTGCTCTGCAATTGTTAGCAGACTAGAGGACGCATACTCTTCTTCACTACTTACGCAGAGTCAATGCAGCGGGGGAGTATCCATTTTCAAAGAAGAACCGGTCAGACCTCCTCCAATTGACGAGGTTCTCCACCATGATGCAGAACAGCGTGGGCCCCACCCATGCGCCGTGCAGCAGTCTCTCGCTGTAGATGGCCACCATCAGCTCCATGTCATCGACCTCGTCGTCGTAGATGCGACGGAGTTGTTCCACTTTCTGGAGTACAAGAAACCTTTTTGGAGATCACAAGGAAATTCTTAGGTCTATCAGAGAAGCCTGAATGTCACAGAATGATTATGCCAATTATGTCAAACCACTCACGAACAACTAAAAATAACCTGTAAGTAAACGAGTCCTCTTTAGAGACACTTATAACATAAGCTAATTAATCTAGTTGCTGTGCCTACTAATGACTACTCTTCTTCTTGTTCTGTTATTACAAACCATTTGAGAATATCAGCTCATGTAGTGGTCAGATAGTAAACTAGTCAGAATGTTGATTTCACGACTAACCGATGAATTTGGCAATGTGATAGAATTGGTGCCGACGTCACGGTAGCAGCAACGCCATAACAAGTCTTGTAAAAACGGGTAGGGAATAGTATTGTTCTTACATCAGGGTATATGGTGTCTTCGAAATCCTTAAACTTATGAGCCACAGGTAAGCCGCAAATCTTCCTGTACTCGTTGTATGGAGGCAGACCCTGGTCTCGACCTCTCATGATGTCGATAGCGCTCATGTCTGAGGCTGATTGTAACTCTCCGAGGACACGCTCCGCTATCTGTAACCGGAAACAAGATCTCATTATGAAACTTTCGTTCAAAAACCAGAAAGAGAAGTTATGTTTAGTTCATATTGGTTAGATTAGGGTACATTTAATGCCCCGTTCACGTCATCAAGCGATGTGACTAGCGTGGTGACATGTAAAGTAGTTTAAAAAAATAGCGTCAAGTGTTACAATGTATGTAATTACTTACATCCGGCTCAATAGTGTAATCAAACTTAGCGGCTCTCTGCCTGAAGGCTCCTTGCGTAAGATCAGCCTCAGTGTTGTTCACCTCGAGGATACCGCTCCTGAACTCATCGTCTACCGTGGTGCGAGTGCCTAGGTATTTACCCTTCCCGCTGTACAGGCTGCAAGAATACCACGAATACTTAAAGACTATAGAGACGTAACGTTCACTTGTAAAACAGTGTAATTATCCAATAACATTTCCACTGCTCACGCTTTTGTGAAAACGTTTGCCGTTATCCACCACTCGGGCCCAGTGCAGGTTGGTGATATCACATGTCTTCGAATTCTTCGTTCTAGGACATGCGGGATTCCTTACGATTTCGAGAGCAGTAATGATGGTAATAACTACGGTATTACACGATGAACTTACTCAGTCCTGCCATCCTGGAAGGTGTGGAACCACCTTGTGCCGACCAAATACTCGTGGTACACGCCCGGTTTGTGTCGTTCATCAAAGTCGTTGACGTAGCCGTTCGTGTCGTATATCACTCCAGTCTCCAGAGCGTTCTTAGGACCTAGACGGAAATGAAGAATTATACATTTTTACAAGTACCTAATATGTATAATAGAGTATAATGCCATTATGCCATGGGCACCTTCTTTATGTCATGACATCCCCCCACTACTTGGTGACGAGGTAAGGCGAAAAGCCTTCCCGACGACAAGACCATGTGTAAAATCCTATTTGTAAGACTACTAAATGATGTGGAATACATTAAGTCCGTCTTTGCACCTTTTGTGTGCGTAAAGTGTGTAAGTTCGTAAGTAGTAGTTCGTTGATAATTTTGCATTTTTAATGCTGAAAAGGAATTATTTTATTCATCTTTTCACTACTTTTTTAAGCAATGATCCATTTATTTACTCAACTTTGCATAGCTCCCGTAGGTTCTCAAACTATACAATAATCATGTAAACTGTAAAGGTTTAGCCGTACCCAAGATCTCTGCCATCAGTTCATAATATAGCATATACTGCCACTGTGCGATGTTGATCTGGCGAGCCGTCTCGAACAGCTTCTGGTCGTCCCAGCACGGGTTCAGCTCAGCTAGCTTGCGAGCGAGGCGGTTGTGCTCGCGGTAGAACTGCATCGCCGTTAGGTAGATGCCCGAAAGTACATTACCGTCGTAGAAGTCACCTGGAAAAGGTGGAAGTCTGAAAAGATATTTCACTACTACTAAACTACTGAACGGACTTTTGTTCCCAGTGAGTGGTACGATCCCGTGGGACAATTATCGAACACCATGCGGGCGAAGCCGCGGGCATTAGCTAGTTGTAGCATACATGAAGAAAATCTGTGTCTAGTATTTTCGTTCCCCAATTCTACTCACCAAATTCATAACAAGCATTCTCAACAGGTCTCCTGTTATTGATGCAAATAGGAGCGGTGCCAGGTGGTCTCTCGACGCCATCTCTTTCCTCAGACTTCAGCAGTCCTCCCTGGTACGTTCTGATCTGTCTCTCCCGCACGTCGGAGTAGCCGTACACTACTGACAGATCTTGGAGAGGAGTTGGAAGGTTGTACTGTGAAATAAAAATGTTGAAGGTTATGAACTAGCTTATCTACAAACTCGCCGAAGACACGTGTGGTGGATTACAGCTAACTCTACTACAATTCCATTCTACCACAACTGAGATCGGCTAACGTTCAAACTGAATGCAGATGAAACCAGTATTTAACATGGAGCAATTAATCAATCAATCAATGGCCTTAATCTCTACAACCCAGTTATAAAATAACACGGCACCCATTTAACAGACTGGTTGTAAGAAACGTTTGTTTTTCAATTTCTTAATAATATTAGGTAAAGGAAAAAAGTTAAAGTTTTGACTTCAAAAAACTGCTTACCTTTAACAGTTAAGCTTTCTTAACGATAACTAATACAAAATTCTCACTCTTTCAGCTGGCAGCGTGTTGGGTATGCAGCCCATTTCCTGGTACGTTGAGAACCTGGTGAGGTTCATGCACCTGATGCCGGTCCGCCGGAGATAGGGGTCGTCCTGGGGTACGGGGATGGGGATGCACAGGGGGTTGACGCGGTTAGGGGTGTTGCCGAGACAGCAGTCGCTGGCGATTGCGTAGCGAACTGAAGAAAAATACAACGCTATCAGGTAAGCGAAGAATAGTTCTTGGATCAAAGTAAAAAAAAAAAAAAACACGTAAGTATTTTTACAAGGACTTTGAACAGGATTTTTGCCACTTAAATTATTAAGCAAATAATTTCATGTAATTATTGTAGGATTCCATTTTTGAATATGATAGTGGCTATGCAGGAAACCGATTCTCGTTTTTGTATCGAAATGAGCAATATGTCTATGCCATTAAAAAGTGAGAAAGCAGGCAGCAATGTTAGTAGGTCCATCTACTCAGGGTCTTATTTGGCCAATTCTTCTCTAATCATTTCTAAATTCCTTTCAAAACTTACGCAACACAGTCAAGTCAGCAATATCCACGTTGGAGAATACGAGGAAATGTGTCGCCAGGGTGTTGAACTGGTAGTCTTCTGGGAAGCCGTCACTCAGGATCTTGACGCGCAACAGACGCGCTGATGGAAGCTCGGAACCGTTCATGGCTGGTCGCAACATGTTGCCTGAAATGTTTCTTCTTTGAACAGTGTTTCTCGTCGTTAAAATTATGTAAATACAGTCAAAGATTAAAACACCTGTCACAGCGCCGACGAGAAAGCGATACGCTGAGAGGTACATAATTATATCAGTTAATGGCTGAACTAAACAGATAAAAAACACTCAGCGTTACTCGCTTGGCAGACTAACACTCGCTGAGTGTCTTGCTCTTGGAACAGCATACGTTTACCAGCAATCCTTAGGTCGCATATGTTAAGATAAAGAGTGAGTATGCCGATTACAAAAATGAACAGTACCACAGTTAAGATAGCCTTCAATCACAGCTTACCAAGTCCGAACTTAGCAGGCCTCATCCGCAGCAGTGGGGTGGGTGACCCTCCGCGGGACGGGTACTTCGGGTTGACGCACGTGCCATCAATGCGGCGACCCTCGTGCTTCTTGCACGGCTCCACCTTTATCGTGCATTGTCTGGTGGATGCAAAGAGATTAAGGAACATACTATTGAGAAGCTATCATGTCTCAGTGACGATGACGCAGAAAAAAATTGGCACACCCTTGTACCGGAGAGCACCAGTTGACTCTTGCAAGCAGATTACGAAGGCCGATTTTCTCGTATATCGTAAATAAAAGGTGTAAAACACTCTTATCGAAACCGAGAGGCACTCTTGTTCATCCCATCGATATGATATTATTTTTGTTCTGGGCCGTACCTTCTAGTTACGGAGATATTGAAGGTCGAAGTTCCAGCTTTTTCACACATTCTTTTAGGGTTCCGTACACAAAGGGTGAAAACGGGACATTATCACAAAACTCCACTGTCCCACTGACCACGGACCTTGTTTTCTTCATGGTCCCTATAATACTGTAAAATTCCGTGGTCCCTTCTCGTAATACCTGGAAGGGACCACGGAGGTTTTATGACGCGTGCTCGCTCGCACGCTCGCGTATTAAATAACACTCTTTGACTTCTGTCCCCGAAGTGCCGAGCCTCCGCCGGCCTCCTTCTTCCTACGGCCCGGTGCCCATGCCGCCCACAAATATCTAAAAACAATTTAATTAGGCAGTACATATTTCTTGAAGGAACCACGGGAAAAAAAATACTCGTGGTTGCTTTCAGGGACTAATGGACCGGGACCACGGGCGAAAACCTTAATTTCGTTTTCCAGCAATATTTTTTAGGCAGAGTCACTCTGTTTGACTTACAAAATGCATGGTTGGTGGCTACGTGAAAAGGGTCCGTTTACACCTTGTATTTAAAAGTCTCAATAGATAGACGAGTAGTGTATAGAATAATCAGAAGAAAGACAGAAAAAAATATCATCATTGGAACGCACAGAAATAAAACTAACAAACACAAAAATATAGCAACAATTTCATAGCTGTATTTGCATAAAGGTTTGGCCATAGCGCTATTGACAATACCTTGTGCCCAGCACACAGCTTGTCTTCTTCCATACTTCTCTATTAGCCATCATCTCAGTTGTCACCCCCTTTATTTATATTATTTCACACAGTCATCGCTTTTGTGGTCTTCTTTTAAATCATCTGCATTCATACTCAATATTTCCCTCTCAAAATTATATGGTTGCAAAAGGATAGGTTGAGAACAATTAGGGTACTTACCTAGTCAAATTCAAGCTTTCCAACTGGTTTCCCCGTTCATTCTTTATTGGTTTACCGAAATAAGCATCGTAGATCACTTGGGACACCACAAAGTGGCCGAGGAACAGATAGAACGTGAATTTGACGATCATCGCGGTCGAAGGGCGCGATGTCTGTAATTGTTTCCTTCGTTTACTTTTGCATTTATTTATGCTGTTGGCTTTAAGTGCTGTTAATTTGTGCTAATTGTTTTTTATTTGACTAATTTGTTGCAGTTAGGTTCACTGAGTTTTCTGTTATTCATGGATTTGTTTTTTAGATTTTTTGGTTGTAATTTAGGACGGCATAATTTTGAACTATTCTCGATTGTTTATTTATTTAAATCTCATAAGGGTATCGTATTCACAGAACTAACTGGGCTGTGAGGGTCAGATAGGCAGTTGCTCCATGTAAAATACTGGTATTCAGCTGCATCCGGTTATATTGGAAGCCGTCCCCAATATAGTTGGGAAAAGGCTAGGCAAAAATAAAATAGGATAGTGATGTAAATTTCCATCCATTTTTGACTTTTCCATCAACATTATAGAAAGTCTCTCGTGTAGGTTCTCTGGACTATTTCTGCGTAACTTAGGAATTATTCTTTTTGTCAAGTGCTTATATGGTATTCATTCCTTTCATTATACTGTTGAGATGTTTCTTCTCATCATCATTTATCATTTACCATATCTCAATAAATATAGGTAATTTTCTATTTAATTTATTCCTGAGAAAAAACCCTTACGTCTCGATAATTCCAGTATTGTTAAGATGTAGCTAAAATTCGGTCAGTGTGGCCTTAGGGGAATTCTAGGAAAACGAGAAAATTCGGAACCGTTCATGTTATTGTTGGTGTTTATTAAACGTCGGTCTTTCAGTTTATAAGAAAACAGCTCTTTATGTTATTAAGTAGCTACGTCTAATTTATATTATCAACCTACTGCATACTGTTCTTTTGTTAATGCTTCTTTCCGAAAAAAAACGAATACAGGGTGATATAGAGTCTGATTTTTCTTAAAATTATTGGGATTCAGAATGATGTAGTGGTTACGTGGTAGCCTTTTTTTTTTTTTTTAGATTGGGAAATCATCAAATGACTCCTCCCGCACTGGGCGGAGCAGGAGGGAGTGTCAGACTTTTACTGACTAAAACCCATCCATGTTCCTTCCTCGCCCTTTGTGTTCCGGGGCCACGGTATCTCTTTCGAATAGTCCCGCAGCCCCGGCTGGCTTCGTTCCTTGCGGACCCCTTCCCTATTGCTGACTCTCTTTAAGGCGCGCGTGGAACACGAACGCGCCGTCGACACGGCCTGTCGTCATGAGACGTACGGACGGCGAGCTAGCCCATAGCTCCCCGTCCACAGGCCCGCGCCTACGGTGGCCGGAAGCCACCACGTGGCCCCCGACGCCTGGGGCGTCTCCCGCGGCGGCCGGGACGCGAGGATCTCTCCCTGTCCTGTTCCGCCACCTCCTTCGCTAGCATGACTGCTTCGCAGAAGGAGGTGACGGCGTCCCATTCCGTCTCGCTCCGGACCATGGATTGAACCAAGGCCGGGAGCGAGAGGTCACCGCCGCCAATCGCCGCTACGAGGACACGGCGGTGCTCCGCCCAAGCGGGGCACACCTCCACCGTGTGCTCCACCGTGTCCTCCGGTCGATCCTCACAATGGTAACACCCGGGCGTTTCCTCCCGCCCGATTCGGTGCAGGAACTTACCGAAACATCCGTGTCCTGCTTTACCCTAGCCTGCCTTGTATATTTTTTCTAACCTAGTAATCAAATCTAAGAACCTATAAATAAAACCTCTTTTGTAACCATTACACCTCCTCAAATACATAATTATGTTCAACGATAGATCTCAACACCACTCAAGCGAAAAGAATTAAGTACATTATTGCATGTGCAACAAAAATATGAATACTCAGTTATCAATAATCAAGAACTTCCGTTTTCCACTAGAATTAAAATCTCATTACGGCAGCTGAACCGATAGGTATGAATAATAATGTGGTTGTGATAAATTATGCATAATATCTCTTTGATCACTGACTGAAACTTCAGTTTACACGCAATTTTGCAGGAAATACTCTGTGGTTGTGGAATCGACGTCACATCATCAATTATAATCATTACCAAATCATTATAATCACCGTGCAAAGAAATGTGTTATTTAACTCGTCATCACCAGAATAGGTCTTCTGAAATCGTCCAACATGCAGTAAGTGGCCCTTTGAGTCGCACCTTGGCCCCATACCTTTAGTAACTAACCAAATTAATTAAATATAAACAAATATATCTTTTTATTACCGATGTAAACCATTTTCAACCGACTTCCAAAATGAGGAGGTTCTCAATTTGACTGTATTTTTTTTTGTGTTTGTCACCTCAGAACTTTCGACTGGGTGAACCGATTTAGATGATTCTTTATTATTTGAACGCTGGTGCTTCCCGTGTGGTACAATTTGGTGAACATCTGATGCTGATTTTCGGAGATATACAAAGGAACTGTTCAAAAATAGACGGCAAATCTGCCGTGATTGCGGCAATCGCTTGGATGTTTATTGTTTATACAACATCATGACGTAACATCACGCCTGTATGCTCTGAGGGGGTACGCAGATGTGTACAATACACCCAGATTTCGACAGTTAGGTATGTTCAGTTGGCGTGTTCGTGTTCTACGCGCGCTTCGAAGAGATGTCAGCAAAAGGAAAGGCTCCGCAAGGGCCGATGCCTGCCGGGGCTGCGGGACTATTTGAAAGAGGTACCGTGGCCCCGGAACACAAAGGGCTAAGAAGGAACATGGATGGGTTTTAGTCAGTAAAAGTCTGACACTCCCATCCGCTCCGCCCATAGCGGGAGGGGTCATTTGATGATTTCCCATCCGAAAAAAAAAAGGTATGTTAAGCTCCATTTATTGGGGATAAGCCTATTACCATGACATGTATTGTAAACAATGTAAAAAAAAAACAAATATTTGCCATGAATTTATAAAAAATATATTATATTAATTATTTTTAATAAAATTATTAATAAAAAAATAAATAAATTAATAATTTTTTTTTTTTTTTTAATTTTTTTTTTTATTTATATTATATTGATTATTTATTTATTATTTATTTATTATATTATTTTTAATTTATTCATGGCAAATATTTGTTTGTGAATAACTAAAAGTGAAAAATAACTTTAGCTTCAGAAGTCTGTAACAAAAAAACTAAATCAATTAAACAAAGGTCACCGACTTCTGAAACTAAAGTTATTTAACAGATTTTGTGTTTTTGAAGTTGGTTTTATTTTTTGCAAAAAGTTTTATAGTAATAGTTTTATGTTCAGGAATACATAAATCAATATGATAAGATCACAAGATAATTAATATCCACTAAAAATATTGTCCTGTAAAATATTTTGTGTGTACATAAATAAATAAATAAATAAATTAAATTGCTTTTTAAATTTAATATTTTTAGTGGATATTAATTATATTATATATGTTTATGGAAAACCTTATTTTAATAAATAATTGAAAGTAAAATGGAAATCAATCAATTCATAATTTAATCAAAATCAATAAGAACACAAGCATCTCCCATTCTTACAAAATTAACCGGACAGGGGTCGACCCCAATCATGGAACCGGAAGTAATCCAACTGTCTTCTGGGTAATCCGTCACTTCTGTATCTTCAGAACTGGATGAGGAGCACATAGCGATACTCAGAACAACAACTATGGTAAGCACAGCTAGGTAGAACTTCATTGTAATGTATCTTAAGTCTTGATGTTCCCTGCGACGGTCTGTGAACGAATAGCCAGAGAAAGATGGTTTATGCAGTCTATATGAATACTCGAGAGTTATAAGGAATTATATTTTCCATAAAAAAAAACATCAATTAAAGTTAAATACACTACAAATGAGAGTGTTTATGCTAAACTGCGTTATTATTTCGTTGAAAAATAAATAACTTGGTGATAGTTGAGATAAATATCCACCTATCCTGACTACCGAGCCCTAACACATGCAGTCAACCATCGATGATGCCGTGGAAGTGGTGAAGTTCTGAGGCAAAAAACATGATGTCGTGTAAGTGACATAAAGAAGATGTAGAGGTTTAAAATAATGGGTGTAGAAGTACCCTTAACCAAGCCAAAAGGCACTTGTTCTCCCCGTCATTGCGACTAATTTTAGTTCTACACCATACCTGGGAACGTTATAGTTACGATGATATTGCGGGCCGAAGTTCCAACTTTTTCGTAAGTTTAAAAAAAAACGTTTTAAATGTTGTAACTTTATTTTAACCTCCACAACCCCCGTACTATTCAATGCATCCATCAGCACAATGTTTTGAGTGCGTTATATTGAGTCCTACAGTAAAACGTGATTTTTCAACACTTTTTTTTCGGATGGGAAATCATCAAATGACTCCTCCCGCTCTGGGCGAAGCAGGAGTGAGTGTCAGACTTTTACTGACTAAAACCCATCCATGTTCCTTCATCGCAACTCTCTTTGAGGCGCGCGTGGAACACGAACGTGCCGTCGACACGGCCTGTCGTCATGACACGGACGGACGAGCGCCGCTTCTCTACATAGGTACCTAAAAGATTAATAGTAATGAAGAAATCAGGTTTTTCACAGGTGGTATTGATACTCGGTATAGGCGGTATAGGCGGCGCCTGCAGAAACAGTTAACTCACAAAGGGCTTGGAAGATTTTTGTATGAAGCGTGGCCGGATTTTCTTCCGCAATTCTGATTCTTTTTCAAAGTTGCGGCCACGCATAACCTACCTACCTATATATACCTACCTATATTTTTTTTTTTTTGGATGGGAAATCATCAAATGACTCCTCCCGCTCTGGGCGAAGCAGGAGTGAGTGTCAGACTTTTACTGACTAAAACCCATCCATGTTCCTTCATCGCCCTTTGTGTTCCGGAGCCACGGTATCTCTTTCGAATAGTCCCGCAGCCCCGGCAGGCTTCGGCCCTTGCGGACCCCTTTTGCTGACTCTCTTTGAGGCGCGCGTGGAATACGAACGCGCCGTCGACACGGCCTCATGAGACGGACGGACGGCGAGCTAGCCCATAGCTCCCCGTCCACAGGCCCGCGCCTACGGTGGCCGGAAGCCACCACGTGGCCCCCGACGCCCGGGGCGTCTCCCGCGGCGGCGGGGACGTGTGGATCTTTCCCTATCACGTTCCGCCACCTCCTTCGCTAGCATGACTGCTTCGCAGAAGAAGGTAACGGCGTCCCATTCCGTCTCGCTCCGGCCCATGGCTTGGACCAGGGCCGGAAGCGAGAGGTCGCCTCCGCCGATCGCCACCTCGAGGACACGGCGGTAGGACACGGCGGTGCTCCGCCCAAGCGGGGCACACCTCCACAGTGTGAACCTACCTACCTACGACCTATATTAATTGATAGCTGGTATTAATACAAACAAGTTTTATCTGAGCCAAAATGTTTTAAACCGTAAAGTTTCCGAGATTTAAGCTATCAAAGTTGTGCAAGGTAGCGATCACAACGCCATATATTTCGGAAACTTGACACTTCAGAACATTTTGACTCAGAAAAAACTTGTTTGTATTGATGCCAGCTATCGATTGATACATGGTTTATACGTATCTGATCAAGTCAAAGTTGTGCTGAAAATGCTATCTGTGAATGGATTTTAACTTTGATAGCTCATAAAATATCTCGAAAACGTGACCCTTTAGAACGTTTTGTTTCATACAAAACTTGTTCGTATTGATGGCAGCAGCTATCGATTGATATAAGTCTTATGCGTGGCCGCTACTTTCAATAAAAATCAAAATGGCGGACGAAAAAATCAAAACTCCTTTAAAGTCACATTTTTGTTTGGAATATTTACGCTGTTTGATATGTTATGACAAATTTGGCTGTGTTGAATTTCTGGTAAAAAAAGGAGACTCCAGTATTTGATTAGACGGTGGAATCAAAATCTTCCAAGCCCTTTCACAAATTGTTCTAACTGCCAAGGTAAGTGTTAAGTTTGTGTTTTTACAATGTCTGTACTTTAGGCGGTACATAAAAAAAAAAGTACGATTCAAATGCATAGTTTAATCAACTGAACATTTCAATGTTTAACATCAACTGGAAGGGCGTCCACACTGAACATTAAACCAGAAGTAATCCTATCTTCTGGGTGACGCGTCGCTCCTATATTAAGCTGGTTTGGACGGGTTGGGTAGCACATTATGTGCTACCCAACCCGTCATTGGCACATAGGCAACAATATAAAAACATCGCCAAGGAAAACTTCATTGTTGTCAGCTGCTCTTCACTGTTTCTCGTGCTATGGTACAATTCAATGATTTAATCACGATGCCTTCTACATTTATAGTCCTGTAAAGTCCTTAAATTACTAGGTAGCTATTTAAACGTCACAAATTCATCTAAATGACATGTCGATTATAGTTATTTTCTAGGGTTAATAATCCAAGAATAACATTGTTTTAGTAAAACTCAGTCATTGTTGACAATATAAATAAATGTGAAGTCGTTTTTTTAAGCGTATTCAGTTAGAGGCCCTAAGCACGAGCGCGCGGTGTAGGTAAACGTAACAAAACACGTCGATTTTAAAATTAAAAATAATAATTTTTACTTATCATTATAAATAAATAAAATAAATATCGCTGGACATTACACACAGCGCCATCTAGTGCCACACTAAGCAGCGAGGCTTGTGTCGTGAACACTAGATAGTTGATATACTACATAGATACTTTTTGTTTGTAAATACATACTTATACTACATATAAACATCCATGACTAGGAAATAAATGTCCATGCTCATCACACAAACATTTGCTCCTACCGGGATTCGAACCCGAGACCCTAAGAACGTAAGGCAGCCTCTCTACCGCTGCGCCATTCGGGTCGACAAATTATCATTCTCCTGCCCTTATTCCAATTTATTTCCCGTTATTTCAGCAGTCACCTCCTTTCATGCCATGTCATCTTTCACACAGTTTATCCATCGCTTCTTTGGTCTTCCTCTAGTCTTATCGCCATCTACATTCATACTCAACATTCTCCTCATTACATTTTCCCATTCCTCCGCATCACATGTCCATACCGATAACCGATTACCACACAACTTTTCAGTAACCGGCGCTACTTTCAGATTTCCTCTTATGTACTCATTCCGTGTTTTTTATCCTATCGCGTTACACCACTTAGCATTCTCATCCCAGTCACATGTATGTTCTACCCATACTACATGGCAGTAAAAATCTTCAACAGATTACCGGAACCAATTAAAGAAGAACCCAATTTCAATACATTTAACAGAAAATTAAAAGAATATCTAACACAAAAATGCTTTTACTCGGTCGCAGAATACTTAGAACTCTACCACACCATACCCACCATACCCCTGAAATCGTACCTACACACAAAAGCACACATACACTTACACAACATTATCAAAACAAAACAAATATGTAAAATGTAATAAAATTCTATTCTATTCTATTCTAATAAAAAATGGGAATTAATAAAATATAATAATTATAAATAAATAAAATAAATAAATACAAATTACCTAATAAAATATAAACATAATAGAGAATATAAATTAATAGAAAATTAATAATTCATACAAATGAATTAAATTATAATAAGTAACATACAAATGAATAAAATATAATAATACACGTAAATAAAATGATATTAATTCAAATCGGGTAGTATTTAAACGCAAATCAAAAAATATCCTTTTTCTATGCAATGAGATTCCGAATTCCCATCAAAATTACTAATTGCACAGCAAAATATTCAACTCAAAATTTCACTAAACACACTACAATTTATTTTCGCAGCGTACAGCGATTTTTCCTAAAGCAAAAGCTTTTTCATCAATGCACAGTATCTCACATAATAAATCACATATATCACATAATCTTAATGCACATTATACATGTTAACTCTTTTTCTTTTAAATATAGCTTCTATTCTTATATTGTGTACAGCAGTTTTTCTAAATCAACAGCATTTTATTAGACACAGTCATCTTATTATTTATTAATTACCCCATAATGAGATCAGCAAAAAAAATATAAAATTAGATACAAAATTGTAGTCACAGTCGTCTTAATTATTACCACATAATGAGATCAGCAAAAAAATATAAAATTAGATACAAAATTGTAATTTATTAATGGATAAATTAAGGAACTCAGTATATTAGAGGACGTAGGTATGCAAGTGGCGCTAGTTACAGAGCAGTTGAAAGGGTATCGTTTGCCTTGGTAAGGACATATGATGAGGAGGGATGAAACACTTGTGACTAAAAGAGCATGCAAGCAAGCATGCAGCATGCAAGCAAACATGCAGCATGCAAGCAACCATGCAACATGCAGCAGGCATGGTTTCGGTCACGGCTCCGGCGTTGCGGGGCTCCGGCGGTCACATGCGAGCTTATTGTCGCAGATGTGGTTAACGCTCACCACCGCTACTTCGGCTTGCTGGCCGGCTTTGCCGGCCAGCCTCAGCCGCGGCGGCGAGTGTTAGAACCACCTGCTCCTCAGCTCGCGGGCCACCTCGCCCCTCCGCGCCTACGCGATTTTAAATAACACTCTATGGGGTAGGGCAGGCAAGACTACGTGGAGTCGGTTCTGGAGCAATTCGTTTCTGTCACTAACTTTTGTAACACAACATATTGCCTTTTCAAGACAGTATTTAAATTTAAATTAAGGTTAAAAATGCTATTATAAAGAAATGGCAATAATGCCAAAAATACGGCTAACTGCGGACGACACGACCTAGCGCTATCTCTATCTTACTCGCTCGCGCCACTCTGCACTCCAGTGACGAAAAAGCGCGCGAAGCCGCGAACCTTTTTTCAGTTAATTTGTTCTGCTTTTAGAAATAATGCATTGTAATGTAAAAGGATTTTTTTGTTATAATAATCATTAGATTTGCCGAGCATGGCTTCTTGAAAATTAAGACAAATATGATGAACAGGTTTTGTTGTACTTACCTACTGGTTAATATGCGACTGGGATAGTTATTTTGCTAAGAAATATGGAAAATTTGCTGTGCAGTCAGTATTTATGATAAGTACGTATGTAGTATTTTTGTACAAAAATAAATTTAACTGTATTTGCATTATGAGGAAAAAAGTAATGTTATATTGATGTATAATTTCGAATTATCTGCAGTTTGAGTTTTGTTAAACATTTAGTTTATTTGTAGTGAAGTAAGTTATTTGATGTAAAAAAGAATATAAATTATGAGTATGTATTGATATGCAATTTATAATTTCCCATTCAAATCACTACATAGACCTAGTACTATTAATATTTTCGATAATAATTATATTTGTTGCAATCCAGTATTAATTATTATATCAGTTCGCGTATAGTATCAGTTAGCGCTCATGCGGCCTTGGGTGCGCACGCGTCCTTGGATTGCAGTGTAGTTATTAGTAAAGTGATCATGGCTACTAATAGAAAATGCGTAAAGTGTGACAGTTGTAATGTAGTAATCAGTGAGATCCTAGCTTTTATACAAAATAAGCTAGAAGTTATGGATGAGCCGAGCATGATTCGTTTGTGCGCGAGTTCGTTCAATGTGGACGAAATAGCCGAAGCTAAAAACTTGCTATTTGACTGTGTGACAACTTCCAAGCGCAAGATACAGCGAAAAAAATATGGTAAGTCGCAGAAAGACTTACAAGATATCATTACTTTGTTCAAAGAACTGGATCCAAATGATTTTCCAGTTTTTGTAGCAAAAAATTTGAACGCCCTACCCCCAATTGTGTTTGGTCACCTCGATGCTACAAGACTTTTAAAAGACTTGCTGGTTCTTCAAAAAGAAGTTGCTCAGATTAAAGGTTCATTTGTCACAATGCAGCAACTGGATGAGGTAAAAAGTGAGTTGACTAATCTCAAAACAGCTTCCCTTGTTAATAACTTTGATATACCAAATGTAAACACCTTAAGAGGTAGTTCGAGAATCACTGTCAATAGATACGACAGTGGTCCGATTGGGCTGGTAAACCTTCCTGAACAGGATTTAATCCAGAATTCAGCTCAGGACAATCCTTGCTTGACCCCTAGATTTGTGAAAAATCAAAATACCAAAGTCTTATGTGACCCTACCACGGAACCGTCTGCTAGTCAGGCGACAACAAAGTCTCCTCTTAAAACACCTGTTCGGAGTAACAAAGTAACTGTCTTATCTATGCAAGCGGTCGTGAAATCACCTGTATACCGTGATGTTAACGAAACTGACACAGAGGCAGCGGGTAAATCATTCGCTCAAGTAGCTAGAGAGGAAGGAAATTTTTTGAATGAGAAGGATGAAAACTGGATGCTCGTACAGAGAAGAAAGCTAAGAAATAAATTTTCAAGTTCTAGAGGACAGGCATCGGTAGATGCAGCAGGAAAATTTAAAGCGGCGGACTTAAAAAATCCACTGTTTGTTAATAACGTTGCCAAAACAACGTCTAAGGAAGATATATCCGATTATATACTACAAAAAACACAAATCGTAGTTGTTACTTTAGAGAAAATAAAGTCAAGGACAGAACGAGATTATGACGCTTATAAAGTTTTAGTTCCTAGGACTAAGTTATCTATATTTATGGACGAGGGCCTGTGGCCAGACGGAATAATATTCAGACGATTCGTTAATTTTAGGCGAATTGAAAAAGGCGGAGAAACAAACTCCTTGAATGAGTGAGAATTGTCGTTAAACTTATACAGTTATAATGGATGACAAACAATTGTGCAATATGACAACTTTTAACTGTAAGTCATTAAAAAGATCCGCTGGAAATATAAGGCAATTAATTATGTTATACTGCAGATATTATGGCCCTGCAAGAAACGTGGTTGTTGCCCCACGACATCCCGCTGCTTGGCTCGATACATGACGATTTGAATTCTTCGGTAAGTCAGCTGTTGATACGTCACGACAATTGATTCGCGGCAGGCCATATGGTGGCGTCTCCTTGTTATGGCGGAAGAACCTGTTTCGTTGCGTAACTGTACTTACGTGTGCGAGTGTGCGTTTGGCAGCTGTTAAGTTTGAACTCGATAATAAGTCATTCATCGTTTTTAGTATTTACATGCCTACTCAGTGTTCAGACAATTTACCAGATTTCTCGGATTGCCTAAGTGAAATTAGTGCTGTTATTGATAGTGCGGATGTAGAAACAGTGTTTATTCTCGGTGACTATAATGCGCACCCGGGTGAGTTATTTGATAACGAGTTAGCGAATTTTTGTGGGGATCAGCATTGGCGTTGCGCTGACGTTGAAAAGTTGGGTATAGGCTCGGGAACGTATACGTTTGTTAGCGATGCGCACGGATCTCGGCGTTGGTTAGATCACTGTGTTGTGACGCAATCCGCTTGGGATACCGTTAGAGACATTAAGGTTTGTAATGATGTGGTTTGGTCTGACCATTTTCCGGTGACAATAATATGTGATTTAAATCTCGTACGCTTGAAATCTAGTTCTGACATTAAGAATTTTATAAATAATAAAGTTGTATGGGGTGAACGGACAAAATGTCAGGCAGATGACTATTATGAACTTTGTAACACAAAACTTAAAGACATTAATTTTCCATCAGATTTTTGTTTGTGTGCCGATAAATTTTGCTGTGACGGGACTCATAAAGATACCATTGATGACATGTATAGTAACATTATAAATATTTTAAAACAATCTGCAAGTTTATGTTATGAACGTAAAAAGATATACACATAGGCATAATTCATGCAGTATCACAGGGTGGAATAAACATGTAAGCGCTGCTCACAGGGAGGCCAGGTCTAAGTTACAGGTTTGGATTTGGTACGGTAGGCCGAGTAGTGGTACTTTTTATGATGACATGTGTGAAAGTAGAAGAAAGTTCAAGGCAAAATTAAAATGTTGCATGAAAAACAAAGATCAAATAAAAATGGACATAATAGCTAGCTATAGATCTGCCAAAAACTTCTCTCAATTTTGGAAAAGCACAAATAAGCTTAACTTGAAACCTGGTCTCCCTGCGAACATTGCAGGACAGACAGAAGCTAAAGACATTGCTAACTTATTTAAAGACAACTTTCAAGTTGATTCGCCTTTGAGTACGAGTAGACAGCATGTGTTCAATGCAGAGACGGTGCAGGTTGGCATGTCGTGTAATATTCGGTTTACAGCAAAGGAGGTGAGAGACACGATTAAGAACATGAGTAGAGGCAAGTCGCCAGGCCACGATGGTCTTAGCATTGAGCACCTGCAGTATGCAGGATCACATTTACCGCGAGTTCTTGCCATGTTTTTCTCTCTGTGTGTTTCTCATTCTTACCTGCCGTTAGATCTGATGAAGACTATTGTCGTACCAATAATTAAAAATAGAACGGGAGACATTTCGGATAAAGGCAATTACAGACCAATATCGCTGGCCACAGTTATTGCAAAGGTTCTGGACCGGTTGATGGACAACTACCTAAGCAAACACCTAAATCTGCATGACGGACAATTTGGGTTTAGAAAAGGTCTTTCTACAGAGAGTGCCATTTTAACTCTAAAGCACACTGTAAGGTACTATGTCGATAGAAAGACTCCAGTGTACGCGTGTTTCCTGGATCTCTCGAGGGCTTTCGACATGGTGGCTTATGATGTGCTATGGAAGAAGCTTAGGGAAACTAGTTTGCCAAAAGAGCTGTGTTCTGTTTTTGAGTATTGGTATGACAATCAGATAAACTATGTTAAGTGGGCAGGGGAATTTTCGGATGCATACGGTTTGGGATGTGGAGTGAGGCAGGGGGGAATAACCTCTCCGAAACTTTTCAACTTATACGTTGATGAGTTGATAGGTGGTCTCACCAGCATGCAAGTCGGTTGCTCCATTGACGGAGTCTTTGTCAACAATTTGAGTTATGCGGACGACATGGTGCTGTTGGCGCCATCTATCAGCGCACTGAGGAAGTTGTTACAGTTGTGTGAAACTTATGCCTTATCCCATGGCTTACGATACAATGTAACCAAGAGTGAATTTATGTTGTTTTCAAAAGGCAATCTTGGGCACGACTCTGTTCCCCCTGTGATGTTGAATGGTGTTACTCTTAACAGGGTTAGTCAATTTAAATTTTTGGGTCACTTGGTGAGTGCCGACCTTAAAGATGACGCAGATATTGATAGGGAGCGCAGGGCGTTGACGGTCAGGGCTAATATGTTGTTCAGAAGATTTGCGTCTTGTTCAAAAGAAGTTAAAATTACCCTATTTAAGGCGTATTGCCAAAACTTCTATGGCAGTAGCTTATGGATAACATATTCTCTTAAGGGCGCGTTTGCATATCAGGTAAAATTATGCTGTTTTTCGGTACAATTTTATGGCATAACCAAACAAAATCCAATATAACTAATAACTACCTCGTATAGATTGGTTCTTCATCTTCAAATAATAGGAACTTGATCATTGAAAATTTTAGTTTTTTATAATGTAAAATCGATCTGTCGTTGCCATTTTCCCTAAAATTAACGATACAGGGTTGAGTTTAGGTACATTTTTTGTGCTATTATTAACATATTTTACTATTTCTAAAAATACTGTATGTTGGCAAACATAATCAATTCTTAATGCAAGGATTTTTTTTTTATCTAAATGATTTATATAGTTGCAGAAAAAATGAAAACGAAATCTTATTTTTTCACATTTTTTGCTATTCTGGATGAATCTTAATCGATTGCATTAGGGGTTATTTTATTTTGGATACCCGTCTTGATTTATTGCACAAACACTTTGAATGAAACTTTAGTCCGCGCACGGCCGCCGTCGAGAGTGGACACGTAACGCCTGTTTGGAGCGGCTCGAGTTGAAAAAAATCGCTGTACAAACACAAAATATTCGATAAACCAAATTTGATACTTGACAAGGCAAGATTTTTATTATTTATTAGTTATGATGAGACCTTACCTCCGGACTTGATGAAGTGATTGGTGACTGCTACTGGAACTCCTTGACGTGTTGTACTAGGTGAGCTGAGTTTGGGCTCGTTTTGTTAGTTATGATGAAACCTTACCTCCGGACTTGATGGAGTGACCTGAAGGTGTACTTCGGTGATTGCTACTGGAACTCCTTCACATGTTGTACTAGGTGAGCCGAGTTTGGGCTCGTTTTGTTAGTTATGATGAGACCTTACCTCCGGACTTGATGGAGTGACCTGAAGGTGTACTTCGGTGATAGCCACTGGAACTCCTTCACATGTTGTACTAGGTGAGCCGAGTTTGGGCTTGTTTTGTTAGTTATGATGAGACCTTACCTCCGGACTTGATGGAGTGACCTGAAAGTGTACTTCGATGATTGCTACTGGAACTCCTTGACGGAGTTGGCGAGCCCAAACTCGGCTCACCTAGTACAACATGTGAAGGAGTTCCAGTATCAATCACCGAAGTACACCTTCAGGTCACTCCATCAAGTCCGGAGGTAAGGTCTCATCATAACTAACAAAACGAGCCCAAACTCGGCTCACCGAGTACAACACATCGCGGAGTTCCAGTAGCAGTCACCGAAGTACATCTTCAGGTCACTCTATTAAGTCCGGAGGTAAGGTCTCATCATAACTAACAAAACGAGCCCAAACTCGGCTCACCTAGTACAACATGTGAAGGAGTTCCAGTAGCAATCACCGAAGTACACCTTCAGGTCACTCCATCAAGTCCGGAGGTTAGGTCTCATCATAACTAACAAAACGAGCCCAAACTCGGCTCACCTAGTACAACATGTGAAGGAGTTCCAGTAGCAATCACCGAAGTACACCTTCAGGTCACTCCATCAATTCCGGAGGTAAAGTCTCATCATAACTAACAAAACGAGTCCAAACTCGGCTCACCCAGTACAACACGTCGAGGAGTTCCAGTAGCAATCATCGAAGTACACCTTCAGGACACTCCATCAAGTCCGGAGGTAAGGTCTCATCATAACTAACAAAACGAGCCCAAACTCGACTCACCTAGTACAACACGTCAAGGAGTTCCAGTAGCAGTCACCGATGTACACCTTCAGGTCGCTCCATCAAGTCCGGAGGTAAGGTATCATCATGACTAACAAAACGAGCCCAAACTCGGCTCACCTAGTACAACACGTCGAGAAGTTCCAGTGGCAGTCACTGAAGTATACCTTCAGGTCACTCCATCAAGTCCGGAGGTAATTCGTAAAAACAGCAAAAATATTTTTTTTGTAGTGACCTACCATAATTTTATTTCTAAGAAATACGTAAAAATCTTTCAAAGCATCAAAATGAGTTCACTTGACTACTATTCTCGCAGTTAGTCGTGCGTACACTTGTGTGTATGACCCGTGTCAATGTAGTAGTTCGATTCTGTACCTATCAATTTTGCAAACGCGTCCTTAAAGCCCTCAACGCCTTGCGCGTCCAATATAACAATGCCTTCAGAATGCTATTGCGGCTCCCACGTTTCTGCAGCGCATCTGCTAGGTTCATGGAGGCTCGAACGGACGGCTTCGCAGCTATACTGCGCAAAAGAGTCGCTTCGTTATTGAGCAGAGTTCGTGCTAGCGGCGATGGCATTCTGGCGGTCATTGCGGACAAATTTGACTGCCCTATTTTATGTCATCACATTAGGGTACTAACAAAAAGCAACAACACAAAATGAATATAAATGAATATGAATTAATGTAATCAAATCACCTAATTTCTCACCGCTAACATAGTTCTTAAGTACTCTTTTACTAACCCTAATGGACCTTGTTGTTCGCAATAAATAATTATTTGATATTTGATTTGATTTGATATACCTACTCACCGGATGCTTATTTTTGTCCAATCAATTATGTTGCCGTGCCCTAACCGGGTTTCATGTTGGAACTTACTTACTTTATATGTAACAACTAAATGTACACATGAATGCAATAAAGAGTTTGAGTTTGTAATTGCCTTTCATTCACTCCTTTCGTGGTGTATTATAAATGTTCCCCTTGAGACCCTTGAGTTTAAGGGGAATGCGGGAGTCGCATATTGTTCCCGTTATCTGCCGCCATTTCAGGCATCCAAAAAAATACAAAAGATTTCCGAAAAAAAAAAACACATTTTCTTTTAAGTCCTCGCTCCATTGCGAACCCAAGGCTAACACTCCAACTAACCCTATACGCCAGTTATGTATTGAGATCGATTCGCATAAAAGTAAGATACAGAATAAAAAAACAATAATATCAAAAAACATTTTTTATCAACACGTTCGTGTTATAACATGTATTTACCATTCTAATAAAATCAAGTAGATATGAGTTAACTCGAACCATTGAATCAGGAAATAGACCTCCAGTTTCTTTCATACTGGGCTCTTCTGGACTGGCTGGGTAGCACATTACTACACACACACTAATAACGAAAACTAAAAGAGTTGATTAAACAACTTCATTGTAGCATCTCTCGACTGTTCCCCGTGACACGGTATAGTACAATAGTTCAAAAACGATGGATTATGCGGTTATGTTTAAAACTCTAGTCATTACTACATTTCATATTGAACTGACTACCTCGTCGGTGTACAAGTGGGTTCAATTCCCGGCTAGGAATATTTTTTTTTTTTAATCTAATGATGCAGTTTTAGTTTTCATCAAAATCTGGCTCGAGACTCCTTTGAGCATTTTTGCTATTCCTCATACCAGATTTGGCCAACCACGCCCACTTGTAAAATTCAGTTAGTATTTAAGTTTCTTGGTTCGGAGTTATACAGGATAACTCCGAACCAAGAAACTTATATACTAACTGGAATGAGGACGAGCAAGTCAAAAACGTTCCGAACGAGAAAGCTTCAAGAGTGGATGTTGTCTCTTTCTAATAGGGTGTCCAATAATCATACTAACTCTTGAGACAGTTTAAGAGTAGCTGTTATTTTATTATTTAATGATGATGACCTGCAACTCAATAGCATTTTAGGCGAAATAGCTTCAAGAGTGGATGTCATTAACTTTTTATGTTAACTTAAATGTACGTCTGTACCGTCCAGTTGCAAATTAACCATTTTGCAACCTGTCTATCCAGACGACTTTTGTATTCGGGGATTCGAAGACTCCGTTAATATTATATATTTTTTCAGACATAAAAAATCGCATATTCATGCTATGACTGTTTACATATAATGTTTTAGTAACATTCGCCAATATTTATTTTATATTCCGAAACCATTCATTTTCACTCGCAGCTTGCCAAATGGATTTTTTTGCTGGAGAAGCATAGAAAAATTCTTAGGACTGGCATGGCACGCCACGGTGCGGCGGACTCTTTTGGAACGACGATCCTTATCGCGCGTTGCGAAAGGGGGCTAGACGGAAAAAATTAAGACGAAAAGTTGTAACGACACTTTTTGCTATAGTAAGCTATTGTAAGCCGTGCGGCGTGCACATGTTTCTCTGTCTGTCTCTCTTTCTCTCTTATAGAAAGCAAGCTAGATAATTTCGCCAGTTCTTTTTTTTATATAATAACATAAAAAAAAACAGAAAAACAATTCTTTCACTAATTAATCGAAAGGAACTTCGTTCCATCCGGGAGTCCCTTGACACCTCTCAATTTGTTTTTTATTTTCAATATTTGTATTTAAAAAGCAAACTAGGTACTACCAAAACCATGTGCGATGTCCGATGTTTCTAATTTATCTAGTATACTTTTGATTACTATGTACGACAACGATGTTCGAAACTTCGAACTTACTTACTTAATTTATTTGGATATTTCCCGTTTGTCAATCTAAAACATTGGTCGATCGACATCGACTAGGGTAGTCGTAACAAACAACAAAAGTTAAAAAACTTCCCTGAAAAACGAAATTCCACATCCAGCATACCCTTACTACTACACCCCTTCACACAACCCTTTACAATAAAAGTACTTAAATGACTTCAACGCGAAAATGTATCGGCCATATTGTTCACATCGGTGACAAGGCAAGACAGAGACACCATCCACCTTTGTCGGTTTCTCGCTCGGAACGTTTTGTTTTTTTTCTTTTCTATTGAATCCATTGTACAAATTTAAACTCTATGCTTTTGAGATAGAGTTTATTTTTATTTTTCAGCATTTTGTTCGTACTCATTCCAGTTAGTATATAATTTCCTTGCTCCGAACGCGCCATAGTAAAAAATAATGCGTTATACGTGTACTTTAAAAATGTGTAATTATTATTGATGGCCGCTAAACAAAAAATATCCCAAAATGAATGATCTTCTTTGACCTTTGAGCTTTTTTGCTCTGTAGCTTACGATCTTTAATTTTGAAGGTCATATTAACAATAACATAATTATCTAACATGAATAGATAAAAATATACAAATTATTATTAATATTAATATTAAATTTAAATTATTATATCTGTTCCTATGACCGTAAACATACATGAACTCACGCCTTTATAACCGACTGACGGAGTTGTGTGTGAATGTGTTTATCAGCCTATTATGTATGTATATTTGTTCCGTTGTGGCAAGCTAGAGACCAATCGCTTGGGCTGATTTTGACGATTCTTTCATCAGTCGTCTGTCGTTGTCGTCTGTCGTTGTCGTCTGTCGTTGTCGTCTGTCGTTGTCATCTGTCGTTGTCGTCTGTCGTTGTCGTCTGTCGTTGTCGTCTGTCGTTGTCGTCTGTCGTTGTCGTCTGTCGTTGTCGTCTGTCGTTGTCGTCTGTCGTTGTCGTCTGTCGTTGTCGTCTGTCGTTGTCGTCTGTCGTTGTCGTCTGTCGTTGTCGTCTGTCGTTGTCGTCTGTCGTTGTCGTCTGTCGTTGTCGTCTGTCGTTGTCGTCTGTCGTTGTTTTCTGTCGTTGTCGTCTGTCGTCGGTCGTTGGTCGTCTGTCGTCTTACGTCTGTCGTTGTCGTCTGTCGTCAGCCGTTGGTCGTTGGTCGTCGGTCGTTGGTCATCTGTCGTCTGTCGTTGTCGTCTGTCGTCTGTCGTCAGTCGTCTGTCGTCTGTCGTTGGTCGTCTGTCGTTGTCGTCTGTCGTCGGTCGTTGGTCATCAGTCGTTGGTCATCGGTCGTTGGTCGTCTGTGGTTGGCGTCTGTCGTCTGTCGTTGTCGTCTGTCGTCTGTCGTCGGTCGTTGGTCATTTGTCGTCTGTCGTGTGTCGTCTGTCGTTATCGTCTGTCGTTGTCATCTGTCGTTGGTGTCTGTTGTCGGTCGTTGTCGTCTGTCGCCTGTCGTCTGTCGTCGGGCGTTGTCGTCGGTCGTTGTCGTCTGTCATGTGTCGTCTGTCGTTGGTCGTCTGTCGTCTGTCGTTATCGTCTGTCGTCTGTCGTTGTCGTCTGTCGTCTGTCGTCTGTCAGTGCTGTAAATTTTTTTTTAATTCTCGACGAGTCCATTTTTTGTCTTTCATTTGTCAAGATTGCCAACATAACGCGTCTAATCCGTCTATCAGCAGCACATTAACTAGCTGCCTGCTAGCAAGCGTTTATGAATCATACTTCTTGACCACCGTCTAATAAGCCTAATGAGTCTGCTAAGTAACAGACCGATCAAACCTCAATTAAGGATTTTTTTATGAATAAGGCTGTTAGTATATACCGATGTAGAGTATCATTGAATCGGTATTTGAAAATCATCTTTAGGTTTCTCGTATTATTTAATTTCGATTGCCCATTTTGCCACAGAGGTATGCAGGAACTACAGAATGCCCACCTCTCTCTTACATACTCCTTTTGCTTCGTCAACGTTCATACATTTGGTTTTAGATACACCCAAGATTAGAACAGGTTTAAAAGTATAATTATGTTTAAGGAAAATGCTCGTAGGTATTTTATTGCATTAGTGTTCCAATCCACTCAATCCGTTAATACGTACATCACTCGGACAATTTGTTGTAGTTAGTAGTGTAGGCGGCACCCCAGGGCATTGAGCGCATAGTTTACGATTGTCAAGTTAACAAATACCATTAAAAAAACGTTAAGGCAGAAAAGAAAATAAAACAACAGTAATGTAACAAAATAATGCTTTAATCTCGATCTTCTTCTTGACAAATATTATTGAGACCTCTGGCACGACCTCCCGGGCAATAGTCTGCAGCTGCCGCAGAGTATTGAGCACCTGGCACTTTAGATGGTAGCCCCACATCTATGTCTGGTTGATCTTCAATATGTATGTCATGTAAAGGTTGAACCTCTTGCCCGTACTCATCCACTTCCATCACTTCCACTCTCTGCACCCACACCTCCACCCCGCTGGGGTACCTAAAGTACCGACAGTTCACCAGATCTAACACTAGAACACAAACTATTATCTCACACAACTGTTTCATGTTTACTGTTTCTTGTCTTACTGTGAGTTATTAGTCGTTGACCACTGCCTTTATATAGTTTTATCGGTAGAACACACGCACAGTCTAATATAAGGAAACTTGATTTTTGCTCAGTCATCCATGTTGGGATAAAGTTATTAACTAATATTTAGAAATATTATTAAAATAGGCTCGCTCTCGAAACAATTTATTTTTTTATTTATTTATTTATTTTATATTGTTTCTACAAAGCAGCTAAAATGTGTAACCGATCATTATGATAAACACAGCACCGGATCATCTCTTTTTTATGATCGCGATCCAAGGCAATTTCGTGCCGGTGCTTTTAAGTGTGCGTCGCAGTAGATACTACTACTTAAACTAATCTATGTTGTCCGAGTGATGGATTGAGCGAATTAGAACATAGAATATATGGCTATAGTTCCGGAAAAGCCTTCTTGCAAATTCTTCAGGTGAAAGAGGCATGATAAGTAAAGTTTACGCGCTGTAGACACCTTGGTTTTTGAATCATTCGTTGATCAACAACTAAATGTGAAAACAAAACAATAAATTTAAAGGTAAGACAGCAATAATTTGAAAAGTAATGTTTATGTTTTAAAAAAGAAAAAATATTTTTGTAATCCTTTTATTTTGTAAAATATATTATCTTATCTACTTTAAAAGTTATTGCAATTTTAAAAGTGTGGTACTAAGTTTTGAAGGCCGGGCCAGACTTTGAATGTCGCTCACCCTTCTCTAAGAATATCGTAATGTACTGATCTCTTTCCCAAGTATGTTGGCTTTATATATAATCTGATGCAGCTGAATACCTACCTAAAAGTAATCATAGTACCAGTTGCAGTCTTCATAATTATTGTTTGTATCCTTGAACAAGTTATTATGAAATAAGTTTTATCTTAGTAGTTTTGGGAATGTAGCTTTGGTTGGATTAAATTAGCAGGTAATTACATATTATATGGCCATCGTTTTTATGAATCATATATCATCGCCCGCAGAACCGGTACGAACCATCAGATTAGTCGAGGTCACAACAATGTTAATAAAATTAACATAAGTAAATAAAGGAACAACTGATTTCATAACGTAATACTGTACGATTTTTTTTAGTTTTTAACTATTGTCTGTTTTGACCTAGTGGACGCTAGCATGACTACTGAGTATGGGGCCCAGGTTCAAATCCCCAGTCAGACTAAAATAAAATAGGTTGTTGGATTATCCACATTCTAAGTAGCGACGTGACGTTAGGCGGCACCCCAGCGCATAGTTTACGATTGTCAAGTTTACAAATACAATTAAAAAAACAACAATAATGTAACAAACTATTTAATCTTCTTCTTGACAAATATTATTGAGACCTCTTGCACGACCTCCCGGACAATAGTCTCCTAATACTGCAGAGGCAACACTTGCTGTCCCTGTAGTTGGTAACCTTCCATCTATGTCTGGTTGATCTTCAATATGTATGTCATATAAAGGTTGAACCTCTTGCCCGTACTCATCCACTTCTATCACTACAACTCTCTGTACCCACACCTCCACCCCACTGGGGTACCTAAAGTACTGACAGTTCACCAGATCTAACACTAGAACACAAACTAGTATCTCACACACGTGTTTCATGTTTACTGTTTCTTGTCTTACTGTGTGTAATTTGTCGACGACTAACAGCCTTTAAAGATTTTTATCAAAAGAACACATACACAGTTTTTATATAAGGAAACTAGATTTTTGCTCAACCATCCATGTTGGGATAACGTTGTTAATATTTAGAAATATTATTAAAAGAGGCTCGCTTTCGAAATAATTAAAAAGAGTGGGTTTGACAAACAGCATCAGTCAAATAGATGGAATGTTTGATAATTACGGGGAAATTTAATATATTGTTTCATATACAAAGAAGCCAAACAGTGTGTAGCTGTTCATTATTTAAGTAGTCTGTTTTGCCGCCTCTACACAGTTAGAAGCATTGCTCCGGATCACCTCACCTTATTTTTTTGATCGCGATCTAAGGCAATACCGTAACGGTGTTTGTGTGCGTTACAATAGATATTCTTATACTTTATTGTACACATCAAATATTATACAACTTATGTGCGTTTAACATTAGTAAAAATCAATACATTTGGATAAAATAAAAATTATAATTAAATATCTTCTTTTTGACAAAGACCATCGCCAATTCTGACAGTACCGTCCGTACAATGATCCCCCGAAGCTGCAGTAGACCCACCCGTAGGTGGGTTTGCTAATAGTTTCTTAAACTCTTCCTCACTATATGCGTACCCTTCTACCTGCTGCACTTTTACTTTTCCGCTTCTTAGTGGCTGATTTCCAAAATTTACATCAGTATCCTTTGGGAGTTGATATTCTTTAGCTTCGCTTTCCTCTAGTTCAATCACCTGCACATGGTCTACCGTTACTCTTCCTCCCCCGGGGTACACCACATAGTGAGAAGAAGAATGCGTTACATCTAACACTACAACACAAACTAATACTACTGCCAAGTATTTCATGTTTACAGCTGTGTCACTGTTAGATGTGTGGTGATGAATGCTGCATTTTAGCTTATATATCGTTAGAATGGAAATGTACAAGGTTCTTTTAAATTAAAAAAAACTAGATTTTGAATGTCACTTCTTCTTAGTGTTTTAAAATATTTTGAATTTAAATTACTTATGCCTTGTTTAGGAAGTAAAGCTATTCCACAGACGGCTGTAGTCAATAACTCATGTATCATGCAGAACCGGTTGGCATGACTTGGACAATCCTATACAATATATCCTGTGTATCCTTTACTATATACTATATATATATACTTTGACAATCCTATACTATATAGGATTGTCAAAGTCATGGCAACAATAACAAAATTAATAAGAATTATTAATTAGAGGTTTTCTCTGACACGTTGGCGCAGTCGTCGTAAGCTCGATTATTGACAAAGGACCACAGTTCGAAAATGAGTGAAATTATTAACTTGTCGGGTTTCTATTAGAGTTCATCACAGGACATGGCACTATTACTATTACTATTACTATTTCAAGGCCAAAAATAAAACAATTAAAGAATAATAAAGAATGAATGTATTTGATTTAATCTTCTAATCTAAATCTTCCTTTATGCATCTTCCAGTGTGAAATCTGACCTTGTTCGGACAATGGTTCGCGATAAGTCCTCCATGACCTCCTGCAAGGCCTCCCCCTTGACCTCCACTTGAAAATGGCGGATAACCATCAAGAGGTTCTGTCAGTCCGTCAGTCACTTCTATAACATGTACCTTGTATACCCACACCTGTACTCTTGTGCCATAGTTCGTCGGCAGTGTCGATTGTTGTCTAACATCTACAGCTGGTAGAGGTCCATGATGTCCATAAGTAGGAAACAGACGTTGTACATCTTCACCGTATTCATTCACTTCTATCACGTTCACTTTCTGGGCTGAAACTTGCACACCACTGGGATACGTTATATAGTGAGAATGCGTTACTTCGATCACTACAACACAAACTAATACTACAGCCAAGTACTCCATGTTGACCGCTTCCTGTGTCGCTGTTAGATGTATGATGATAAATGCCTACATTTTTTGCTTTTATATCAATGCAACAGCACAATCATGTTCAAGGTATTTATAATAAAAAAAATGATTTCAATGTCGCTTCTTCTTTGTGTTTTTGAGTATTTAGAAAAAAAAGTTTGTTTACAAATTTTTTGTTTAATATCGCTGATATATAGACATTTGTACATAATATTTTTTTTGCTTACTTATTTTTTGCTAATATTAAAAAGTCCAAGCTCAATGTTTGCCAACGTGCAATGAAGAGCAGCATCCTAAGTGTCAAATTTACCGACCATGTACGCAACACCACACTGCGCTCTAAAACACAAATTACTGACGTTGCTCAAAAAGCCCGTAAGCTAGAGTGGGACTGGGCCATGACTGCCGCATGCCCGACGAGCTGTGGGCCAAAATAACCACGATGTGGAGCCCTGAAACAACCAGAAGGCGACGCGGTAGACCTCGAAGGAGATGGCGGGACGAGCTGGACAAAACCAACGACCAGTGGTCCACATTGACCCTAGCTGGATCGAAGAATTTGAAAGTCAAGGGGAGAGGCCTTGGCCCAGCAGGATGATACAAACTAACAGTGACAGTATTTTTTATTTCCTCGTAATTTATTCATATTCATTACATTAGTTATATATTTTTGTTACTCTAATGTTATTAGTCTGTAAGCTTTCCTAAAATAAAATAAATAAAAAATAAATAGACTTAAAATAATAATAAAAAATATGTGTTAGTACCAAAATGGTAAAATTGGGAATAATAGAAGGTCAAAAAATTCGTCCAAATCGCTGTTAACAAGAAAAGAGCCCAGAAGGCTAGCAGCATGCTTGGGTAAAAAAAATGGCCAGCCCTCTGGTCATGCGGAGAGTCAGGGCACTTGAACTCCCCCTAGTGTTTAAACCCCAAATGGCTCAAACACATGACTACCAATTAAGTTATTGTATTTGTGCCGTTTCAGGAGGTCGACGCAAGTTGCATAACACACCAAAGGCCTTCGGCATTACAGTCATTCAATCTCGTTTCTTCCCATCGTCACGTGCCAAGCCAGTAGGCTCTAAAACAACTTGCACCCCTACGCGTGGCAAATGCGCGACGAATGAGATCAATAATGCTAGCGAAATAAAAAACTATATACATTGTAAGTGTTTATCAGGTGGACATAAAAAAAAAACATAATAAATGTCTAATTGATTTAATCTTCTATGATAGATCTTCCATTTCGCAAATTCCAAAAATTCTGACTTGGTTGTTTGGACAATGTTCCCCATCTAATGACCCTTGACTGTAACTTGGACGTGGCAGAAAATCATCAAGAGGTTCTGTCAGTCCGTCAGTCACTTCTATAACATGTACCTTGTATACCCACACCTGTACTCTTGTGCCATAGTTCGTCGGCAGTGTCGATTGTTGTCTAACATCTACAGCTGGTAGAGGTCCATGATGTCCATAAGTAGGAAACAGACGTTGTACATCTTCACCGTATTCATTCACTTCTATCACGTTCACTTTCTGTGCTGAAACTTGCACACCACTGGGATACGTTATGTAGTGAGAATGCGTTACTTCGATCACTACAACACAAACTAATAGTACTGCCAAGTAGTTCATCTTCCTATGTCACTGTAATATTTGTGATGATGAATGCCTACATTGTTTGCTTTTATATCGATGGAATGCACACGCACAAGGTTTTTTTTATAATCAAGAGACTAGATTTTCTAAATATGTTTAATAAAAAATAGTAACGCCTTGTTTAGGTTGATTCATTGCACTCATGATTCATGCATCATCACTTGCAGAACCGGTATGTAAACAGCTTTTTTGCGATTGTCAAGGTCGCAACAACAATAACAAATTAACAACAGTTTTAATAAAAATGTTATACTACAGCGGCTGGCAATTTAAGGCTACTGCACACTATATACAAGACTGTCTTTAGACAGACAATTACCCTACTAGTGCGAGCGAGACAGACTATGTATTCTCGCTCGCACTAGTTGGGTAATTGTCTGTCTAAAGACAGTCTTGTATATAGTGTGCGGTAGGCCTTAGTCTTACTGGCGCTGTGGTAATGAAACTGACTTAAACGTTTTAGGTCGCTGGTTTGAACCCAGACAGGCGGGTTGCTTTGTGTATTTTTTTTCATTTCCACTGCCGTGAAGGCAAAAAAGTCGTAGAATGTGACATCTTCAACCCGCACAGGGCCCGCGTGGAGATTAATATAGCCCATTCCCTGTCACAGAAAGGATACCTGTGTCCCAGCAGTGGGAACATCATATTCTGATTATTATAATAAAGATCTTTGTAAAAGCTCCCAACTCGTCGGGGTATCAGGACACTTGAGCGAAAGACATATGCGCGAAAGACACTTCCGCGAACCCACTTGCGCGAAAAGACAAATCCGCGAATAGACTTTCGCGCGATTGGACTTTTGCGCGAACAGACTTTTGCGCGCCAGGACACATGCCCGACTGGACTTTTGCGCGAAAGGACTTTTGCGCGCCAAGACACTTGCGCGAATGGACTTTTGCGCGAAAGGACACTTGCGCGAATGGACATTTGCGCGACTGGACTTTTGCGCGACTTAATGGCCACTGAGGTTTACTCTGTACAGAAACATAACATCACGCTTGTTATTACTTGAAGGGGGTTTTTATTGGTTTTTCCGCCATGGGTGTCGTTTTTATGGTTTTCGGGGTACCTGATTACGAAAATGAGGTCAAAATGAAAATCAAAGATAGCGCCGAGAATTTTTTTGGTTTTTCCATCATGGGTGTCGTTTTCATGGTTTTTGGGGACGCTGATAAAGGTATGATGGAAAAACCAAAAACTTTCCTCGGCGCCATCTTGGATTTTCATTTTGACCTAATTTTCGTAATTAGCGTCCCCAAAAACCATGAAAACGACACCCATGATGGAAAAACCAAAATTTTTTCTCGGCGCCATCTTAGATTTTCATTTTTACTTCATTTTCGTAATTAGCGTCCCCAAAAACCATGAAAACGACACCCATGATGGAAAAACCAAAAATTTTCCACGGCGCCATCTTTGATTTTCATTTTGGCCTCATTTTCGTAATCAGAGACCCCGTAAACCATGAAAACGATACCCATGATGGAAAAACCAAAAAAAAAACCACCTTCAAGTAATAACAAGCGTGATGTTATGTTTCTGTACAGAGTAAACCTCAGTGGCCATTAAGTCGCGCAAAAGTCCAGTCGCGCATTGTCCTGGCGCGCAAAAGTCTGTTCGCGCTAAAGTCCAATCGCGCAAAAGTCCATGCGCGCAAATGTCCTTTCGCGCAAGTGGGTTCGCGCAAGTGTCTTTCGCGCAAATGTCTTTCACGCAAAAGACCCAGATCCACTCGTCGGGCTAGTTAATTCAAAAGCGCCTGTGAATTCGTACATTTGTCGTGAGTGTGATGTTGCATCAGTACACAGCATCATTATCATCAGCATGCGTAACATGGCGGCTTCGAGGTATCCCTACTCTAAGATATATACCATACATAATGAAGGCACGGTCGGTGCAGTGGCTGAGCGATTGGCTGCTGCGCTGCGTGTCGCTGGTTCGATTCCAGTACGGAAAAGATATTTGTATGGCTGTTTGTTTGTGTATGTGAGTTTAACTGCTTGTAAATGAACAAATAAAAAAAAAAAATTGTGTGTTTTTTGCATAAAAAGAAGTAGAAGATAGAAGAAGTCAGTTTAGAAGTCTTTTTTGCAGTCCTTAATTTTGTTTCTACGGTGGTCCTGCAACAGTCTTTTCACAATTACAACCCAACAGTAAGTAACAAAAAAAAAACCGTGATTTTTACGACATTCAGGCAGGCATCGATCACTAATAAAAAACATTCAGGTCGTAAATCTTGCAATAGTCAAATCGTTCAATAAAACAACAATATAGCCAATTAGGCATTTATTTAAACATGTCAATTGGGGTCATTAGGTACACAGGTCTTATAAACTCTTGTAGTGTCACCCGGACAAATATCAGCCTTAATGTACGCAGAGCCACCCTTAGGTAGTCCCTCCGCTTTTTGTTTCTCCAGGTCCCACGGTTTTAACCATGGTGGTCCTTCGTCGTGACTCGTTGGCAATAGCGTTTCTTCTCCAAAATGTTCACCGAAATCCGTCGGAACTTGAAGTCCTGCCGCGTCACCCTCCAGTTCAGTCACGTGCACTTTGTGTATCCACACTTTGACACCGTCGGGGTTAGAATGCGTGACATCTGTCACTAGAACACAAGCTAGTACTGCAGTCAAGTATTTCATGTCGGCGGCTTCGTGTCTCTGTGAGCTTGTGTTGCTCATGAACGCTGGATTATATACTTTTCTATCGATGGAATGCGCTCATACAAGGTTTTTTTGTTGTTGTTATAAATACGATACTATGTAAATTGTAGCATGTAGATATTATTTTTAATTTACTTGTGACTTTTCCTTGTATTCTATAATGTGTTGAATTTTAATTAGTTATGCCTTGTTTGGGAAGTTTATTAATGTTAACACTCGTCTTAGATTGCCAAGGTCAATGTACAATGATTGGTTTACCAATATAAATTAAGACAATTTTACCTACCAATATGTAGATATTATACAATGAATTTGTAACCGTGCAGTTCGAGTTTTGACCCTACACATCAAGCAAATGCATTAAAAAGATTTTCAGGAATTGAGTTTTTGTCTGTTAGTAGTTTTGTATATAGTTGTGAGGAGAGAAAACAAGACAGTAATGTTGGTGTTAATATTTTAATCATTATAAACACACTCTGAACCGACTCTGTTAAGTCCTTTGGGGCAGTCCATAGCTGATACAAATCCTGTATTTATTTCCACTGATTGCGTACCAGTAGAAGAACTTTTGGGATCTTTAGGCACTTCTTCATCTAGCACCCACACTTGTTGTTTTCCCTTCCTTTCACTCGGTTTATCAGTTGGTTCCCCAAATCTGATATCAAGAAGTTTATCTAACGGTTGACCCTTAGAGTGAGTTACAGATTTGCTTGCATCATCGTTGATATGATTCTTCGGTAGTAACTGTTGTCTTGCCTCTATAACTGGTAAGTTTCCAGAGTTCGTGTAAGGTTTATGTTGGGGTTTCATGTTTTCGTGAGCCACAGTTATAACTGTAGCAACGTTAGCATGATTTCTTGGCAGTGTTGTTAGTCGTCTTACATCTATACTTGGTTCGTCTTCAGGAATAAGAGGTAGAACCTCTTGCCCGTACTCATCCACTTCTATCACTTCCACTCTCTGTACCCACACCTCCACCCCGCTGGGGTACCTAAAGTACTGACAGTTCACCAGATCTAACACTAGAACACAAACTAGTATCGCACACAACTGTTTCATGTTTACTGTTTTTCCTTAATGGTTTCGACTAAATGAATTTGTTTAAAGCATGCTGGCATTTATATTCCTTTGAAAATATAATAATACGTATAGCACACAAAAAATGTAAAACTGGATTCTCGAAAGACTTCAATTCAATTCAATTCAAATATTATGTGTTTTCGACAAGGAACCGGAAATCAGGTCGTCCTCGCCAACAGATGGGCAGTTGAGTATATTGAATAAGTTGAAGGTCACAGGTGTGGTTTGATGCAAGTGTTTTTTTTTGTGTTATGTTCTGGTTTTGGATAAGACAATGGTTATAAAGGTTACACATTATAAGAAACTAGCTTTTGTCCACTGCTTCGCTTGCGCTGTGTTTCGACATTATACCACGGTAAAGCTTTAAATATAGTCTACTAGCGGTCCGTCCCGGCTTCGCACGGGTGGACCTTTATTTTTTTAACATTTTGGGATTTTCTAGTATTAAATGTAGCCCATATTACTCAAGGATAATGTAGCATTCTAATGGTGAAAGAATTTTTGAAATCGGTCCTGTAGTTTTTGAGTTTATTCGTTACAAACATACAAATCTTTCCTCTTTACAATACACAAATATTAGTCTAGATTATTTGGGAGGTTGAATGTCGCAATAAATATTTTGAGGGCCAGGACAAAGTGTAATTTTATAAGCGATAATGACGATAGACTAACATAGTCATAATTGTGATAGTAAGTTTTGAAGGACTGTATGATGAAGACTGATGTCTGAGGAGTATAGAAAAGTAGGATCAGCTCAAATTGAGCCACATGCGATTATCGAACACATCGAAGTAAGTTAAATCAATCAATATACGGATGCACATTAGTCGATTAGGTATTATGAATTAATAAAGACAATAAAATAGCACGTCATATTTGGAATGAATATGACATAATATTATTATATTCAACTAGCTGACCCGCGCAACTTCATCTGCGTCTCATTATTATTACATTATTATTTAAGATTTTAAATTCCCAAAAAATACATTTTTAAATTCAGTACATAATTGAATCTTAATTATAATATTCATTTGGTTCTTAAAAACTAATAACTTCATTCGTAATTATTGAACATGCATTTCAACAATAATTAAATAAACCAAAAGATATTCTTTTAAAATAAATAGTTTGATGACATTGGATTAAAATAAAAATAAAATAAGTTTGCTACATAATCATTTGTTCAATTACTACAATAGGGAATATGCACGTAATTTTTTCTTCACTTAAATCAATAAAATACAGTACTATCAACCCAAGAAAAGTATTAAAAGTTAAGTTCAACTACTGCTTGTCGCACAAAAATAATATTAAACTCCTGCAATTTTCTACGACAGTTCAAACGTCAAAATTGCAATTACAATATTATAATAAAATTGTAGAGAAACTTTTAGCACTTTTCAAATAAAAGTGTTTTTTTGACACAATGAACTTTGACGTCAATAATGTATTTTATAATATATATTTAATAATGTATTTTTTATATTAATTTCACTGCTTCATGTCCATGCTTCCCATCAAGTTTATTTGTTAGATTTCGCATTTATGCTGCTATTAAATTTAATAATTGTTATTTTAGAGAAGGCAAGAAATATATGAGACATTATATTAAAGTAAAACAATTGTCATTATATAAGTTTTAATTAACATTTAAATAATAATACATTAAAGTACAAAAATGTTGGTAGTATTTTATTTTTAGTACTTGTGGCAACCCTACCGATTGACCATGCAGCGAGACGCCGAATAACATACGCTAACGTGTGGCGTCAAGGCACAATTTAGATCGAGCGCGCCCAGTTTAGGTATTAATTTTTTATAACAATCTTACCTACACTATCATTACAGATCTATGATCCAATGCGACAGAGTGGCCTTACTAACTAAATCCTAAATCTACACCTTATACCTAGTTAAAAAATATCTTAATCTAAATAACTTATTACATATAGTGTAACTTTTGCGAATTCACTCAAGTTGCACCACAATACATCAACCCTCCCGTGAACCTCATTCACCACACGTATGGCTCTAGTGAGAGTTCTCGCTAGTAGGTTGGTCCTGGCTGCAGGCACAGCGAGCAGGGGCGGTTGGGCACGTACAGCTGTAGGTGTCGCAGCACTCGGGAGTGCTGCGACACCTACAGCTGTACGTGCCCGGGTTATGCGCCACGCCACGTAGTAGTTTCACTACATACGCTACGAGCGAAAACTCCCGTCGTACTCTTAGAGTGTTATACCCTACCATGCCCAGAACAAATAGTGTAGGGTACATCAATGGGTATAATGGATATACGCCATACAGCTTGTAATACAAGTGTCGCGTGAACTTATTTTGGATACGTTCCAACATAACACTATATTTCACCTCATGAGGAGCCCAAATGAATGCGCTATGTTCGAGGTGACTTCTGACTAATGCGTCATATAGTACCCTTAGTGTCGTGATGTTGGTGAATCCTTGGGACTGCCTGAGTACGAAACCTAGGTTTCTGTATGCCTTCTTACATATCTTATTGATATGCTCACGGAAGTTTAGTTTCTGAGAGAAGACTACCCCTAAGTCTCGTACCTGAGACACTCGTTGCATCGGCACATCCTCAACTTTGTACTGATAACTCAAGGGAGTTCGCGCGCGAGTGAACGACATCACCGAACATTTAGCAACATTAAAATGCAGTTTGTTGTCATTGCTCCATTCGACCACTCTGTCAATGTCCTTCTGTAGGCGTTCACAATCCGAGTGATCCCGAACCTCGAGCAGCAATTTCAGGTCATCCGCAAACAATAAACAAGTTCCATGTCTGACGACTTCCGGCAAGTCATTTATCATTACAATAAACTCGAGAGGCCCTACATTGCTGCCCTGACTCACGCCCCATCTCGTGTAATACGGTTGAGATACACAGCCATTGTAGTCGACATATTGCTGGCGATCCTTCATATAGCTAGCGAAGAACTGTATCAGAGGTAGTGTACATCCAATTTTCGCGAGCTTCGTTAACAAGATGTCATTATCCACCGTATCGAACGCCTTTTTAAAATCGAAGTACGCAGCATCTACCTGTAGCCCTGAGTCTACTGCCGGCACCACCTGTACCATAAAGTTAATAAGGTTTGTAGCAGTGCTGCGTCCAGGTCGGAACCCATGTTTGCTAATTGCTAAATGCTGTTGTTAAATGTCGGCTTTCATCAAGACCAAAGGAGTGCAATTTCTGTACGCTAGTACTATTATCTATTCTGTGATCAAGCGAAGCGAGGCGCTTGAATTTTATTCTCGCGTCCGTAATTTTTTTTGCGATTACTCCCAAGATTTTCGTTTAAATTAAATCGTGTACCTAAAAGAGTAAAATAATGTGCATGAAATGCTTAAAGCCTCTAACTTATTTCAAATGATAAGGGTTAATACCGTATTTGTGTAAATAGCTTTCCAATTACTGCTTTATGCGGACTTTTCTGTAAGTAGACCTATTTATGATACAGAATTCCACCATACATCATTTTGTTATATTGTAAAGGGTTTAGGTAGCGTTTTCGTTGAAAGCTCCCAGACGGCTTATTTTTTTCCGACACCTCCAACAAATACCATTATATTTTAGCCAATGTATACAAAAACTGGACAAATTATATACTAAAACCTTCATCGAGAACAACTCTATCCATTGGTGAAAACAGCATCAAATCGGTGCAGTAGTTTTTGAGTTTATCCCGAACAGACAGACAGACGCGGCGGAGGACTTATATATAAAGCTATACTGGTATTTCTATAGTAAAAACCACCTTTAATTACTCTGCGAGGATTACAGGCGAGAGAGTAACGTACGAAACAGGGACAAGTTACATAGAAAAGCTAAGCTATCACCGAAAAATGAAAATTTCCAAATAACTTACAGGCGTTACAGGAATTTTTGTAACGCGCTGTTACGAAAAATAAAGAGAGCATACGAAAAAAACCAAATACAAATTGCACAAAAAGACAGTAAAAAATTATGGAAAGCTATTCGAAATATCGCTAACACAACTAAACCAATGCAACGCACAAAAGAACTCCTAACATTATCTACTTCTCCAGAGCAATCTTTGAACAAAATTAATAGTTATTTCATTAACGTTGGAGCCTCACTGGCTGATAAAATTTATCAAAACATAAACACTCCAGATGCACATTCTCAATATCATACAGACGAGTGTAACCAGCCAAATAATTCATTTGTTTTGATGGACACTGACGAGCAGGAAGTTGACCAAATTATAAATGGTCTAAAAACTGATTGTGCATCGGGTTGTGATAAGATTAGTGGTAAATTTCTAAAAATGCATAAACATATTCTTGTACCACCTATTACAAAAATTATCAATGATAGCTTACAGTCGGGCTTATTCCCTGATTCCCTGAAAAGGTCTGAAGTGTGCCCAATCCATAAGAGCGGAGGCAGAAATCAAATCAATAATTATAGGCCAATATCCATACTACCGGCGATATCGAAAATATTGGAAAAAGTCATAAACACTCGCTTGGTAAAATATCTGGAAAAAAATAATATACTGTCTGAAAATCAGTATGGTTTTCGGCATGGTAAGTCCACAGAACAAGCAGTAAACAAACTTACTGGGTTTGTTAGCACAAACTTGGACAAAGGAAAAAAATGTATTTCAATATTTCTTGATCTCGCCAAGGCATTCGATACGATTTCTGTTTCCCGCTTATTGGCTAAACTCGAGAAGATAGGAATCAGAGGTACCCAGCTAGAACTCTTTAAAAGTTACTTGTCTGGTCGAAATCAGTGTGTCCGTGTAAGTGAATATAAAAGTACCTACCTTCCAGTTACACATGGCGTACCTCAGGGCAGCATCTTAGGACCCTCCTTATTTCTTGTATATATTAATCAACTCACGAATCTGAAACTCACCCAAGGCGAAATCATCTCCTTCGCAGACGATACTGCTTTGGTTTTTGCCGCCAATACTTGGGATGAGGTATTTGATGCTGCCCAGCAGGGCTATAATATCGCTAGAAGCTGGCTTCAGGCGAACATTCTAACTTTAAATGTAGAAAAAACCAAGTATATTTCGTTCAGCATTAAAAATTATTCAAGTCTCAGTAGCAGCCACAAAATTATTTCTCACGAGTGTAACCTGAAAGTCAACTGCGCGTGTTCTTCACTGGAGCGTGTTCACACCATCAAGTACTTAGGTGTTACTATAGATAGAAATCTAAACTTCAAAGAACATATCAAGCTGCTTGGTGCACGAGTACGCAAACTCATATATGTTTTTAAAAATTTGCGACACGCAGCTGAGCCTTATCTACTAAAACAAATTTATTATGCCCTGGGTCAGTCTTTATTAAATTATTGCATCTCCTCCTGGGGGGGTACTTTTAAAACCACTATGAAGTCCATTGAAATCGCTCAGCGCGCAATTCTAAAGGTGTGTATTTTTAAACCTATCCTTTTTCCTACTGTCTCTCTATATCAGATTTGTGGGGTTCTGACTGTAAGACAACTTTTCATCCTCAACATTATCCTTAAACAACATACAAAACTACCTTATGACCCACTCGCGCAAAACCGAAGAAATAAAAAAGTATGTATGGAACGGATCACTTGTAAAACCAAATTTAGTGAAAGATTTATTGAATTTATTGGTCCGTTCCTTTACACCAAAATTAATAAAGAACTAAACATTTACCCGCTTACTAAATCTAAATGTAAACAAATAGTAAGTGAATATTTGCAACAACTAGATTATGAAGAAACGGAGTTATTACTAAGCGTTGAACAGTAATTAGAATGTTAAGTTCGAATTAGTTAAAGTAATCTTAGATAATAATCATGCTCATGCACTTCAATCACACACACTCACACCCACCAACACACGCACACACCCACATCACTCAAACTCCACATAAATCACCTGCTAGTTCACACACTCATAAACAATTCTCAATCACGTACAGACCAATTTTGATTATTATACTATGGGTAATTTTAAATTATAATCAATGTAGCATTTAAGTTAGTTTTAAGTCATTCAAAATTTAATCATTAGTACAACCAACCATATTTCTTTGTTGGCATTTTATTGTTAAAATATCGAGGGAAAAGGCGCTGAAAACCGAAATACAGGCATTGCTTAGTTCGGTTGCAGTGGCTACATCCACTTATTAGAAATTAATACTGCCAAACTATTTTTCTGTAAAATATTTCTAAGTTTTTTGAGAAATAAATTTATTTATTATATTATTATTATAGTATGGTATAAAATAACACATCATTTCTTTAGTAATTTTTAATTTAATTTAATTTAATTTTAAATTAAGTAATCACTTTTTCTCGTCTTGTGGGCACCACTGATCTCTCCACTTGTTTAGATTTATCCCCGGAATCTTTTCACAGGGCACAGGGTAGTTCCTTAAAATAAAAATGAATAATCCAATTTATAGCTCATACAGAAAGTTTCTAGTTACGTGTATCTAACAAAATAACGAACTTAGGATTGCAATATTTAGATGTAAGTTTTAAAATAGCAATTTCATAAAAAAAAATGGAGTACGTAATGTCAGGAACGGCCGTGACTTCGCATTATGTGGGTCGTAGGCTCCAACCCAGGCACGCACTGTGTAAATTAGTTCATCACCACAGCACTCAAAATGTTAAAGGAAAATATCGTGAAGAACACTATGTCCTACAACCAAAATAATCTGATTATGTATATGTTATGACTGCGTCATTGGTTGACTGGTTGCAAGCGTGGCTGCTGAGAATGAGGTCCTTGGTTTGATTTCCGGGTCGGGTAAAGTATTATTGAGTTTTTCCATCAGGAATTTCTCAGTAGCAACCACGGAGTCTGAATTTGTGGCCGGTTGATGGCAATAGGCTCGTCCCCTATTACATGGGACCTAAAACCATAATCCGTCGGGGATTACAAGTGTGATGTTATGTTTATGTATATTATATCCACCAACCCGCACTGGGCCCGCGTGGTGGATTGTACGGCCCACTTTTTATCACAGAGAGTAAGCCTACGTCCCAACTGTGGGACCATTATGGGCTGATTATGCTACAGCTAGTATGTGCAGTCGTGGTCTTTTCCGCCTGATCAGTTACATTTTTTTTCGCTTAAATCATGCGGAGTCGCCAAGCCAGCCACGCCCCCCTAAAGTTTAGGCCTATTAGGAAAGCTTCAATTTGGCGCGTAAAATAACAACAACTCTCGTTTGGCGTGAGTCGTCAGTGCGCTCGGCCGATCGGTATTGTCTTCCATTCATTATTTCTATACAAAGTCAACGGGGCGGGGCTAGACAGCGTTTCTATGTAGCGAGTGAAAGCCAAAATTAGCTTAGGTGGTGGTGATCAGGCGGGAGTGTCCACGATAGTACAATAAGTACTATATAAGGTTAAACTTCAAACTTCCTTGCCTGCCCAAGTATTAGCTTACTCTACAAACTTATTGCGCCAATTCGCTATCTCACGACCCTCAAGTTCTTCCAACCGCCAGATAGATTGATCAGCCTGTACATGGAACCCGTAAATAAATGGGGTAGGTGAAGGCAATATGTTTAAAAGGCCGGTATCTGTGGGTATCGGTATCTAACGCACGTACGCTATAGTAAATATTTTACGTCCGGTTGGCTATATATTAGTTGCCCGCGAAATGTTTAGAGATGGTTTATTTTTGCTTGTTTATTTTATTTTCATGGAGGAAAATAAAATAAACAAGCAAAAATAAACCATATGCCATGCGTAACTACATATTTTTGTTAATTTTGTTTTGTACTTTTGTTCAGTTGGATTCTGTAAAAAGTCTAGCGACTCGCGAAGGTTTGGAAACATTGTTGTATCGTGATTACACAATTTGGAGAATTCGATTTCTAGCCAAAAAATATAGTGGAAGTCAAAACAATTAATATTTGCGGAAGATATCCCGTAAGTTTAGTGGAAGTCTCCTTCAACCATCTTTTGTCTGATGTAAATGTTACAGTTTGTATTCAATCAGCTTATATAGTGTTCCCACAGATGGGACATGAGCCGCTTGTCTAAGAGCCGGAGTGGGCCGTAATCCACCACGCGGGTCCAGTACCAGGATGTATGTCAAATGTGTTGGATTTACTGTTTTGTTGTACATGTTTTCATTACGATGGTTTTCGTTACCATTTTGAGGGCAGTGGTGTTGATCTCAACTTACAAAAACTATTTTTTTTCCTCATGTCAACAATGCCTAACCTATTGTCTAAGTGTATTTAGTGCTTATTGCTTATTTTTTATCCCTTTTATTTGTTATTATTTTCGTGCTTACTATTTTGTGATCCTAAGGTTTCTACTACCATCTCAGTGTCTACTCGTGAGAACCTGTAATTGGCTCTGTGTCGCTTATACAATTGTTAGTCACTTATTTTAGCTGTTGGTTCTCCTTTTAATAAATAAATAAATACTTATATGGGTTCGAACCTACGGCATACAAATCGGAAGTCGCGGCTTTTTCCACTGGACCACCACTTGCACTGCTCCGGGCAGTATGTACAGACTACAGAGAAATTAAAATCAAGGACTGCTAAAACTCAAAGTGAACACCTACCAATGTCCTGGCCTGAAAAACGCAGCGGGTTGTATCTGTTTGATGTCATCACCGCTATCACACAGCACACGCGCTATGCTAGTCTTCCGTACTTCGTTCAGTTGAGCTGGAATATGACAAAACATGATTGGCAAATTATTCGGACTACCTATATCACTGTCACGACATCAACATTCAAAAATAAAACTTGTCCAATCAAGTGCGTAGCTTAGACATAGTCCAGAGTGTTATGATTTTTACGACGCGCGACGTATGAGCATTTTGATCGTAAATCTTGGACACCTTATTGCTATGTTATATTGATGAGCTGTGGTTAACGGATAAAAAAATACTGTTACTAATATAACCTTTTTCGGATTTATCGAAGAAGGTTTTGAAAAATTATTGCAGAAAGTATTTTGTAAGAATGGATATTACTAGTAGAGCTTTACTAGTAGTGAAAGATCAAATAAACATATCTAGATGCTCTGTGTGAAATAAATGGCTAAAAATTCATGAAGTGACGACTAATAGAGAAGACTAGAAGAAGACATGCTGCTCTGAACCCGAACCAATTAGGATATAAGGGCACGAGAATGATGATCGAAGATGGTGTATCTTTAAAGTATTCTTATTTTCGTCCCTTAAAAATATTTTTGTATTCTTCTTCAAGTACTTACGAATCGTCAAAGCTGCAGGGAAGTCTCCATGCTCAAAGAAGAACTTGTCGGAACGTCTCCACAGTAGCAGGTTTTGTGTCATGATGCAGTACAGCGTGGGGGTCACGTATGTCCCCGGCAGGAGCCTTTCTATGTAGATGGCTAGCATGAGATCCACGTCTTCTACATCATCATAGATGCGACGGAGGGTTTCTACTTTCTGGAAGAGATTTAACATCATATTAGTGCAACCTGTTGGATTTCATTTTGACGCGATCAATGTCCCAACGACAATTCAAATTTTGTCTACGTCTGAAGTCTTTATCTTATTCGTCCATGTTTTCTATAAAGTTAACTGGATTCTGAGCTTCTTCTTATGCATTATGTTCGGCTTAAATTAGGACAAACACCCTTTGGCCTTTACTTGTACATCAGTCAGTCGTTAATGGTTTTCCCCGAATATTTTGTTGTTTCTTAAGACACGAGTATCAAGTACAGAATTGAATCCAGATTATGAATGCTCTGCATATGCACTTACATCTTTATCAATAGTATCGTAGTAGTCCTCCCAGCGTTTAGCTGGCTTCATCCCGCAGATCTTTCGGTAGTGGTTGTAGGGAGGTAGACCAGCGTCACGGCCTCTCATTATGTCAGTAGCTGGGAGGTCATTCACCAGCTGCACATTGCCAAAGTACCGCTCTGCTAGCTGTCCAGAAAAAAAGGAAGAGGTAATAATGAGATCAAGTTTGTAATATGGAGATAAAAGATGCTTCAAATAATGTCTTGGTCGACGAAGCAGCCAACTAAGTGGCATGGCATGTGGGAATCACACGTACAGGACAGATGGACCAGGATCGTCAGACACTGGGTGCCTGATGACGTCCTTCGCCACCGAGGCAGGCTTGAGAAACTCTGGCGTGACAATCTGGACTCGTTCTTGATGCAATGGCCGGAGAAGGCGAAACTCAGAGAAATAGAGGGAGATAAGAAGACCTTTGACCCGCAGTGGGAAGATTGGTAGGTTTAGATAAAAAAAGACGCATTCATAGACAAATATAGCTATACATTGCTTCACTTACATCAGGAGCCATGACGTAATCGAACTTGTCAGCGGGCTGGATGAGGCATCCCTCCGTGAGGTCAGCTTCAGTGTTGTTGATGGCGAGGATGCCGCTCCTCAGCTCGTCGTCAGGCGTGGGTCTACTGCCAATGTACCTGCCGTCCCTGTACAGACTGATGAAAACAAGTTATGTTTCTTCAATAATTACTTTTAAATAACTAAGGGTTGCTACTGTTCATATACATATATTCGGTTCGGCATGATTCGGCCCAGCCGGGGCGCAAAATCCAACATATTTAACAGTAATAAGTTCGGGAGAAAACCACCAAGCTTAGCTCGAATTGATCTGAGAAATTATTGCTATCTTATGTAAATGCTGTAACCTAATGTGGACGTAAGTATGAGGAAGTAAGGTAGAAGAAAGATGCAGTGGCTGATTCCGGGTTGAAATGATGATGTTCTCATACGAGTCCTTATACTTGGGCTCTTATGAGAACATGGCCATGCTGCATTTTGCTCCATGTTTTGTAAGAATAGTGACCACTTACTCCGTAGGACCGGGCTGGAAGTTATGGAACCACCGGAGGGTGATGATGTACTCTCGGAACACTCCCGGCTCGAAACGATGGTCGAAGTCGTTGACGTAACCATCTGTCTCGTAAATGATGCCTTCTGCTAGGGCGTTCTTTCGACCTGCGAGATGGAAATAACATGGGATGAAGTGACTAACATGACCATAATTAGTGTATTTCTCACAGCCGAGAAAAATGTCAGAAACTGAACATCTAGTTAAGATAAATGTCAATGTTATTGTTACGTTTCCTCAGTGTTTACAAAACACGGGAAGTGTTCGTGTTGTGCTTTGATTATATTTAATCAGTGACTAATGCCTATAAATGAAAATCAAAATCAAAGCATTTATTTCTAGTAGGCCAGTTACAGGCACTTTTGAAATGTCGAAACAAAGATGAAAATCAAATGTAGCTACAGTCCCAGTCACAAGGCATAAAAACTGTGAAAGTATTGTAGTTGTCCATTCCCTAGCGTAGATCTCTATGGAGAAAAACGGGCAAGAAACTCCATGGACACTCTTTTAAATCTGATTTTCAAAAATGAATTAGTAGTAAATTTTAATTTAGATTAAAAAAAATAATTTAAAAATTTAATCATTTTCATTTAATTTATTTTATTCTAATTTAATTTAATCTATTTTATTAATTTTTAATTTAATTAAGTGTAATCATTTTTTTTTTTTAATAGTTTTATTTTTCCAAACTGTGTATTTCTTGTTTAGTTAATGATTTAATTATTTGCGCATAATGTAGTGCATGCTCTGCTTTTCTGTAAGTGATGAGGCGCTTAGATTTAAATTTGCAATGTACAAATTATAATGTAACAGTGTATTCATTGTTGAGAAGCCTTATAATAAATAAATAAATAAAATGCAGATATACTTTATATTTATGCTCTCGGGACACGCCATGAACTGGGTAATGTTCTGAACAATGCACTCAGATTGTGCATCTGACGGGTCTAATAATACCAAGCAGTTTTTAGTGACCAGGACTTATCGAATACCTATGCAGTTCTGCATGGTTAATTCTTCTTACCGAGGAATTCCACAATGAGTTCATAATAGAAGATGTACTGGTACTGCGCGATGTTGATCTGCCTGGCAGTTAGGAACAGCTTCTCGTCGTCCCAGCAGGGGTTCAGCTTAGCCAACTGGCGAGCTATCCGGTTGTGTTCCCTGAAGAACCACATCGTTGTTAGGTAAATCCCTGAGAGGAGGTTGCCTTGGAAGTCGTCACCTGTGGAGTGAGAATTTTAGATGTCATCGTTCTTTTTAAAGGTAGCTCCAGGGTCCATCCTATCGTGGAGTCACACGTAAGGACTAAATGAAGGCTACCCTCACAGTAATCCACCGCTAATTATTATTATATTAATTATTATCGTTTATTTCAGGCATTAACCCATATAAAAAGCTACACACATGTACTAATTTTTGCTTTGTATGAAGATGTGGGCGGAATCGCCCACGGCCAGGCACGAAACAAATGCTGACAAACTTAATGAATCTCACAGCTAATTTGGCAAAGTTCTCCGTGCATGTTCTACTTAACAATAGACACTAACCTATAAAATCAGATAGAAAACCTATATCCTATGATCTAGGTTTTAAGATAGATAATCCAACATCTAGGCTATAGGCTTAGCATAGTTGAGCACGATAGCTTGCAAATGTAGTTGTACAATATTTATCACAAGTGTACTGTTGTCAGAATACTCATTAAAAAACACAAAAAAATGGACTTTCAAAGATTGCTGGCATAAAAATCTAGTTTTTTACGTGATTCAAACATGTAACTGGAAAAATGGAATAACCATTAGGTTATCTTACTAAACCTAAAAACAGCAAACGTGCGTACCAAAGTTATAGCAGCTTGTTTCAGGAGGTTGCATGTTGACGCAGAGGGGGCTGTTCCCCTGCGGCACTTCGCGATCACCTTCCATCCTGAATGCCAGTTCTCCTCCTTGAAAACCTCGGATCATTCTGTTCCTGGCGTCGTAATTCCCATAAACAGTTGAAAGATCCAGCAGGGGAGTTACTACGGAGTACTGAAAAGGAAATTATTTGGCGGTATTTAGAACAGACTTCACTTTATAATTCCGCAGACTACCATCACATAAATAACAACTAATAATTCTTGCATCAGACTTGTTTAAATAATTTGAATTGCTGATTAAAGCCAGTCCTATCTTAGACCCAGCCTGCCTTAATTAATGTTAATTATACGGTAGACAACCTTACAGTACTGCGATCACCAATCTGATAACTAAACGTCGTGGAGATTATAAAAAGTTTTCCTTTGACCCCTAAATACTCATTCAATATCAGAGGATCCAAAAAAAAACGATAGACTAAGAAGTCACTTACTCTTTCAGCAGGCAAAGAGTTGGGTAGACAACCAAGGTCCTGATAAGTGATGACCCTAGTCAGGTTGAGGCATCTAATCTGGGTGATGCGCAGGTAAGGGTCATCTCCAGGCACGGGGATGGGGATGCAGATGGGGTTTACACGGTTACGGGTGTTGCCCAAGCAGCAGTCGCTGGCCTTAGCGTATCTGTCTGTGATAGAATTTGTAAGATTTTTAATGCAGATTCCTAGCAAAAATTCTCCTACTCTCCTTACAATATTTTACATGTGTGCCACCGTTAGCCAAAAGCTAGCAAGTTTTCGTATTAAAATGCGTTGCGCTGCGCCGTGTGCAATTTTGCTTAGAATTATTACAATTATTCCTAAGGTAGCCAAATTTGACGAGACTTGAGGAATGACAAGTCGGTCTCAGTCCACTTTTTAAGGTCATCGGTCCGTACAAAATTGTCACCTCTGCTTCAATCAAACTTACTGACGTATAAAAGATCCACGTTATCAGCGACCGAAGTCACCAGGACATGGGTAGCGAGAGTGGAGAACTCGTGGTTGGTGAAAGATCCATCGGCGATCAGGGAGGTGCGGAGTAACCGCGCTGATGGCAGCTCTGAGCCATCTCTAGCTGGCCTTAAGGTATTGCCTGTTTAAAAGGATTTATAATTGGCTATGGTAGTGAGCTTATTATTTTGCAGGGGATTAGAGAGCTGGTTTTATAGAAAAGAATAAAATTGATCAAAACACAAAGAGACAAAGGTTGACTTATATGTTTTGTATTTCTACAGCAACGTCTTCGTTATCGCTTCTTCTCTTTCGTGTTGTTGGCACGGTACTATGTCCACATACCTGGTCCAAACTGTGGTGGCAAGAGTCTCGGAAGGGGCGTCATGCTGGCTCCGCGGGAGGGGAACTTGGGGTTCGTACACGTGCCGTCCACGCGTCGTCCCTCCTCCTTGCGACATGCTTGAACCGGTATTGTGCATAAGCTGGGAAGATATTTTTAGTATCATCAGTTTCACCGATGTCACGTAAACTCTGAAAATCTTCTAACATATCTTAAGAGTTTAATCAGTCAATTCATACATGCAATTGATGATATGATATACACAAGATTTTCGATCTTGTACCCTTGAACTTTTGCTTTTCTATATTCCAACATTAGACAAATTGCTTACAGATGTGTATTTTTTTCCTAAAGGATTATCTAGTCTTCTCTTCTCTTAATATATAAAATTCTCGTGTCACAGTGTTTGTAACAAAAGTCCTCCGAAAGGCTTGACAGATTCTTATGAAATTTTGTGTGTTTATTCAGTAGGTCTGAGAATAAGACGAAGACAATTTTTTTTTTTTTGACTTTTTTTTTTAATTATCTGTCAGGGTAGGTAGTGGGTAGTAGGTAGGTAGTAGGTAGGTAGTAGGTAGGTAGTAGGTAGGTAGTAGGTAGGTAGTAGGTAGGTAGTAGGTAGGTAGTAGGTAGGTAGTAGGTAGGTAGTAGGTAGGTAGTAGGTAGGTAGTAGGTAGGTAGTAGGTAGGTAGTAGGTAGGTAGTAGGTAGGTAGTAGGTAGGTAGTAGGTAGGTAGTAGGTAGGTAGTAGGTAGGTAGTAGGTAGGTAGTAGGTAGGTAGTAGGTAGGTAGTAGGTAGGTAGTAGGTAGGTAGTAGGTAGGTAGTAGGTAGGTAGTAGGTAGGTAGTAGGTAGGTAGTAGGTAGGTAGTAGGTAGGTAGTAGGTAGGTAGTAGGTAGGTAGTAGGTAGGTAGTAGGTAGGTAGTAGGTAGGTAGTAGGTAGGTAGTAGGTAGGTAGTAGGTAGGTAGTAGGTAGGTAGTAGGTAGGTAGTAGGTAGGTAGTAGGTAGGTAGTAGGTAGGTAGTAGGTAGGTAGTAGGTAGGTAGTAGGTAGGTAGTAGGTAGGTAGTAGGTAGGTAGTAGGTAGGTAGTAGGTAGGTAGTAGGTAGGTAGTAGGTAGGTAGTAGGTAGGTAGTAGGTAGGTAGTAGGTAGGTAGTAGGTAGGTAGTAGGTAGGTAGTAGGTAGGTAGTAGGTAGGTAGTAGGTAGGTAGTAGGTAGGTAGTAGGTAGGTAGTAGGTAGGTAGTAGGTAGGTAGTAGGTAGGTAGTAGGTAGGTAGTAGGTAGGTAGTAGGTAGGTAGTAGGTAGGTAGTAGGTAGGTAGTAGGTAGGTAGTAGGTAGGTAGTAGGTAGGTAGTAGGTAGGTAGTAGGTAGGTAGTAGGTAGGTAGTAGGTAGGTAGTAGGTAGGTAGTAGGTAGGTAGTAGGTAGGTAGTAGGTAGGTAGTAGGTAGGTAGTAGGTAGGTAGTAGGTAGGTAGTAGGTAGGTAGTAGGTAGGTAGTAGGTAGGTAGTAGGTAGGTAGTAGGTAGGTAGTAGGTAGGTAGTAGGTAGGTAGTAGGTAGGTAGTAGGTAGGTAGTAGGTAGGTAGTAGGTAGGTAGTAGGTAGGTAGTAGGTAGGTAGTAGGTAGGTAGTAGGTAGGTAGTAGGTAGGTAGTAGGTAGGTAGTAGGTAGGTAGTAGGTAGGTAGTAGGTAGGTAGTAGGTAGGTAGTAGGTAGGTAGTAGGTAGGTAGTAGGTAGGTAGTAGGTAGGTAGTAGGTAGGTAGTAGGTAGGTAGTAGGTAGGTAGTAGGTAGGTAGTAGGTAGGTAGTAGGTAGGTAGTAGGTAGGTAGTAGGTAGGTAGTAGGTAGGTAGTAGGTAGGTAGTAGGTAGGTAGTAGGTAGGTAGTAGGTAGGTAGTAGGTAGGTAGTAGGTAGGTAGTAGGTAGGTAGTAGGTAGGTAGTAGGTAGGTAGTAGGTAGGTAGTAGGTAGGTAGTAGGTAGGTAGTAGGTAGGTAGTAGGTAGGTAGTAGGTAGGTAGTAGGTAGGTAGTAGGTAGGTAGTAGGTAGGTAGTAGGTAGGTAGTAGGTAGGTAGTAGGTAGGTAGTAGGTAGGTAGTAGGTAGGTAGTAGGTAGGTAGTAGGTAGGTAGTAGGTAGGTAGTAGGTAGGTAGTAGGTAGGTAGTAGGTAGGTAGTAGGTAGGTAGTAGGTAGGTAGTAGGTAGGTAGTAGGTAGGTAGTAGGTAGGTAGTAGGTAGGTAGTAGGTAGGTAGTAGGTAGGTAGTAGGTAGGTAGTAGGTAGGTAGTAGGTAGGTAGTAGGTAGGTAGTAGGTAGGTAGTAGGTAGGTAGTAGGTAGGTAGTAGGTAGGTAGTAGGTAGGTAGTAGGTAGGTAGTAGGTAGGTAGTAGGTAGGTAGTAGGTAGGTAGTAGGTAGGTAGTAGGTAGGTAGTAGGTAGGTAGTAGGTAGGTAGTAGGTAGGTAGTAGGTAGGTAGTAGGTAGGTAGTAGGTAGGTAGTAGGTAGGTAGTAGGTAGGTAGTAGGTAGGTAGTAGGTAGGTAGTAGGTAGGTAGTAGGTAGGTAGTAGGTAGGTAGTAGGTAGGTAGTAGGTAGGTAGTAGGTAGGTAGTAGGTAGGTAGTAGGTAGGTAGTAGGTAGGTAGTAGGTAGGTAGTAGGTAGGTAGTAGGTAGGTAGTAGGTAGGTAGTAGGTAGGTAGTAGGTAGGTAGTAGGTAGGTAGTAGGTAGGTAGTAGGTAGGTAGTAGGTAGGTAGTAGGTAGGTAGTAGGTAGGTAGTAGGCAGGTAGGTTCCTTTTGTGTGCTTTTTCTCTCTTATGCGACGCAGACGAAGTTGCTTGGGTCAGCTACTTTAGTCTGTTTGTTTTCCTGTTAGCACCTTGATGTTAATATAATTCAAATCCTAATTTATCGACTGGCATCTGTGAAACCGGTAAGGCTATGTCATCTAGTGTGACCGCAAAATGTACTATTGTGTTTTTTAACATTTCTTAGTAAGGTTGCATGGTGGCCCACGTGCTGTTTTTGCATGAATCAGTACTAATAGATAAAACTGGACAATCATTGTTCTTAAAAAAAGTCATGTTTTATAATTTTGTGGAACGTTGAACTCTGTACAAAAATATCGAGTTTGACAGTTTTAACTTATCTTTTTCTGATGACCCACTGACCGAATACTACTATATACTATTTTACACGGAGCGACTGCTCAGCTCAACTCCACAACCCAGTTAGTACTAGGTAATACGATACCAGTTAGTAAGTCTGGTGATTGTCAGACTTTCGGACCACTGACTACCTGTTACGAGTGTCTAAAATCTACAAATGACAGCCGGGACTAATGGTTTAACGTGCTTTACAACGTACGGAGGAATCTTGGTTTGTAATGCATGGTCACTCACTCATGGTCCAACATTGAAGATCGCCCCGTGCGGTGTTATTATTTTACCACAAGCTCATAGTGTTTACCAGTTAATTAAGACGATTATGTGGTAAGGCGTTAAAAATTCGCATAATTACCTTGTCCCATTGGCGACGCCTCCCAAGTAGTTGCTCCGCTTATCCGTGATGGGCTTCCCGAAGTACGCATCGTACAACACTGGAGCTTCTTGTGACAACACTGATACGAATATCACAAATAAAGATAAAAGGATTTTCCAATCCATTGTTACAAGCTATAGTTTTGATTTGCGCAAAATGTATTTAAAAAAATTAGTAATCTGGCTATTCTAAATTTGTTGTGTGTAAGGTTAAATCTTTAAAATAAATAGGTACACAAATCTTGGTACAAAACGACTCAAACGTTCAAGTGTGAAAATTAAAGTATTTATACCTATGATTCTTTGATTGCAGTTTAGTTTTTAGAGCAAAGTAATTATATTCTTAGCATTGCAATGAGGCTGTTGGCACGATCAGGCGAAAATGTCTGTCTGTTATGTGAGGTAATAAGAATAATTGTGGTGCACTTTATTACTTAGACAATTGGGTTTCCAAATCCGGTTAGGAACATACATCACACGTTATTTGTGAATGATAATAGGTATTTTATAAAATGTTCACCAAAATACCTAATGAGGCTTACGCTACGTGTCAGTTTGATAACAAAATGCGTTTCTTAATCGTTTCCTATCCGTAGGTAATATAATCTATCTGCCTCAGAGATGCGGTTCCAAACATGTTAACATGACATAACATCAACCGGGCACAAATCCTCACTCCTTTATTCCGAAATTGACATTCGTATTAGCTGAAAAAACACCAATTGGGAACAGGTGTAGGTCGTTTCGTTTTGAGTCCACTGAGTTGTTCCTCAGGCCAAGAAAAGGAATTTCCAAGAAACAGTAATTAAGTAGTAAGTCTCGGCACAGGACCAATATTTGCGTTGGCTATAGATAGTGTTGTGTGATAGTGCCTAAGTTATTAGTGTTTGTAAACTAACCTGCAATAGGGTTGAGAATCCAACAAACAAACGACACGTTTCCAGACTCGCGTGCAATGAAAATATCGTGCAAATATCTAGAACAATGCAGCCATGAAAACGCTTAATTTAATCTGTTTTTAAACGTTTGATTACAGATAAGTTAAGTACAGCATTATTTATTTTATTCATTTGTAATCACCGGTGTGGTATATTAACTTTTCAGTAATTTATAAGAAACTAGCACTTCGCCCGCGACCTCGTCCGCAAAAGTTCTGATAGCTCGGCTAATATGCATGATATAAATATAATTTATAGCCTGTAGTACTAACGAATAATGTAGCTTTCTGCCAGTGGATTAATTTTTAGAATTGGATCATTAGTTCCGGATATTACCCTACACACAAACTTACAAACAAATTTTAGTTCGATAAAATATTAGTTTAGACGAAATTAAAAACATTTGGCGACAACAAACAATTCGTATTTACGACTTTCGGAATTATGAAATTCGGACTTTTGATAATCGGAATATCGAAATTTAGTTTTTCGGAATTTTTGGGTGTTCCCGTTCAAATCTCACCAAGAATTGAATTAGTGTCTAGCTAAAGTTAAGGTCAATGACACTTGAATAGGGCTGACAAAGATTGAAATTGGTGCAGAAGTAATAACAGGTAAGAATATAAAACTGTTTGGCTGTTTGGCACGCTTTGTCACAAGCGTTACTGATAAGCATGAAGTCCTGGATTCCATTCCCAGATCGGGAAGAGTGAGCCCGGACTAGTGTTTGTCTGATGATAACAGCTAGACTCGCTCGATACTGCGGGAATTTTAAACATAACCACGTGTGCGAGGGTGCTAAAGGTACACCTCATAAAAACCCTTTTGGGAAAAAGCACGACGTTATGTTAAAAATTACAATCAAGGAAAGTAATATAAAACGGTATAATATAATACTTCATCTAAAATCGAAGTCTTTTCTGTAACCGAATACAGAATTCACACCAACATATCAACAAAATAATTCCACGTATAAACCTCAGTAGAAACGTTAAAGTTTCCGCTTTCCAGTCTGATAGCCCTACATACTGGAGCGCGGAAGCGGCAAACGTCGGTATTTTCCGCCAAACGTTGGATTTTTCCGCCGCGGTGTCAGATCAAGTTATGAGGATATTGAAAGGAATGTTCTATCCGACACGTGTGTCACTTTGTTGGAGTGATATTACCTAGCCACTTTATTTTTTAGGGTTCCGTACCCAAACGGGACCCTATTACTAAGACTCCACTGTCCGTCTGTCCGTCTGTCTGTCACCAGACTGTATCTCATGAACCCGTGATAGCTAGACAGTTGCAATATTCACAGATGATGAATTTCTGTTGTCGCTATAACAACAAATACAGTATAAAAACAGAATAAAATAAGTATTTAAGTGGGCTCCCTTACAACGAACGTGATTTTTTTGCTCGATATTAATAACGGCAACAGGTAGACGCTTGAAATATTCACAGAATATTTAGGTATTCCTCGAAGCGCTCCCGTTTTGAAACGCTCCCATCTAAGCGCTCCCGTTTTGTTCCTCTAAGCGCTCCCAAAAGGAGCGCTTGGAGGAACGATTAAAAATATTAAAATTTATTTCCTCGAAGCGCTCCCATGATTAACTTTCGGATAGAGATGGGACTATACTAACTGAAATTATCGATAATTACTAGGTAATAAGTAGAACATATTATTATAATATACAACTAGCGGCCCGTCCCGGCTTCGCACGGGTTTGGTAATTTTTTTTGTTTTATTGTAAATTATTTTAGTCCACCAAATAGATGAATATAATCTGCTATATGTACCTATTCATATTTTTTTACTAGCTGACCCGCGCAACTTCGTCTGCGTCACATGAGAGAGAGAGAGAGAGGGGGTTAGAGAGAGTGTGAGTAAAACCCACGGGGTGTCGGTTTTATTCGCCATCTAAAAGATAGACATATCGCTATCGGGGTTTTTTTAGAACGTTTTAAGAAGAACAATTACGCAACAATCATGTATGAGGGATACAAGACATGATTGTTGCGTAACTTTAACCGTTTATGCAGCGCTCACAACGGAAGCTCTCAACAGAAATACATTTTCTCTGTTTTTGTAACATTTATTGATTTATGGTTGACTTCGCTCCTTTTAGTTGTAGCGAGCGTGGTGTTAGATAACCTATAGCCTTCCTCAATAAATTGACTATCCAACACTAAAAGATTTTTTAAATACGAACCAGTAGTTTCTGTAATTAGCGCGTTCAACTAACCAAACAAACAAACTCTTGAGCTTTATAACATTATTATAGATCAAGTGGATAACAATTTAATTTCTCCGATATATTACATTAACTGACTAAAACCCATCCATGTTCCTTCATCGCCCTTTGTGTTCTGGGGCCACGGTATCCCTTTCGAACAGTCCCGCAACCCCGGCAGGCATCGGTCGTTACGGACCCCTTCCTTTTTGCTGACTCTCTATGAGGCGCGCGTGGAACACGAACGCGCCGTCGACACGGCCTGTCGTCATGAGACGGACGGACGGCGAGCTAGCCCATAGCTCCCCGTCCACAGGCCCGCGCCTACGGTGGCCGGGGGCCACGTGGTGGCCCCCGACGCCCGGGGCGTCTCCCGCGGCGGCCAGAACGTTGAGAGGTTCTCTCCCTCTTACGTTCCGCCACCTCCTTCTCTAGCATTACTGCTTAGGAAACACCTCGAATATTTAGTTGTATATTCACTTAAAAAAAAGGTGAAGGTTATAAGTAAAGTTTTTTTTATTTCTCCTTACCTAAAAATATGTATAACATGTTGAACAGATGTGTAACTGCGCCTAAGCTAGGCTAATATGTTAAATCTGACTAAAAATTAAGGCTTGTTACAAAAATATACGTGTTGTGCCAGTTTTAAGTTGTGATGTTTAGTAGCTCAATTATAAGACATGGCAACTAAAATCCGACTGTAAAATGAAAACCGTAATTAGGAGTCAATTTCAAATGTTGCCTTACGGAGTGTGTTGATTTCAGTCTGCAAGAGAGGATCTATTTAGAGAGCTTGAGATAAATATATACGATATTTTTGCATGTTCCATCATATTTTGTCGTCACCTGACCCCGAAGCTGCTTATTGTTTAATTAAGCTTGTGTTCCACTGCTGGGCAAAGGCCTGCCCCATATCCTTCCAGGTACTCTTCTCCTGCGCCACCTCGAACCAGCCCTCATGATGCACGTGTAAATCATCTCGCCAATAATGAATAAAGAGGATAAATATATAATACCTACCTTATTGTTGTGTTATCTATAAGAATGTTAAGACAATATTAAACCCGCTGTCCGATCCTAAATACTCGGATGTTTAAAAAAATATTAGGAACACTCTTACTCAATACTTAATGTGGCCCTGGACGACCGAGCTTGGCAGCAAGCCACACTTCCCATTCGCTTGGGTGGTCTCGGCGTCCGCAAAATTTCAAGTATAAGTTTACCAGCCTTCCTCTCCTCGGTCTACGGTACCGAAAAAATAACCAGGGATATTTTATCTTTCTCACTGGTTGATGTTGAGGTGCCGTATTTGACCGATGCTTTGAACGCGTGGAATATGGCTTGTCCCAATACGGATTTGCCCGACAACCTGTCCTCCCAGAGACAGTGGGACGTGCCGCTCTGCAGTATTGTACGGAATACCCTTTTACACACGGCAATCAATACTGTGGAGCGTGCCCGCCTGCTGGCCGTGGGGGAATGGGAGTCGGGCTTGTGGCTTCAGGCACTTCGGTCATTCACCATTTGCACTATAATGGATGACGCATCGTTTCGGGTCGCTACGAGTCTACGCTTAGACACACCTTGTGTTGCTCCGCATCGGTGTCACTGCGGTGAAGCAGTCGACAGCCTCTGACGCCATGGCCTGTCCTGCTACAGGAGCGCAATTCGCATTGCACGGCACGCCAGCATTAACGACATTATTCGTCGAACTCAGCGCCGGCGTACCAGCGGTTTTAGAACCAAATGGTTTGGTGAGTGACGATGGCAAGAGACCGGACGGCATGACGTTGGTGCCTTGGAACGTGGGTAGACCTTTGGTGTGGGACGCAACCTGTTTCGACACCATTGCGCCATCTCACGTTGCAAGCGCTGCTGAGATAGCTGCAAACGGCGCAAATACTGTAACCTTATTGGTAACTACAGCTTTGAGCCGTTTGGTGTCGAAACGCTCGGATCATAATAATAATAATATCGCTGGACATTACACACAGCGCCATCTAGCGCCACACTAAGCAACGAGGCTTGTATCGTGGACACCAGATAGTTGATATACTACATAGATACTTTTTGTTTGTAAATACATACTTATTATGCATATAAACATCCATGACTCGGAAACAAACATCCATGCTCATCACACAAACATTTGCTCCTACCGGGATTCGAACCCGGGACCCAACGAACGTAAGACAGCCTCACTACCGCTGCGCCATTCGGGTCGTCAAAATCATGGGGTCCAAGTGCGCGTCTCCCTTTTAAGGAAATCTCTCAACGACTGGTCGACACTTCGCGTGACCAGAGGGCTGGATCTTTCTTTGGCCAAAGAATGAGCATTGCCATCCAACGTGGCAATGCTGCCAGTCTTCTGGGCACATTTCCGGATGACAGCGATGCGGAGGGGTACTTTGACGACTAAGTGTCCTATTGACATCATTGTATATAATGTAGGTGCTTACGTTCAGATTTATTTTTGTAATTAAATATAGTTCTAGTTGTATTATGTATTGTATTGGACTGCTTAATAAATTAGATTGAATGTTAAAAAAAAAAACAAATCAATTCGCAAACAAGTTCATTTTCCTTTTCCCCACCTTTTTCAAGAAATTACGTTAAGGTGGATGCTCCAACCAGCCCGCGAAATTCAAATTTTCTTACTTTTTTTGCAATTTGCAGGCCAGTGCTAGGTTGTAGGAATTGTTGTAGGAATTAATTTTTCAAGGTCAAAGTCATTCCCGCACCTTTATGAGCTTGGAGGGTTGTATTGATGATTTTGATGATTATAATTCTATAACTACATACGTCTTACAGTCGCGAGCATTATTTTAATCAACATAAAACCCAGCACTGGCCTGCAAATTGTAAAAAACGTAAGAAAAGTTGAATTTCGCGGGCTACCCTGGAGCATCCACCTTAAATAGGCACGTGTATGTGCTTAATATTTGGGTTTGTGGCCTTTCATGCCATTAGGCCACAAACCAATATAAATATCAACCAGGACATTAGGAAAATGATCGCTGAATAGATGAATGTATCTTCTTATAATTTATTGCCTTTGATCTTTGGCACGTGGAGAGTTTGCTTCGTCGTTGTACAGAGACTTTCATTATATTTAATTAGATTTTCAACTTTATCGCTAAGGTATTAGGTTCAAGGTTGAGTGGGGAAATTTGACAGTTTCGGGCAGCTTGATGTGCTGGCGTTTGTACATACTGTGTCTTACAGGTAGGAGGAGGTCACAACCCATGGTTATGCTTTTTTTCCTGTGTGTTGCTAACTTTGTATGAGTCGTTGCTTGGCGAAAGTGGTGTCATCTCTAGGGCTTTTGCTCAAACTTTATGTTTTCGGAGTAAATAATATTAGTAGGATTTACAGCTACAGCTATCTTAAAACAATGAATACCAAATACCTTTTCGAGTCACCTATAAAATATTACGATATTCACGGCATTTAAAACACCTCAAACGCGTTCAAAGGGGGAAGGCCGGATATTGCGACACGAGGAACTGACAAATATCTTGTCACCACGTCACGTCGACATTCATAGCGTGTTCCTGGATATTGACATATTTAATAGGTGCGATATATTCAGGCGTATTTGTCTTCATTGGATCAGTAGATTTTAAGAAGTAAAGTTCTTGGAATTTGTAAATCACTAGCTTGTGTCCGCGACTTCGCCCGTGTGATGTTCGGTAGCGGTCCCCCGGGATCTGTTCGGTAGCGGTCCCCCGGGATCATACTACCGGGTTGAAACGTTTCTTTCTTTCTTTCAATAGTTTTCGCGTGAAACATTAATAAACATCCATCCATTCATTCTCACATCAAACTTTCGCATTTTTATTATTAGTAAGACTAGTTTGTAGGTATAGTGACATTCCTGCTCAAAGATGCAGTTAGACATGTTGCACCGAACGTTCAATAAATTCGAATAGGCGAAGGAGATAGTGGGGTGAGGGGGGATAGTGGGGAGGTGGTGGGGATAGTGATGACTTATAATTCTGTTAATTCTTCCAACTAAATTAACTTCTCATTCAAATCTGTGTTTTGAGCAGTTGTAGTTGGCTCTTCTACAAAATTACAATCAATAAAGACAAATGATTAAACAACTGATTAAATTGAATAGGCTTTTAGAAAAGTTATGGTTAGATACTTGTATAGATGGGTGCTTCATACAAAGCAATATCATAAGGTACAACAAAAACACGACATTTTATTTAGACGCTTTTATCTTACAAAGGTACACGATATCTAGATCGTATTATTTCCTTAACGAATAGCTACCCATTAAGGTAAGCGTCCACATGTCCGCATCGGACGCATAACATCAAACGGATCGTAGTATTCTTTGTATAGAAAGTCACACAAATGCGTCCACTGATCCGCACCGTACGGATAATAAATACCAATAATACTACGAGCGGTTAGATGCGATGCGGCCGATGCGGACATGTGGACGCTTACTTTTTGTTGTCTCAAAACTAAAACCTCTTTAAAAAAAGTTTGATCCTGCAAACAAAAGTGCGCGATTTTCAATTTTTTTTTGATGGAATAGCCCGGTTGGTTCCGCGCGGGAACGCGTGGAATCGTATGGATCGCGTCACTACGCGCGGTTTGAATCGGGAACACGACGCGTCAGTTACACTGGCAGTAAAGTGATGGCTGCTCACACTGAAATCAGACGAGATTCACGTGTACGGTATTATTTAGGTCAGAGTGCCATGTTTTATAATGAAAGAAATACGCAAAGTGGGATTTTATATAAGTTATTACATAGCTGTTGCCCGCGACTTTGTTGGCGTGGAAATTTTTTATGTGCAAGTGTGAGAAAAAGCCTACGTCCTTCCCCAGGATATCATCTATCTCCTTGCCAAATTTCATTATGATCGGATCAGCCGTTTAGTGGTGAATACGTGCAAAGAAGCAGAGTTACTTTTGCAATTATAATAGTAGGCCGCATGCATATTTATTTTGTTTAAAAACACACTAGAGATTTCTCCTGTCTCTTCTCCTCTCCATAAACAGACAGACCCGAAACCACTATCTGTAGGCCATACAATATTTGTTCCGTGCGGGAATCGAGCCCGCGACACGCAGCCACTAAGCCAACCGTGTCTTCGATTATGCTAAGCTCGCTGATATGATAATGCAATGCTATTTTGCACTTACTTTTTAGATTACCACACGTAGACGCAAGAAAAAGATTTTTTTCAACACAAAGAAAATACGTAAAAGCCTCTTAGCAGTAAATGTATATATCCAAATCATAATTGCGGTGAGATGAGCGATTTCTTACCCATCGCCTCAACAATGAATCGTTTCCCCGAACTCAATTTGCGTGCCATCAAGTGGTGAAGGGTTCCAGTCGATGCTAATACATTGCGTATAAGTATAATTCAATGTTTAGATTTTTTTGACGAAGGGAAAGGAAAATAAGGCAACCATTTGGGAGAGAAAATTATACCCGATTTTATCACAGGAGTACCTGTGATAAATTATGTACACGAGTGCGCAATAATGATGACAACCTTTGATTTGCTCTCAATGTAGGCATGCAAATGTTGGCATTCCTGCGTAGTACGCGTGTATCGCGTGAGAATGGTATAAACATCCAATGGTATATAAAATTATTCAGCAGGCCTTTTTGTGTAACTTTGAAATTGTATACTGCGCTAGACCAGCTCTAGGTCAAATATTCTAGGATTCGAAGTTCAAATTCACAACGTTTTTCTCGTCATTCTTATGCTTAACTGCAATGCTGACTTGAAATTGTGACAAAAGGGCCAATACGGACGGCAAAAGTCTAGATTTCTTCGAGATGTTTCAGATTAACAAATCCTAGTATCACGTCTTATTCAGTCAGTGCCATGTTCAGTCATAACTATTTAGTACCACGCACGTTCCATTATGAAAGCTTGAACGATATAATATAGTGCATCAGAGTCCGAAGCCCAGCACCATAGGGAAGGGGCCGGACACATCTGTGCACGCACATTACCCGGTAATGGTGCGGCAGTACAATAGTATGGCTTCTAGAGCCGTGTGTGTCACGATTACGAAAATGGCAGTTTGCATTAGTCCTACACATTACAATAACTTGCAACGGTAGCCATGATACTGACGGCTGTTTGTTATAGGCATTGAACAATAACAACATCATTGGGTAAAAGTGTACGGATAAATGGCAGATCCACATTTAAGTGAAGCTCAAGTCAAAACGCCTCTTGTGCACATGATACTTAAAAAGAATATGGTGCGAGCCTACGCTACTTATAAAGACACTCCTTCACAGCAATTTTTCACCATAAATCCTTTTCGTTATCGTCAAAATATCTGTAGGAATTCCACAATTGTACCTTAAGTTATCCGCTCAGCTGAAGTAACCCTCCATAACTTATACGCTAACAAGAAAATCCATGCTAACCAAACCGCCGATGATCCTAACTTCCTAAAACATCACACTTATCATCCCTTACCAGAAGAAGACAGCACTATTTGGGAATAACTCTGTCTCTCTCTTCTCTAGAACAATGATCTGAAGCCGGCTCGAGTTCTATCAGAGAGGATTAATATTCCATCAGAAGTACTTCCCGTAGAAATGCAATATCGCCCGAGAGCGAGCGTCGACAAACAATTAAAGTGAGCCATAAGAAATGGCTCTCGACCGTCAAAATGATAAGAATCTTGTTATTAAATTGAAAAACGGTTGACGGGGACGAGTAGTGTGGGTTCAGATGACCATAGAGGTAAACAGGGGTTGTGTTATTTTAATGGTGTAGGAAGTAGATATACATAATGGCTTGGTAATGCTTTTGCTTAGCTAAAGTCTCTAAGCCTGCCATTGTAAAACGATGTGTTCGAGTGTTATAAAGCCAAATTTTGAATTTAAAAAACTTTAAAACATAGATAGTTATCTTATATAAACGTTACTTCTGGTATGTACATATAAAAATGATATTATCTCATTTTATCCATTGGTTCTTCAAGAAAATAAGAAAGACACCGAAACACTAAAGTCAGGGCACGACACGGGGACCCCAATTGCAATACTCGTAGAGAATTGAATTGTGGAGTGACTGGTTCCGTCTGAGCCCGCTCTTATCGAAGGAACAGTCGAACTACTTGACAAGTCAATGGAAAGAAATGCTCGCTCTTGGCGAACACTACACGACTATTCGTAGCAGAACTTTCTGGAGTCATGAAACGAGGCACGTGCTTTATGCAACTATCGAGGGCAGTATGATTTCATTTGTTTTGTACTTACTTTATACAGCTGTACAGAGAGATGGGTAGATGACATTGTTACCATCGAGGTTAATACTGGAACGTGGAGTTTGGCACAAGTATTGTGCTTGGATAAACTCGGGCTGACCACTACTACTGCTTACTCAGATCAATATAATTTTCTGGAATGAAAACTACCATTATTTATTTTTCTGAGTCACCTCGTTGGAAAGCATTTAATTTATTTGTGAATATTCAGCAAAAAGTAGAGATTTTCTTTTTCTTTACAACATTAATGTGTTCTCACCACGGGTGTCTACTATCAGCTACGTCCCGATACCCCTCTAGACAAGGTTATCGCTCACTGTTTACAAAAGAAACGCCCGCACTTATCCGCCGGTCTCGGTCCAATCAGAGTCCGGTACTTAGCAGCCGTGGAGATAAAATACTGCCACAATAATATATTTTCTCCCTGCAGACTGTATGTCCGATGATGTATGTGGATATATCAAAATACGAACGAACCAAGAACAAAATGTGTCGCTGAACTAACAACCTATAGATATCATACACTATGGACACGGTCATGTGTTACTGAAACCTGAGCCTGTGTCATCCCAGTGATGAGCAAAGGCTATATGACTTCAAGTTGATTCAATCCAGGGTTAATGAGGACCACTGGTCGTTGGTTTGGTCCAGCTCATCCCGCCATCTCCTATTAGGTCTGCTACGACGCCGGTAATAGGTTAGTAAAGAGAAAGCAGACCACCATACTACCTTTTTTTTTTTTTTTTTTCGGATGGGAAATCATCAAATGACTTCTCCCGCTCTGGGCTGAGCAGGAGGGAGTGTCAGACTTTTACTGACTAAAACCCATCCATGTTCCTTCATCGCCCTTTGTGTTCCGGGGCCACGGTATCTCTTTCGAATAGTCCCGCAGCCCCGGCAGGCTTCGGTCCTTGCCTTCACTATTGCTGACTCTCTTTGAGGCGCGCGTGGAACACGAACGCGCCGTCGACACGGCCTGTCGTCATGAGACGAACGGACGGCGAGCTAGCCCATAGCTCCCCGTCCACAGGCCCGCGCCTACGGTGGCCGGAAGCCACCACGTGGCCCCCGACGCCCGGGGCGTCTCCCGCGGCGGCCGGGACGTGAGGATCTCTCCCTGTCCTGTTCCGCCACCTCCTTCGCTAGCATGACTGCTTCGCAGAAGGAGGTGACGGCGTCCCATTCCGTCTCGCTCCGGACCATGGATTGAACCAATACTACCTTTACTTCTAGTTGGAATGAAATGGGCTTTCTTACAAACAAAACTTTTTTTATGTTTATAAAGCTGCTGTGTCCCGCTGCAGGGCAAGACAACAAAGCATGTGTTTGTGTAGTTAAGTGCAAAAAAAAAAAAAAAAATGGAATGGTACCTTTGAGAACCCACTCTTGCAAAAGTATTTGAAAGCCTATGTAAATTCTATTCCTGGCCATGTTTGAGATGCAAACACGTCTACATTGTAGGAAACAACTAGCCTATAAGGAACGTAGTTGTGACAGGAGTATTATTGGTGCTAGTTGAAATAAATAACCGAACTTACCTCCCGAGCCTTCATAGTAAAAGATGACAAGCTGGGAACTGTGCCGGAAGTTCCCACCGTAAGTACTTCGACTTGAAAGCTTTTTGGAGGCGGCTAATTAGGCCAATCATTTTTATATTGGCTTTCAGAGTATTAATAGATTTTGGCGAGTGAATCAGGACTATCCATGGCCACGACGGAGAACTAATAGCTATGGTTATGGGACCACGAATGTGTTAACGAAAGAAATATGAAAGGTCAATAATTAATTTCAAGTTGCCAGTTATGTTTAAGTCCCATATAATAGAGGGAGTGCCGATTGCCGTCAATCGGATACGATATTCAGACTCCGTGGCTGCTACTGCGGAATTCCTTATGTAAAAAGCACAATAACACTTTGCCCGATTTGCAGGCTTTGCTCGGCAGTAACTAGCCAGATAAGCAAAAAATCAAGATTTATTTAATGCATGATAGATAAATAAAATCTCTAAAATAAAGAAGAATATCGTGGTCACACAGACACAAACATTAATTTAATGTTATTATTTATGCTTACATGTTGAAATATTTAGTAGTTTATCAAGTATTGTATCAACCAGTACAGACAACCCCTTTTAAATACCAAAGAAAAGTAGTTTCTATAAATAGTTTTCCCGTTTCTGAGCTTATGTACTTGCATAAAATAAAGATACCAGCCTATTACTGTCCGACTGCTGGGCAAAGGCTTCTTCTCATACAGAGAAAGCACGAGCATTGATCACCACGCTTGCTCAAGACAGGTTGGCGATTTAAGACTTACATTAGGAACTTCAACTGACTTTAAGACCATAAGTACCATACTTATTGCAAATAAAGTGATTATGATTAAGTCCATGTTTCCTCAAGACGTTTACTTTCTACTGCTATGCTACTTCAATATAATATGCTACGTAATTCACCCCATCTTCGTAATTTAAGAATCGGAAACGTTCGGTCCCTTATTCGTTTTTATCACGAGTGCCCACCCCGGCCGCAACAGATTCCCGGACATATGTAAATACTCTAACATCTGCCCTTTCGTATTGTTTCTCTACAAAATATGTGGACATAAGTAAAGGGTTTTGTCTTCAAATGGGATTTGCTGATTGGGGATTCGTTATGTTTGGATTTCGACTTTTTTGATGTAAGTTATATAGGTACAAGGTCTATTACTTGTATCCAGAACTTTCCTGTCTTTTTGACATTCAATTCGGTTGTTAGTATTGTAGGTACTTATGAACTGTCCTTTGTAAGTCTCCAAGTTTGATGTATGTGCATCTTATTCCTATGATGATTGTGTCACTGCTGCATACTTTATTTACTCATTGCTGAAGTATTCTTGATAAATGACAGTCGATTACCTATCAATGTTGGACACAAAATGCATGTAGTAGTACTGATTAACTCGCTTTTCCTTTATCAATCAGTACTACAAGGTACCAACTGGTTAAACTCCCAAAGGAAGAAGATAAAAAGGATTTACAATTTGTTTTGTTGTTGTTTTTTGGCGTGCAGAAGTTATTTAGCACGCCCCGCGCCATCTTAACATAGATACAAACAGAATCTTCTTTAGCTGATTTTAATGAAAAAACTCTTATTTTAAGGTTTATGCTTAGCCATCAAAAAGGCAGAGGGTTCACTAAACGGCACTGGCCACGGCTCTCAAAACAGTAAAAGAAAACATCGTGAGGAAACCGGTGTGTAACCTAGAACTAAAAGTTAGGCCCGAGTGCTGGCAAAATGGCTATTGGCCCACTCCCTCTCACAGTGTGGACGGCTGTTTCCCAGCAGTGGGGACGTTTGTTGGCCGATTAGCAAACGGCAATGAAGAGCATTTATTGCCTTAGTAAAAGGTTTACTTTATAAGTCGACAGAATGATCAGCGATAACCTGAATTAATAAAAATCCAGTATCTGTAGCTGCAAGAAATATCTTGTCTTTTCTCTAAACGGAGACAATTTTTTTTGTTTGGAGATTAGGCCACCTACATAAATTGCTTGTAGCGTTTAATAATGAAACGTACATTGATTTCTTCCCTAAAATATCTTGATTACAGTGGTTATATTAGCTAAGCCTTGTCTAACCGGAATAAATGTGAAAACTGCAAAAACACTTTTACGAAAATCGAAATGAACAGAAAGAGTAAATGTCAAAGTAATGAACCGTAAACCTTTAAAAATTGCATTGAAATGCTCACATTTTACTAATATTTCTTTTTATATTCTATTCTGTTTTAATTAAAGCAGATATGATTACCACTGGGTACCGTACTTTTTTTTGTAAACGGAAAAAACGTCCCTATGAAATTCACGTAAGTATTTTCTGTCAAATGGCATTGACCACAACAAGAATGATTTGACTCGCAAAAAATATCATTATATAACTTTTTATTATGATTTTAAAATTCCGGTTTCGTTTCTATGTAATCTTTCGTTTATTACTATGATAAAACTGTTACTTATTTTTGGTGTAATATGAATAATAAACGCAACGTCCAAGTGGGCCTAAAAAAATTGTCTCCTTTATATCTAAGGCAGTACTGTTGTTTATTTAGCGACTCAATTAAGAGAATCTCTATCGCCTTATCACGTAATATATCTGTCCTCCCTGCGAAGGTTTTATTTAGAAAGCAACGCTGAGTTATTGCAATTGTTTTGAAAACTTTTCTCTTGAACGTAATCTTTTTTACACATCCTTGTGTAAAAAAGATTACGTTCGGTTGTTGTATGGGCTAATAGCCACAGTAGTGTCAGATTCATAAATATGTAGGTGTGACAGCCCGCCTTCTTAGACGTCAGCGTGTGTGAATCTGAGACACGATTGTAACGTTAATTGAATTTGAGTAATTTAAATACACTGTAAAGTTTATAATTATTAAGACTTTCATTTATAAAACAAGGTGGCAGCGCAAAAATGGAAGAAACTTCAATAATGCACGTAATTCAGCAACAAACTATGCTGTTGAAGTTTATGCAGGAGGAGATCGCAAACTATCTCAGAAGTCACTCCCTCAAAACATAAATGTGCCCTGGCCAGCACCTATAAACATAGATGCGGACCCGCAAGACGCATTTAAGTCGTTCTTATCTGCATGGAACAATTATTGTTCCGCAACTCAAATTAATGAATGGTCGGCGGAACAGGAAACAACTATGGGAATTTCGGTCTCACGGACACAGAAAAAGCTTATAAAACATGCAAGGAGATATTACAGATTATATCTACCAAAATGCTCCCTTAGAAAAACATAATCTACAACAGAAACATGTTTCTAAGCAGAATGCAACAAAAATACGAAATGTTTATATATTTAAAAAACCTCTTCTTAGGGTCCAAAAAGGCTTCAATCCTTGCTTCTGATGCTACAAAGAGTCACAATTTCGAAACAATTTCAATAGTCTTGAGTTACAATGTATCTGGAAAAGAAAATATTATGGCAGATGCATTATCTCGATTTAATTTAGAATGTAAAGACATTAATAGATCAAAAGACTTGAAAATATTTGAACTATAAAAAGAATTAATCCTTTGTTAAACTTACCTATGTCTGATAACTGCATACAGGAAATAGAGGATGCCACATCAAAGATTACTATGTTCTAGATTAAAAAATCTTTATTCTACGTGGATGGCCAAAATATTTGAGACATGTGCCAGATGCCATTAAACAATACCATAACTATAAAAGTGAGTTTACAACCTATAATGCTCTTGTACCTAAGAATCAAGCTATAAACTAATACCCGAAAATTTAAGAAAAAAAATGTTGTGTTAGTTACATAAAGTATATTCAGGAACTGAAAATACATTGAAATTAGCTAGAAATTATATACTCTGGCCATCAATGTCTAATGACATAAGAGAAATTATTAAAAATTGCACTACTTGTAGTAAATATCAACCAAATCAGCAAAAATTGACCATGCAAAGTCACAAAATACTTGAATATCCATTCCAAATAATACACAAACGGTATACAAATTAAATATCGACCATTACTCAGATTTCTTTGAGATTGATGTACTAAAAGACTTGTCTTCCAAACAAGTAATAGAAATTTGCAAGAAAAACTTTTCGCGACATAGAATTCCAGAAATTGTTGTCACAGATGGTGGCACTAATTTTGTCAGTCAAAATTTTCAGACTTTGCTTGTAAATAGAGCTTTACACAAGTCACATCATCTCCGCATCATCCCCAAGGCAATGAAAAAAAGGCAAGGCTGAAACCACAGTTAAGATAGTCAAAAAATGATTAACAAAAGCTACTGAAGATAGAGTAGATATCTGGTTGAGTCTGCTCTGCCTGAGAAATACATATTATAATGTAGGTTATTTTCACGTAGAACAAGAGGATTCCTACCAACTATTCAAACTTTACTGAAACCAAATGTGGTTGAAAATGTTTCTGACAACATCAAGAGTAAAAAAGAGAGGGTGAAATACTCGCATGACAAAAGGGCCAAAAGAGCAACCACATTAGAAATAGGACAGCCTGTATCAGTTCAGGTTCACCCAGCATCTAACAAAACTTGGACTCCTGGAGTAATTGCAGACGTTCTTTCAGATCGTTCCTACCTAAGGGATGTGAATGATTCAACATATAGAAAAGACCTTATACACATTCGTCCATTTTCACCACATTCAACAGAAGTATATGAAACTCAAAGTACCCCGTATATCACACCACAACTTCCTGTTATTAAGAAACAAGAGAATGTAACTTCATCAAACACACAACAGGATAATGACGCAGTTGTATCACTTCCTTGTACCTCTTCAAGAAATTTAGATGTTAACTTCCTACAGGATCCGGAAACCCAAAACTGTTTGGTAGCTACTAATCCAAGTTCTCAATCTACTACTAAGACTCCTTTAGTTAATAAGTCACCTAGTCCATTATTTAATAGACCTAGAAGAGAAAGAAAAGCTCCATATTTTCTGAATGACTATGTATTAGATTGAATAGTTTTTTTATGAAAAGACAGCGTGTTGTATGGGCGAATAGCCACTGTGTCAGATTCATAAAAATGTAGGTTTGACAGCCCGCCTTCTGGGACGTCAGCGTGTGTGAATCTGAGACACGATTGTAACGTAAATTGAATTTGAGTAATTTAAATATACTGTAAAGTTTATAATTATTAAGACTTTCATTTATAAAACAGAGGTAGAGTTGGTTGTAATTGTTACAGCCCCCCTTTAATTTTTAATTAAATCCCCAATATTTGTTGTTATAGCGGCTACAGAAATACATCATCTGTGATAATTGTAACTGTCTAGCTATAACGGTTCATGAGATACAACCTGGTGACAGACACACGGACGAACAGTGGAGTCTTAATAATAAGGTCCCGTTTTTACCCTTTGTGTACGGAACCCTAAAAAGAATTTTCAAAAGAATCCCGTTCTGCCTCGTCAATCTTGTGGTCACAAGCGCGACTGCTGAGTATGAGCTCCTGGGTTCGATTCCCGGGTCGGGCATAGTGTTATTGAGTTGAGTTTTTCCATCAGGAATTTCTCGGTAGGTAGCAGCACGGAGTCTGGTTTCTTGCCCGGTTGATGGCAATAGACTTACCTCCTGTTACATGGAACTTAAACGAAACGACGAAATGTGGGTTTACCTACCATTAGGATAACCGCTGCCTAGCCCTTCGGGGACTACAGGCGTGATGTTGTGATGTTAAGGAAATTCGTATGTACAACGAACTACGCATCGTACCTAACGTCACGCAAATCCTACACGGCGCTATAGTTATCTACGACATTGGGAAATACGTTACAACTCGACAACAATCTCCGACCACTTGGCTAGCTCACTAGGCACGACACCCATCATAACTCCATACATTTAAGTACACAAAACATTTAACGCCGTTTACTCTGCGTCAGAAGCATCTTTATGAAATTGAATCCATGTAAGTAAAAAGACCTACCCTTCTACGACCCCTTCTACGACTTCGAGCGGGTAACTTGTTGACATCTTTTCATATATTATGTTAACAGAACACAAATAATACTGATTTTTTTTCCTTATTTCTATTTTTGTGTCACACAGAGAGTAAATGTGATGTGTGAACCTACTTTATCTTTTAATTGTAAACGGAAACCCAAAGCAACTGTTATAAGTTACGTTAAAAAAATGCAAGGAAAAGGCTGCCCATGTATTATTCTAATTTCCAATATTTGTTTTTTCCTGAATGTAGAAGTTGGTCCACTTTATATACTTTTCTGATCACGCACAAACACAATTTAAAGTTTTTTCCAAATCAGTTTGTGTAGGCGTCTCGTCCGTGTAATAAAAGGCTTCTTTGGAAAACCCGCTTTGTGTAATTTTGTGTACCTACGTTGTAGTCATAGGAACTTTTCACAAATTGCCTCTATTCAGCCACCCGCTCTTTGGGGGCTTTGAATGTTAAAAGAATTTAAGTATTACTTTGACTATTTAGTTTCTAATTAATGAACCTTTCAATCAAAGCCCAAAGGTAGTGGCGTTGAAGGTCATCTTGATAATTTTTCTCGTTTATGTTATGAAATGTTTTCATTTCATTTACTACGATCTTACTATGATAACAATTCAACCAGACGGTTTGTATAAAGAAATATTCCATCACCGATGTCTTACGATGCCATGAACATCAAGACAGAATCTACCGAAACGCTTATGTCAATCTTGATAAAAGTCCTTGAAGAAATTCAGAACGTTTTGACAGTGGTTGTCAGGTGTTTATACTTCGTACATCCGCGTAATGTCAAGACTTGGTTAGGCTTGGTTAGGTCAGGTGGACTCAGGTCTTAAAAATCAGTCAAGGTCAAAGAGATTTTCAGAATGCTTTCACATTTAAAGTCATGAACGTTAGCGATGAACTTCGTTGCTATTTAAAAATAATAGTTAATTTTACATGAAGCTGTTAAATGATACGAGAACTTTAACGCTCAGCCATGGTGCAAAAGTTTTAATAAATAATAACTGCGTAAAAAAACTATTACAAAACACGTGATCCTATGAGGTTAGCAAATTTAAAAGGCCTGTTGTCTGAGCGGCTCCCTTCAGGGCCAAGGCCTTCCTTTCCTTTTGATTTCGCCAACATGGTCCCATCTCGCCTACAGGCGTCAAGCCGCTAGGCTTAGTAAATCTACTAACAGCAAAATATAGCTTTTATGTGTTTCTATATTCAATTGCAGGTTAAACAAAAAACCCATATCAACACTCGATTCAACACCTGCCTCGTTTTTCACAGTTGCCCGCTTCCGCTCATGACTCGCGCGGATGGTAAGTCAACCAATTTGTACTGGCTTCCTGTTACCGCCCTAGAGGATGGCATTGAGAAGTGGGCTTTGTATCTTGAATTTAAATTGACCGACTACTTTTGTTTTGTTTATTTTATTAAATCTTGGTTCTTTGAAGATCTCTCTAATAGTTTTTACTGTACAGAAAGACAGCATCAATTAATTTAAAAATTATGACAATGAAGACAATCAGCATTCACTATGGAATCACACATTATTGACAAGCAATAATATCACCAAACGCTTAATTTTTATAAGCTTATCAAACCATTACTTTGAACAAATACGTAGAGGTACATTGTGCTTGAACTATTCTCAACCACCCAAGAACCCAAGAACTAGACAAAACAATAAACTGTTCTCCCTAAAAATGTTCCATAATAACTTTAAATTTCCAAAAACCAACTTAACCTTACCCAACATATTTTAAATTTAAATTCCATACAGTCCACGCATTAGCCAGCGCGGACCGTTGCGTTCCGTTGCCCATTTATTTTACATGTGATGGAAAATTCCCTGAACGTGGAAAGGGTTTTAACGCGGCACGATGCGATGGTCAGGAAAAACTCCACTAACACAAGCCTAAGTCCGTCCCTGCTCATACACACAGACAGAACTTAACCGTGATTGGTTGAATCGAGCCGTGATTGCGAATGTTTGCATGCGGTGTGGCTATTCGTACAAGGCCGGTGTAAATGTGTTCATATTTTACTTTCGTGTGTGATGGCAGACAGCATTTCGCGTCGTCAGCACGACTGATTGGAACCACCTGCTGCCCGTACGGGGAACTGGGACGACTATGTTCTCGATGGGGATTCTTTGTTCGTAATTAGTGCGGTTTATCTGTTTGGAAGTTCGTTGTGACCTGTGAGTGATATGCGCGCAGCTTTAGAGTGTGAGCTATGTTGCAATTTTGAAAGAGTAAATAATAAAAATAAATGGAAACAGTAGGCTACTGCAAAATTTTTACAATTTCAAAGTTTGCGAAATTCACACCCATGTGTGTTTTACACCATACATACATAAGTAAAACATTTATTATTTTGTAACACCATAACATTTTATTTTTGAGGTTTATTCCAGTACTGAAAGAATAATTCAAATAAACTTGAAACATATCGTTATGTGTATGTAGACACCAACAAGCGCGTTCTTATTTTTTTTTCAATTGTTAAAAATGTACAAATAGTAGTAATGAATTGCTCATACTTTTTATTACCCCTTTTTGAGTGACCATTCTCAAAAACTTCAGAAGATTTATTTTATTAGCTGCATTGATTCAGCTAAAACACTGAATGATTTCAAATGACGGGTTAATGTTTGGGTATTTGTTTCAGAAAAAAAAGAAAGAAGAAGAAAAAGTATTCACTTGACTCGCACAGGACAACACAAAAAAAAAACAAATAAAAAGAAAGCAAACAAAAAACAAAAAAACCATACGATTATACCAGTGTGCAATATAATTATGGAACTACAATGATCTCTTGACAATGTGACATTGGTACGGTTATTGGTAAACATTTTTGTAAAAGGGTTTCTTGATTTGTGTTTAAGAAAACAAGCTGCCACGCTATGCTGACGCTTCTGTACCAGAAATTCCAGTTTCAGTTTGTGGTGTATTTAATGAGTTGGTCCATATTGAAAACGACGAAATTTGTAGACCACATTTTAAAAAACTGGACATTCTAACTCTGACATCGAAATATAATTATTCTAGAAATTTGTAAATTTGTGAGACAGTATACAAACTTTTTTATTAAAATCTCAGACCAGCCCCGCCGATATGCACCGCGTGCACGATTTGAAAACACACTCGTAATACCGCAATCAAAGTTAAATTTACACAGAACCAGCCCTTACGTTATATCAATAAAAATATACAACAAGATTCCAAATGACATCAGAAGGGAAGAGAATGACAAAATATTTTTAAAACGAGTCAGAAAATTATTAATTCAAAATTGTTACTATACGTTGAATGATTTTTTTAATGATGACTTCTAAATGGATTGACTTTTACTACCTTTACTATTTATTGAATTTTGCTTTTTATTTTATTTTATTGACATTTAGTATTTGATTCTTAATATCTTTTTAACATGATTGTATTCTGATTATTATTTGAATGACATTATGTATTTGACCTTAATTTTATTCAATTTTATTGACATTTTGTTTTTGATTATTATCTTATGGACATTATTGTATTTCGATTATTATTCTAATGAGCGAAACAAGAATGAATGAGATGTATTTGACTATAATTTTATTTTATGCGATTTTTTATTTTTTTTATTCTCTATTTCATCTTTTTATTTTATTTTACAAATTTATAATTAAAAATTATTTAATTAATGCTACTTACTGTATAATGTTATAAATTGTTGTGCCCGACAAGATGGGGCTTGTCGGGCACAACAATTTATAAAAACTTTATTTTAATTATAAGATCTTATAAAACACATGTGATATGCAATAAATAATTGAATTGAATTGAATTGAGTAAAACAGTAGTGTTTCCCTAAAGATGGGTAATTACGGCCGTCACGTGTCACCTGCACCAGTGCGTGTACAGTAACATGGGACTGACAACTATACCGCAAACCTTTTCCTACTCGTTCATCGCTCAATCGAAAATCCATCCAAATCATTACGTAGTGTTTGTTGGTCAAATAAAATGTGTGAATTTGATATTTGTTAAGCAGTTATTCACACATATTTTTATGTAATCATGTTTACGTAATTAATCCATGAATAGCAGTACTGTTCAGATTTATAAATTACACTGTTAAAAATACGCTGGTTCATGTTCTCCATAAGTAACAAATGAAGTTGAGTATAATGCTGCATGCGGGGTTTCTTTTGGTGGGTGGCCGTAGCCGGTCAATACAATATCCAAGAAAATAAAAACATTTTTTTCCTCCTTTTCATCAAATAATTTTAATATTTTGAATGGCCGAGCAAACGCATAGCATATCTTTTATTTTCTCCTTCTAAATAATTACTAGATAGAATCTAGATCAAATTCTTTTCCAAATCTCAATTTAATTCAAATAAAAACATGGATATTTTACATTTTGGTTTTGCCTGGACAAAAATCTTAAAATGAAGGTATTTAGTGGACTTGATCGGATGGAGTCGGAATAACTGGCATAATGCGAACTGCGAGAGGTTTTAATTAAAGAAACGCTCATGGCGACCACCCTCAAGCCACTGGGATTAGACAAATGAAGTACAACCATTCGTGTAGTGGTGTTGGGTTCTGTAGAAATATTGGTTATTGAAATAATCACTGTGAGCGAGTCGAAGTCTGTTTTGTTCAATCCAATGAATAAATAAATAAATAAATTTCTTGCATTCCAAAATGTGTCAGTATTGCGGCAGCTCCTAAATTAAAATGTAATGCATTATGAACCCTGTTGGGCACAACAAACTAGCAAAAGAGAGGAAGCTTGTTGATCTGTTGTCTTCACCAGGAGGATGAAAAAACTTTTTTGCAAAAAATAATACCGACTTCAAAAAAAACACAAACAAAAAAAAGTGAAGTCGGTGTTATTTTTTGCAAAAAAGTTTTTATTTTTCCATTTTTAGTTGTTCTGAACATGTGCTTACCCCTTCACAGCGTACCGGCGTGATGTTATGTTATGAACTGGTGTAAACAATAGACAGACATGAGATTTCAGCAATCCCATTCCATTTGCTATCATTTATTGAGGAGTTCCGTTGCCTATCTCCGAAGTTCTTCATCAGATCTTCACCAAATTGAAATGGGACCACTCCGAGAAAGTACTCTTCCAGAAACTACCCAAATCAAGTGTGCCTATAAAATTTGAAGAGTTCTCTCTATTACTCCAGGATCCCATCATCAGATCCTGACTTGAAGCTCGTGGACTTGACCACCTGGGAAGTATAGTCGTTCAAACAAAAACAAAATAATCCGTATCGGTCCAGCCATCTTCGGGTAATCGGGGAACATACTTAAAAAAAAATAAAAAAAGGTTCCAACGAATTAAGAACGGTTAAAAAAGATATAAGCATTGTTGCTTCTTATAAGCTGCAACCAAAACTGCCAACAAACTGCGATCATCGTACCACTTGATAAAGAGGTCACTGCTATTATACTATATACTTCATAATTATGTGCATTCACGGCTAGATTTATGTTGTCTCCTATTGATCATATTTCGTGCGTATCTTTGAAAATATACCAAATAGTCAAATACTTCAAAGAAGAAGAACTTCGAATTACTTGAAAAAAACTAAGGCTAGAGCAGATTTGAATACCATATACATTATAGGTACAGTAGTCTAGTATTGATTTCACACGCGGTACCCTAAAAAGTACGTTTTAATGGCGGTCGAAATAAATTAATGGCATTTTACGGAAGCGCCCACAAACCACTCGGGGGATGCGCTTAATTGACTTAATTTATATTTATATAAAATGTAGAGAGCTACTGTGTTTGTCCGTTGTAACATATAACGGTGGTAACACTAAGCGGCACCTATATGAATGCTTCAATAAAACCGCGCCGTTGAATTTTTAACGCACTGACAGGTGTTGAAATTTCTATAGGTTCCAGGCTTCCTATATTTGTAATAACCCTAGAAAAAAAACAGCTGTGGGAATAATAATTATAACTTTGTTGGGTCAGAAAAAAAAACAAATTTTGCTCAATTATAGTTTTTCATTCAAATGCACCATGTTTCTTCAACCAATGTATCTCAAATATCCCGACAATATATTTTCTTAGGTTCTATAATCTCCCAAACAGAGCCAAGACACGGACCTAGTTCTCACAAATATATTCATTGGAAAGCGCCGCCTTGTCTTAATTTTTCCCTGATATCTTTTTAATGGAGTAATATTATAAAAGCGTTAGAGCGGCTCCTCCTGCCTCCTGGGGTTATTATACGAACAGTTCGACTAGTTTACAGTTATTTTATGCAAGGAGATTAATGTTAATTACTAGATTCATCCTATAAACTAAAAAGATTTCGGTAAATAATAATTATATTGTTTTTATTTTCCCTAAGGTTGTCATAATAGGCTAGTTTCCACCATCAATAAATTGCAAATCTATTTAGTCCGTCAGTTAGACAATTGGAAAATAACGAACAAGTATTTTTTGTTTTTTGTAAATCAATGAATATTGATTAAGATAAAACGCATTAAAACTCGTGACGTCACAATAAAAATTATAACACGGCGTGAGTTAACTCATCGTAACACGCGTTTACGCTGAGCACGCAGTCACCGTCAACATGCGTCGTATTGCAACTCTGCATTTACTGGAAATTCAATAGAATTATTTTTCTTTGCATTGTATTCAGTCTTGCATCAGCCACCGGCTTAATATCCTGTATTTTTATATTAAATTAATATTGTAATAAATAAATATTTTTTTAACTAAAATCCCGACCGCCAAAACATAATTGGCGCAGCCGGTAGGATCGCGACGTTCTAAGATCGAATCCAACTCTTCATCTTAAGAGCGACGGTTCTTAAATCGTTCTTTCGTGACCTGCAAAGAACCTATCGCGCGGTCGGACACCTCTACGGTCATCGGGATAGAGCTCCGGAGAATTGGAGGAAGCTGCGTTAGCTGAGACTCGACTCGACAGGAGATGCAGTGGCTGCTTTGGTAAGTGCTCTTATTTACCAAGTGTCCTTGCTCGATTTCCTGCCTTATTCTAATTTGTGTATTTTATGTTAATCAATGTGTGTCTGTCTATAAGCTAAAATCGCAGTAGGCAAACTTAAAATTATAATAAGTAGCGTTAAGTATCCCACGAGTAAATTCCAAGTGTTTAATTCGACACCTCTATTGTTTTACGTTGAGCGCCACTAGGCAGGCAAGCTACAGAAAAACAATGTCGCTCAGGGATTATGATGCCAACTATAAACCGTACTAACTAATCGCAGATTTAATGCCAAGATATGATGGCAATCCTAAGTTACTCAATTATTATATTAGGGAAGTAGAAAACTTATTACAGTTAACTTCTGAGGGTGATCGCTCGCACCCAGCATTCATTTGCTTAATTAAAAGTAGTCTCAGCGGTCCAGCCGTAGACGCAATAGCCTACGAAAACTACTTAGACTCATGGCTATCAATTAAGAATGCGTTAATTAGGCGCCTTGGCGAACCACGAAACGAAATACAAGTAATGCAGGAGCTAACACGAGTGCGTAAGTCTAAGGCAGAAGACGCTGAAAGCTTCGGCAAACGCCTCCGTGAGCTATTGGATACTCTGTTTTCCGTAGGGGAGCACGGTAATAAATCGTATTACGAAAAGATGGTTATCGAGCAGTATATAAACCAGTTAGACTTCCACGTCTCGTTGGGCGTTCGAATCGCCAAACCGGACACCTTTGAAGCAGCTATTATAGCGGCTAGACAAGAAGAGGCTAGGTTTTCATATAATAGAGCTAATTACATTAATAATAATTCTTCAACGTCACAAGCAAAGCCAAGGGAGTTATCTAAACAACCAGGAAATAATAATCCCATTCGTAATACAGCAAATCCATTTGTGCCTGGCTTTATTATTCCCCAACAGAACTTTGTACCTCAACAAAATAATATGACCCCCGAACAGCGTCAACAATGGGTACAATCCGTATTGCCCTGGAAGGCCAAACCAGCATCAGGTAACTTTAGACCAAATGGTTCAAATAACTTTAGGAATCAACCTAACATCCCAAAACCACCGGTTCCCACACCAGTATCATCGGACGAAACGATGCGTACGGCAGGTAAGCCAGAAAAACCACAGTTCGCTCAGCAGTTGTTCTACATACCGATTTAGATGGCCGCTCAAGATCAACCAGAACCCAGTGATATGGGGCTCTATAACAACGTCATAGAAGACGGTAACGGCATATCGGTCGAGCCGAATGCAACCATGGACGAACAAGAGGTAGGTAGTGACCAGGGTTTTATCTTGGACACCAACCGAGACAGCCAGACCTAGTTTCAATAAATTTCCAGACTAAGAAATATTTACCGTACATAATACTACCAGAGTTCGACGGTAAGTTTCTATTAGATACAGGGGCCAGTCATTCAACTATAGCAACTGACGTAGTTACAGGCACTATATTTGAGTACTGCGTAGAAACAGAACCCTTTCAAATTAACACGGCACACAGTTCATCAGTACACGACAAGGTAGTTTACCTACCCTTACCTCCCGCATTTAATAGTGATATAACACATAAGTTTTTAATATTCGACTTCGACCCTAAATATAAAGGTCTTGTCGGAATTGACCTTCTGAAAAAACTAAAGAGTAACATTGATTTAAATAATAATATACTACGAACATCTACAGCGGAAATACCAATACACTTTAGTTCTCCACCTCAAAAGATAAATATCGAACCTAGATGCGAAAAGATAGTCAAAGTAAAAACCAACTATTTAGATGGACAATACCTTCACGACGATTTAATCTGGTCAGATGGTTTAATGTCCCCAGCAGCTATAGTCAACGTTACGAACGGTTCTTTTAGAACATCGGTAATTAACCATAGCGATGAAAAGAAGTGTATCCCGTTTAACCCGTCAATCGAATTAGAGAAACTTCTTAACGTCAACAAAAATGATAATCACGATATTAATACCATACAGGTTAAAACCAACATTGACCAAATATTAAATGAAAACCTTCAGAAAATCCGTACAGACCATTTAAACGAAGAAGAAAGGCGCGAAATAACCCGGTTATGTTATCAGTATCGAGACTTGTTCTACGCAGAAGATATACCACTCACTTTTACACACGCTGTTAAACACGAGCTCAGATTAAGCGATAATACACCAGTTTTCGTGCGTATTACAGACAAGCTCCTCAACAACGCGAAGAAATTCGTAAACAAGTAGATAAGCTCCTTCAGCAAGGTATCGTGCGAGAGAGCATATCCCCTTGTTCATGCCCCGTGCATATCGTACCCAAAAAACCCGATTCCGCAGGCAACGTCAAATGGAGACTTGTAATTGATTACAGACGACTCAACGATCGTATCATTGAAGATAAATACCCCTTACCAAACATACACGATAAACTAGATAGATTAGGACGAGCGCAATATTTCACAACCCTAGACCTTGCTAGCGGTTATCACCAAGTGGAAATGCACCCTAATGATATTGAAAAAACCGCATTCACCACTGAACGAGGTCATTATGAGTTCCTTAGAATGCCCTTCGGACTAAAAAATGCACCAAGTACGTTTCAAAGACTTATGGATCATATATTGAGAGGCATAGAAAATGTTTACACCTATTTAGATGACGTAATAATAATATCTACGTCATTGCAGCAACATATGGAAAAATTAAAGCAAGTATTCGATCGATTCAAAACACATAATCTAAAGATCCAGTTAGATAAATCACAGTTCCTACAAAAACAGGTTAACTTCTTAGGACATGAACTAACAGATGAAGGCTTGAAACCAAACAAAGACAAGATAAAAGCCGTACTTAACTTCGCCCTACCTAAGTCTCAGAAGGAAATAAAAGCCTTCCTAGGTTTAGTCGGATATTACAGAAAATTCATAAAAGATTTCGCTAGACTTACGAAACCAATGACCCTTTGCCTTAAGAAAAACAGTAGAGTCATACATTCCCCAGATTTCTTAGAAGCTTTCAATAAGTGCAAACAAATTTTAACTAACGCCCCATTACTAAATAATAGGTAACCATCCAAATTCTAAGTCCATTAGGGTTCACTTCAAGCTACTACGGAGGCCTCATCTTGTTGCAGGACCTTCATCGCAGGGGCCGTCGTGCTCAACACAACAGCAACCGTAACCATTACCCATGTAGATAATGACAATGGGATCCTTCTCCTAAAACAAGGCCAACTCCTTAAACAAGACAACTACTTTAGCCTTGCTTGCGTTTACAACATTACCAACCTGCACTTTACATCTATCCAATTAATGTCTCTATATTCAAGCACGAAAAACGCTGAGAATACAGCATCTGGAGAGTTACATAAAACGTATAGGAATCAAATAGAATATAGCCTTAGTATTATAGGTAAGAAGATTAAGTTTTTAACGCCGCAAGTTAGAAAGCGACGCGGTCTTATAGATGGATTAGGTACTGTCGTTAAGTCTATCACTGGTAACCTCGACCACGAAGATGCAGCTAAATTCGAAGAAGAAATCTTAAATATTAAAAACAGAGTTAAAAACGTTCAGGATTCACAAAGAAAATCCTTAGTATTAGCACATAATACAATAGATGAGTTCAGTAAACAATTAACAAAATTAAACAATAATCAGAAGCATTTGGCTAGTTTATTGCAAAATATTACTAATGCTTCCAACGACTTATCTAACCACTTACATTTCTTAGATATTTACGTACAGATTTTAGTTTACAGATTATTTTAGATAGGTTGATGTTATTAGAAGATGCTATGACTTTTGCTCAGATGGGCACCATGCATCCTAGTATTATAAGCCCTCAGAATCTAATAGAAGAGCTGAGAAACTTAGAAAATATGTTTTTGTTTAAACCAGTAGCTAGTATTAGTATTAGTAACATATACAGGATAGAGAAGTCAATTAAAGTTAAAGCTTACAGCACAGAACACTCGGTTAATTTTATTCTCGAAATCCCCTCAATCACTCCAAAACATATGACCTTATCCACCTTTACTCAGTCCCTAATAAAAATAACCTTACTATCATCCCTAAATCCAAATACCTAGCACTTGGCAACGATGAGTACGCTTACCTGGAAGAAGACTGCCAGCCACTGACTGACAACACCCAGCTCTGCAAGCTCCTCGACACCAGAAGAATCGAAGATACAGATGACTGCATAATATCACTCATCCAGCATCGCCCAGCTAACTGCACCCACGCTAAGATGAACCTAAGAAGAGGAAAAGTTCAGAAGATCGGAGACAACACCTGGCTACTAGTCCTTAGAGAAGACGAAGTCACCATAACACAATGCAACACCAAGACAGACTACAAGAAGCTATCTGGAATTCATCTCGTTACACTAACAGAAGACTGCCAGATGAACATCATGAACAAAATACTACGATCACACACTGATACGGTTGTCATCAACGAGGTCATACCGTTACCTGAGCAGCATCAAGTCTCAGAACAATCAATACAATACGAACTCCAATTAGAAGACATCTCACTAGACAGCATCCATGAACTGATCAATAGGGCAGGCGACATATCCATGCCAGAAGAAGATAATTGGACAATCATAGCAGCTACACCTAGCTGGAGTACAATCATCCTGTATATCCTACTAGTCGCTGCAGCATCTTGGAAGCTGTATCAATGGAAAACTAAGAACATCCCGGAGGACACCAAGGGCAGCGCGGACGCCGCCAGAAGCAAGAGTTGCTTCTATCTTATGGAGGGAGGAGTTAACTCATCGTAACACGCGTTTACGCTGAGCACGCAGTCACCGTCAACATGCGTCGTATTGCAACTCTGCATTTACTGGAAATTCAATAGAATTATTTTTCTTTGCATTGTATTCAGTCTTGCATCAGCCACCGGCTTAATATCCTGTATTTTTATATTAAATTAATATTGTAATAAATAAATATTTTTTTAACTAAAATCCCGACCGCCAAAACATAATTCGTGACGTATTGAGAATTTTAAAAGCGTCGTATCTTCGTCAATTTTGGTCCTACGTAACAAAAGAAAAAATACGTGTCAAATATTTTTTGATAATGTAACTGACGAACTAATTAGATTTTTTCAGGACACAAGCCTAATATATACACCTTATTATCACAGGCCTCTGCTTCTGTCATTATTGGTTGTATGCTATCTAAAGATCTCTGTTTTAATGTAAAGCAAAATTTGCTAAATTATTTTATAATTTATTTAAAACTATAAACTAAACCTCAAAACAACATAATTAAGACAGCTCATAAAGTGCTCTTAAAATTAACAAGGACCACGAACATAATTACAATTCACCGAATAATTACGAATCAGAGGCCGATGCCCCCATTCCAATCAACCGAGATCAGTACAAACAGTGATTACAGACCCCGACGATGTTTGCACTCTTAATAGATCCATGACAGGCGAAACTTTTCAGAGTAAACTTCACTGGCACCTCACAATCCTGCCAGACGAAAATGTACTTTATTAAAAAGGAGTAGAAGTTGTGGTAACGGTAATTGAAGTGGCGAATGCAGCACTTATCGAGTTTGTATTTCAGAGATTGGATTAAAGGAGTCCTCTGATTGAGTTATAGTATAGTTATATTGTTCTTATGTCGAGTTTTGGTGAAGCTTTTAAAACAGATAGTAATATTTGAACTTTAATTTCCCTTATTTATCTTCCATACGTGTGGGCACAGGGTAAGGACGGAAACCTTTATAAACCATAAAGCCTTTTCCCACTTTTTAATAGTGTGCAGACTATAATGCCATTTGTCAGCTGTTTTTCAGCAGCTCTGTTATATAATCTAAAAAAAAAACTGCCGGTATCAGTTGCCATACGAATATCTGGTGAAATTCTTGCTAGTAATTAGAATCCCGAGAATAAGGCAACTAAAATAATATTAGTGTTGCCCAAATACGCAGTAATTACGATCAATGCGGTCGGTTACGGTCAATGCTAGCCGAACAAGTGTTAATATTGATATTCTGCTGTAACTAGACAAAGTGGATACTCGAGATTAAATATTTCTTCACTTGAAGTAAATATCGTAAGGAATCCGGCATATCCCAGAACTAAAAATTCGAAGATATGTGACTTCTACCAACACGTACTGGACCCGCGTGTCGGATTATGGTCCAGTCCACATTTTTTCGTTTTATAAGTTCTAAAATTAACAAAAACGACGGACACATTTACTAGTTATCATCATGTATGCCTATGTAATACTATGTACGGTATGTAGATTGTATGAGGGTCGTACGTACGAGCAATGCCCTCGCATACTAATTAGTTCGTCTGTCTAGTGTGACTTTATTTTCTTTTGATTAACTTTGTCTGTGTAAAAACAAACTGTGTTTTGGGGAGCAATTGCTAATTGCTCAGGCTGTCAACAGTTATCAGTGTAATGTCATTAGTTAGTATCTTTGGTTGGTGGATGTAGTATCTGAGTGCTGGGTTCCTATAGAGAATATAAGCCTCCACACTTTGGGTGTCGTCATAATCATTCTAAAATGTTCCCACTGCTGGGACACAATGACACAAACCACTTCTCTGCTGGTGTACATCAGCAATATCTTCGCATTTTCCGTTTTAGGAGACTTCATACATACATATACGAGTATACCAGCATTTTCGTCCTATATTGTTTTGAGAGCATTGGTTGAAACATTAGTTCACGTAAAATAAAAGTACCAGCATGGATTCTAACCTTCGACCTGCAACTGGTAAGTTACTTGATCTTAGATGACTAAAGCATTAAAAATTATAGGTTGAGAGGATTGGATAATTGGTCCTTACAGGTGGATTAACTTAGCAGATTATAATTATCTGGGATTATGATTGTTTCGGCTTGGATATCGCTGCATTAATACCTCTCAGGTATCTCAGCAATATAGTTCAGTTGGAAAGTATTTACTGGGAAGGCTAGGGAAGTAAACGTTCAAAATGAAAGCTGTTCGTTACTTAAAAACACAACAGGGTAGATAACAAAAAATCTAATAAGTCCGTCAGATAGATTTCTAAAAAATATCGGACACAATATATTTTTCTTATTTCACGTTAACAAAAAATGAAGACGATTCAGTGTGTCAAAAGCTCTTGTGACTTCACATTTGAGTAATTTTTTACCGGAAACACAAGCTAATAATCTTTGACGCGTTTTATCTTCGTATTTTTTTTTTAATTTGTTAAAACAAAAAACACGTATCCAATATTTAACTCAATGACGCTGACGGACTAAACAGAATCATATATTTTTTAGTCAGGAATCATCCCTATTATACTAAACCATTATTCAATCATTCAAATTGTTGTAAATTGACTATTTTACTTAAACTACATTTTCCGTGTTAGCAATGAATGTTGAACCACTAGTACACCGAGCGAAAGGAAGTTTTTACGTTAAAATACCTTTTCGATTTATAATAATTAGTACCTTTGATGTCGTACGTAACTTCACGCAAGAGGGGAAATAAAGTACCTTAATAAAAAAAAGCCTAGTTGCTTTACAGGATCATTTAATGATACCTCAAAACTCCATCATTGAAGGAAATCGTTAAATATTTAGCACAAGCTTTTTAAACACCACTGACTTTAAAGGGCAAAGCTTGTCTTGATTGGCGTAAGCTTCTTTGCAACCACTTCGTTAGTGAGACCTTGTACCCAACAGGCGTAGCATTTGAACATGATAAGTGGGTATTTTTGGCAAAGGTGCCTTTTTTGGTGTGTGTCCTTGTGTGTGTGTATCTTCAGAAATCAGTATCCGATTGCGTGGCTACGAGAAAAGTAAAAAAAAAACTATATTTTTGTGTAATTTATCAGCACCTCACACGAATTCATCCGTGATATAATTTAGTAAAAACCCCGCGAGAATACAAACGATTTTTTAATTAATTTCCCCAATATTTGTATGTATTATTTAAAGGTAGCGTAGGAGTTGCTGAGGAAAAGCCAAAAAAATCTTATGACCAATAATTATTCAGATTTTCAATTTTGGGCGCTTGACTAAGCGAGTGTCTGTTTGTGGGTTTACTAAAACACAGATAGATAAATCAAGTTAAGTAACTAAATTATATCTAACTAGCTGACCCTGCGTCACATAATAAAATTATATCTAACTAGCTGACCCTGCGTCACATAATAAAATTATATCTAACTAGCTGACCCTGCGTCACATAATAAAATTATTTCTAACTAGCTGACCCTGCGTCACATAATAAAATTATATCTAACTAGCTGACCACGCGTCACATAATAAAATTATATCTAACTAGCTGACCCTGCGTCACATAATAAAATTATTTCTAACTAGCTGACCCTGCGTCACATAATAAAATTATATCTAACTAGCTGACCCTGCGTCACATAATAAAATTATATCTAACTAGCTGACCCTGCGTCACATAATAAAATTATATCTAACTAGCTGACCCTGCGTCACATAATAAAATTAAGAGAGAAAAAGCTCACAAAAGGAATAAATAAATACATAATCATTATATTATATTATTAATATTATTAATAAATTTTCCCAGAAATAAAATTAAATTTTCTTCCATTTTTAATTTATGCTCCGCTCCTATTGGTCGTAGCGTAATGTTATAGCCTATAACCCTTCCTCGATAAATGCACTATCCAACACAAAAAGATTTTTTCAATACACTTCCTCGAAAACTGGTTCCTATCGCACTACGATTAGGTTCAACATGCAAGGTATTTCACACGCGTGCGATTTTTTCCACTTTCCAACACGTGTGCGGGAATGAAAATTGCCACAGATAACTATACCTATACTTAGTCCAAATTGGTTCAAAGCCTATAGTCGGAGGTGAATGTTTTTTTTTATTTCGGCAAAGCAATAATGCGTCTTTACGGCATAAATATTTGTTGAATATTGGAATTGTGTTTATAAATAGAATATCATATTAAACATGATTATTTAAAACTAATATTTACTTTTATAAACAAATTAACATTTATTTGTGTTCTAAATACAAATATATATGTATATATATATTATATTAGGCTGTTTAGCGGCTTCATACCTTTGCTTCTCCTTCAACCTGGCGATAGCAAAGCACGGAAAAAAAGAAAATTAAAATCATAGTTTCCTAATAATTCATGACAAAAATATTTTTCGTTCTTTTATTTTATTTCTTCAAAAGTGTATTGAAAAACGTCGTTTGATACACGTGGACATTTGTTATTGCAGTTCTCGGCTCAAAAACACCCTCGCCTGCGACTCGGGAGTTAATTCCGCCTCGAATACAATAACAAACTTTCTCTACTTGTATCAAAATGTACTATTTCAATTCCAACCAGTAGTTCCTGAGATTAGCACGTTCAAACAAACTCTTCAGCTTTATGATACTAGTATAGATAAACCCTTTTTTCTGCAATGTTCTGAAATCTCATAAAAAGTGCAGACACTAACTTGAAATATTTACAAACTGAGCAAAGATACATAGGTGGTACATCATAAAAAAAACACAGTCAATTGAGCAACCATACTCCTGCAACTCGACACAAGCAACTATGTATCTTAGCTCAGTTAAACCCGTGCATAGTTCTTGAGATCTCTCTACAAAACATTGTATTGTTTGTTTCTGAGAGCCACAGAGTTCAGAATCGCTGTTAAAATGATATCTAAAAACGCCAGAAAGAAAATGGAGTCTCATTGCGGTTCTCGGGCTTAATTCCACCTCGAATGCAATAACAAACATTCACCACTTGTATCAAAATGTACAATTCTAGATTATAGAACAATCTAAAAAGCATATTTTTAATTAAAAGTACCTACCCGTATTGAACAATTGCTAAGGTACCGTACTGGGTTGCCGTGTGCTACTGTGCGTATAGCATACTGTTGTTAATGTTTTTCAAAATATTTTGAATACAAAAAAAACAGTGTCACGTTTGATTAGTAAGCAAAGTGTTGCCAATGCCGCCTCTAGCACCAGTCTTCGAGGCCTCTCCGTGCTCTGTAGTGTGATCTAGCGTGAAGGTGGAGATAAGTATTATTTTCTTTTTCGATCGCTTGCCATGTAAACAAGGCGCAAGTTCGCATCGATCGCGACGGCGACATTTAAATAAAATATATTATTCCGCGACATGGAAACGCACTCGGGTTTTTTGAATGAGAACTTGAGGTTGTTTTCCAAGTCTTTTTAGAGAATGTTGTTATTATTATTTTATTTGGTTCGCAAACTTATGTAATGACAGCGCATTTGTAACTCTGTGGAATCACTGATAAGGACCACGTATTGGGCGTTTAGGTCTTCTTCTTCTGGTGCCTCTTTAATTACTGAAGATGGGCCATCAACTCAATATTTTTCTTGTCCTTTGCGAGGATCAGTTCAGCGAACAGTCTTAATTTAGATCCATACACGATGTTCTCTACAAAGACAAGTTTTTGTCCTAGTATACCTCAGAAAGCGCGGGTTAACCTTTGGTCGATCCATAAAAATTATATTATTTAGTCACAAGCTCCTTTAAAAATTTATTTATTTAGGGATAAAAAACAGCAGTACAAAAACATGTTATACACTATAAATAAACTTTAAATAATGGCACTTATTGCACTACCAACACAATTACAACAACTTACCATATAAGATAAGACCGAACTCACGCCAGAATAAAGACACTTTAGTCTACATTTCAAGATGTCCACGTTCACGTTCACGAGTACTGCTCACCACAAGACCAGCGCATCAGTCCGCTAAGTATTGGTGCGAAGAGTAATGGCGGCGACGCGTGTCTCGAATGCGAATATTATAAACTATAACAGCTTGCTGACCGTCGCCACAGTACAATTAACGTACAGTATCTCAACTAGGAACAATTAATGATTTAAATAGGATTAATCACACATACGAAGTGATTAATCGAAATCTAAACCTACTTACTTCAGGTAACAAATAACTCGTGAGTAGGCAATCACCATTGCATGAGGACACAGGTTTTATATTTTTATGTGCAAGTGCATACAGAAAGTATACGACTTTTTTACTCGCAGCGATCTGTACTGATCCGTTCCGATTTCATCGATGTCGGGCTGCCGCATCAAGATACGGGTTTTGTGTAGTTGTTAAATTGTGGACAACCGTAACATCCATGTTGGTTTCACAAAAAGGATATAGTTGAAATGCTAGCTATATTTGCTTTGTGGCGCCGCCGACTGTACCACGGTCTGTGGGTAATGGACCTCTTTGTATAGCCGTTTGGAATATTAAATGATCACCTTATTGGTGTAGCTGTCCTATAGCGCGGTCCTATAGAACGTATTTGAGTCCTACCCAGTCCGAGTAAAGGTTTGCGTTTTATTGCGAAGTATCTGTCGCTGTTAGTGTCCAGTGATCGCAACCTGTCCCTAATCTATCCGCACCGGTTTGACCGAGCCTTAATTAGTTGCAACACTTGCCAGTAAAAGTTTCTGGTATTTAAGGCTCGGAACCAAGTACCAATAAGTAGAAAAGGTCCAATTTTCTCAAAAAGCAAGTAACCACTTTGTCTTTTTAGGAAATGGCGTTAGTACCTTATCTTGTCTTCTTATTTAGTAAAACGCCTTTAAATTAAACAAGAAAAAAACATCAAATATCTTTTAACATACAAAACATTCTAAATGTTTTAATCTATTACAACAAATGTCGAACACTCCATAGTGTTACCATATCCACATAGCAGTCTTGGACCGCCATCATTCGGAACAGTTGCTAATTCCCCTTCATCCATAGCCCGGGCCCTATCACTGGTGAGAAGGGTCACCTGAGCTGTGGACCAACAGCGGGTGACACTCCCAGTACCAGTTCCGTTCACGACCTCGGCCCATGCGACGTAAGACAACAGACAAGAGACACGCGCGCGTCACTTGTTTCCATTTAATTTGTGCAAATTATGTTTTTTTCTAAGCTTTCTTCTGATTAATTGCGACAAGTTGAATAGTTTTTACGGAAGTCGTTGAGCTTCAATGTCTCGATGCTTTTCTGATGGCTTCTGTTAAGATTGGCTTTCAGGAGTTGCAGTGGATCCGAGTAGTGTGCCTTCATATGAGTACCGTCGGTCCACAAGTTGCATCGAGGTGACTCTGAACTACTTCTTTGTTTTTTTTTCCGCTTGACGCTTGAGAGTGTGGCTCGTGGCCAAGGGATAAACGATCGTGTTATTATCTTGATGGTTGTTCGATTTGAGAACTGAATATTAATTGGGTGGTCGATGAGTGATGGAATTAATTTTGAAGATTTTTGTTGCGAGTTAGTTAATTTAAAGGTTTCGTTTCGAGGTCAACTCAAATCATGGTTTGATGTCAGCTTCTAACACCACTTTTCAACGGTCGCCCCAGCATCGAGAGTTGTAATTCCAAGTTCAAGAATATTTGAGTATCTATTGTGTTGGTTATTAGCTTTTGTTGAGAAATAATCAAAAGATACTAAAACAGTGATAATGTTACTATCCTAAATAAAAACTGCTAGTTTCTGACTAACTGCCCGACTCCTTGGCAGTTTAAAAATACCTGTAAATGGTTAAATTGAAATAAATACTTTGAGTTTTTGAGATAAATTCTAACACTGTATAAATTTTTTCTTTCATACGGCTCAACAGACCAGCCGGGAACAAACCACAAAATTCATATTTCGAAACACACAAACTTTTTGCATCGCAGAGCTTAAAATGCTCAAAATAACGAGCCTCCGACATTTCTGGCCACAGAGAGATTGAAACCTTTTTTGCTCATTTTGCGTCTAAACGTAGGAAATAACTGTTGCTATGCTGATTTAATTAAAAGGCTGCAATAATTGTTCGTTAAGATATTTAGCTGAGGTTTGCTTGTGTAACCAATAGCTACTAGGAAGTTAAGATATATTATTCAAATAATAATTAGATCGACCGCATTTAAAGCGTTTTAATAAAAAAAAGCTAAGACATGTGTGAGCGCAATACACATTGTGTTTTCTTCGTTATCTGTCAATGTGTCAAAAAACTTCATTCTTATTTTTGGCTACGTCGTAGTCGAGTAAAAATTAATAGTGACAGTTACGTGCTACGACGTAGCTGGTGTAGCAACAATGTCATCACGTCCGCTACGCCGTAGCAAGTTCTGAGAATCCAGTATTCATAGGGGTATAACATAAACGCTGGTTAGATTTCAATTCTCTTAATATGAGACGTTTAAGCGTCAAATCATGTATGTTTGAACAGTCACTCGTGCACTCTCTAGCTGCGGCATCATATTCTAGGGAAATTCTACCGAAGCTAACACGTCATTTAAGGCCCTAAAGAGAGGCATTACATCTATGTTTGGGTTAAAAACGGTTGATACATGTAAGCCATATTTTATTAAAAGGTACAAGCCATTGACTCTTCCTTGTCTGTATACATCTTCGAAACGAAAATGTTCGTTAAAACAAACCCGAATCTATTTTCACGTTTACAGGACGTGGTACCGCGTAACAGACGGGATATGACCTACAGTCTATCTAGCAAAAACGGCACTCATGCGCAAAAGTATCGTCTGTATGGCGCCTGCTATATTTAACAAATTACCTAAAGGCTGGAAGGAGCTGAATGGTAACGCCAATTAAAAATGTTTCTTTCGCAAAATAGTAGATTATTACAACAATTGAAAAAAAGGGAATTTAATTCGAGGGCCTAAGTTGGATCCCGAGAGCAGCGAAGGATTCTAGAGTAGAATCCCGAGCGTAGCAAGGGATTCTAGAGTAGAATCCTGAGCGGAACGAGGGATACAAGAACCGAGATGATTTTTTTTTCCACGAGTTGTGTACTCTACTTTTTACCATTGACGACGAGAAAATAAATAGAAGTACAGTATTTTATATTTCTCGTGGTTTAATAATAACAGCCAATCGGGTCAATCTTCAAGGTTAAACCACGCTTACCAAGGTCGGTCTGTGAATGGGTGACCACTAATTCATTACATACCGAGTTTCCTCCGTGCGTCGGAAAGTGTGTAAAGCCCTTGGTCAATCTCTCAAAGCAATTTTCGAAATTCAGTGTTATATTCTTGTCGGCACGTTTCATTGTTCCAAATTCAAAATGTTTTTAGTCACTCAGTGTAAAAGAGCGTTTTATTCACTGTTAACGACAGTGAGCAAAAGAGATGAATAAAATGCCTTTTTTTCGAGTGGCGATGGTAAAACGCATATTACAGTATCTCCGAATTTTTTGCCGAAACTGTTTTTTCTGTTTGATTGACACTAATACTAAATTTATATGAATATGGTATTTTGACATTATCACATCGGAATATTTTTTTAATTTATAAAGTTGTTAAATTAATAATAATAATTAATAAAAATTACCTAGAATAGGCACATGCAAAGTTTATAAACTGCTTGTGCCTATTCTAGGTAATTTTTAGATTATAGTGTACTGTATGGTGTGTGTGTGTGTCTGTGTGTTTTGTAGTGTACTGAATTACTAACTACAGGGTGTAAACCACCTCATCACGAAGCCGTCAACCAAGCATTCTGTACATCAAACTAAGTTACTTTACGCAAAAAATATTGCTGGGAAAAGACTTTTTTTTTTTTGGGGTGAAAAATCATGTTTTGTGGTAGAACTCATGTAACGCACTCAAAACATTGTGCTGATGGATGGATTGAATAGTACGGGGGTCGTGAAGGTGTTTAAAGTAAAAATCTAACATTAAAAACTTGTATTTATAAAAAAAGATTCCAAAAACTTGGAACTTTGACCCCCAATATCTCCGTAACTAGAAGGTTCCCAGGTATGGTGTAAAACAAAAAAATGATCGCAATGACGATAAAAACAAGTGCCTTCCGACTTCGTTTAGAGGTGTTTTACACCCTTTATTTCTGCTCTTTTTCAAGTCCTTTAACACACGACCTTAACAGATCTATTGTGTGTTGTATTGTTGTATGTTTAGATTAAATATACCTGTTAAGTATGTGTTTATTTGTTTACTTTGTTACGTGAACAAAGTAAACAAATGAACACATAATAGGTATTTTAGATCTAAATACCTCCTTTAAAGCGTATTGAGACACGTGAACAAATAAACGCACAATATATTAAATCTACATACCAAGATTTGAGTTTAACAAGTTTAACAGACCGCAGCACAAACACAGGCCAGCCTAACCAAGTTCCAGCCTTTGCTATTATTTGCGTTTTCAGTGGTATTTGATCAGCGCTGTCCCAAGGCGTTTTAAGATTTAAGACAAAAATGTTATTCCATTTTAAAAGGATCTTCCTCAAAGATTTGTTTCTGTTTGAAGTGCGGGTGGAAGTATAAAAAATGTTATTGCTTGGTTTCCGAAAGGATCATTTCAGGGTACACATCAAACACTTGAAATTAAAACGTCTGAGATATTTTTCTTTTTTTCCTTGTTTTGAAAACTATGTTGTTTGTTTTTTATTATAAGCCTGTTATTTCACTGCACTATAATTCTTTCATGAATTTATTGCCATATTATTATTCCTATAAACTTTCATGGATTTCTCTACACTTTATAATTCACAAAGATTATTTGGCTTGTCTGGTTAAAATTGGATCTCAATTACATGAATTACTTTCTCACTACTACTACTATGTCCACTGTTTTGTACAAATAAACTTAAAACGTTCCGTAAAAAAGGATTGATTCCAGTGACACGCTTTGCTAAAGGTGCTCATTGTATAACTTAATAATTTTTAAACGGTTGCTATGTCCTGCGATAGCTTTTGTCAGTGATACTATTAATATTTGAATGGTATATTAGCCTATAACGTTCCCATTGCTGGGATACAGGCACCCTCTATGTGAGAGGGAGTGGGCCATAATCCACCACGCGTGCGTTGGCCCAGTGTGGGTTGGCTGGTGCCACGTGCCATAAGAGTTCTTAATTTTACTCTTGATATGCAGTGGTGGCATTGTAGTGACGGCACCAACTTACGAGTCATAAGGTTGTTCGAAACTATGCAAGCGCGTTATTTTGTGTAATTTCTTTCATCATCACTGCAACCAAAACGGTGAAGGAAAACGTCGTATTTTGGTATTGAAATAAATATTTGAATACGAGAATAAATCAGAGCCAGCAGTCATTTTAACCTTTAGTTTTAATAAAAATTAAAAACTACTGCTTAAAACATTTTGCCAAGCCGTTTTTACAATTAACAGTAATAATGTTGATGTCTGTAAACCAGAAAAGTTTGGGGAGCTGCGGTTAAAAGATACGCCGTTTTATGACCACTTCGCGCAAAGTTACGGAAAACTCTGGATAAACTCCGTGAATTTCTACGTTTCAAGTATTTAGTGTAATGTTACGGTTTTAAAAGTATCTTTTTAGCTTTGTCTTGTGATTTTTGTACGGAAAATGTCATGGTTGTTCATTCTTTTCTACAGAGCATATATCTTAAATTTATTCACTTTCAGTTCAGACAACTGACAGCCTAAATCACTGGGTCTTAAAGCATACAAGTTTGCTCAAGTTGCATTTACAACGAAAGTCAGCAATAAGAAGTAATTTTTGAAAATTCACCCCATAAAAGGGTCAAATAAGGTATAACGAAATTAATTTTCTAGGAAAGTTCATCATCTTTGCTGATATAGAAGATCCCATCAAGCATACAAGAAAGTAGATTCCACAGAATCTTAGACATTAAAATCAAAGAGGACTCACAGAAAACTATCTCACCATTTAATTGTCCCACCCCACAAAGACCATCAAGCAATCGCAACCGGTAGCAGTCGTATGTCCCACAATAAGAGCCACATCGAATCCAATCCATTACTCGCGCTCGTGCGCTGGTATACATGTAGAGGCTTTTGGTCAGCACTACACGTGCCGCTCAGATTATACAGGGTCGTGTCGGATTGTTTTGTCACGATTATTGCTATTGGATTCTGGGTCTGTGACCCGGGGTGTGTATCCGGGGGTTAAGGGGTTGGGTTTAAAACCAGGGTGTGGCAACATACCTATACTAACATAACTATACTATACATATTCCTCCGGTACTTGTGCTATCGGGTTCAGTATTGGGGTACGACTGAGAACAATTCGCAAAACTGAAGGCTTGACCAGTAGGCCGGCCCCAGATGGCCCTGACCTTGATATAATTAAAAAATGATTTAGAAATAAAAACGATTGGTAGATTAATTATTATAGCTGCAATAACAAAAAGTGCTCAAATTCCTTTTAGATCTTGATTACCTGCTGCTATAGCTGCTCCTACACCAGTTTCTGCATTAGTTCATTTAGACGGAAGTGACATCCAGCTAGCAAAAAATAATCTTACAAATATCCCAAGACCATATTTTTTTCAGTCTTATATCACACTTACAGACATCTATAAGTGTGGATTTGGGCGCACTTTATAAGTATATTCACCCTTGCAATTGCCTTGTAATGGTCTCGCGAAGTGTATTTTCAAACTTACAAGACTCTTGCTGATGCTTTTATAATGACAAATAAACTTACAAGTGACTTACAATGGCGCGCTGTAAGGGTAAATAACCTTAAAGTCCTCTTACTAATAAAATAAAATACTATTTTAAGGGTAATATCGCTTATAGTCCTCTTTGTGATCTCCTAATAAGAGTGTTATCACAAACCGCGAAGTCCTTGGAACTTTTGGGAAAATAATAAAGTATTAAATTTAAATTTATATTTCCTACAAAAGGCTAGTGTGTATATTTACTAATTTCTTACTCATGTATTTGTCACGCACTAAGTATATGCGATTATTAGGTTGCGAAGTAGTTTTTCTAGAATTACTTTGAAATTTTAATAACAATATCTTCGCGGGCCTTTTCAAAAATGTTTCTTTTACTTTATATATTTTTTAATTATTTGTAAAATAATATCAAAATGTCGCCATTACGACCAACCGCGACTTATAAGTGCTTTATTAGAGCAATATAAGTCCAGTACTCTTGTCTAAGGTTTATAACGCACTCGTAAAAGTCAAATTAAACGTAAAACCACTGTCTACGCGGCCATGTTGCTTATATTTTTAGGGTTCCGTAATATGTAAAAGAAAGCCAAACGACGAAATCGAAGGATCTAATAGAAAATTAATGATAATGTGTACTAAATATTAAAATAGTCTATTACCTGATTTTATAACAATTTCTGGAGTCAACACAACAAAGAAAATAAATAACCCTTAATAGGGAATTTTTGTAGACCTTTTAAAGTGCTACTACTCTTTATTATATCTTAGGTGAGATAAATCACACTTTTAAAATACTAGTTTACAGAAGTCTAATAAAACACTTAGTGTAGTCACTTATAAGGTTGACTGTACTTATAAAATGAATTAATAAGTATTAAATAAGAATCAAAGGCAAGTAGACTTGTAAAAGGAGCTTATAATACCACTGCTCTTATTAATATTATATAACGTTTTCTTAAATACGTCTATAAGACCATGTTACAAGTGTGAATGCTCTTAAAACCTAAATAGACTTATAAAATGGCACTATAAGAGTTCCTGCCTTAATCAGAACACATATAAACCTTATATGAAACCACAGCTCTTACAAGCTTTTGTTTGTAAGGGTGTTAAGAGTTTCTGACTTAATCAGAACACGTATAAACCTTTTATGAAACCATCGCTCTTAAAGCTTTTGTTTGTAAGGGTATTTTGCTAGCTGTACACTTATCGTCGCAGGAACGGCTGGACCCAGTTAGCAAGAGTCTTTGCCATCAGCCTGGTTTCACTTCGGAGGACGTGACTTCACACTGCGTCAGTCTATTTGTTTCTGGTGCTTCGATATAAAGCTTTTTAGACCAGCTCTAGCGAGTTCCAGGTCGATATGAGTGGCCACTCCCCTAAGAGGGAGGCTATTGAAGTAAACGGCGCGGCGACACTCTGACTCTTTGGCCCTGGTTCTGTGCCATGATAGCTTTTAGCGCTTCCTCGTTGGCTACTCTCCTGTATATGGGAAGAACGGCAAATTCCATCGCAAAGAATCTTGAGTTTATGAGAGTTCTGTTTCTGTATTAATAAAGAATTTTGCCCGTTATGGAATGAAACCATTTTTGAAAGCTGAAAGGATTTCATATTTGCGATATTGATTTTATTAACTAAACTATTGTCGTCTGTCTACGTCGACGTCTGCCTAGCTGTAAGTTTTCCGAAAATAATAAAATAAATATCGTAAGAAACCTATAATCACCTTAAATTAAATTCTCCGTTAACTCCGCAACCATTTCAATAGGAAATAATTCTAGATCCGTTCCGCTCGCGGGACAAATATCGTTATTGAAAAGTTGGTAAAGTTCCGCGCGGCGCGGAATCGGATGTAGTCGAGATTGTGTCGTTTATGTCGCACGTCACGAGAAAGGGACGACTGACGACCGAGAGCGAATGGAGCAATATCCTTTTGGATTCAAGGGATATTTTGAAGGCTTGAACATTTTCTATTTATTGCTGAGATTCGACGAGAGGAATTGCGTTTTCTGAAACATCACAGTCAGTCACTTTCCAGCAAATGCTGCAGCTGCTTGGGTCGTTCTTACTCATTACTAATATACATCTAAATGGGAAAGTAATTCCGACCGACTGTTATCTTTTAATGTGTTAAAGGGATAACTGGGTTGGGATATAGGATACTTTTATACCGGTAGTGCCTTCCCTTGGGATCAGTTCTGACCTCCACGTGGGCCAAGTTTTGGACAGAAACTAGTACGCTTTAATGAACTAAAAGCGGAACGAAATCAGATAAATAAAGATAGTTGTAATATCGTATGTTATAAACGCGGCTGGCCAGTATATCGGGGATTAAGTTTTAATCGGTCAATGTTGTTCGCCCATCAACTTGCAGCCGACTTACCAAACTATGCTAAACTCGTTATGTCACCTATTCACGAGATGCTGCCTAGAGCTAGTATGTATCTCTTTCATCGTAACAGAGGTATATGATTAAAACACACAAGGACACTTTAATTATATCTTTAAGTTCCATGAAACGGAGCGAATCGATTAAAACCCTAAAAATTCTAAAGCGATTCATTTGACTATTTAACAACATTCATTCCGTTTTTACGGTGTTATTGGGATTTTCCATTAGGAATTTCCTCAGTAGCAGCCACGGAGTCTAGATTTGCGCCCGTTTGATGGCAATAGGCTCGCCCAATATTACATGGGACTCTAACATACTTGCGAAATGTGGGTGTACTGTTAGTAACACCCCTGCCTAAACCTTCAGGTATTACAAGCGATGTTATGTCACGTTATGTCATTCCGGTTTTATTTCGTGAAGCAATTTTTTTTTTACTTTCCTCTAAAATACTTCGGACAATGTTAAAAGAGTGTGTTACGCAATTGGAGTGCGGACTCAAATTCCGACTGTGGGCAGCCACTGAGAACTTATAGGGTAAAAACACAATATTGGCACTGCTTTACCCCTATTGATATTGATCCCTGGACAGTAAGCTAGTAGTCGCGCTAACAAATACTGATCAAACGAGATTTAAGCTAAGTTACTTACAATTTCAGAATAGAAATTTGAATACTCATTGTATTCAGGAACTATTTCCAATCATATTGATTCCGGTTCCCATTGTTTCCCAATAGAGTTATAATTGAATATCAGTCTCAGTTACATTAACTGAGACGGACATTAGATGCCAATCTAAACCTCAATTGGAACGCAGATTAATTAACATTCCTGCATAGATGACTAATGCATTTTAGATTTACTTCTTGTTTAAAATGAATTGGTGAAAATCTTTAGATGTAAAGGCAGATGGACGAGTAGACAAACATGACGAATTTTTTTGTGTTGCATTTTGGACTGTGCAACCCTAGTTGAGGTAGTTTCTGCCTAAAGAGGCGTGAGTTTATGTATGTAAAATTTATGTGATGATAAACAAAGTGAAAAAAACATCCATCATTAAAATAAAGCTGCGCCTTTTTACCATCGGAGTATCGATGGACCATAAAAACATGGGACCGTTTCTACTTACGTATGTGGGGGTTCTGAGTGCCGAAGCCCCGGGCGATCACAATTAACACAAAGGAAGTACGTTTTTCTCTTTTTCGACCTTATGTACAACTAAATTAATGTCTCTCTCCACGCTCTTGCCCCTGTAGTACTGGGAAAGCTTTTTGTTTTGAAGGGAATAGTAAGATGTGAAAATGTAAATTAAAGTTATTGTAATTTACAATAACTGACTTGGCTGTCCTGTTGATTGCTCTTCCACCAGGAATTTCCCAGTAAGAACTCGGAGTTAGGATGCCCAGCGATAGGGTCGCCCCCTATTACATCATCTACCATCTTCTGCCTAGCCTATGCCCAACCATGTTAAGGTCGGCTTCCAGTCTGCAGGACGCAGTTAGTACTGGGCAGAGATGTACAAGATATCTTAATAAAGTATCAGGAATACAAGATGCAAAATACTTTTAAATTAAGTATTTCAGATACCAGATGCAAATAACTTTCTGGAATAGTATCTGAAATACTAGATATAAAATACGTATCTTTTAAATACTTTTTATAGACGAAAAACTTTTTTTTAAATGAAAGTTTATTTTTTTACATGTAAATCGCGTTGATCGCACAAACGTGACATAACATAATATTATATTTTTAAGGTTTCAATTGAGACTTCAGTAAAACCAGTTCTTCAAACATTTTCTCACCCATTTTTCTTCGATGAGGCCTCATGATCATGCCCCCAAATGAGATCAGTCGCTACACAGGAGCAGAACTTGGCAAATCAGTTATCTATTACATTACTAAAAGTATTTTAGCAAACACAGTATCTACAAAATACTAAGATACCAAACAAAAGGTATTTAAATACAAGATACAAATGAAATTTAAATGAATCATCATCATTTCACTTATCTAAGATACAAGTATCTGAAATATGGATACCTATATTTCAGATACTTGTATCTTAGATAAGTCACATCTCTGGTTCTGGGTAAGAACCGTAAAAAAGTAGGAAATTACGCATGTAATGGGTGGTCACCCATCTACAGACCAACCTAGGCAAGCGCGGCTTTACCTGAAAATCGACCCGAGCGGCTGTGGCGAAATGTCGTACACCTCTGCCTAACTATTCGATGATTACAGGAGTTTTGTTGTTTGACCTTGCAGAACCCACCTACCTCTACATCTGACTATAACGCCTACTTTGCGTCAACCGGCAGGTAGAAAAGTATTAAATTCTTAATGCTTAAAATTTTCCAGCAATACAAAAATCGATTTCTGAATTCGTAATGTTTACGAAGCGGACTTTCATTTTATTCTGTCTGAGATTTAGATAATATATTTCATATGAGGCCCAATAGGTACCCAAGCATAAAGTGGGGTATTAGCCGCACGTCGAAGCACAAAAGAGCAAATGGAACCATACGCCATCCGATTTCAGTGCCATCTCCTGTAACACAAATACTCGTAGGTATTACAGGGAATGTAGGAATTTGATTTTATATCAGAAAGTATAGAATGTAAACGAATACTTTTCGAGAATACGAACATGCTGTCTTACGGATCATGGATATTTACTCCCAATTTTACAAAAAATCCCAGTCACGCAAAATAAAACGTTATCTCTTATCTTTAGGAGCTATGAAGAGTGCACTAAAAAGGTTGTTGAGGACTAAACCCTAGGAAGCAGACAATTCATTGTAAAACGACCCTTCCGTCATTGTAATAAGAGTCTTCCATTAGTCGGTATTGTTGCGGGCACCCCACGTGTCCCGATTGTAGGATATTTGTATTGATAGTTTTCGAATAAATATCTTGTTGTATCGCGCGGTTGATATTCAAGATGCGTAGAGAAGGGCCTTACTTTTATATATTTTGTGTAATATATTATGTTTTGTCACGTAGTTCTGTAATGCGGGTTAGCAGGACCGTGTTAGGTGGGCTCGGGCTCCGGGGTAATATAGCGTGATTGGTGGTTGCGCGGTAACGATACGACCGCTCCATCATTCCTTAGCCGTCGCCAGTGGCTACTGCCAATACATTTTATAGGGATGGATGCATTGAATAATAATGGAGTTTTCCTCTTTTATGAATACTCAGACTTTTCTACGCGATGATGCTGAGTTGCCTACCTAAACCTATCATCGTTCTTAATTCTTAGTGATTCTATTACTAGAGTGAATTTCACTTACGAAACTGTACGTGATCAACACATCTGAACAGCGTTCAAGAGATGTCGGTGTCAACATTCCATGTCAATTATGACACTGATAGTTTTAGAACGTGATTCAGACTAGGATCAAGTTCAGCTTCATAAATAAAAGTCAAATAAATTAATCATGTATTTTAGTAGGTACATTTAAACGAAAAAAGAAACAATCTGCTCTCTTCTATTATCTTACAAGGATGTGTTACTCATTTGAATCTCTAAGACGCTGGAAGATGAAGCTAATATACATTCTAATAAAATTCTTCACAAGTTATGTCTTTCAGGATGAAGTTGCATCTAATATTAACGGATAGGGGAAGTAATAAACTTTAAGAACAGCTTAAGGCCGACGTATAAGCGCTGCACGGGATCAACATCACGTTAACTTGAGCTGTTTAGAAGTATTTTTATGAAACTCCACACACACACACACCGGTATGCAGAGTCGTAGACTGAACGTGAGTCCGACTTGACATGCCTGCATCCTCCATCCCATTCGACATATTGACAGCTACAGTTTGTTTATAATTTGACATAAACGCCTACTTAAAAAAGAAGCAATTCTTGACTAGAGTGATGGTCCTTCTTTCGAACCGGCGATCGGCAGGGGCGACCTCTCGCTTCCGGCCCTGGTTCAATCCATGGTCCGGAGCGAGACGGAATGGGACGCCGTCATCTTCTTCTGCGAAGCAATCATGCTAGCGAAGGAGGTGGCGGAACGTGAGAGGGAGAGAACCTCACGTCCCGGCCGCCGCGGGAGACGCCCCGGGCGTCGTGGTGGTCCCCGGCCACCGTAGACGCGGGCCTGTGAACGGTGAGCTATGGGCTAGCTCGCCGTCCGTCCGTTTTATGACGACAGGCCGTGTCGACGGCGCGTTCGTGTTCCACGCGCTCCTCATAGAGAGTTAGCAAAAAGGAAGGGGTCCGCAAGGGCCGATGCCTGCCGGGGCTGCGGGACTGTTCGAAAGAGATACCGTGGCCCCGGAACACAAAGGGCGATGAAGGAACATGGATGGGTTTTAGTCATTAAAAGTCTGACACTCCCTCATGCTCCGCCCAGAGCGGGAGGAGTCATTTGATGATTTCCCATCAGAAAACTTTTTTTTATAGACCTATAAAACTAATGCAGTGGTAGATCATCAATTTCTTTTGTCGTTATTATAATTTTATTAGCAATCAGTCTGTTTATTTCTTGTATCATATTTTGTCAAAAGTTGACAACCAAGAAAACATTCGATAGAAGAAACATCGTTCACCTTGGAGACTTCTTTTATGTCTATAGTGTCATTAATTGATTATAGTTACATAATAACATCTTAAGCATTCTTTTAAGCAGAATGCAACTATGGGTTTGACAAGGATGCGTGATGTAGGAGTCAACGTACACATATCGAGGAGGTACCTTATTCGAAGATCCGCCAATTAGGGCCAAAATTTCTAAGAATTCGATTTGGTGGGCGACCTTTACCTGTTGCCATGACAACAAAGTCGACTTAAGTAAAAAAATGGACTTGAGTCGGCGACTCTGCATACCGGTGTTAATTTCTAATAGTGGGATCCAACAATATATTATCTTTCTAATTCTTCATCGATATAATGCAAATAGTCCCCAAATAAGATGGCCGTGTGACATGACGAAATTTTAACTGTGCTGTGATGACTACGGAACCTCTTACAGAGCTGTGAACTCACATTATGTATTACTGCTTATCGAAGATATTAAGTAAAGTACAAGAATGGGTAAACTAGTCTTATATTGTAAAAGGTTCTATCTAAAGAATACATATTTACTTAGGTTTGAGAATTGTTATCCGCCTAAGAATAGCCGCGTAAGCCGTCGAGTGCTGTAAACGGAATATTTAAGATTATATTATACACGCGCTAGGCTAGCAGTAGTCGTTGACTAGGCTAGGCTTGTGTTGTAGGCTTGGCTCCTATTACTTGGGTCTTAAATATAAATATGAAAAATGGGTGTACTAATGGGTACACCTCTGCCTAACCCTTCCGGGATTACAGGCGTAATGTTATGTTTTATACATGCGACTTGCCTTTGCTTCTCTAGGTTGCATTGGCAACATATCAAAAGATTTCTGTGCTATATCTAAGTTATACAACATGTAACATAATTAACGCACATCCTGAAATTACTTTGTTCAGAATCGTTTACTGAATCGATTTCTATAATTTTTAATATAGGTAATTTTTATCCCAAAAATAATTAAAGCTACGTAATTTATAGTCACACTACCCCTGTATAGTCCAAGCAAACTGAAATGGACCGTAACTCAAGGCAATAAGACTTTTAAAAGTGCAGTTTTATTTGTATTAATACAAATTCCGCCATTCAATACAAAATAAAGAAAAATGAACCTTATTTCAAGTACGTTAAAGTCGTTACAAATACAGTTAGGTAAACTTGGCGATTCAACCACACGCACACACTAAACAGGCAGTCGTTAAAGGACACAATAGATAAACCAACAAAATGCAAAATATGTCATACTTGTTTTCGTTCCCTTTCTCGTGCAAATTAAAAACGTGGGATAGAGCGAGATAGCCACCATGACACCGGGCGGCGCGGGCGATCAAAGCTAACTTAAATAAATGTAAACAATATTTAGTCTCGCGCGACCTTCCGTACAGTGTATGCAAATAGTTTTTCGCGCGCGATATATTTCCAATAATTGACACAAAATGTTCAGTGAAATGGTGACTAATGGTGAGGACTGTGGCACGGTGCAGTGTGGTGATAATGTGGTTCTAGCTGGCAGAACATTCAAGTCAACCAAAGGTATGGTACAAGAGTAGACCGCAGGGTAGGACTATGTTAGCTGCTACTTCGTGGCCATGGAACGTTCCGTCCGAACACAGCCATCGAAAGGGGAGCCGATTGGCGTACACGTACTCGTTTTCAAAACGAAATATGGGATTAATTCGATGAGAATCCCCAATCAGCTGATTTGACGACTTTTTTTGTGGGGACGTATTAAATCGTTAGTTTATTTTTAAAAATAGGATAGTGAGCGCTTTTGATAAAAAATTACGAAGTGCTTTCTAAATTAAAACATCAATTAAGAAAACAGGCATTAAAATATATTGAAGTTTTCTATTGAAGTTGAGTCGAGCGACGACGTTAACAGCTGTCTCGAACGCGAGCGAATACCTACTAGGCTAGCAAGACTCACACAGTCGCATACGTAGGTATGAGACCTACGTATGCGACTGTGTGCGTTCGTTGATTTGTACTGTGACTACAACATTCTGCCGGAATTAGGAAAACTAATTTATTAAATAATCATTGCTTATACATGTTTAATTAAAAATTCAGTGCATGTATTATGATTATAACATAATAATCTAATTGGGGTGTCTGAGGGTGTGCGTTAATTACGTTACATGTTGTATATTTATCTTATTACTATTATTATCTTTCTGACTATATTATTATTATTCGCAAGTTTGTGAAGATGGATGTTCGTTTCTCTTTCCCGCAATAACTACTGAACGGATTTGCATGTTTAACCTGGATTACCATGTATAATAGTTTTTATCCTGGTGTATTACGATCCGGTGGGATAATACCGAACACCACGCGGGCGAAGCCGCGGCTATAAGCTGGTGTTCTATACAATTATTATAAACGTATAGTATCCCCAAACAAGTGTTCTAAATGATGATGAAAATTGCATCAAATTCGTTATAAAGCTTAAAATAGCTAAGTGGTCTCACAGATCACAAAAGGCGACTTTATTTAGTACTCCTGTGGGTTGAGATTTCTTCGTGCTTTACAAAACGCAGGTTCAAGTGACAATAAGCGGTCACCATAGCTTACCAAAGGGTTTGCCACTTCTTTGTTTTCAGATGCAAAGTCGACGGCTCTCACTTGTCGAGTTTCACCCTTTCTCATGTTCTTCAAACTTTCGCTATTCCTCTAGTTTACTTTTACTACTATAACTAAGGAAACGGCTACAAAATATAGGAAATACTCGTTCTAACTAATAGTTGGAGCAGTCTTAAGTCAGCAATAATTACTGTTCAGTTCTTAGACACGTCGGAACATATTTCTTCGCTCGACTGCTATGAGACTGGCACTGAAGTATTGTTGATAGCAGCTGCTTCAAAGAATGTTATGTACGTATCCGATCTTTTTTTAAACAGCTTTTTAAGTAACTTTTGAGTTTGTGACAGTGCAGTGGAACTATTTGCATAATTTACAAACATACTTATGTCCGCTGCTGGCTAAATAATAACAGCCGCGCGGATCAATGTTCAGGTTAAGCCGCGCTTGCCTAGGTTGGTCTGTGGATGGGTGACCACCTAATACATACCGAGTTTCCTCCGTGCTTTGGAAAGCACGTATAAGCCGTTAGTTCCGGCTGTCATTTGTAGATCTTTGACAGTCGTCTACAGGTAGTCAGTGGCCCGAAAGTCTGACAACCAGTCTTCCCAAGGGGATCGTATTACCCAGTACTAACTGGGTTGTGGAGGTCAGATAGGCAACATCCAACATAGTTGGGAAAAAGCTAGGCGGATGATGACTTATATCCGACATTTAAATCGTCTACTGATTGTCGCGTCGCGCGGACGTACCTACTGACGTTTGTTTGTCTTGAATTACGATTGATGCTCAGTGGTCCTTCACAAGAGTGCCCTGTGGTACGATTGACGAGGGCTTTACAGCATTTTTGTCTGTCTATTCCAAAATATGTTTTAATTATAAAATAGGATTGAACGAAATATCTCTTCACAAAATGTACTAGTCTGTAATACCAGACATTATTATACTTTCCAGTCTAATGGTCATCAATATATTGCGATTTTCAAGTCAATGAAGATCGAGAGTTTTTTAAATATCTATGTATATAAAAATGAAACCCGTTTTCCTTGGTCACGGCATCACGCGTGAATGGCTGGACCGATTTCACTAATTCTTTTTTTGTTGTATTTGTTATTATTAGGAGAAGATTCTTACGGAAAAAATATTAAGAAAATCTCTCAGAAATATTGAAAAATATACATTTAATTTTGCATATTTAAAAAAACGCGCGTAACGAATGTCAATGTCATTCACAGCCATAGACTAAATTGAAAGAGCATTGTTTGTTCGGAAACGTGGTTACTTAATTAAATTCAAGCATCATTTGTTCGGAAACATCTTTTAAGGGTGTCTCACACTCTCTCTAACCATCTCTCTGTCTCTCTTATATATCGCAGACGAAGTTGCGCGGGTCAGCTAGTTAGGAATATTTCAAATAGTAGTTTTTACGTATAACTTTGAAAGTTATAGACTTGTAGCACATTGAACTGCTGAGTTAAAGTTTTATCTTTCATTATTAGTTACTAACTTTAGTAAAGAGTTGCAGCATTTCTTTTTAAGCTTACTATTTTAACAATCAGTTTACAAACTAGTAGACTTTAAATAAATAGGAGATTGTTTGTTCACAATTTAAATTGTAGAATAATTGTTTATTAAAAACAAAATAAGTACACTAACAGCTTATACATTGCACATACATTGGTATATTATAAGGTCCTATACGGGTCATTCTAAGTTAAGAGGTACTAACAATGTCCATGATTATATCCATACTTTTCTTAAAAAAATGAAATCAATGACCTTAGTACCTTTTAATACATTGCATCTACTTTATGGACAGTCAATTTGAATTCATTAATTAACTTAGTTTTGTCACAATCGCACCTCAAACATGAAAAATGTCTCTCCCCTGGCCTGTCCCTTTCAACTTTTTACAGAAAATCAGTAACTTTATGCAGTTCTGAATCCATTGGAATGGTTGAATTTGGTAAGTTTCATAAATTAATATAAATGATAATTGTAATTGTAACTAACTTTTTTTTTCACAGAAAATATTCACGATAAATTTTCTCCCACATATTTTGTGTCCCCTCCCCCTGGCATTTTGGAATCTTAAAAATATTGGGTTTAGTATCTTAATTCTTGCAATGTTAATTCTAATTGCAATCCATTTGATTCTAAAGTAACAACAATTAATGTTACAAAGATATTTTTTTTACACTTATTGCCAGTCATTTTGATCACAACATCCGTAATTATGGATGCAGTTTACTGAACGTGGTCACTCCCCTGGTCACTTTAATTTTATAATTATTTATCTCTTACTCAATTTTATTTTTATATTGACTCTATATTTGGCATAGATTACAGACATACTTTATTTTATTTACTTGTATTATATACTTTTATTATAATTCCTGTTTTCCTATGAAAAAGTCTCTCCCCTGGAATCTCTCCCCTGGCATACCAAAATATGCCGCAGAGGTATGAATATTTGTTTAAATGAACCATAACATTTTAATTTGTTCATATCTGTAAGATTAGCAGTAAATCTTTCATTTTGTCTTATTTTTAAGACACCAGGGGAGGGACTATATTACATTAAGATAGTACAGTCTCTCCCCTGGTCTCTTATAAAACAAGATAAAATAAAAAAAATAATGGTCACCTTGTAGGTATGTATAAACATGTCGTTTAAATAAAAATGTTTTATAATTAGGTTAAAATTGTAACATTTATGTCATGCCGCTTTTCTGAACAAGCCAGTACCTCTTAACTTAGAATTACCCATACAGGATAATCCAATTAAAGGTGTACAATGTACATGACATTCGCATACTTAATTAAAGCAACATCTTAATTAAATCATATGATTTTATTCAATAAAATACTATACACTTATAGCAAAGCAGCTGTGGTTTGAACTTTATTAAAAGAAGTCGAAATCACTTTAGGTTTTTCCACATAATGATAAAATTGTTATTAGGTGGAAAACCCCTAGGCAATTAGCAAAAGATTCGAGCTGGAAATCGAACCCTACGACCGCTCGACCAACCAAGTAGGGATAAAGAGAAGACAAAACCAATATAACTTAAAGTGTTTCATTCTGTGATTATTAAAAAAAAAATACCGACTGTACCTACGTTAACTTGACCTATACCACATACGACTCTAGTGTAGCCGTTTATCTACAAATACTATAAGCACTAATTCTAGCTACAATTACGTTCATTGTCTGTATTCAGCCCGTAACTAACCAATAACCACATATTGGGCAGCTGAATCATGTAATGCGGTTACAATATACTACATCGGCTAGCTATATAACAAGGCCGCCAGTGCGATTCACCTCATTGATTTGTTAATAGAAATTATTGTGCGTGATCTGCTACATTAGTTTGGATGTTTGTAACTTTATCACGCTTTTAAACAATATTTTTTTGACTTTTTCATCATCATTATAACTGATAGACCAACACTTTATCCAAGCACTCTTGTATTTCAAACCCTTGTTTTTCATTTCACGGCCTGGTCTTACGGTGCCGTCAAACAAATCGGACATCGGATTTTCACAAATCATGTAGGGAAATCATTGACAAAAGTTCGGTCCCCGCATCCAGTCCGGTGTCCATTCTAGTTGCTTGAACTGCTCCTTTAATAAATGATTTTTATTACAACCTTTACCAAAAGCAAAATATAATTATTCTGAAGTAGAAAAATTAATTAAGAAGTGTGTAAACTAGAACCTGTATACCTTTTGTAGAAAGACATTGAATTTATGAAAATATTTCCGACTTTCATTTTATGTAGATTAGAGATTTACCTGGCTCGCTAATTATTCTCAAGTTATAATTACAATCTGATTAATGAGACGCAAGCATTTGTATTGCTACGAAATATTAAATGAAAATGAGCGGCAACATTTGCTCAGAGAAATCTTTTTTTAATCTAAGTATTAGAATGTTACTACCCGAGCAGATTGTATCTAGAATTTTAAACTTACGTCTACAATGGAATATTATTGTGATTCTACCCGTCATAATGATCCAGTTTTTCAGAAATGTAAAGTACGTTATACTGTTGGTCCCGGTTGCCATTCGTAGATGATCGTTTGTTCATTCGTTCGTTTTCGTAGATCTTTAACAGTCGTATCGGGTAGTCAGAAGCACGAACGTCTGACAACCAGTCTTACCAAGTAGTGCAAGGGGTGTGGGGTATGTTGCGCAGTAATTGGATTGTGGTGGTTAGTTAGTAGTCGCTGCATCGAAAATACAGGTATTCAGCTGAATCAGCTTAAACTGGAGGGCGACCCTTATGTCTAGTCTGATTATCTGGGCAGACATCAAAGGCAATGCAGATGAAGATGATGACGAGATAAAATATTCAGCATATTAGATACAGGTTACTGAATCGCCAACCTTCAAAGTGTATAAGTTAAATACTTTCAAGGTTTCAACAGATATTTCTTTTTAAAAGCTTTACTTCAAAATGGATTTTAAAACTCATGTCTGCCGACACACAATGGCCCATTTTCGATAGTCTACTACAGCCTCTGTTGTGTAGCAGGCCATTCATCTCAACATGTAGCCAGGGGTCGACCTGAACGTCACAGCCGTCCGGCCCCTTCCTGTTCTTGACATTGAAATTTTATTTGTGTTCGGGTGTGAAATATTGATATCTTTGCTGGTTATGTTTTCCTGGTACATTACACGTGTTAGAAAAAGAAGAATGTTTTGCTATAAATTATATTGTATTTAGTGTGTAAATTCTTTTAATTTTGTGTGTAACATAATAGGTAATAAAAATGTTTTGATTTAAATTGAGAAAAAAAGAGAGTTATTTTAAACAGTGTGAGTAAGTATATAAAATAAATAAATAAAATAAATATCGCTGGACATTACACAGAGTGCCATCAAGTGCCACACTAAGCAACGAGGTTTGTGTCGTGGACACCAGATAGTTCATATACTTTTCTTACATAGATACTTTTCTTTTGTATATATACTCATCACACAAATATTTGCCCTATACGGGTTATTTGTAAAATACCGACAACCTCTCAGGACTTTGTTACTAACATCATAATCAATAAAAAAATAAAAATAAATTTAACGCTTTTACGGGCCCTCGCCGCCCTGACCCCGCTACCCTCACTATTGTACTATCGCTTTCTTTTGCTTCGCATAGATTTCTTAACATTTAGAGCGTTCAATTTAAATATTTTTATTTTTGTACGAAAATTTGATGAACTAAAATATGATGAATTTTTAAAAGTCATAGAACAAAAGTTGTTGATTATAATGTTAGTAACACAGTCCTGAGAGGTTGTCGGTATTCTACAAATAACCCTGTATATGTAGTTTTAGTAAGGAGTATTTATCCAGGAATGTTAACAATTAGGTTTCATGACTCCTTCAAAGGATCCGTTCGGTCAATTGTAAAAAAAACGAATGAAAAATAGTGGTTAATGGGGTGGTATTAACTACGACGATTAAATTGAGATAATTCTATCTAGGAAAAAGATAGAAAAATAATTCAAGCATTCAAGATCTGACCAGCAAAAATATCTAACCTAGAAACGCAGTCATTAAAATAATGACAGAAAATTATGCAAAACTTTTCGACTGAACTAACGACGATCATTTTAAAATGACTCGCGAGGAAACTTCAAGTTAGTTGAGAAAGCGTTTCCTTAGTTAATTAGCGGCTCTGATAATTACATTAGCAGCTGCACAGGAGGCTGCGTCTCGCGAGATGGCGCCGTCAGTTAACTCAAGTTTAATGGTTCGACTTAACTGCGCAGTTAACCATAAGTTCTGTTTTAATGTTAAGAGAAAGAAATGGAAAAGATATTGGAAGCTGGTGTCTGAAACCACGGCAGCCCAACACTGTCCACGCGATGAAGCAAGCGTGTCACGTGTAAAGTAGTGTTTGACTTTTTAATGACTTCATTTCATATATTTTGTGACAAAAGCATGAGTTTTCAGGTACTAATACTTCGGACAATGAACTGTTTGTTAATATTGTTGTCCCAGTATTGTGAGGAAACCTCTGAAATGATTAGAATAACTGTTCCTATAATTTAAACATTGTTTAAATTCATTTGTGAATAAAACAACAACACCTTTTGTGTCGAGACATCTTTGTTTAACTGTGTATCTTGACTTGTCTACAGAAAAAAATATGCATACAATACAAAAAACACGACCAAATAGTCTTGTTTTGTTTTTGTCATTACTGTTCGAGTTGCTAGCCTGCATGCCCTGAAGGGTACACAAAGGAGTATTTACACCTACATTTCGCCAGGAACTTTTGAGTTCCATTTCCACCGTTTCACTATCAACCGGTTAGAAATTTAGACTGATACTGTAACATGCAGTTTTCGGAATACTTACTTACTACCTACCTAATATCCACGGTATTAGATACTGACACACGTTACTTTACTAACGCTAACGATGGTGACAGACTTCGTACCCGTGGAGGTCGGTCGGTCGATCGCTTGGGAATACACTATCAGGATAAAACATTACATGTCCATTAAGGCGTTCAAAGGTAATATGCAGATAGAGAACCAGACTGACAGACAAATAAGAATTACTTTACATTAATAATATTGAAACAATATTTTTTAGTAAAAATACCTACCAAAGCACAAAGCACATTAAAATGAGTACATAGTGACATAACTGCGGACACGTAGGCCTTGGTCCCCAACTCCCAACGTTCAGCTTTGCCTACATTATGCTAAGGCCGAAGGTTCGCTTTGTCATGCTAATGCAAATTTGTCACTTTCACTCCGTATGAAGCGCCGACAGGTTTATTTATTTTGTATAAAATGGATTTGCGTTCTTATCTGTATGCTCGTTTATCTAAGGCCATAGGCCGGCTCTAACCGTGGATATTGTATAATATGTTACGGGTAATGCTAGAAAAAGAAGTAAACGTAGGTTTGTCCGGGTTAACTTAGTTTTAGCCAGTTTTTTTGGTAAAGTTCGAATAATCACTGGAAGTCATTTAAATTTGGAGTTAAGCGTTAACCTTGGATGTACCGCTCGCCGGCTGCTGCCGCGGCACCATTCGCTATGATCGTTTGGCTCGTGCGCGTTTGGGTTTACAATTGTAACCCAACCTAAGCCCATTTGATCGGTGTGCCCTAACAATAAAAAGGATAAACCTAAGTTTAACTAACTGCTACCGGCCGCACTTAGGTGTAGCTGGCTATAACTAGATGTAACCGTACTTCAGCTTTTAACCATACCATAGTTTTCGAACTTGACTCAACAAACCCGGAACATGTTAAGTTAACACAGGTAAGGCTAGATTTACTTCGACGACACTTCTGACTGCCTCGTTGGTCTGTTGATCACCTACTTAATATTAGGTATTCAGTGTTTGTATTTTGATTAATATTGGCTTATGGTTAGTAAAAGCTAGAAAAGGGATAGGTATCTATTATTAACTAAATTAGAGACTTCAAAGTTATTTACTCTGGCATTACTGAGGCGAGCATGAAAGCCCGAAGGAGACCTTTCAAAATGTCAAAGCTAACCTTAATTCAACATTAACATTAAGCGTCGTTTCCTCGCGAACGACGACAGTACCTCGGAATCGTCCGTCTTGCTACAAAAACAAAATTTAGTACAGATCTGATCGCGAGATTATCTTTATCTTTCTCAAACGGCTAAGACTTATTTTGATAGAGTTCTCGAGAATGCTTTTTAATCAGTAATTAGATTATATTGCGCTCTAGTCCCTCCTCTGTCGCCAGGACGAAACAAACAATTTTGTTTGAAGATTCTTTACCTAATGAAAATATTTTGTAGGTATTCAAATTGTGTACCTCTTTGAATTTCCTTTTTAATTAGACATTCTAATGTTTAGATGTTTAGTTTATATACTTTAACTAACTAATATGAAACTCGTGCCTTACGCTTCATAGAATGGTACAATGTTTAACAATTCTGACATTAGATGTAAAAATAATATCCTAGTCTAAGATCCCGGCTAAGATGGACCTTCACCCATTTGTTTAACACTAATAATATTTTTAGCAATCTTAATACATGAAAAACGACTTCTATGTTTATTTATTCGTATTTAGAACAGAAAAGTAAGGCGAGTGTGGTATTTAATAAATGAGTTATGCGTGCTGTGACGGGGGATGCGCGGAGAATGGAGTGCGGGGCGATGCGCCGCACTCTCAGTCTAGTCCGAACAGTCGTAGCTACAGCACGCCTAACGCAGTAATATTGGAAACAGTGTTTTATTTGTACAACCTTGAACAAAGACACCACACTGATATATGGTGGTTTTACTCTAAACCCTAACTAGTGTACGAGTGAACACCACAGCGAGTAACCTCGGAAAGTTATCAAGGCCCTAATCACGTCATGGTTATTTGTTACATCAACAATCGGGGAACATACCAAAGTCATATCGTAGCGTGCAAGTGACCGCAATTTCACTTTAAACGAATCAGAACTGAAACAAATCAAGTACAGTCACAGACAGTATCAGTTGGTGGAACCCATTTGGAGAAAGAATCAATCCATTAGATTGAGTCGACACCGCGGTATCCGCGGACCGATCTTAATGTGCTGCGTTAGTGATGGACGGCGCAGGCTATTGAAGTCATTAGGATATGTAACAGTTTCGGGTAATTGTACAATTATAGAATGCCATCAAAGTCTCTTCCTATGTGTTTTGATACACATGACTTACTACAGATTTATTTATATGTTAAACTACAACCTCTTTTTCCTAGATTCCAGTAATGCAATTAGGAATTGAATAAAACAGACGCCTTTAAATTAATTCATCAAATCACGTGAAAAATATTTCGTTAAGTTTTAATTTAGTATTTTTAACCTAATTAATATTAGTTTTGTTTTGTTATAACTTGTTTAATTTGTTTTGTAATGACTCAGCCAAATTTGAGAAAAAAAAATGGAAAAGAGTCAAAAGTAATCTCTTCCAGCGGACTTGCCCGCTGGAAGAGATTTCTAAATGAAATAAGCAGTACCTTTGTGCTTTCTTTCTTTATCGTGTGGTTAGTGCCTAACCAGGTGTCGGAGTTTTATGCCGTTTTGTCTGTCTGTTATTTCCTGTATATGAGTTGTGTGGGTACATAAATAAATAAATAAGATTTCCGTAATTAAATAAAACGACTTTCGGCTCACAAGTCGCCGCAGTCCCATCACTAAAAACATTCCGCATTTTATCGGACAAGTTCGTTTAATGACGTACGAACCGAGCGTTCGCGAATATTGGCATTCCAAATTTAAAATTGAATTTCACGTCGTGCTCTGTTGATTAGCATCGTGACGATTAATACTGAATACTCGGCCGATATTTTCTTGTCGATAGATTGATTGATCGATGTATTTTTAACCGACTTCAAAAAAGGAGGAGGTTCTATGTTCGACTGTATGTATTTTTTTTATGTATGTTCACCGATTTCTCCCCCTATTGTGGACCGATTTTGATGTTTTTTTTTGGAAGAATATTATTCCGCGATGGTCCCATTTTGGTGAAGGATGAAGGAATTTGGTGAAGATCTGATGTTGGTCTTCGGAGATATACAACGGAACTCTTCAATAATAGACAGCAAATCTGACGTGATTGCTGCAATCGCTTGAATGTTTATTGTTTACACAACATTATAACCTTTATGCTCTGAGAGGGTATGCAGGTGTGTACAGTACACCCAGATTTCGACAGTTAGGTATGTTAAGTTCCCTGTTATTAGGGATAAGCCTATTACTATGAGATGTATTGTTAACAATGTAAAATAAAAGATTAGCAAATATTTGTATAGGAAATTACAACAAAAAGTGGAAAAATAAAAAAACTTTTCTGACAATAAAACTAAATCAAATAAACAAAAGTCACTGACTTCTGAAGTTAACGTTGTTTTTCACTTTTTTGTGATTTTGAAGTCGGTTATATTTTTTGCAGAAGAAAAATCAATGCGGTTACTATGATTATAGGAATTTAGTTTTTGGAATTAGCTTTCTCTTTATAATGTAATCAACATGTTAAATGTAGTCGAAATTACTCATATCAACTTTGACGACCCAAATGGCGCAGCGGTAGTGAGGCTGACTTACGTTCTTCTCGGTTGGAGCAAATGTTTGTGTGATGAGCATGGATTTTTGTTTCAAAGTCATGGATGTTTATATCTATAATAAGTATGTATTTACAAACAAAAAGTATCTATGTAGTATATCAACTATCTGGTGTCCACGACACAAGCCTCGTTGCTTAGTGTGGCACTAGATGGCGCTGTGTGTAATGTCCAGCGATATTTATTTATTTATAACTTGGGAATAGGCATAAACTAACTAAGCCGCCAACTGCAACTAATCATCCACGTTCATGAGTCTTACCAATCAAGTTAAAGCATGAAAGATGCGAATAACGGAGGAACAGACACCCCACCCCTCCTCACTTCATCAATCCAGAAGAACATCTTCCTCCTGGCAGGAACTGCAGTGGCCAATCTGGAAATCTCTTAACCGTTTGCGGGCTCAGGTTGGCCGCTGCAGAAATAATCTGGCCAAATGGGGTATTATCCAGCCGTCCCATATACAATGTCAGTGTGGAGCCCCTCTGCAGGATATGCCCCACCTCCTTTCTTGCCCATACTGCACAGCCACCTGCACCTTACAGGATTTAAACGAAGCCAACGACAAAGCCGTGCAGGTGGCAACATACTGGTCGGGTATTATTTGAGTCTATCGATACGCAAAGAAGAAGAAGCAGAACCAATTAAGTCATCAGTCACAAGTTATGTTTTATCTATATGTATACATAACTGTAAACTGTAATACTTGTCTGGTCATAAACAACTGACTGTCAAGAAAAACTTCGAAAAGGCAACAACAATATCTAATTTGAAAACCGAACAAAGCCGCGAGCGAGACGAGTCTCAGAGAAACAGTATGATTGAAGCTAAAGGTAGGGGAGGACGAGGGAGGAAGGGTGTTAGAGCAGAATCACTGTGTTCAGATAAAAGGTATATTAGATAAAGTTTTGTAAGATGAATCGCAAGTTGGAATATTTACTAGCAGGTACACGATTTTTCTGATAAAGTAATTTATAATCGGATAGCTTTGTCAGACGCTATTTCTCAGAGAAATGTTGTAGTTATGGCAAGATAAATATTGATTATTGACGCGACCATTGTCTCAAAGGGTACCTGATCTGAAATCCCGGCTATCACGTGGCTTAGTGACTGGGTTGCGAAGGTCAGGTAGCGGTGTCCGAGTAAAGTACAATGGAAACGAATGAATGTCTCGAGTAATGGCGAATAGGAATAATAAACACAGATCGGTTACGTAAGAGGTTCATATTTGGAATCGATTTCGAGTCTATTGCCAACCATGCATAAATATAGACTGAGATATTTATAAATCAGATTTTTTGTTTTTTTTTTCATGAATAGTTTTTACATACCCATAAGTTAACTTTAAATAGTCTCATAAGCACTATGTTTAGCGTCCGTTACAATACGATGATGTTTCGCACAAAAAAATAAATTAGTTTTACAGCCTAAATTAATATCTCAATTATAATATTCCACGGGAAAAATACTATAAAATATTTGCTCTAAAAGTAACGTAAGTAAAAGGAGGAGGGTAGAGGGGTGGCGGGGTTCTTAACGTAGGATTACATGATTGCAGACGTTACTAGAGATTTAGTTGCCTAGGAAGGAGCCACTTTGACTGGGCAAATAAATAATGTTCGCAGGTATGCAGCAAGCGCGCTTCAGTATTATCGAAGAAGAAAAAGATTTTAGAAAATGTTTTGAACATTTTCTACAAGCAATCTAGAGTATTTTTCTCTGAGCTGAAAAATAAATGTTGAATTATGTTACAACATTTTCAGCAGACTTAATATTTGTTATGATCTTAAGTGGATTGAAGTAAAATGATATTGATTGATTAACCTTTTTAGTTTGAATTTTTAAATGTTATAACCCATAAATGCTGTTGCATTTTACATCAGGAATTTCTCGAAAGTGCCCAGATTTGTGCCTAGTTGATGGCAATACTCACCCTCTATTACTTAAGACATCAACATAACCGGCGGAATGTGGGGGCTTATAGAAAAACCTCTGCCTAATTCTCCAGGGAAAGGAAAACAGGCGTGATATTATATAACCCATTTGTATCATAAAAATACTATGAATATATATACTATCAATATGACAACTAAAACACAGAACATAATAATTCCGATAACAAACAAAACTAGGACAGCTCAAATGTTTCGATCCCGCCACAATATACGTAGACATAAGTGCTACGAGTTACGAGACTGCTACGAGACTGCTACGTGTAGGCGGTACGAGCTACGAGCGTAGTAGCTACGGCGTAGCGCGTAGCAACGTGCTTATTGTATATTTTGACGGCGTCTGGCAATCAACTGATGTGCTTGTATATTGCTAACTTGTATTATTGTTTGTAAATGTACATAACATCACGCTCTTTTTGTCTTATGGGATACGTTGAGGTTTAACTAGAACAGATTTTGTTCTCTCTCATAAAGGCGTTTTTTTTTCCTCAAGTTCAAGTTTTGTATTGACCTACCTGTATTTGGATACCTGTGGGATGCCAATCTAATACTGTTGCCGTGGCTGTATTTTAACCGAAACTTAATAATATGCCTATGCCTATGCCAGCCTATGCTTTTGCCAGCGGCTTCCTCCTCGTGGAGGTCGGAAGTTGTCCCACGGGAGCGCACTGAAAAAGCATCGTATGTCCTTACCCATGTCATGGCCATGCCAAACATTAAAACGACGAGACGAGACAAGGAAAAGAAAAAGAAAAATATAGGGAATTCTCAAAATGTATGTAGCAAATAGTATGTTGAAAGGTTTACCGTAACGTTTGGTATGGACAGTTGGCGTCAAAGACATTAATCAAGATAATGCGGGTAGGAAGATCAATCACATCGGCCCAATAGTTCTTTGACATTGTTTAAGGTCGAATAGGAATTGTGGGAGGAGGCGAGTCGCTCGTTTTGGAATCGTTTTCTGTGAAAAAATTAGGGTTACGTTCTTAATATCGACAGTCACTACATCGACGGTCGCTGTATCGACAACGTTCCATCGACGGGTTAATGAATTGACAGTAATCTCAAAAACTCAAACTCTTTATTGCATTCATGTGTACATTTAGTTTTTAAATATAAAGTAAGTAAGTTTCGACATGAAACCCGGTTAGGGCACGGCAACATATTAGATTGGACAAAAACAAGCATCCGGTGAGTAGGTAGGTATATAATACTGGATTGCAAGTTTGATAAACAAATATAATTATTATCGAAAATATTAAAAGTATTAGGTTTTATGTAGTTATTTTAATTAATATCGTGAGGTTATTCAATTATTTTATTTTCGTGTATTAATTATTATATTTTATTGATTATTTCAGTGATTATAATTTTATTAATTTGTATGAATTATTTATTTATTTATTTAAACTTCAAGTACATGTACATAGGTGGACTTAATGCCACAAGGCATTCTCTACCAGTCAACCTTTGGGTTAAATAGGAAAACATAGTGATAGGGTACAAAAATTTTCTACAAAACTAAGTTCTTGTAAACGAGAAAGTATATACTTATATTGATACTAATACACATATACATATAAAATAAACTAATAGATATTTTATAAAATGCCAAAAATTAAACAGAAAATAACGAGAAACCTAATAATAATTATTATGACTAGACTTCAAATTAAGAGCGATTCAAATAGTAGTTGCGAACTTTTCTTTTAAAAGTGAATTTGCTTTCAGCTTTCTTAATGCCAAGAGGTAGCGCGTTCCAGAGCTTTACAGTCGAGATAGCGTAAGAATTTGACATAAAGCCTGTACGGTGTGAAGGAATTTGGAGAAGTAGATTCTTGGAAGCTCGAAGGTTACGACTATGAGAACTGCCCAACACTTTGAAATAAGTCTTTAGATAATCAGGAGCACATGGATCGTTCATAATCGTGAAGAGCATGCAGAGAGATCTGAGTTGGATAGGCAACCATTTAAACTGAGAATGAAAGGAAGAAATGTGATCATATTTACGAAGGCCAAAAACAAACCGAATACAATTGTTGAGAAGTCGATCCAATTTATTTAGAAGTTCTTGGGAAAGATCAGAACAACAAACATCAGCATAATCTATAATGGGAAGCACAAGTCTGGACCAGAGTGAGTTTGGTGCTAGATGGGAGGAAATGCTTGAATCTATAGAGAATAAAGAAATAAAAAGAAATAAGTAAGAAATTATTATTTTCTATTAATTTATATTCTCTATTATATTTTACTAGATAATTTGTATTTATTATTTTATTTTATTAATTCACATTTTTTATTATATTTAACTAATTTGTTTTGTTTTGTTATGTGTAAGTGTACATGTATGTGTGCTTTTTTGTGTAAGTACTAGGTATTTCAGTGGTTATAGGTAATTATCTATCTATTATATTTACAAAATATTTTATTTTAAGTATTCTTGAGCAAGCGTGGTGATCAATGTTCGTGCCTTCTCTGTATGAGAAGAGGCCTTTGCCCAGCAGTGGGACAGTAATAGGCTGGTATTATTATTATTATTCTGCGACCGAGTAAAAGCATTTTTGTGTTAGGTATTCTTTTAATTTTCTGTTAAATGTGTTGAAATTTGGTTCTTCTTTAATTGGTTCCGGTAATTTGTTGAAGATTTTTACTGCCATGTAGTATGGGCTATAGTAAAGCATTTTGTTCCGAGATTGTGGAAGATATAATCTATTTTTATGGCGTGTGTTTACGTTATGCATGTCTTTTGTTTTAGGGAAAATGTTGCTATTTTTAAATACAAATATGCAAAGGTCTTGTATGTATATAGAAGATAAAGTTAGGAGTTTTAATTTAACAAAGTATGGCTTACAGCTTTCGGTATTGTCAATATGGGCCGGTATTCTAACACATTTTTTTTTGGATTATAAATACTTCGCTTGCGTTTACGCTGTTCCCCCATAACATCACTCCATATCTGAGCCACGAGTTTGCGTAGGCATAGTATGCCGATAGTTTCGTTTCTGTATTTGTGCTGTGCTTAATTTGAAACAAGGCGTACGTAAACTTGGATAATTTAGATTTGACTGTTTTTCCAATTGAGATGCCTGTCTATGTTTATACTGTGTAATTTAAATGTAGTTAGTAATTCTATAGGGGTGTCAATAAAAATCACATTATTGCTTAGGGGGGGGGGGGGGAGGGGGGGCTTACCTACTGGAGAGTATTTTGTAAGATAGCACTTGGGTCAGAATATTTGTCACATTTCACAAGTATGGAGATATCATCAGCGAAAAGTACTGGTAATGTAGTTTGTTTATTTAGTATTTTCGGGAGGTCGTTGATATATATTATAAATAGCATCTGCATGCTATTTCTATTATATTATTATTATGTTTTATTTATTTTTTCTGGGCTGCCCCAGAACGCTGCCTTGAGGGATGGAGCATGTGAGATTTCTCACCTGGGACCGCACTGTTTTTGTCTCCCTTTTTTCTTTAATAGTGTCATCTCAAAGTGTTACTACATGCAATTCAGCCGTAACCAAATTGTCAAACCAAACACTTACACGATTGGCCAACAAAAAATAAAACAAATTGAAGAAATACGTGACCTAGGAGTCACACTAGACAAACAACTTAAATTTGACAAACATATCCTAAGCACAGTATCAAAGGGGTTTAAAATTCTGGGATTTATCTTACGCAACAGTAAAGAATTTAAAAAGGCGTCTACCAGAATAAAATTATTCAACACACTGGTTCGCATATACATCAAACATCTGGAAAGTGTCCAAAGGCGCTTCCTGTATCATCTGTGTTACAAAGAACGGTTAGCTAAAAAGGTAACCAGCTACAAAGACAGACTAGGGCACTATAAAATGGTATCACTTGCTGACAGGCGAAAAACGGCAGACCTGATTCTACTCCATAAAATATTCAATGGAGCCATAGACTATAGCGAATTACTAGGCAAATTACAAATGAACGCGCCATCTCGCCTGCCGCAAAAAACCAGCTACAATTTGTTTTACGTCCCAGGTTCCAAAACTAATCTAGGACATTTCGCCGCTGTCCCGAGCTCTGTAGGCAATATAATGAATTGTCAAAGCAATCTGACATGGACATAACCTTCCCCATCTCCAAATACAAAAAAATAATGACCACTGCAATAAATGTAGAAAAATAATTATAATTTTTATGTGAGACAATTTTAATTTTAGTACAATTATAATTTTAATACAATTTTAAATTCAATTTAATTTTGTTACAATTTTAATTTTGTTACAATTTTTATTTTAATTCAATTTTATTTGTAATACGTATGATTTCTTGTCACCAAATGCTTTTTATTATTTTGTTATTTTTTGTGTTAACACCTAGTTTTATGTGCATGCTGTGGTCTCCTGTAATTGAAGGAACACACTTATAAGAACCTTTGTATAACTGTGACTTCTAATGTATCTGTGTATCTTTTGTTGGAGATCCAAATAAATAAATAAAAATAAATAAATAATATTGTGATGTTCAATCTGGACTATTTGCTTTGCTTTATATCTTGAAACACTTCCGTTGATGTAAATAGTTATGTTAAACTTTTTACTAATAAATCACTGTGTAAAATAGTCTGATTAATTTATAATTGGTAGTCCATGCCATCGTCGCGTGCCAAGCCATTGGGTTCCAATAAAGCTGGAACGCTGACGGTGACAAGAGATCGACGGATGATGTAATTTAAGTTCACGTGCCGTGCAAAACGGCCCACTCCTCGGCTGCACGACAGTCCGTGGTGTCCGAGTCTGTTGATAACTTCACCACAGTGACAGCGATGAGGACAACAACATGGGGCGCCTAGGCGTAGAGCAACAGCGAGGCGGAAAGTGGTGTCGTCGAGCAAAGAGCCTGTGCTCGACGACGGTAGTGCGTGAAGCCAAAGACCCAACTCCCACTCACCCAAAGCCAGTAGGCGTGCACTTGCGTCTTTGCTATTAAAAAAACTTTGAATGGCATTAATTAAACGCACTTCATCCCGGGAGATATAGTGGCCATACATATCAGTTTCATTATACGCCACAATTATGAAGAAAAATTAAAATAGCCATAGCTGAAGTACATAAAATCATTTCTCTCTTACCTCAAACTTACAACCGCACAATAAAAACTACTCCACGGTACAATCGCTAGCAATTGCTGTTATATTAAATAATATCACACATTTGTCTAGCTCGGGGCGAGCGGTGAGCTTATGGGAATTGCGCCAGTATTCCACTATGCGCCACCAAGTTGTGCCACCGGTGGGGCAAACTGGAATGTTTCGATTTTTATCATTATTTTATGAGTGTGTTGTCTTTAAGCACAGAGTAGAGATGAGGACCTAATGCCACAGGTATTTACCAGTCAACCTTTGAGTGATACAGAGACAAACATTGGCGAATCTGCAAAATTAGCTGCCAAGTTGACATTAAAATCTTGTCCCATTGGATATCATAGTGGAATAACCCGATTTGAGTAAGCTCGCCTCGCATTTGATAGCGCGGTAGCCAGCAGATACTCGTTAATATTATAGAGCTGTATCTGTGCTTCGCGGCCTCATCGTGTGTGGAAGAATAACGGATGTGGTTATTTAGGTTTGTGATGTCTCTTGGGTAACATATTGAATTATATTTTGTACTGATTCAGTCAAGATAACGCTTTTTAAGGCCTTCTGCCAGTCGTTTTACACGTGCAGCCTGTGGACCAAGTATACCCAGCGGGCATACAGTGACATGCGCGTTCGGTACAATAACGCATTCAGGGTGCTTTTGGGGTTGCCATGGCGATGTAGCGCGTCAGGGATGTTCGCGGAAGCGTGCGTCGACGGATTCGCCGCAATCATGCAGAAGAGATGCGCTTCCATGATGGCGCGCTTGCGCTCCTCCTCCAATGGCATCCTGAATGTGTTTTCAGACCGGTGGGACTCTCCACTCTTACGAAGGTGGGTAAGTGTTCAGACGCACTTATCTAGATAAACTCTATACCATTGAACCTACAGTGCAATGGTTAATTAGTAACAACTAATGAACCATTGAACTGTGTGTATTGTTATTAATTTAATTTAATACTAACATTAGGCTAAGTTCTACTACTACTAACATTATATGGATGTTTATCTGAAATAAAATATAAGAATTAGAATTATTCCTCTTAAAAAGTTTAAAATACCTCGACAGCATAAATGTCTTTGAAGATTGACTCACAATAACCCTTTTTATGATTTTAAAATTTCGTCAAAAATAATGCTTCATTAATTATTTTGTGAAGGTGTTTTTACAGACATAGTATTAATCCTTATCAAAATAAATATGTTAAGTACCATTAACACCATTTCATTTAGATGAATATCTTGGGAAATATAACAAAATTAAAATCACTCGCGCAACAAAATAATATCATCGAGAGTCCATTAGAAGATGACTTTCAATGGGAAAATATGCTATATGAAGTGTCACATGATCCACGATCTATCATTCAGAAGTCATCGACTATAGATTAGAGGTACCCGTGCGAAGCCGGGGTGGGTCACTAGTGATTATTAAATTTATAACAATGATGGTGATCAATAGTTGTGTTTTGTGTCCATGAAAACGTAATTGGAAACAGCATGAGAACAAAAAGAAAATAATGTAAGAAAATGTTGTAGGTTTGGATTACGAATAACTTCGACATTTTTGTATACAGCTGTTGCTCTAATGTTATTCAAGAAAATCAGATAAATCAAGAACGAAAATTAACAATTTTTTCTACAAAACTCAACCTTTAATAGAAGATTTATCTGATTCCATTTCATGATTTTAAAACAAACAGCTTCACAGCGTTATGTCGTAACAAGCTAGCCACATAAACATTTAAACTGGGACATGAGCACACGGACCATTTCCAAATCCACAGTTCAATCAAACGACCGACGCTTTGGAAAATTCGGAGGCCATTTAAAAAGGAATCAATGTTATCTATTAACGCATCGGTGGTGATGACATGGAAATATGTCGTGTGTCGCTATGGACGAGGCCGTTGGCTAATGTTTTGTGTAGTTATTACACCTTTGCAGGCAAAAGAGGGCGAAAAGAATTGCTTGTTTTGAAAAATATATCACAATATTTAGATGTCTGTACTTATCAATACATCTGTGACAGGTGGACAAAATAGTGAATGGATTATGAAGCTTAACAGCCTTATTCATAAAAAGTTAGAGCCTCCTTGAAGTCTCCTTGAAGGCCCGATGCTAAAAAACATGATTCATAAACGTCTGTTAACGCTAATCAGTCCATCAAGGCTCTGCTAAAGTTAGAGGACTGTTGACCCTCCTTTATCTCCCTGCTAAGTCACGAAATGGCTGCCGCAAATTTGAACAGCTTACTTTGTCGTCTGTCGTTAGTCGTCTGTCGTCTGTCGTCGGTCGTCGGTCGTCTGTCGTCTGTCGTCTGTCGGTCTGTCGCCTGTCGTCTGTCGCCGGTCGTCTGTCGCCTGTCGCCGGTCGTCTGTCGCCTGTCGACTGTCGTCTGTCGTCTGTCGTCGGTCGTTGGTCGTCTCTCGTCTGTCATCTGTCGTCGGTCGTCTGTCGCCTGTCGTCTGTCGCCGGTCGTCTGTCGCCTGTCGCCGGTCGTCTGTCGCCTGTCGTCTGTCGTCTGTCGTCTGTCGTCGGTCGTTGGTCGTCTCTCGTCTGTCATCTGTCGTCGGTCGTCTGTCGCCTGTCGTCTGTCGTCTGTCGTCTTTTGTCTGTCGTCTGTCGTCGGTCATCTGTCGCCTGACGTCTGTCGCCGGTCGTCTGTCGCCGGTCGTCTGTCGCCGGTCGTCTGTCGCCGGTCGTCTGTCGCCTGTCGTCTGTCGTCTGTCGTCGGTCGTTGGTCTTCTGTCGTCTGTCGTCGGTCGTCTGTCGCCTGTCGTCTGTCGTCTGTCATCTTTTGTCTGTCGTCTGTCATCTTTTGTCTGTCGTCTGACGTTTATCGTCTGTCTGTCGTCTGTCGGTCTGTCGCCGGTCGTTGGTCTTTGGTCTTCTGTCGTTTGTCACCTGTCGCCTGTCACTTGTCATCTGTCGTCTGTCGGTCTGTCGTCTGTCATCTGTTGTCTGTCGTCTGTCGTCTATCGTCTGTCTGTCGTTTGTCACCTGTCGTCTGTCGTTGTTGTTGTCGTCTGTCGTCTGACGTTGTCGTCTGTCGTTGTCGTCAGTCGTTGTCGTCAGTCGTTGTCGTCAGTCGTTGTCGTCAGTCGTTGTCGTCTGTCGTTGTCGTCGGTCGTTGTCGTCTGTCGTCTGTCGGTCTGTCGCCGGTCGTTGGTCTTTGGTCGTCTGTCGTTTGTCACCTGTCGTCTGTCGTTGTCGTCTGTCGGTCTGTCGTCTGTCGTCTGTTGTTGTCAATTTTTTTTTTAATTCTCGATGATGCCATTTTTTGTCTTTGATTTGTCAAGATGGCCAACATAACGCGTCTAATCCGTCTATCAGCAGCACATTAACTAGCAGACTGCTAGCGAGCGTTTATGAATCATACTTCTTGACAACCGTCTAATAAGCCTAATGAGTCTGCTAACTAACAGACCGATCAAACCTCAATTAAGGATTATTTATGAATAAGGCTGTAAATGTTTACCGTTAAATTTGGAATCATTAAAAACAGTTTTGTTTAAACAGCAGATATATCTGTGTTTTAACAAAACCGATCACGTGTGTGGGTTTTGCTAGCTACTTTAATTCCTATTTACTCCATCCACAAAGACGGCAATATTTTTTTTGTAATTTTCACGTACAAAACCTGAGCTGTACATTTTCCTGTTATCTTCAGAGAACACTATTATATATACTGTTTATATTACTATCGGGAGCAATATTCATATCAGACGGTAAATTGATTTACATCCATGAATTCATTATTTGATTTGAAATAAACAAATAATTCTCAAAGAGGACACTGAAAAGTTTCATCGTTAATATTCAATTGATAAAACTTAGTTTTAAGAACTTTATGTCATCTGATTTTATGTAAAATAATTCTATTTCTAAGGGAATTCAAATGAAAGCAAAACACGAATTTTCCTATAAAGCAAATTAAGCAATGAAAATGTTTGTAATAATTATATTTTTTTTTGGAGGTGTCACAAACTTTTATTACGGCATATGGCTAAAGTAAAAGTGATGAAATGTAGTGAAACTGATAGTAGTGAGTGTAGTCAAATGTAGTGAAACTGATAGTAGTGAGTGTAGTCAAATGTAGTGAAACTGATAGTAGTGAGTGTAGTCAAATGTAGTGAAACTGATAGTGGTGAGTGTGGTCAAATGTAGTAAAACTGATAGTAGTGAGTGTAGTCAAATGTAGTGAAACTGATAGTAGTGAGTGTAGTCAAATGTAGTGAAACTGATAGTAGTGAGTGTAGTCAAATGTAGTGAAACTGATAGTAGTGAGTGTAGTCAAATGTAGTGAAACTGATAGTAGTGAGTGTAGTCAAATGTAGTGAAACTGATAGTAGTGAGTGTAGTCAAATGTAGAGAAACTGATAGTAGTGAGTGTAGTCAAATGTAGTGAAACTGATAGTAGTGAGTGTAGTCAAATGTAGTGAAACTGATAGTAGTGAGTGTAGTCAAATGTAGTGAAACTGATAGTAGTGAGTGTAGTCAAATGTAGTGAAACTGATAGTAGTGAGTGTAGTCAAATGTAGTGAAACTGATAGTAGTGAGTGTAGTCAAATGTAGTGAAACTGATAGTAGTGAGTGTAGTCAAATGTAGTGAAACTGATAGTAGTGAGTGTAGTCAAATGTAGTGAACCTGATATTAGTGAGTGTAGTCAAATATAGTGAAACTGATAGTAGTGAGTAGTCAACTTCGGCAACGTTAGAAATAGTACGGAAGAAGCATTTCATAATATGTCTCCTAGCGAAGAAAACCGTCAACAACAACAGACAGTAAAGGAAACATTGTGTGGAATACAGGAAAAGTAGTAGATGTTTCTCGAAAACAATCTTGGGAATTACTTATTCGTATTTCTAGAACCATAGGAAATGCTCGTCTTTTTCTAGCAAAAAGACTGAGTAAACCTTAGTAGAAGCCTTACCCCCGGGGGATTACGACGCGATGATGTGTTATGTTACCTAAGTTCTGAAATTAAACATTTACTTGGAAAACCATCCCCGAAAATCTCTAAAATCAAAGCAGGTGACTAAAAACAATATTTAGCTAAAACATAAACGCTCGCAAATCGTTAAAAACACAAACCGTCAGCCATCAAGCGAATTCCAAGGAGGCATAAATCCTTTTCCGTCGGACTTTTTTAATAAGCATCAAGGTGTGGCGGTGTGTGGTGGGGGAGGGAGGGTCGGAGGGGGTGCGGGGCTGGCCTGGGACCAGACGCCCGCCTACGCGCGTCGCTGCGGACGTCTCCACGTCCCGCCTCCGCCACAGTTCGCCAGCGGTGGGCCGCGCGCCCGCCGCGTCGCCGCGACCACTACACTACCGTTCATTTACGTATTTTCTACATATTTGTATTTTTAAATATTTAAGTTAAAGGTGAGTGCTGATTTAAATTGAAAGTTTAAGTGGATTTTTAGGTTAAGTTTCGTGCTTTGTTACTTTTTGTTGCTTTATTTATTTTTGATTGTTTTATTTTATGAGTGTGTTATTTTCTTGGTGTTATAATTGTGAATTCAGGTACAGGAACAAGTTTAAATTTATTTTAAAACCGCACTGTAAAAGAACCGGTGAAATAGCGCAATTAATTTATTGAGTAGCGAAAAATAATAATGCTTATGAGTAAAGCTTGAAAATTAAATAAAACGCTTATAATTTTGTATTTCTCACATCTGATAACAGTCAAATTGACATTAGAATAAAATTAGTGAACATTATTATCATAATAATTCCTGTCAGAATCCGGTTACGTCTTCGGTCATTAATTATTTTTAAATTAAAGCATGTTCCATTTAAATTACGAGTGCACAGTTTAAGCATGTCTTAATTCATTTAAATCAATTAAAGCGACCTTAAAAGCTCAAATTCTTAATTATAAATTATGGTCCCTTTCTTGGATCTTAAGATGGTTTTTAATTTGTCAAAATAATTTTAACGTGACGTGATTTATTAAGATGGATTCTTAAAAAACAATGGCGTGTACTTCGAAATTTTCCCAAAACGTAAACAGTTTATCGTTACGTTTTGCGGATATTATAGTGTGTGCGGTAGTTTCCTCCCGCGCTTTCAGTAGTTTATTTTACAGTATGGCGCTTCACAAGCGTTTGTGATAACTGCGTGGGTTTTACAGGTTATAGTATCCGTTGACGTTTGTAGTAACATTGTTTGTATTTACTATTACGGGCAGGATTTATATTATGTCCTTTTTAATGAAAGTGGAAGTTGTGTTGTTAATCGTAGGATAAAATGTGATTATGTACTTGGATAAGTAGTAACCAAGGGATGGTTCGGACGTACAATTGACTTAGCACAAGCGGAAGGGGGTGATAAGAATACTAATGACCCGCATTTCTAGTAAAATTCAAAAGAAAAAGAAACTTCAATATACGCAGCTCGCTATTACAACCAGATGGAATGATCCTGCTGCAAATTATTTCGAGAAAGGCTCTTTTTAAATAAGGAAAGGATGTACGAAGAATGATATGGCTAGAAGGGATGTGACTGCTGTAATGACGAGTAATAGATAAGTATGGAAGAAGAAGACATGCTGTGCCGACCGCTAATAAATCAGGTGTCTTGAGCAGGATAATAATGCCATAATGAAGTACGTAAATTGTTTCAATGGCAATTAAATACACTACATTCAGCACGGCCTTTAGGCTTGTTAAGGAGAAATTGAATTCCCCAATGTAATTTTAAGACTTTACGACTTTATACTTTCCCACCTAAATACTCAAATCATTTTGGGGGATTTCAGAAACATTCCGGAAAATAATTAACAAAGTTATCAAACATTCGACCCAAACTCGACTAAAATAGACCACGGTACAATAACCAACGTATGCTATTCAAAATAGACTAAACACAATAGGTTAGTACAGTCTTATTGAGCAAGTTGTGGGTATAAATGAGTGGCTTAATTAATACGCAACGAGCTGAGTTACTAACTTGTCACTACACTGTAACGTACCCGCTCACTACAATATGTATACATACATATACATGTACATGAATAGGCCCTAACAAGTTATAATGTTGAGGTAAAGGATTATAACTTGTTATATAATGTGGTACTTGCTATGATCAAAGGTGAAGGTGTAACATTGGTACCTACACTATTGCAGGGTTATGAACTGTTTTCAGGTAATTCCGTTTAAAGATGATTTCAAACCGCCAGGATCGGTTCGTCTCTAGGACCTATCTTTGGGTAGCTTTTAGTAATGCCTAGCTAGTCCCTTGATAATACTCCAAAAGTCATTATTTATGTTCAACATCATCAGTCTATAAAGTTCCCACTGCTGGGACACGGCCTCCTCTCAATGAGAGGGAATAGGCTATAATCTACCACGCGGGCCTAGTGCGGATTGGTAGATCTCACATGTCTTCAAATTTTTGGTTCTAGGACGTATGTTATCGACGTATGTTGACATACGTTTCCTCACGAGGTTTTCCTTCACCGTTTTGAGAGTAGTGGTGATGAAATAAATTACAGAAAGCACCTGTCTGTATTTTTGTTAGCTATTTATTATTTGATAACTCTGTATTCATTCTATACTAATATTATCAAGCTGAGTGAGTTTGTTTGTTTGGTTGAACGCGCTAATCTCAGGAAACACTGGTTAGAATTGAAAATCTTTTTTAGTGTTGGATAGCTCATTTATCGCGGAAATATAACATCACGCTACGGTCAATAGGAGCGGAGTATTAGTGTTTTTTTTTTTTTCAAAAAACAGGGAAAAATTATTCCTTTTGAGAGCTTCCATTGCGTGCGCAGCGTAAACGGTTAAAGCTACGGAATAACCATGTTAAACGTTCCTCTTAAAAAGTTCTAAAAAAAACCCGCGGTAGCATAATGTCTATCTTTTAAGGTTGACTTACCATTTCTATGTTATTCAAAGTTCTCAAATAATGCATTATTTTGCGAAGGTGTTATCCAAATAAATACGTTAAATATTTTATACGTCATCACAAATATTTAATTTTGAACAAAATTTCACTAACATTACATGACATTTGATGTCAATGAAGTTGCACGGGTCAGCTAGTTTTTAATAAAAGTGTTATTGGTAACGTTAGTAAAAACAAACGGAAAAACTCTATCCTATTGTTTCAATAATCGGTTTGGTCTAGTTTTGCAGCCGCCTAGCTTTTCACGACTATGTTAGGGTGGGGTTTCAGTCTAACCGGCTGCAGTTGAATACCAGTATCATACATGGAGCGACTATCTCACCGCCACAACCCTCTACCGACTACCCGTCGCAACTGTTAAAGATCTACGAACGACCACAACAAGGAACACATTGCAGAACGTGCTTGATGCATTTAGTGGTAGATGGTTCTGCCCTCGTAAATGAAAACACCGTAACTCCAGTTACTGTGTTTTCATTCGGTTTATCTGTATCTACCACCGTTACGGAGATACGATAGATAAAAACACAGTATTCGCTAAAATTCAAGACATTTTTAATAAAAAACACAGAGCGTTAGAATGTTTAGGTTTGAACACAGTAAATTACAATTTGCTGTAATATGTGTTCATGTATTTTTATAAATATGTTTTGCTTGGCTATAACACAGCTTCTTCAAATACTGTGGTTATAAGTAAAATTTCCGTAAAATGTATCTTAAGTTAAACTTAAATTAATCACAGTATCTTAGTTACTGGGTTTAAGATGCCTGCGAAGCCTGCTGTTATTAGGTTTTAACCCAGTATGTGTACAGTTACTGTGTCGTAATAACACTAGAGTTCCTGTCTTTAAATGGTTAAAACACAGTAACATAGTAAATCTAACCTAGACCAGAGTAACGAATCAGTTACTGGGTTTTAACTTTAAAAAATAAAATTGTATGAATTTTGTTCCTATTTTATAACACATTAACTGATTTAATTAAATAAAACACAATGAAATATTCGTTTTTTATACACTGAATTGAAGCTTTGTTCATTTTACAACATGTAAAAATATAATTTTCAACCTAACTTAAATGTTTTGTCTATAACAAAACGATTTAACAATTTAACTTTAACCGCGTTTTTTTACAAAATGGCACTTTCGGAGTTACTGTGTTTTCATTTACGAGGGCAGAGTTGTAGTTATTGCATTAACTTTCAAGGTTAAAAATTTCCCAACTGCCTAGCTATTAACTAACCCAAACACCGGAGAAAGAAAAATACCATTAGGTACATACTCTACCTCATAAAATCCCTCTGTCGTCCATTTTACAAGCCAATTTAATATCGGACCTATATCCCAGGTGCCACCGTTACGGCACACGTTGACCGAAACCACACAAGCCCCTTATGAACGAAGCCATTTGCATTGTTTCAGCGTTTTGGCGCCAATTATGTGGTGTTGACTTTCATTAGTATCAAGATAAAACATGTTTATGGATAGAAAATAGACCTTTGAATAATTTTGTTACTACTTCAGAGTCGGAATTTATGGCAAAACAGTCGCCGATTATTACATAGAACACGCGTTACACGTCGCAATCGCGTGCATCTCTGCCTAACCCTTCGGAAAAAACAAGCGCGATGATTTGTTATGTAAACTTAAACATACTGGCGGTTTGCCACAAGTGCTGAGTGCACCGTGTTGTACAAGGTGCAAGAAATATAAAAAAATATGATACCTGCTACTTACAAACAACGATTTAATTTTGTACAAAGAAAAGTTTAAACGTGACACCAAGTTGACGACACCATATTAGTTTACTTTAATAGACTATCTGAAGTGTAGGTTTAATTTTTTTTATATTTTGTGTATCCAAGGTACCAAAAAAGGATCATTTCAAAGGTCACAGAAAGATCTGAATATGCAAAGAAGCACAATATTGGATCCCAACAGTCTCCTGACCTTTAGCAGTTTAGGGTTATGTAAACAATATTATGGGTACAAATGCCACGTTCAAGCGTGGTGGCGGGGTGGCGGTCATTTTACTTGGATTAATTTTCTTTACTCTTATATTAAAGAAAATTAACATGAATTCTGAGCACGCAGTCATAATCGGAAGAAACGCCGCCATTTTGTTTTTTCAATTCAATGTCCACAAACAATATTACAAATCTTTATCGTGTGGTTAGTGCCTAACCTGTAGCCAGAGTATTTATGCCGCCCATATACGGGCCTCTGACTTGGCTTTACATGCCGTCGAGAAATATGTCACAGGCATGCTGGTGTCCTCACGATATTTTCCTTCACCAAGTTATAATTATACAATACGCACATGAATCCGAAAAATCAGAGGTGCGTGTCGTGGGTTCGAACTTGAGACCTATGACTTGGCAGTCCAACGGACTGTCACACCGCTAGACTATCACTGCGATTACTTTATTGACTAGAAGAAGAAGAAGAATTATGAATGTATAATACAATGTATTTGTATGTTGTATTTATGTATTTCCAAACAAAAAAGTATGTATGTAGTATATCAACTATCTGGTGTCCACAACACAAGCCTCGTTGCTTAGTGTGGCACTAGATGGCGCTGTGTGTATTGTCCAGCGATATTTACTTATTCATTTATTTTAATTTTACAAATGTTTGCTTACCAACCTCTCCTGACAATGTCATTAAAGCGTCAAAAAACAAACGCCAAAGTTCGCAAAAGAAAAAATACATTTTTCACAAAGGGAACAGGAATTTTCTTGTTCCTTAAAATCGCAACAGTCAGTGTTTGTCAAAGTGTACAACAAATTAATAAATATCAATATCAAGGAACTTCGTACTTGGCAAATACAAAGTTGGCCAAGAACCGGAATGTGTCAAAAGTTTGAATTTTAGAAGAAAATTAATCTGAAAGTCTGTCTGAAGTCGGTGAGCGATACAATAATATTAAATCGATTACTCGTTGTTATTACAGTCCTCTGCTTGTAATGAAGGAAGAAGCAATTCATAAAAGCCTTTGATCCTTTGTTCCTATTTTTGTTACCATTGATTTAGATTTTCACATATCACCATAATATCGTCAGTCAGTTTGTCAGTTTTGAGCATCTTATAGTATGTCGCTTTAGTTGATTCTACTTAAAAGACCAGAAGGATGCATTTACGTGATGTACAGTTTTTTTCCTTTGCTCAGTAGGCAAGATTGATGACCCTTTCTTTTTTTTTTCGGACCGGAAATCAACATATGACTCCTCCCGTTCTGGACGGAACAGGAGCGAGTGTCAGACTTTCACTGACTAAAACCCATCCATGTTCCTTCATCGCCCTTTGTGTTCCGGGACCACGGTATCTCTTTCGAATAGTCCCGCAGCCCCGACAGTCATCAGCCCTTGCGGACCCCTTCCTTTTTGCAGACTCGCTTTGAGGCGCGCGTGTCGATAAGATTGATGACCCTGAAATATAGTTGCATACTAACTTCAGGTTATTAATATTTTTTTAAGAACAGATTATCAGTAACAGAATATCACAACAATGCCCACAGTATTCCCAAAAAACAAATTCCTTGCACCCCCCCCATCCCCTTCGTCCCTCACGTCACTAATCGCTCACACTCCTGAGCCCTTTACTTCTCTCTCGCTCACTCACACACAGACCGAGCGAGGGGGCCCTCGAGTAAACCCGACCCCCGAACGTCTTATTTGGGTCAAGTTCAATTGTTCAACCACCATCTGGGCCGTTTAGTGCTAACTTTGACAATAAATATCGAGTTCTTAAGAATTATTATGAAGACAAAAGTATTATGGGCATGGTGCCTTGGTAGTGTTACCTTAACTTAAGATTGTATCTGAAGTTTACTTACTTACTTCAGACAAGTTTGAAACAGACTGGTATGTTTTCATCTTTTAATGTGCTTTTTATTTTCTCTAAATCACAGTAAAAAACTCTCCTTGTCGGAGAACATAGAAGACGTTTTTATTATCAACAAACACCTACATATTTAATGGCAGTCTTTGGGAGGAATTACATACGAGGGCCACCTCCCGTTGTCTCAATTTAGAAGCATCAGTGGACTTTTTCACTCAGTTTTTTGTTACACATTCTGAAAGGTAACACCTTTATTGTGTTAGAGCTACGGGCGTACGTAATCGGCCCAGCTCAGCTAAACGCACTTTAGTTTCCCTGAAGAACTGTTGACACAGTCAAAAGCATCCCATCCATTTGTCGCTGAACACATATCCCCGTGTAATTCCCCGTAGTTCCCTGTGCTCGTGCGTAACGATGTCCACCTACCGATCACCAGAGTACCTCCATGAAAAATTACCGGTTCTCAGTTAATGTCGGCCATTCACTTGTTTTTTTTGGTCCCCACAAAAAGCAATAAAAGTTTGTTCGAGCAGAAATCTCAATTTGCCCAAAGTTTAAAGACGCCCTCAGTTTATCATCTCTCTAACATTATAATTGGTTTATCGTGAGTTGCGATTCTAAAATAAAATTAACTTTTTTTGGAAGGTTTACCTCAATGTCTTACGAATTCATAAAGCTTTTGAAAAGCAATTTCAGAAAAAGCCAAAGTAAAAAAAATGGTGTAATATGAAAACTATCTACTCACCACGACTTCGTTCGCGACAAATTCCTTGTTTGAAGATAATACATATTAATACAAGTTTCTCCAGAAAGAAGCAGTATTGAAACACAAACTTTATAATATTATAAGTTTTGATTCAAATAAAGTTGTTGAATAACCTATAAATTCTCCAATGTGTGTCCCCCTGATACCAGTTTTCTCTTTAACATGACGTCACTGTCAAAGAGCGAACAAAACTTTTACTTTTTACGAAAACAAAAAAGCGTGTTGTAGTTTTTGTAAAAGAATCATAAAACGATTCTCCCATATTATGGGTGTTGCACAGACCAGACTAACTGTAAAATACTATGAAAATAAAGTATTTAAAATATACCTTGCCAGCCGCGTTTAACTCTACAAGTACTGTCAATAACAAAAAAATATGTCCGTATTCATCGTGTGGCAATATATCAGGGTTCCCGGCACCTGTATTGTTTGCGATACCGCTCGTAAATTTGTTTTATTGCTCTCGATATCAATTTTCGATGCAAAATGTACCTACTTTTTGTGGATTAAATTGGCAACCGATTGTTCGATATTTTAATAAGCGAGTATTTTTCAGCTCTTATTACAGATTTATTAAAAGGGTTAGCCATTTTAACCAAACGTTTACCATTCTTATTACAAATTAGCCCCAGTAAACATTTCTGGGTTTATTCATAAAATCTGCTTAAAGTGTAATATTGGTTCTCAACGTCTGCTTCACTATATTTTTTTCTGTTAAATGCAAGCATAGTTAGGTAGGTAGTATAAACGCAAACGAGAGACAACAATGTTTTTCCATCATAGTATTCTACCTACCGAGATATCAACACAAACTGTTGAAGGAGTCCACCTAGGCCCGCCCCCCCCTATAAGCAGTAAGCTTGAAATATCTTATCCGCGTCACCTACCTGTCACTTGATTCATAGAAAAATCAAAGAAAGATTTTCGGTGACGTTTTTTTTTCTCAAAATGTCAAACAGACAGAGATAGCAACCTACCGAAACCGAACAATAAGTTATTGAAAACGGCCGTTATTCACAGTCGCTGAGGGAGCAAGTAAGTAGGTATATTTTAGTTTTAGCTAAAGACACTTAGTAAATGATACAGGTTTACCCATTATTTTAATTCAATTTGATCAAATTGTTATTAGCACCATCGTAATTGCCAATGTGCACATATTGACTGACTAACAGATTGCTACGTGCGGTAGTTACCGGCCGGTTAGCTGGGATGGTTATAATGTTTCCGCGCCAATAACATTTCCCTATCTCCTAGCTCACTAACACTCACTGTTAACAAAGATACTGAAATTATAGCCCATATATCGATGTTATTCTCGTCTCTCATAGCTGAAACTCAGCGATGCCATGCCAAACGAAGTGATCTGATCGGTACAATCACACTGATCTGACTGAAAGTCAAATATGTATTTGTAGTAATTGTTGTTGGTAGTCAAACAGATACCTACTGAAGATCATAATTAAAACATGGTTTGTTTTCAGAACAAAAGCCAAACATCACAAACATCACATGAGACAGATATTCTTTCAAATTAACAAATGAGTGTGGTACGTAAGTTCTATGGTACGCGGTAAGGATTGCAATCCCACAAAGTGGTACCCGCAGCGCTGTGGGACTTTTATGCGGATTTTAAAGTTAAACATATTTTATTTTGACGTGAGTTCATACCGCCCGCATCTGTGATTAACTAGTTAGTATGCAACGCCATTTGTACAGTAGAATGGAATTTCTATGTGGTACATAAAATTCTATTGCATTTGCTTGAACTTGGTCTTAATCAAGCAGTAGTGTGATGAGGTCGCTAGGTTGGAAGAGTTGAAATGATACGTCTGGTTGGTTTCATGGTCCGGTTTAATGTGTCTTAAAAATACTTACAATTTATTATATATCAGTATTGCTGAAGAAGCACTTTAAATAAGGCTGTCTACATACATGCTTACTATTACTTACACACTACAAAGCAGTAGGGAATTAGACAAGTAGGTATTTTACAGTAATAACAGCAAAGTAATGTTCAAACGTAGAAATATCTTCATACTATAAATGTTAAATTCTTTCATTCACTGGTGGACAGCGGGTAGCTTGAGCCGCTGAGTCTAGAAACATTTGTACAAGAAGGTCAGGAAAGACGGAATTTTGAAAATTGATACCTTGAGCAGGGTACATGAGGGATGACAGTTTGTTAATTTTATTTATTTATTAAAGTTAATTAAAACGGTAAACACCAATTACAATAATTAACATAGAAATACCAATTACAATAATGAACAAAACAAAAGTAGAAACATCCAGTTGACACCATTCAATGTTTTGTATTAAATTACTAACTAATACTAACACGGAACAGTGGACACTCTGGCATACTTTCTCTCACAGAACATCAGACATATTCGCATTTATGCCAATGGAAACACAGCCTGTTTCTTAATAAGACATATTCACAGAAACACAGCCTGTTTCTTAATAAGACATATTCACAGAAACACAGCCTGTTTCTTAATAAGACATATTCACAGAAACACAGCCTGTTTCTTAATAAGACATATTCACAGAAAAAAAAAACAAACGATTCCTTTATAATTTCCGAACACGCCAGCTTTACCCCGCAAGGCTGAAAACACAAATGAACATCCAATAACATGCCCCGTATGAAATTAATCAAGGCATAATGATAACATGAATTGTATCGAGGATTAGGTCTGATTACCGTACCAGAGACATGTTAGCAGTGGCCCGACACAATGCTGTAATGAGCGTAAGCCGATTTGATGAGATTGTGGCAAGAAATTCTCGTATGATTGTGTTGTAGAAATGTTAATGTTATTGGAAGATACTGTTTGATCACAGTTTCAATTAAAGCGTAATAGCGATTATAAATTAGATCGATGTAGTGATGTTCGTATTGAATATTAATATTATTTGTTTTCTTACTTGTGATTAGTAACGTTCATGATAATATTAATTTTATTTTATTTCTTAATTAAACTTACAGCTAGGATACAGATAGTTGACAGTTAGTAAAAGAAGGCCAATTAAAAGTTTTCACTGACATTATAAGGGTAGCACAAGAAGCAGTAGACAGGCAAGAGAAAGTAAGAAGCACTTGGAGAGAATTAAGAAAAAGTTGAATAGATTTTAGTGAACTTCAAAGAAGTTTTTACATAGTATTTTTTTTAGTTTAGAAACACTGGTGGAGAACAAATCACGACCATCAACACTCTGACACATCAAGTTGTATGCCCTGCTAGCTCTTATCATATAAGATTATCATTAAGTATTTAACAATATCATCAGGAGCCCGTGGCTAAATAATAACAGCCGCTCGGGTCGATCTTTAGGTTAAGTCGTGCTTGCCTAGGTTGGTCTGTGGATGGGTGACCACCCATTACCTACCGGGTTTCCTGCGTGCCACGGGAAGCACGTTAAGCCGTTGGTCCCGGCTGTCATTTGCAGATCTTTGGCAGTCGTTACAGGTAGTCAGTGGCCCAAAAATTCTGACAACCAGTCTGACCAAGGGGTATCGTATTACCCAGTACTAACTGGGTTGTGGAGGTCAGATAGGCAGTCGCTCCATGTAAAATACAGGTATTCAGCTGCATCCGGTTAGACCGGAAGCCGGACTGTAACATAATTGGGAAAGGGCTAGGCAGATGATGATGAACAAATATCATCACACTACTGTGAAAAAAAAAATGAAATGAAACAAATGTAATGAATTTCAATTGAATGATGGTGATGAAGAATGATAAATGAATGAATGATGAATGAACGATGATCTGGATGTGTGTGTGAGAATTATTTATTTACCATTTAATTTTCGAGATTTTTTTCTGATCAAATCAGTAATGAAAGCTCATAGGAAAAATAACCCAAAATAAAACCGAGAAAAGCGGGCAAATTTACTTTAGGTTGTACTAAAAAGCAGTTTTCAGTTTCATCGTTGAATTCCAACGGAGACATTCTGATTACGGATAATCAATTATTCCTTTCAATACGTTTAATTGACGAGTTAACGAAGTCAGTATAATTCACAGTAAGAGGATTTAAGTTCACTCATCAGTTGTCATGATACATTCAAAGCCAATTAAGATTTCCCTTTGTGAGGACATGAAACTAAGTACCTGTAGGAATGATTATATATATGCACTCAATAGGGAATATGCATGTAATACAAAACTCTTTTTAATTTTGAAAAGTGCCTTGTATTGGCGCATAAAACATTGTGGTACACTTGTTTAAGTTTCTAATACATCACTTATTTTACAATTTACTGTTTTATGTAGCATGTTTTTTTTAAACGTAACGCACTGTCAAAACACACCGATAACGCCGGTATTGACGTCAAAGTACATTGTGTCAAAAAACGCTTTTATTTGAAAAGTGCTAAAAGTTTCACTAAATTTTATTAAAATATTGTTATTGCAATTTTTACTTTAAAAAAGCACATACAATTGGTAAAATTATTTTAACAAGGCCAAAAAAATTAGATGTAAACAAGGCAGATTGTGGATAATGACGTCACATCATGGCCGCGACAGCTACGGACGTTTGAACTGTTGTAGAAAATTGCAGGAGTTTAATATTATTTTTGTGCGACAAGCAGTAGTTGAACTTAACTTTTAATACTTTTCTTGGGTTGATAGTACTGTATTTTATTGATTTAAATGAAGAAAAAATTACGTGCATATTCCCTATTCGCGGAATTCATCCCCGTTATTTCAGTATAAAGTGTTTTTTATGTTTTAATATAGGTAAGGGATTCTACATACCATTACGCGTTCAAGCCGGCACTAGTATTATCATAACTTCTTTTAATTTAAAACCATTAACTAAACATAACTTAAAAAAACCCTGAAAACAGCCAGGCATATCTAATTACGTTCCAAAAATACCTGCTTAAAAATACCAGGTATATACTGCCGTTCTATTTTTGCCTCTCCAAGTACTTAGGTACATGCGCTTCTCGCTAAGTAGACATGTATGTAGAACCCTTGGGTGTGGGGTAGATCAAATTAATGTTTAATTAAGAAAGGGCCCGTCTTGTTCGTGTTTTAATTACATTTAATTAAACATGTGTCGCACGGAATATTTTTAGTCGGATAACAGAGGGTTGGCGATCAATTTAGTAAGAGGGAGTTGCATTTTGAGTATTGCAATATGGGTATTAAATGTGCACAAAATAATAGCATAAGAAAAGCGGCATACCTAAAGAAATTACGCCAAGGAAATTGGCAGGCTTACATTGACGAAGAAAATTACATAATGTAATTTCAGTCTAATAAAGTTATGTCTTGCAGTCGTTGCGCATAGTCAAAGCCGGAAAGTCTGACTAACAGTCTTATTAAGGGATATCGTATTACCTAGTAACTGGCTTGTGGAGGTCAGATAGGCCGTAGGTCCATGCAATATACTGACTGGCATTCAGCTGCGTCCGGTTAGAATGGAAACTAACTCAACAGTTGGAAAAAGGCAGTTGATTATATTCTGCTCATAACGCTGAAATCCCATTACATAGTAATAATGTACCTAGCCAATATTAATAAGGTGTTTTTTTAGTTTCACAGAATTGCTTGCCCAAACAAAAATTTTCATTTACACTTCAAAAGATCAATCAACAAAATGACATCATCGCTCAAACGAAAAAAGGTAATAAAAATATAAATGTCGTTTAAAGAGTTCGTCCGATGTGATCGCCGCTCGCTATGAAACACGTCGACAGGAAATGAAACGCGCGCCACCGCGCTAACATCATACATTTTGTTTATACACCCAGGAATTTCATATTTTTTTAGGGCATTTTATAAGTAGACTGTCAGATTTATTCGTTTTGCGAACCAGTTTTTTTTTGTAGGCATGGAAGAAGTTTGACGAAATATTTAAATGCTAAGATTATCATGAAAAGTACACCTACCTCTGTTATGCTTCACGTTGCACAAGTAAATAATTAAAAACAGCGGCGACGGCATTCGATTCACTCTATTTCACTTCAAATTAATCAAACAGAATTTATCACACAATTTGAAAGGAAAATAAACAACTTTTCCAACCGTTTCATAACATTATTCTCTATGTCGACATTTGACAGAGGTTATTGACAGCGGCGAACTTGACAAAGGGACGGAGGGTCACTTCTGAAGGAACAAGTAATATTACATTTGTAAGAGAGTGATTTTGAAATAAAAATTATGTTTTATGCCATCGACGCCTTAAAAATGATGGCAGTGGTAACATCTGTTTGAAATCTTCTTTATTCGAAATGTTTTTTTTTATAATTGACTGTATTATGATGGTATCATTTTTACAAGGTATCCTTTTGTGAAAATTTTGTGTACCGTTTATTGATTGTTTATTTCCAGAAATAGACGAAAGACTATCTTCTCCTCTTTCTGAAATATTCACCAGTTTTATTATTGTTCTGTTTACAATACAGTCGTAGCAGTTTGAAGTGTTTCAGTCACTTATTCATGTTGCAAAACCATTTGAATTAGTGTGGTGTAGTCACTAGTTATACTGACATACGTTAGGTAGTGATGGTAGAATTTTTACACGCAGAGAAAACTTCCTGATCCTTCAGAAAACATGAACTTTATACATAATAAAGTAGCATTTGCCTACGACTTCGTTAGCGTGGTGGTCGAAAATTAAACCAAATATTGCGTAATGCAGCTCTCCACCTATCCGTGTGTCAAACGTCGCAGCAGGCAGACAGACTATCACACCGGCCGCGGCGTTGCTTTCGCATTCATAATAATAAAGTATGTACCTACTTATTATAAAAATCGTGTTGCTAGGGAAATAAATAATCTTAATCTATGTCAGTTTGTACACAGAACACACAACTACAAAGCGGTACAGTCCCCTGCAGTCCCCTTGGGTAGAACGAGCTAGATCGCCAGCGGCAATGCTCTTTGCCTATCTTCCTTTTCAAGTGTGACATAGTTTCTTTTTGCTGTTGTTTAGAGGTCGAAATAAGATATATTATGGATATGCTACAACATGATTGAAACAAACTGAAGTTTCCTTCTTATTTTTTACGTTTTTACGCAAAGGCCTTCCGCACTCTTTAGTTTTTGTCTGTGTTTTAATTTCTCCGGCCAATTAGCCAGAAGTAATTCCAATCGTCACGCCAGCTTTACCTAGGATCCTAGTCGTGCCTCGGCAAACACAGTCGTCTTCGAGCACTGTGTGACAAACCTCTCCCTTCTTAATTCAAAAATTTGTGACTTTTTGACAGACACAGAAAATCTGTCATCAAGAGTAGCCAGATAATACAAATAGTAAATAGTAATAGTACAAATCCTAACACATTTTAGTTTCACAATGGGCCAATAGAGCCGAGTAGCACTGTATAGGTACCTACATTAAAACGACAAAAAGCAAAGCCGTCGTTTGGAAAAACGATTACATGTTAAAAGAGAATAATAAAGAGCCATGCAAAAACAATTATGATTTTGTCGAGCCTCGCAAAGATAAAATGCTTAGCTCAGCACAACGGTTCTGTTTCGTCAAAGATAAACATGGTTAGAGAATATATTTACAGAGAGAAAAAAGAAATGTCTTACAAATCTAACTTGATGATGCTTAGTGCTCTCTCCTTAACTGGGCTTGTTGTAATTTTAACATAGCCAGTTATGGTGAATCATAATAATTATGATATGTTGTAATTAAGTAATGGTAATTATAAACTTGTACGTTTGTAATAATAAATAATAGTCCTTCTGACTGTTTTTTGTCTATAAGGTACGACGATTAAATTGTGCGCGTTATTATATTTTGCGCTCTCTCTACCCTTTCTCTCTTGTCCAATAGGATGGCAATCTGATACGACCTGAGAGAGATCTGGTGCAGGACTAAGACCTAGATTACTAATCACAGATTTCGATATCTTCCCTTGGTAAATTTTTGCTCAACGTTTGAAAGGTCCAGAGATTAGGCATGGAAATCCTCCATCCCAGCGATACATACTTCAGCTCCCATATTCATGTCGTTGTTATATTGCAGGCAATTGCAACGCAAAGTGGCTGGTTCCGCGGGACATTAGCGTGAAGAGAGCCAGCGGAACTGATAGATGAGAACTGAACACACGGTCGCGCGCACACAAAATGGCGTCTTTTAAAGGTAAGTCAAGCTTCTCTTTTCTTTCTTAGAGTCTATCTCTTGGATGCCCTTTTGTTTTGTTACCCGTGTGGTAAATCCACACGGATGTCCCGGAGGATAAGTCACAAGTCCGACAGACGCCTCCGACCGCCCCAGGGCGGACCCTGGGGCGGGCGGAGGGGTCTGTCAGACTCTGACAACGACAACTGACTAAAAACCACCCCGGTGTTCCCTTCCCACACTTGCACCGGAGATCATGGGAACCAGTGCACCTTCCACGATTCCTGGGTCTCTTGGATGCCCTAAGTCAGCCCGATGGGATGGATTTCTACTGATTACCAGTTTTGTAGTTTATGACCAACCCCCATGCGAAAAAGGTGTGTTAGGGACTACTCACACTTCGCGTACGCGTACGCATCCGTTCAGCTGAACGGACGCGTACGGCGTACGCGTCTCATACGGATGCGTACGAATCTCATACAAAATCGTTGTTTTCTATGCGCATAAGCTGAATAGAGCTGAATAAATAAGTGTGAGTAGTCCCTAAGACAACGCTGTTCCTACTAGCTACATGAGAGCATGGGGTATACAGTAAACCGTAGATACGCAATAACGGAAACGTCCTAGATTGTTACCGGAACTTAAAAATAAGTTCAGCAAGAAAGGTCGACTTAACCGAAAAATGTAGTAGGTAGGTACGTAAGCCGTTATAATTATATTATATTATGTGACAAGGAACAAAATTGTTTATTACGCAAGAAGGATATTAAAAATACTTTTAAGTCTTTTTTCCCTCGTGCTGGAGTTGGACTTCCTCGTGTAGTGAATTAGAGTCAGTGCACCGAGACCGCTGACCCTAATTTCTTACACGAGGATAAAGTAAAAGTCTATAATAAAATTTATTCTTGTCATGCTTCTGGAATATTTGTGGTAACTGAATTTGCAATACACGTGCAAGATCTTAACGAAATTTGGAGCGGTATCACTCGACAGTCTGGAACCCTGCCAAGCCATAAGCATGCTAAATAGCAATCACTGTTGTAGGCACAGCTAGTGCAGGTCTTTACTTAAGCAATATTCTATTAGGTTTTCGCTCGTGATATTAGACCACATAGATACGTTTAAATCTTCACACTGTGTGAACATTACCGTCCGTCTATCAGCGGACGGTATCTCATGATCCGTAATAGGTAGACAGTTGATTTTTTTTCACAGAATGTGTATTTCTGTTGCTACTAACAACAAAATAAAAAAATAAAAGGGGCGTTTGTATGGAACCCTTCACACACGAGCCCGACTCCCACTTGGCCGGTTTTTTGGAAAGTTTGCTCCATTCTAGGAATTTCTCTTGTATCGTGGTCGCGTTTACGGTTCGATCAAACCGGCCGTGGACAGGTTGCTGCGGCTACGAACACCCAGTAACAGATACTTCAGGACAATATTTTTGTGTCCGGGTCCGGAGTCCAGGGCTTTGTCAGTGATTTGTCTGTATTTGTTTGACCGTACCTTCAGTGAAGCATACTAAACTTTTTTCCAAAAATAATACAATAATTGGCAAAAAATAAAACAACAATTAAAAACGTCTGGTGTTCGTGACGATTTGAGCGTGGTAACAGATCTCAGATGGCAGTCTGTTGCCATGGTTACCATGGACGCGAGGTCACTGCCTCCCGTCGTGGGATCGCTTAGCGACACATCGCGGGACTGGGAACATTTGGCGATAGGCTCATGTTCAAATACCATTGTTATCCGATTAGGAGGATTGTACTTAACTGCTGCTTTTTCATTGAAGCCGACGAATCGTTTACTTTATGTTATGGTTAGGTTAAATGGTGCCTAAAATCGTCAAAGTGTCTAGGCTGATTTTCCGCCAGCGGCCAGGCTCAGCGGAGACTTGCCATGCCAGCGGGAGTTATATGTATAGTGCACAGATGTGTACGCAAACACAGGAGAACTCTCAGCATTTAGGAACAACACAACAGAGCATTAGGGAAACTAGCACTATTCGTAGATTCAGATGCAAACCGCTCTTATTCCTTGGCCTTACACTCAAGGCACCCACAGGAGAGTCCGGTTAAGCAGACGGCAACCAAAGAGAAAAAAATGTTTGTTCCGTCCATAAGACGGAAGAACAAACATTTTTTTCTCTTTATTTAATTGGCCTTGTATAAATCTTATCAGATTGTAAACGACTTGTGCATCTATAATGGTTAATCCCTTCTAATATACCTTATACCTATTAAAGTGAACTTCAACCCTAAACCTTAAAGCTTAAGCTTCAATATTCCACAACAATGATACTTTACTTATGCTGATCTTGTTTAGTGTCAGGTGAAATTCGTCCTTACTCGTGGTTTTTGGGTATAACTCAGTTCCAAATCCTACCAGCATACACGATATCTATACCCTTGTACCGCCCCATATTTGTCCGTTACCTCCAGATTATAATTACGCGTAATAAGCCGATATTGGGCACCTCGGCTCGAGTCGACACAACTCCTTATCAGTTGCCGCCACTTGCTCGTGGTTGTACATGTATTAACTGAGGTATCTTTATGATATGTTCAAAGGATAATAATGTATGGAGTACGAATTATTTTGTGTCAAAGAAAATTAAGAATGTGTGAAGTCGTGACAAGCTTCAGAATGTTTAGTGATGAGAAGTTTCCTTAATTTAAATGATTATGATGTAGTGAAAAAAAGAGTTGAGGGTGTTTTTATTCGTGAATATTTCATCGTTGATGTGCGTAAACCCTGTTGTCTTTCAAGAAAACGTTATTATAGTCAAAGTTTGATACATAATAACATGCTTTAGATTTGACATAACATTTGCTTATGTTTATTTTGAATCACTACAAACATTGATAGTTATTTATGACTAAGATATATAGATAATTAAACTTAAATTGAATCCGCCATTTTTATCATAAGCTCTCCTTACATTGCGACAATTCACAACTACACTATACATATAAGTCGAACTAGCTAAACACGGATACCTCCAGATAGCACTGAGCCAGTAATGCTGTCCATCGTCGTGGATTACCCACCGAGCCGGATGCATCGCTGCTACAAGCACCTCGCTTACTCAACGATACAGATTGAACAGATTTACTAACTCTATGACCATTTCAGTTTAAACTTACTTGCTATAAAGCGAACTGAATGGAAATACGAATAAGCTTTTTCATTAAAAAAAAACCTGTGCACAAAAACTCTGTGCTGTGAACGAGGCAAAAAGTATGACTTGTATAAAAAAAAATATTAATCAAATCAGGAAAATTAACATAACTCACCATAACTTTACATATCCACCGAATATTCCCGAAGTATTAGAGATTTACTAATAGCACTAAAGTAGAATATTCCTAAAGAAGTATTTCGGAAGGAATATTTAGGAAGGAAGGCTTTTTCAATCAATTTACGCGTCGGGTTGATTGATCGGAAAATTCTGACACCAAACGTTACTGTTTTTTAGCATACGCAACGTTGCAATTATGGCGAAGCTAAACAAACAATACAAATATCTACTCGTACCGTGTATCAAATTGTGAGCGTATACTACATACTCGTACTATTTTCACTTTTCAAGTTTTTAATATCTCTTCGTTATGTCGGATTTGGAACAAATTTTGTCGCTCAACTTCGAGTACCTACTGTAAGAAGTTCGAGTTTTTACGGAAAAAAAATGCTTTATAGACTATTATTATCCAGATTTATGAATTAAATTTTCGAGGACATAGTTCATTTTGTATTTAAAACACGATCTGACGGAGAGTTCCAAAGTCGATATTAAGAAGAAAAGAAAGAAAGAAAAACTGTTAACGCTGAATAAAGATCATCACCTGCCGAGCCTTTCCCAACTATGTCGGGGTCGGGTTGCAGTCTAACCGGATGCAGCTGAATACCAGGATTTTACTTTGAGCTACTGCCTAATGCTAAATAAATAATCAGATCATTATAAAATTATAGGTACTAAGTATTTAAAAGAGTATTTATTTAATGTATTTGCAAATTAATTAAAAACCAAAGACAGATGGAAAGAGTCTGCCCCTCATTGCAGTTCAAATCTTCACTCCCCCAGAATTTTTTTGCTTCCTTGGTCAATTTTTGTACAACAAATTAAATGCTACTCTTAATCTTTATCCTAAAACCACCTCTTATTGTCACAAAACAGTTAAAACATTTCTTAAAACGCTTGACTACCAACACACTGAGAACCTTTTGACAATTCTCAAATAGATTTTTCTTCTCTCCTATTATAGATCTTTCCTCCTCTCTCCCGTGGCTGTTTTACATCTCATACTCGTTCTCGCATACTCCAACATACATTCATACACTGCAACATACATCCATACACGACACTACACTCTTGTGTGAACCATTAGTTCTCGATTTTTGATTTTATTTTTTAATTTTTTTTACTATTTGTTATTATTGTTAACCTTAAAATGATTGTCTCTTTGTGATCTTTTTGGTACCATAAATGATATTTACACAAGATCGTCTTTAGACCTTTAACGATATGTTTAGCTGTGGGGGGGCTCTGGTGACCTGTAACACAGGCTTCTTCGAAAACCTACTTCAGGCACCAGTCTCTTCCAATGGTGGAAACCTTGCTAAAAACATTGTAAATTTGTATGAACCAATATTGTGAAGAGAGAATAAATTAATTGAAATTGAATTGAAATTGAAAAGCCTACACTAAACTTAATCTTGGCAAAAACTCATAAATGAAACGGTCAAACAGGGCAACATAGTTGATCATCTGTAAATACATTTTAACAGCTACGTAACTTTAAACTGTAAAGTGAAACCTTTTACCACAAGTATAATTTCACATTTACCTCTCCATTTAAACTAAATAATGTATGCCAAACAATTGAATTCTTCTCCTCCAAAGTCGTCTAAAGTCAACACATTCAGAACAACAAGCTGTTTTAACAATAACAACAACATGCTGAACTACCACTGAGTACAATGTCTTGAATGACCTGTATGTTAAATGTATTGATAGTTTGACCCACTTAACTTATTTGGGTCCGATCGGTTTGCGTAGGCAATGCACCAAGCGTAAGGTTAGCTGGCTCTTCTGCTATGTTGATCGAAATGAGTTTTAGGTCTTGAAATCGCCTACGATTTGTAGCAGCCAGATACGAATAACATTTTTTTTAATTAGCGCAGTAGTTGTGTGCTTTCCTTGTTCCTTGACAGTTCAAGAGCATTGCGTTGTTGTCGAGGAGACGAGTTTTGAATCATTTTTGTACATCGGGAATTTTGCATTATGGGTGCTGTCTGAGGTGCTTCGTCATCTAAAACTTCGATTGTTATTCTTTTAAAAACATTATTTTGCGGAATTTGTCAAAACAAATTCACCTGCAAAATGCACTGCGTAAATATTCGTATAGCTTTTTTGCAGTATACATAATTAAGGTCTCCACCACTAACATATAGATATCTACAAATCCTCAGACCAAACTGTTGACCAATGCAATATAAACTTCCAAAACCGTTCCACTAAGTATGTTCCACATTTCATATTCAAAAACTTGCTCTCCAAATGACCAGGTCCCCATTAGTCCTCAACATGTCCCCAACTCAATCAAAGAGCGGCCGCTGTCTGTTTGAGCTGCGTTGAGCTATGTTGAGCTGTGTCAGCACACGAGCGTAATTAAGCGTTCCTAACGCTCCCACGTGTCAACTTGCACAACTCGAAAACTTCCAGTAGTTGTGCTGTTGACTTTTATCTATGTAGTTTTGGATTATGAGGTTCTTGACTGCTGGTCTCATTTGTAGATGGTGTTTGAGTTTTATTTCGGTGACATGAAATATTGATTAAACCATCACGGACAAATTAGGACGCGGCCCCGTTCAGTTACATTTTGGCTGATACTTCAGTTATGGTACGTTCGAACCAATACGAACCAAATGCTGAGTGGCTCCGGACACAGAAATATCCGTCTTTGTCCGGTGACCGCAGGCGGTTGGCACCGGTCTTGTCTCCTATAGCATTAGGGGGCAAAGGTTGAAGAAGAGAGAGAAGATACATGAGAGTGTGTGATATTCATTTATGGAACCTAGATCTTTTCTTCCTCAACAAGAGCTATATGAAATCTCGATCAAAAACCACGGACAATTTCGTCATGTCCAGCAATTCTTTTCGCAAGCTTGAATTTTGTTCTCGCAGAAAAATATAGTTGGAAAACTCCGGTCCATTTTTATATCCAATCGGTTGTCAATTTGAAACTTCATTGAAAACGACGGCGTTTCAAAAAGAAAATGTATGAAGCGAGAAACAACGCCACGCTTTATAAAATTGGACAGCTCTGGGATTCGTGCATATACGTAATGTACACACGGCGGAAAAATCCGAGGCGTGACTTTGAAATGCCTTTCCGATGCAATCAGCGTATTGTTTCATTTTCGATGGGATTTGCATTTACCGGTAACATTCAATGACATGCAGCTGATTTTTTTTCGGAAATGTTAACAACATGAAAATATATTATTATAATAATAATAATAATAATAAATAATAATCCATTTATTTCAGGTAACAAAGACCCATACATAAATACCTTAACCTAATAATACATAATAATAACAATTAAAAAAAAACAAAAAAAAAAAAAAAATACAGCGCAATTATAAAAATACAGCGTATATCTGAAATGTGTGGTCATATTTAAGGGTGTGGTTCAGACATGGGACCAGGGAAATAATCAGCTATCGAAATTTCAAGTATGTCTCATAAGACAGCTGATATTTTCTTCGTAATTTTGATGTTGGTCCTAAGGAACGTGGTTAAGTTTTATGTTCTCTTCCACAACTTTAACGCTTAAACATGACCACATATTTCTATTACTTGCTGTGAATTATGTGCCAGTACAATGTTTATAGTATTCACCTAAATCCTTTATCTTAACCAAATCCTTTTACACTAGGCTTATTACACACATTCTTATCTCATTAGCACAATATATATTTACCTGTAATTCCCTCAAACGCACCTGTATAACGTACTCGTGTTTAAGCGAATTTAGCAAAATATACAGAATGAGCGTTATCCGCGAGCGCCAAGACAATATCGTTTTAACAATTTTGTAATTAACACCCTCTTACAAACGTGTAGTCTTACTTACACTGGGGGACAAGTTTAGAGTACCACTGCGGCATTGGGAATTATTCTTCAGAAAATAAAACCTGTTTACCATCTTCGGCGATGCAGCGATGCACGATGGGCTAAAACAGGGATAAAACTAAAGAAAGAACTGCAAGGCATCAAACGTCTTCTCTGTATACACAAAAAAAAACTCAACTCGAAGAAAAGATCGTCATGTCACTAACACGTGATGAAATCAAATCTAGGTAGGTTCATAAAGTTTTCTCCCATCGCTTGTCACTGATGTCTTACCCTTACCCCCGCGTACGGCGCGCGTCCTGGTCGCACGCACGCGTAGTTACGTTAACCCCACCACGTTAGTTTCTTACCATCACTAGTGATGCCTCGCTACTTATCGACACTTCGTCGATATTGTACCAAAAATGGATAGATTCCTAGTCAGGTCGGAATCCACCGGAAATCTCAACTCCAAAAGACCTGGAGAAGATATCTCTGGCCGATGGCAGTCCGCCAAACGTCCTGCGGTCTCGAGAAACTCTGAAAAGTTTGATGAAGCACGTAGATTACCCCTGCACAATCAGTTCAAGGACCTCACTGTGGATGACAAGGATGAATCGCCAACGAATAACCACTACAGAGAAGCCTCAACTGGAGTGAAGAAAAAAGGACATATTCCACCCGTACTATTGGAGATACAGAAAGATTGGACACATGAAACAATTAAAAACCTCATCTCCCGTTACACCAACAAGTTTCATCTTCAGTATAGAGCTAACAATAAAGTTGCAGTTAATTGCCACTCAATAGAAGCGCACCAACTCGTGAAAGAAGGTCTCCGCAAAGAAAACGCAGCTTTCCTAACTTACACTCGTAAAGATGAAAAAGTTCCCAAAATGGTGATAAAAGGCTTACCATCCTACGTCCAAGAAGAGTTATCCGCCGAGCTCGAAAAACTGGGATTTCCAGGTGCATCAGTCTCACAAATGAAGACACAAACAGTGAGTACATTGTCTTGCCCACCTTTTTTAGCAGTGCTTCCTGTTGGAACGGACATAGCCAAGTTTCGCAATATTAAATATTTATTTAATTGCGTGGTTACTATTCAAAAATATATGCCTAAGAAGACTGCTGGGACACAATGCTACAGATGTCAAAGCTTCGGTCACGCATCGAGGAATTGCAATATGCCCGCTAGATGTGTTAAATGTACGGAACCTCACGCAACAAGAGATTGCACTAAAAAAGACCGTATCGAACCTGCACGCTGCTGTAATTGTGATCAGAATCATCCTGCTAACTTTCACAACTGCGAGACCCGTCTTGCCTACCTGAAACGAGCGCAAACTAGGCGTGAGAACCAGCCTAGGCCATTGAAGGCAGTGGCGATCCAGCACGCGTCTGCACCTCTTACTAATCTACAACCCTCGTTCAAGAAACTTTCATATGCTGGTACTGTCAAAACCCACACCAATCATGATTATTCACCAAACGAGTATTTGGATCTACCACCGGATGACCCCGTGACAAAAGAGATGTTAGAAATACTTATCTGTGTTAAAAACCTTAAACCACAATTTTCTGCCTGTGAATCTATGTTAGATAAGGTTATGCTAGTTCTGACCCATCTTGGTCACTATGCTTAATACTAATGAGTTAAGACTCTTATCTTGGAACTCCGATGGAGTTCGCTCAAAAATGCATGAATTACTTGAGTTAGCGGTACGTACTCTATCCATTGATATAATAGCTGTCTGTGAAACTAAACTGAATTTTAATACTCCCTTGATGACACCAGGGTTTAACTGCTATCGACAAGACAAACACCACAGTGGGCGGGGACAAGGTGTAGCCATTCTGGTCAATGAGAGACTTGAGATTCAACCGATTGCTGTTCCTAAAACCAAGCACATTGAAGCGGTTGCTATTGGCTTAAAAATTAGCGGGAAAGACTATATCTTTGTTTCAGCTTACCAATCTCCAAACTTGCAGCTCGAATGCAATAACATGGATATTTTACTTTCTCTGGGGTCCCATGTTGTAATAATGGGAGACTTTAACGCCAATCACGGTTACTGGAATAGTAGCTATGTCAATGCCCGTGGTAATATACTGTTCCGTCACATGCTTGAACACGATTATGTAATACATTACCCTGACTTACCTACTCAGGTAAACTATAGACCTGATCTTACCCCTACTAATCCTGATCTGATTCTGGCGCTAAATGTAAATAATATACATGAGGTTTGTGCAATACCTGCCCTTTCATCAAACCACTTTCCCATACTCTTTACAGTGAATGGTCAATGCTCTCGCAAACCTAATACCAAACACTACCGATATTGTGACGCAGATTGGGATAAATACCGGTCCTTTCTTGACCAAAAGATCTTGCTTGACTCGAAGGTATTTAAATCTGAACCTGAAATCGACTACGCCGTAAACTACCTACATCAGTGTCTTACTGATGCTAGAGACAAATTTATCCCAAGTAAGGTACACAAAAACACTTGCATAAAACTACCAAACTACATAGCAAAAATGATCAAGTATAAAAATTATCTTCGTCGAAAAGAACAAAAAGTTTCACTTGCGGAAAAAAGACTATTACGATCGGCTATCAACAAACTGCAACACTTAATTAATTTGGCCATAACGAAACATCAAGATAAAATATGGAACACTAAACTTTCGAGAGTTGACAATCCTAGCAATGATATTTGGCGACTGGCAAAGTCATTAAAACCCAGATCAGACTCAATACCTCCACTTAAAACACCTGAGGGAACTTTCACTACTAACATCCCCGAACAATGTGATGCACTGGCAGATGCTTTCGAGATGAACGTAAATCTCACTTGTGGTTGGATAAGCGATAGTGTCGACAAGGACGTTCAGTCAGCCATGAGTGATTTAAACGATCATGTCATGAATAAACTGCATCTGCCTGTGCGGCCAACCGAAGTCTGGGAAGTCATACGTAAACTAAAGACTAGGAAGGCTCCAGGTGATGACGGTATACACAACATAATGCTGAAAAATCTGTCGCAAAAATCTGTTGTGTTTACCACAAAAATCTTCAACGGCTGCTTAAAATTAGGATATTTTCCCAATAAGTGGAAAACTGCAAAGGTTATTCCACTTAAAAAACCTGGAAAAGACACCTCCTTACCAGTTAGTTACAGGCCTATTAGCCTTCTTCCGGTTTTAGGGAAGCTGTTTGAGGTCATGATATATAATCGCTTGCTACGTTGCTCTGACCAGCTCATTATGAACGAGCAGTTTGGTTTTCGTTCCTCTCATTCCACAGTACAGCAATTGGCTCGAGTCTCTGAACATATTTCCTATCACCTTAACCTTAAGCAGTCTACCGGTATGTTCCTGCTGGACATTGAAAAAGCCTTCGATACCGTCTGGCACGAAGGCCTGTTATACAAGCTCATCAGTTACGGAATTCCAATTGAATTAGTTAAACTCATCCAATCTTACCTTAATAACCGTAAGTTTGTGGTCCATATTGGTACTGACAGGTCCTCGCCCCGGACGGTATCGGCAGGAGTTCCTCAAGGCTCGGTACTAGGTCCCTACCTCTTCATCCTATTTGTGTGTGACGTTCCTGTGCAGGTCCGTACTCACCTGGCCTGCTTTGCCGACGATACAGCATCGTACACAAGCGATGATGACATCGACATTATCATAAGTAGACTTCAATTATCGCTTGAACTACTTCAATCTTATTTCAACAAGTGGAAGCTGAAGTTGAACGAATCCAAGACCGAGGCTATACTCTTCACACGCCAACGTACCACCCCAAAAAGAAAATTAAAAATTGCTGGGCAATTGATTCCGTGGTCCACAGAAGTTCGCTATCTAGGAGTTACTTTGGATAAAAAGCTTAACTGGACAAAACATGTTAATAAATTACGCGTTAAAGGAGCTCAAGCACTTGGTTCTCTCAGTCCCATACTCAATCGCAAAAGTAAGCTCAGCTCAAACACCAAACTTAGGTTATACACCACTCTAATTAGACCTTGCATCACCTACTCATGTCCGGTATGGAGTAGCACCTGTCAATTTAATTATAACCTGTTACAAACGATTCAAAATAAAGCAGTTAAAATTGCTTATAACACTGCGTTTAAAACTAACCTTAAAACACTACACACAAATATAAAGTTACCTAGCATTACAAAATTCATTTTAAAATTAACTCGTAAATTCTACAACAAAAATAAATGTCATCAAAATACATTAATTGCTAACATAGGTCAAATTAAATTGAAAGACTTGCGACATATCGATGGATACGGTACATACAAGCTTCCCCATCACTACGTGTTGTTCGCGCACAATACTGATAACGCGTCGTAGCTGGGCCCGTACGATGCGCCAGCGCTCCCCCGCTCTCACCGTATACAGGTGAGCGCGCGAGAGGCGCGGTAGCTCGTGCGTCGCTGGTGGCCACGCGCGATCACCTGATGCACCGGTCGCACTTACGCTGAGCGCGTAATAAAGTTTTTGCTACTACCCCCTTAATTTTATAAATGAAGTTATTACAATAACTTCATATGAAAATGTTAAAGTTTTAATCAATAAATGCCTCATGTTGTGATAAGTTAATAAACATTACTATTATATACTTATAAAGGTGCTCCTAGCCTGTAAAAGTGTTTGTCATTAATATTGGTGTAACTGTTGCTTTATTTTTAAGTTCTACAGCTCTGTATATTTTTATGTTAAATAAAGAATTTTTCCAAACAAACAAACAACTGATGTCTTAGATTTCGTAAACATGATAACGGAAAACTATATTGGCACTTGGCAAAGGTATTAACATAACATCATGCCTGTAGCCCCCGAAGGGTAAGCTGAGATTTGCCCCGGGTTTCGTTACATAGCTTTCAATCCCAAATTTCTGGAAATTACTAAACGATCGCTTTTTAAATCTGGGGATAGTAAAGACACCAATAACTATAGGCCCGTATCCGTGTTGCCGGTTTTCAGCAAGTTGTTTGAAAAGATAATGCTCAATCAAATGCTTAACCATTTTAACACCAATAAAATATTGCACGAGCAACAGTATGGTTTCACCAAAGAACGTTGTACAACTGACGCCGGTGTCACTTTATTAAAACACATATTTACTGCGTGGGAAGAGGCACAAGATGCCATAGGAATCTTCTGTGACCTTTCGAAGGCATTTGATTGCGTAAATCACGAAACCCTGATCTTGAAACTTGAGCATTACAGCAGCTGGTACAAATACATGGTGTCAATTCAATGGGTTTAAAAGTAAAAATGGGTGTACCACAAGGTTCGATATTGGGTCCCTTCCTCTTTTTAGCATATATTAATGACCTACCCCGTTTATTTAACAACCATCCACATACGGTGTTGTTTGCTGACGATACTTCTTTAATATTTAGGATAAACAGACGTGCCACTGATCTTGACGACGTAAATAACGCCCTACTGCAAGTCCATAATTGGTTTACCGCTAATAATTTAGTACTAAATGGGAAAAAAACTAAGTGCATTAGATTTGCTCTTCCAAATGTCAAAAGTAATGATTGTGACATAATATTGAATCAAGAGAAACTAGAATTTGTCGATAAAACGGTTTTCTTGGGAATCACACTCGACTCAAGGTTACAATGGGGTCCTCATTTAACATCTCTTGCAGGACGGCTGAGTTCAGCTGCATATGCTGTTAGAAAAATCCGTCAATTTACTGATATTGATACCGCGATGCTAGTCTATTTTAGTTATTTTCATAGTATTATGTCATACGGTATTTTACTATGGGGACGGGCTGCAGACATCGAGTCTATATTCATTCTGCAGAAAAGAGCCATCAGAGCCATATATGAATTACTTAGATTTTTTTGATTACTTAATTAGACGCGATTCTCTAAGAGAACTGTTTAAGGAAATTAATATCATGACAGTACCTTGTCAATACATCTATGAAAACATCATGTACGTTAGGAAAAACCTGCATTTATTCAGTAAAAGAGGTGACAGACACCAATATAACACTAGAAATAGGGACCAACTAGTTCAGCCAGGTTTCAGGCTTGCTAAAGTAGATTCATCTTTCATGGGGTACTGTTTGAAATGTTACAATAAAATACCTCCCCACATTCTTCAACTGAATGAGGCGAAATTTAAATCTTGTATAAAACGCACACTATGTAGGCAAGCATATTATAAGTTGGGGGATTACATTGATGATAAAAATGCTTGGCTACATGCTGGTCCTACTCCACAACCATAGTTGCAAACTAATTGATTGCACTGGTCGGGCTTTATTTGAGTCTATCGACACGCAAAGAAGAAGAAGAAGAATTGATTCCCATGTTAATGTATTGTGGAAGCTGCAGAAGATTGTAAAAATATACCTACTTGCATTGTATAGATTCCAGTTTTTAGTATTATATAATCTCATAGCACATGTGTGAGTACTTTGTACTGTTCAGCCACCACTTACATTTAGTTATCTTTAATTGACTTGAATATGCCTTGGTGGCTATGAGAGAATGTCATGCTCACTCAAATGTCTCGCTGATGGTGGCGGGTGTGTCGGGTCATTTAGTTCCCTTAAATATGGTCGAGTTGAATGGCGCCGATACATGCGTCATGTTTGTGAACGGGCGCTGTCAGTTGGGACTGGTCATCTCTTGGCTGCCACGGTTCGTTCATTTTAATTACTTTATTTTTAAAATTTTTGATTTATTTTTTTACTCTGGACGCTCTTAATGTGCACGTCTTTCTACATCGTTCTCACACATATGTATAATCTCAACATGAATGATGTAACCAAGATTTTGTAACAATATTTTGATTTTAAAGAGTGTCCATGGAGTTTCTTGCCCGTTCTTCTCCATAGAGATCTACGTTAGGGAATGGGCAACTACAGTACTTTCTCAAGTTATTATGCCTTGTGACTGTGACTGTAGCTTTGCTTTTATTGTATTTTCGACTTTCAAAAGTGCCGTAATGGTCTAATAGAAATAAATGATTTGAGTTTGAGTTTGATCTATTTTAGCTATTCATCATGTACTCGGAACAGCATAACCACGACTTGTAAACAAGAACCCAACAGTGGTCGTTTGCAAGTTGCGACCATACTTGAGCAACTAAAGTAAAGGACATTGTTCAGCGGTCGTAAGAAACGGCCGCACCCTTCGCTATTTATGTTAATTGTTCTTACTGCAGACTTAGTTCTGATGAGACGTGTTGCGATGAGTCTGTTTAGAGCTTTCTTGGACACGACGATATTCACTAATTGTATTTTATTACGATGTTTTTGCTGTTTTATGATGAGGTTGGGAATCCAATAGTTGGTATATTTTGTGACTGAGTGGTTGATTATAATCGGTGCTACCTAATCGTCTTTCGACAACTATGTTGGAATAGGCTTCCATTTTTTTCTCATTTCATGCTGTGCCATGGCACATGATGCAGCGAGGCACTCGTTTGTCTAGTGGAGGCAAACGCCACTGCTGAGCATGAGGTTCTGGGTTCCATTGCCAGGTCGGATTTGATTGACATTGATTTCTCAGTAGCAGATTTTTTTTTTTCGGATGGGAAATCATCAAATGACTCGTCCCGCTCTGGGCGGAGCAGGAGGGAGTGTCAGACTTCTACTGACTAAAACCCATCCATGTTCCTTCATCGCCCTTTTTGTTGCGCGGGACTGTTCGCATAAGATACCGTGGCCCTGGAGGCCACGGTATCTTATGCGAACAGTCCCGCAGCCCCGGCAGGCATCGGCTCTGGCAGACCCCTTCCTTTTTGCACACTCTTTTTGCGGCGCGCGTGGAACACGAACGCGCCGTAGACGCGGCCCGTCGTCATAAGATGGACGGACGGCGAGCTAGCCCATAGCTCCCCGTCCACAGGCCCGCGGCGGGCGGGACGTGAGTCCGGTCTATATCAAAAGCCTTGTCCCTACACGTCACTTGTACTACATGTCACTCGAACATAACTAGTATAACTTCTAGGCTGTGACTAATGAGATACACCTCCGTTTAACCCTTCGGTGATTACATACACATTAGTACATTGTGTTCATGTAAACACACTAATTGCATGACTAATCTTCTATCTATACTCAGGCCCGGACTGGCCATACGGGCAAATCGGTCGGATGCCCGTTGGGCCGGTGGGGCCGATTGGCGGCCTTTTTTCTGCCTCTGGATTGGCAGTCCTATTGGATTTTCGCATGATCGACCGGTATAGACTTGGGTGTAGACAGAGGCTGAAATAAATAAGGAGCCCTTTGGCACGAGGCCTTTTCGTAATATCAGATAATTGTGTCCTGGCTATGGTCTTCCTTATATGACGAAAAGAAAGACATCAGCAAATGTTTCAAGCCCTTTTTTTTCGGAAGGGAAACCATCAATGACCCCTCCCGCTCTGGGGCGTCGGGCGGAGCGGAAGGGAGTGTCAGACTTTTACTGACTAAAAACCATCCATGTTCTATCTTAGCCCTTTGTGTTCCAGGGCCGCGGTATCTCTTTCGAACAGTCCCGCAGCCCCGGCAGGCATCGGCCCTAGCGAACCCCTTCCTTTTTGCTGACATCTGTTTGAGGCGCGCGTGGAACACGAACGCACCTTCGACACGGCCTGTCGTAATGAGACGGATAGACGGCGAGCTAGCCCATTGCTCACCGTCCACAGGCCCGCGCCTACGGTGGCCAGGGGCCACCACGTGGCCCCCGGCCACCGTTGGCGGTGCATCTCCCGCGGCGACGGGACGTGAGGTTCTCTCCCTCTCGCGTTCCGCCACCTCCTTTGCTAGTACGACTGCTTCGCAGGAGGTGACGGCTTCCCATTCCCTTTCACTCCGAATCATGGATTGAACCAGGGCCGGATGCGAGAGGTCTCCGCCGCCGATTTACCACGAGGCCTTAATAGGTAATTTTGGCATGCATACACAAGGTTGCAAAAAATGGAGCATGTGGACATTTTGACCTCAAATTACATATTAGTAATATCTGATTTTATTCGAGGCAAGATCTAAAAATTGCAACCTGCCTTCTTTTAGGTCTTTACATTGTCTATTATAAGTCGAGCAAGTCCAATGATCGAAACAATTCTAACCTGTCCAAGGCAAGGCGACAAAAAATTTTCGAGCTCGCGTCGCTCGCTCTTACAAGCTACATACTCTTAAATCTTGGCTTTGTTTTTCAAATCGACCCAGTACCTCTTGTATAAAGGGTAGAAACAGTATTTCTAACCTATCCAAGGTAGGGTGCTAAATTTCCGAGCTCGCTTCGCTCGCTCGTGGAGCCTTACTTCTTTTTGTTATGTCTCCCTAAGTCGATTTTTTAGTTCCTAGACTTTTCAAATAACTTCTGCGCCACCCCCCCACTCCTGGCTCAAAAGCTGGCGACACCCTTGTTAGATAGCTTCGCTATTCTTTTAGTTTCGAGTCTCTTCTTTATCAAAGTCGCAGCTCAACATTTCAGCATATTATTCTATTTTAGATGGTTTCTTCGGTCGATTCAAAATTTACATTAGGTACCTAGTGGTTTTCCTTTCTCTTGATAGTGGAGGGCCGACCGACCGTCTCTAAAATGCCCGGGCCGGTTTTGAATCCCAGTCCGGGCCTGTCTATACTCAATTTAGTATAAATTAATATAATAACTAAACGCAATTAGCAAGACATTCAATGGAATTAATTACACTAATATAATATGGCATTTGATTAGCATTGAGAGCGTGGTGCACAATTTGCACGCCAGTGTACGACAACCGTCTCGGCGCACAAGACTCGTATTAATTGAAGATAATCGTATGTGTATTACTATATAAGTAATTGTGTATGTATGTGATACCACGAGCACAACACAAGTATACACAGAAGTCTTGCTTATAAACAAAAACAATAATAGGAGTGAAATCAGATAAAAATAGTAGAACATATGCCAAGACTTTTTCCAATATTTATGGGTCACCTTCTGATCTAACCAGGTTGTATCAAATAGGCAAACATTTATTGTATTTAGACTGCCTTGGTTTCTAAACTCATATTTGACTGTTTTCGACGTTCTTAGACTTTGGTTGGGTGATCTACTGATCATGCAATGCACGCAAATGCATGAAAAACCACCTGAATTCAGAAGCTCGTTTACTTTATAGTTGTTTTCTTGAGGGCTGTTCGAGTGCAGTAGGTAACTCAATGTAAAATACTGACATAAAGGTTATCCGATCGAGTGTGCCAAGATAGGCCGATAATTTGCGTGCGATATACTGAGTCCTACCGTAAAACGCACCGCTGCACCGTAACGCACTCAAAACATTGTACTGATGGATGCATTGAATATTCCGGGGGTCGTGGAGGTATTTAAAGTAACGTTATAACATTAGAAACTTGTATTTAAAAAAAAAACAATATCTCCGTAACTAGAAGGTTCCCAGGTATGGCACCGAAGAAAACAATGATTGCAATGATCCGGAGAACAAATGCCTTTCGGCTTCGTTAAGGGTATACCCAATAATTGCGTGAGTTGAAACTACTGCGTGTCTAGTCTCTGTGTCGTGTGGTATAAAACGCAGTAAACAAACTGTGGCCCTTAGCGTGACATTCAGTGTAATAACTTTAGTTGTAATTGAGCCACCTGAGAGGTTAGTTGTCGAGTCCCTTTGCTGTTTACACTGGGACTGGAACTTATTGTGAGTGCTTTTGTTTATATTGTTGTTTTCTTCCTCACTACTAGATTGTAAGATAGCTGGAGTTTTTTTTTCGTAATATTCTTCACTATTTTTATCATATTAAGTTCAAAACTTGGCGGCCGTGTACCGTAGACTTATTTTCTACAACTTGTAGGTAATTTTCTCAGTGATTTCGATCTGTTAATTGGAAAATAAGACTTTTAATTCCTGTGTTTCTTTATCTAGGCGCTTTACGTAAAAATATTAAAATTAATTGCGTAACTTGTCGATATTGGTAATCAAAGGATTTAAATTAGTTCGACTCAATATACGAACAATAGCTACTTACCTAACCAATATTTATAACAAAGAATCAACAATCATTGAGTCTATTGTACGCAACTTTCAATTAGACAAGCTATTATTAATTAATTATTTCCAAACTATAGTACAATATTTATTGATTACAATAACAATGCTTTGCTTAGTCTTAAGTACTCGTACCAACCCACAACTATGTATTTCGTGAGAAAGTTTGGTTGAATCCATACAAAGTGTCGGTACAGAAATAGTTGTTGTACCTACAAGAAAGGTTGTGAGGGGTTAAATATACTCTGTTAATAAAATGCGTTATTTTTGAACAAGCCACGACATTCGAATCTTTAAATATTTATGTATGAATAGTGGATAAAGGTTATAGTAGGGAATGTAAGCAATTTTTGTACCTATTTTTTCTGTCAAGGGTGTAAATAGACTCATACCGAAGACAAAAGGTACTTGTTCTCCCCGACATTGCGATATTTTTTTGTTCTGGGCCAAACCTGGAACCTACTAGTTACGGAGATATTGGAGGTCAAAGTTCCAACTTTTTTAAATATTTTCTTTTTTCAAATATTAGATTTTAAGGTCATACACTTTAAATACCTCCATAACCCGTTTACTTTTAAATGCGTCCAGCAGCACAATGTTTTGAGAGCATTACATTGAGTTCTACCGAAAAACGTGATTTTTCTCCCCAAAAAAAATAAGTCGTTTCCCAGCAATAATTTTTGCGTAGAGTTACAGTTACTTAGTTTGATGTACAGAATGCTTGGTTGACGGCTTTTTGAAGAGTCCGTTAACAACCTGTATATTTTGTCCAGTTTAATACATTGCCTCACACGAACTCCAGTTGCAAGTACTACTCACCTGATCATAAGACATGCTGCTTTTTGTGCATTAAAGACGCCGCCACATACTTCGTCTGTCTATATCGCATAAAAAAGTGAAATATAACTTTAGCTTCAGAAGTCGGTAACTTTTGTTTGTTTGATTCAGTTTTTTTTTGCCACTGACTTCTGAAGCTAAAGTTATTTTTCCCTTTTTTTGTGTTTTTGAAGTCGGTTTTTTTTAAGTTTTTTATTTTTTAAATTTTTAGGGAACTCTTCCATAATAGACAGCAAATCTGTCGTGATTGCTGGAATCGCATCTTGTTTATACAACATCATGACGTAACATGACGGCGTGATGTTATGCCACCAATTTGCCGTCTATTATTGAAGTGTTCCCTTGTATATCTCCAAAAATCAGCATCAGATCTTCAGCAAACTTAAACGGAACCACCGCGGAATAATATTCTTCCAAACAAAAAAAGAACCATCAGAATCGGTTCATAATTGGCGAAGATATCGCTGCACGTAAACACAAAAAAAAAATCATAACCTCCTCCTTTTGGAAGTCAGTTAAAAACAGCCAAAACTCGATACAAATGGTAAAAAAATCGATACTAAAAAGAAAGATATGATGGTTAAGGCACACGTCACTCCTCCAGTGCGGGAATAGACCGCGCTAACGTTGTTTGCTCCACTGAGTCGCTGCCTCAAACATTACTGTCACGACGCTAGAATGAGACGGAGGATGTACAGATACGTGTGACAGACAGAGATGGAATGCCAAGGTGGAGCAAAGGGTTAGAACAGATAGATTGCTATAAGGAGACATCGTGTATAGTCAGAAGGTGGAGATAGTTGTAGCTGTCTGTATTTTATGGTCAATCCTCTTTTGTTTGAAGTATGTAGTTGACCGAAGTGTTTTTCAGTAAAGAAATAATAAAATTAACCCTGCAGTTCCAGAAGGAATAGGCAGAGGTGCGTTAAGTACACCCACATTTCGCCAGTTATGATCAAGTCCCATGTAATAGGGGACAAGCCTATTGCAATCAACCGGGCATAAATCAAGACTCAGGCCTGGTATTGAGCAAATCCCGATATCATTTTGACCGATCTGTGAATAGAACCCAAGACCTCACGCTTTCGACTACTAGACCAAAGTGACTGCAAAATAGCACTTATCACTAAAAATGTTTATTTCAATAACATTATTTCAAATGAAATACTAACTGACAACAGTTGTAAAAATTAGCCAGAATAAAAAAAACAGGCCAAGTGCGTGTCGGGCCACGCGCAGTGTAGGGTTCCGTGGTAGCCCGTTATATTTTAGATTTTGTTTTTCAATGCAAGTCTTTACCCGTTCTAGACAAGCAACTACTTCATCTTAGTCACTTAAAAGGATTTATTCTAAGGATTTTGCATTTGGTACAAAATTATCCAACACCCAAGTTCAACGACTATTACTGATAAACTAATAAAGTTATCTTAACTGCTATAGTTTTCTTTCATAATTCATGAAATGCACTATCATCATGGTTTTTTCGAGATTTTTGATTTTGCATTTGGTACAAAATTATCCAACACCCAAGTTCAACGACTATTAATGCGAAACTAATAAAGTTATCTTAACTGCTATAGTTTTCTTTCAAAATTCATGAAATGCACTATCATCATGGTTTTTTCGAGATTTTCCAAGACAGCAGTTTAGCTTTTAGAGGGAGGGGGACTTACTACCCAAAGTTTAATATTTCGTTAATGGAGCGTTAAATAAAAAAATAGTTTTAATTAGCAATCCGTAAATCACTTCTAAATACCTATTCAACGATACCCCCAAACGATTAGGTAGACGACGAAAAAAAATCATCCCCACTTTACATTTAGCGGAGCTACCCCAAAAAAAAATATTTTTCAAAACTTTATTATACCATTTTGTCGGTGTAATTGATATACGGTGTGTATATCCATTACACCGACCTACTAAATTACAGCTTTCTAGTACTAACCGTCTCTTAGCAAAACCTCGGACAGACAGACAGACTGACGGACATGACGAAAAGGACAACGGAACCCTAAAAAAGTAGCCTACAAATATTTATTCAACATTTTGATTTTAGTCCAACTCATAAAGTGTTGATAACGTCCTTCATTATACACGACATATTAAATGTATTTTTTTCACACTTGGTTCTAATTTCTATATAATATAATAGCTCTAATTTCACCGCAATTAGGCACTTAGTGACACCTATAATCAAACTCTGACTTTTCAATGCTATATTTAAATGTTCTATTCCTATTCAAATTTCAGCAGTTCTGGCGTGAACACGTAACAGGCAGTCAGACGAGTTACTTCCATTTTTGATGATTACTACGTATTTTTGCTTAAAACACTTTGCGGTAACCAATAAAAGAAAGGGTTATATCTGGAATTAAAAACTTAAAATCACTATGTTTTTTCTGTCGCTACGCAAGCCGCTTACGTTCAAAGAATGTGGTCATGTGTTTCTATTTCTTTCGAGTTAATCTTTAGGCGCTTTTCTGTGCAAATGCCAGTCTTTTGTACTCGTATCTTTGTGAGCTGTCTGTACTACATCTAGGAAAATGTTTACAACACTATCATCTCGTTCTTGACTGTCTTTTAACTTAAATAAAATAAATTGGGTAATTGGGTATTTTGGGTAATTTTGGGTAATTTTGTATTGGGTATTTGGTTTTGTTTTTAGGTTTTTTTTGTAAACTGATTTTATGTATTCGACATGTATTCATAATTTTTTTGATTTGACATTGATATAAATTGATTTTAAATTAATTGTGAAATGTTTTATTTGTTCATTTCTGTGAACTAAAAAAATATGGTCGCTTGTTTACGATACGACATCTATAAGACACCGATTACTTAATATATGGAGACAACTTTGTGGTAAGAGACTTATAATAATTTTTATTCCAATAGGAAATAATGAGCAGGCTAGGAAATGTAAGAATGAGAGTGAGTGAGAGAAAACACAGATTAATCAAACATTTTTAAAACTTCTTGTCTTCAAGGGCGGCGTCGGATTACCGTATTTTCGGTGCGTATAAGCTCGATTTTAAATGCGCATGTAGGTGCGTGCGCACACCTTTTTCTATTTTTCTATACGTTGGAACTCGTACGTTAACTGCTCTAAAATACCAAAAATTTTAGTTACCTTACTTGAGCATCAAAAGGGTACTTGTTTTAAGTTAAAGATGGTCTGATTCTTCCTTATACATCTAAAAAAAGGATGTCATCATTATTTACAACTGCAATAGTCCGTATTTAAAGTAGGTAGGTGTTACAGTTGTGTCACAATTCCCGCATATTGTGTGAGACGTAGTAGGACATGGCCAATTGTGGTAATTCAGGCGATGGAATAACCACGAGCACACATTTGTAGCTGATTAGGATTGCGTGATAAGTGTAGTAATAGTGGAAAAATGTAATGTAGGAACCTGCAAAACGATACCCGATAAGGCTTTTTATACACAAAATATTCTTACAAACTTTCATCCTTATAGGGAGTGAGTTTTCAATTTCCTCAGTGCTCACCTTTGTTATATTTGGAACTTTTGTGAAAAATTCCATGTTTCTGAGCCCTGACGCCCAACTGTGCGTTACCTATTAGTTAATCAATGTAAGATTTTTAATAAGTAAATAACTAGTTTCGTTGTAGAACTTAGAATATTACCAAAAATAATCGGAAAAGCAAAAATCTTCTTTAGGTACCTATTATCCTCAAATTAATATATAAATCATAATTAATATATATATTAATATAATATGGTTTTATTCAATAATAAAACGATACTACCATTAATTACCATTTTCGACTTCTTAACAAGTACGAGATTAAAATAGGTTCTAAATCTTTCGCAAATAAAAATAATTATTTAATTTCTTTATTCATATTTTGTGTAGACAAGTAGAATATAAAATTCGTTTTAGAAAAGAGATCCTTTGATTATTTTTTAAATTCGAAATATTATTCTGTAAACATTGTCCGTTCAATATAGAGCTTCTTTAATCTTTAATTAATTATAGTTAAGTTAGGATTACGGCGTAGTGGTGTGCCTATGTAATTACGTTTTAAATATCACAACAGCCACAAACACAATAATGTTAGTAATGTCAGTTGCAGTTGCAAAAGCCAAAAGGCTAAAGCTCTGACCCAACTTACGCGAATTCAATGCGAGATGCGTCAACAAAATTCCTTCCCAATGTTCTATATGGCGATGTTGCAAATTGGCGTGAATAGTCCGTGATTTCCTAATAATTTCAACAAATGACGCGAGCATGCAATTCTCTTATCCCAAGCGGGATTCGCCTCACTCGGAGGAGGCCCAGCGGGTGACGATTAGCGACGGAGGTGACTCAGGCGCTCCCTACCGAAGAGGGTGACCCCATCCGAAGACGTTATCATATCAAACCGATGCGCTCCGGACTAAGGGGCCGTATATGTGTGTGTATGAGCGGCAATGTACTTGTGTAACACCGCTCATAAAGGCGAGAATTGCGAATTGCGCCGCATATTCGTCGCGTGAGTATATTCGCATGTGAAGTTACGTGTGTATGGAGCGGGGCGCGTCGTGCCTTAACTTAGCACACGACGCATACCGGGTGCGCCCGTCCGGTGGGTTGGCGCCGTCGTTGTCGGCAGGCACGAGATCGCGTGGCAGGCGCCTCGCGTTGGGTGGTACTATGTCCCTGACATGCGGCCAGGTAGAATCGTCGGCGCGCGCTAACATGTTTCTCGCGAGGCGATGGCAGAAGTCATCCAGGCTCTCGATCTTGAGGTCCCGCTGGATGGTGGAGTTCCTCACGTAGCGAGGGCCAGCGACGATCTTCCGCAACGCTAGGTTTTATTGCGCGCGGAATATGACATTTCGCACCACTTTTATAGGAGAGGTTGACAGCAATAAATCATGATCTGTTGAATGACCGATTTGGTCGAGACGCCATTGTTGAACTATTGTGTCTACTTCGTGGACAGATCATGGGTTAATACACAAAAAACGCACACAAATCCAGCCAATCATAAGAATCCACGCCTAAACCCTTACCACAGTATGCACCACTGACATTTACCTCCCCGTCGCGTACCAGGACAATATGTCACCATTACATCTTCATAAATATGTAAGAGGAATCGTTTCATTAAATCATCCCGCCGCGGCGTGATGAAACATTCATACTTCGAAGATCGGAGCGGGGTCGCTCGGAGCAGCTCGAGCGTCGGGAGCTATCGGTAATATCTAGCAATAACAGAGTTTGCCCTCTCTAATTATCCAAGTTACAGTGAAAAGGCGACGGCAGGGCTGCCACTAGCTGTAGGCAAGCCGTGAGACAACTTGGTTCTAGCGTTGATTGCCGAAATTCTGTCGTGACTCGCTGCAATTCATGCATTTCTTTTTTTAAGTTCAAGTTTATCCACTACTTATATCGTTTTCACTGACTAACACTCAAACGAATGCGTAAATATTATCGCTCTTTTGAATTGTCAACTTTTAGCGCTGAGCCGTGCGTTGAAAATCCAAAAATGCTTTTTTATTTACCTACACAAGTTTAGACTGAGAACATTATTATTGTGAGCTTTATTTAAGTGAAAACTAAAACTGCATTGTTAGTTGTTTTATAATGTACCTACCTTTTTTTTTTGTTTTTTGGATGGGAAATCATCAAATGACTTCTCCCGCTCTGGGCGGAGCGGGAGGGAGTGTCAGACTTTTACTGACTAAAACCCATCCATGTTCCTTCATCGCCCTTTGTGTTCCGGGACCACGGTATCTCTTTCGAATAGTCCCGCAGCCCCGGCAGGCTTCGGCCCTTGCGGACCTCTTCCCTATTGCTGACTCTCTTTGAGGCGCGCGTGGAACACATACGCGCCGTCGACACGGCCTGTCGTCATGAGACGGACGGACGCGAGCTAGCCCATAGCTCCCCGTCCACAGACCCGCGCCTACGGTGGCCGGAAGCCACCACGTGGCCCCCGACGCCCGGGGCGTCTCCCGCGGCGGCCGGGACGTGAGGATATCTCCCTCTCACGTTCCGCCACCTCCTTCGCTAGCATGACTGCTTCGCAGAAGGAGGTGACGGCGTCCCATTCCGTCTCGCTCCGGACCATGGCACGAACCAGGGCCGGAAGCGCGAGGTCGCCGCCGCCGATCGCCACCTCGAGGACACGGCGGTGCTCCACCCAAGCAGGGCACACCTCCACCGTGTGCTCCACCGTGTCCTCCGGTCGATCCTCACAATGGAAACACCCGAGCGTCTCCTCCCGCCCGATTCGGTGCAGGAACTTACCGAAACATCCGTGTCCGGTAAGAACCTGCGTCAGGCGGAAGGTGAGGACGCCGTGGCGTCTCTCCAGCCACTCCTCAAAGAGGGGACTTACCGCCACTATCGTGGCGTGCCCTGCACGGGGTTGCGACAGTCGCTCTCTCCATGCCGCCATGAGATCCCGCCGGAAGTCCGTCCGCTGAGCGACAATTTGCCGCGGCAGCGGAGTTTCCCCCCGGCGTAGCGCCTCCGCGCGCCACTCGTGTAGGCGCGCGAGGACTATCGCCTCCAGATCCCATGGCGGCAATCCGGCAAGGAGGCTCGCCGCCTCGCGGGAGATCGTGCGGTACCCCCAGATCAGCCTTACGGCCACCACCTTTTGGGGCGCGTTCAAATGGTTGGCAGCTCGCTGCCTCAATGAACGCGCCCACACCGGGGCCCCGTAGAGGGCCATGGACCGCACGACTCCCACGTAGAGCCTCCGGCAGGAGGCGTTTGGCCCCCCCAGGTTGGGCAGGAGCCGCCTGAAGGCAGCCCCTGTCCGCTCCAGTTTAGGGGCCTAATAATAATAATGTACCTACCTTTTTTTTTTTTTTTTTTTTTTCGGATGGGAAATCATCAAATGACTTCTCCCGCTCTGGGCTGAGCAGGAGGAAGTGTCAGACTTTTACTGACTAAAACCCATCCATGTTCCTTCATCGCCCTTTGTGTTCCGGGGCCACGGTATCTCTTTCGAATAGTCCCGCAGCCCCGGCAGGCTTCGGCCCTTGCTTATTGCTGACTCTCTTTGAGGCGCGCGTGGAACACGAACGCGCCGTCGACACGGCCTGTCGTCATGAGACGGACGGACGGCGAGCTAGCCCATAGCTCCCCGTCCACAGGCCCGCGCCTACGGTGGCCGGTAGCCACCACGTGGCCCCCGACGCCCGGGGCGTCTCCCGCGGCGGCCGGGACGTGAGGATATCTCCCTCTCACGTTCCGCCACCTCCTTCGCTAGCATGACTGCTTCGCAGAAGGAGGTGACGGCGTCCCATTCCGTCTCGCTCCGGACCATGGCACGAACCAGGGCCGGAAGCGAGAGGTCGCCGCCGCCGATTAATGTACCTACCTGAGTTTACGTTTAGTCTACATTTGACAGATTCTACTTTTGACATCATATTCTACGTTTTACTACGAAATGGTCCCCAATACAAATGTTGTATGTTATATATACGTGTTTAGTAATTTTTGTTTGGTGTTTTATTAGTCTTATTTTTTTCATGTCATATTATTTATATACATGTGGAAACTTGTAATTGGCCATATTTTGTTTAAACTATTAGTCACTATCAGTTTAGCTGTAAGTTTTCCCAAAAATGAAATAAATAAATAACTAAATATTCATCGCAAAAATTATCTAACCTACATTTTGCGCCACGTGCTGGTATAGTTGTAAAAAAATATATCTTGAAATACATTGTGTGGCAACCCTAAAATCTTCGATTTGGATTTATTACTGCCGTGCCGTGCAGTGTTTACTGCTGGTATTATTGAGTCAAATTTTAATGAAATGACTCTCTGACTACGGTTCAAATATCCAAAAGACACACACAGACCGAAACTTATACTCCGTTTTGGTAAATTCCACGTACTACGCTACCTCGTGTGTTGAGTATTCGCAACCGTGGTTTATAAATGTGGTTCACTAAAATTAAACTAGTTGAACATGGATTTTTATGTGCGGATGTGGTTTTCGTGGACCAAAACTACGGAGCAGTGTTACATTGTTGGGCATAAGTTGGAAGTATGTTTTTGGTGTGTAGTTTTCTGTTTTTGTAACCGTCCGTTCGACCGTGAGAAACCGACTGGTTATTTAGTATGCAATATGGATGTGCAGCTACCGTCGAAATGCGCTTTTTTGCGTAAACTTAGGTAATATCAAATAAATCAAGGAAATAAGTTCAGGAAATGTCAGCTAAAGAAAAAGCTGATATAATTTGACAAGCCCTTGTTTTATTTCAATTTATCGTATCGAATCAAGAGCCACATAATTAATTCGCTCTTAACACTAAAATAATTAGGGTCAGGTTTACAATGGGCTTCAATACAACACCAGCTTTAATACGTTACCAACAGCCCTATTATTTCCTGCAGCAGATTTATTAGCATCATGAAGGCTATATTGAGATGCTGAGCTTTTGCTCTTGGACTCTGTCTCAATATTCAGCCGCTTCAAGCTAATGTATTCAGCGGATACTTTGGAAAGTGATTTGCTTTTGTGTTGCTTTCGAACTTAAGGAATTAAGGTGTACAGCTAATTAAGCGATTTATTTTCCTTTAAAACCAACCAGTCATAAACTCAAATAACCCTTGAATAGACAGTGTCATAGCACTAACATTTCAATGGCGGTCCGTACGCAACGCTACTTAGATAATTCTTAGGTAACGTCGTGTTTACTTCGTAATTGATTGGATCCGTTGCTTGATTTCAGTTTGTAACTGGCTTCTTTTGAGTAAAGTCTTGAAATTCTCTCTGAGTACTTACTTCTTTCATTCTCTTGCTTGTCTACTGTTTCTTTTGCTACACTAGTGTATACAGTTAGTGAAAGAGGTCAAAAGAGGAAACTCACAGCTAGGATACAGATAGACAGTTAGTGAAAGAGGGCCCATTAAAAGATTTTACTGGCACTACCTAGTAGTGCCAGTAAAATCTTGCGTAAAAAAGTGAGTTTTTTTACACAAGTGCAGTAGGTAACCAAGATTTTTCACAACTCAATTATGTTATTGGATTCCTTTTATTTGAGTTTATGTCGATCGAGTTATGTTTATTCTTGTTCTGTGAAACTTAATTTCTTAGGGCTGTAATGGTATGAGGTGCTACAGCATATAGGTATGGTATGGGTAGGTGTTACCTCTCAGACACTATAAAATCCCTATAAAACCACACTATTTTTGAAGGCATTCACTTAATACCAACGACGTCTACCCCTTTGTTTAACAACAAAGCATGATGGACGTTCACTGGAGTCACCTCAGACCTCCAGCCCCCCAGACTCAGGTAATGGCGGAACATAACTCATCGCTTTGCATAAATCAGCACCGGTTCGATTAAAGTAGGGTCTGCGCCGACCACGTTATATCCTCACCGTTCTAACAGCTTTGCTATATTAGTTCCATGATCAAATTAAAGGATAATAGGTAATATGTTAGGAGCATAATTTAGCATTTTAATCATAATATTTCAGTTCTAACCTGACAGAGGTTCTGATCCCTGCTGTAAAGCATTCTATCTATAGCGTCATTCATTTATCACAAAAAATATGGGATTATCTTTTGAATATCCAAGAATTCTAATAGTATTATGCTAAAAATTAATACGCATTTTTAATTAAACTATTTACAGGCACTTTGAATTACCAAGGTGTCGGTCAGTTAGAAAAGTTGGAACTTTCCAAAACGTGGATCTCTATGAATTGAAGAAACTTCTTTAAGTGAGAACAATTTAAAACAAGCAACAAAATCTTTATTAAATAATGCAGAACCATAATTTCGCTCTCTTTTTAAAATCTACGATACATAATATCGACGTATAATCAGTGCGTATGCGGGTAAGCTAGTTTGTTAATTATTATTACTACCCTAACTTAACTACCTACCTATAAATATTGCTCCCATTTTCACCACAAGAAAACACAATACAAATGTTCCACAACATGTTCAAATATGTTCTATGCTTAACCCACATTTCACAAGTTACAAGTATCACTCTGCCGCCCCGCGCCCGCGCCACTCAGGTTCTCTAAAATACGAAACGTTTTAAATAACATCTTATACTGTAGACTTCAGTAAAGGTTAAAACTCTTAGTTAAATGTCGGCCAATTAAGACGTTGTTACTGAAAATATAAGAAATTGCTCAATTTAATTTGTTTCGTCGCCATTTCCAAACGTCAGCATTTGAATAGACTAGGAGAGAGTTACCTCGGATTTCAAGTAGGCTTGGTTATTCAATTTAGAACTGAAGAGTGCACTTCATAATATTGACGATAGATTCTAGATAGTATATTCCTGATTGTATGGCCTAATTTGAATTCATATTTTTTACCTCGATTTCACGTTTTGTGAATCGATTGATGAGACCTTCGATGGAACGAGCTAGCCCATGGGATGTTAAGAAAAGGGCGCTTTAATATACATAGTTTATTTTGCTGTTTTCTAGTTAATAAGTTTTTAGCTTTACCAGCCGTAAATGGAAGTAGGCTTTATGTCACTATGTAAACAGTCCCTGTCTACAATAACAATAACATAATTATCTATTAGGTCTTATTTATTTTCTTACATTTATTTCTTGTATTATGTATTCATATATGAAAAACTAATTACAATAACTCTTTCAGTTATCTTGAGAATCATATATGTCGGCTTGTCAGGATTTTATTTTGTTAGGCTCAAGCATTATGTGGGCAGAAGATGGGTTTCGTGCAATGAAAACACACGGGATGCGATACACTAACTATCAAAGTATTTTATTTCACATAGGCCTAATGGTGAACGGTTTGGGGTGGTCGTTTCCATGGAGAAGAACCGGCAAGAAACTCCATGGTTACTCTTTAGACAGAAGAGACTTCTCTAAACAGATACACTGAGTAAACTAACGAATTACTTGACATTACACTTTCACACAATAACGATAGACACAATGAATCGACTACAGTTTCAAGACGTCTCAACTCCGCTGTGATCAGACCCAGCATGTCCGCCTCGCCGCGAGCTGTTAACATCAGGACTCTGTAGAAGCACTCCATGGTGGGGTAGACTGGTAAGTAGGTCGCGTGATAATACCACTGGAGCGCTTTCGATTCATTCGCCCGTCCGTACTCATGACCGGATCCGACATATATATTTACTATTTACTTGTATTACATACATACAAATGTATGTAATACAAGTAAATGATTATCGAAAGATCGCTAGTGTAATACAAATTACACTAGTGATCTTTCGATAACATGGGATATTGGTTTTTCTATGTACCTACTTGTTTGGTATGAAAACTTAATAATACTCGTAATAATATATTGTATTGACTCCTATTCGTTTGGAATTAACAATATAATAGGGTTCATGACTGATTTTAAGTATGGGAAGACACCTTAGGCCCGACAGTAAGTCATTGCTTACTTCACAAAATTCCATGAACGCGAGACCTACGTCATTTTATAAAAACTGAAACTTTTTCTGTTGAACTTTCTTATTAAAGATAAGAACAATTGGATATTATGACTTGTTGGCTTTCTTGTGTTGACTCCCGCCAGACACAAAGGTTAAAGGTGTCTGGCGGGAGTCTCCCGTCACACAAAGTGTCTGGCAGTGGTGGAGGTGAATCATCATACTAACCTTTAAGTAATATTAAAAATCACGCTTTATATGATGTAACTTAGCAGCTATTTAGCACACCTTTGTTACCCGATATCTGCCTGTGCCACCGTCGACTTTTCATAATATCCAATTGTTCTTACCTATAGTAAGGTACTTCCACAAACAAACTTTCAGCTTTTATAAAATGACGTAGGTCACACTTACGGGATCTCTCTCCATAACAATCATCTAGGAATCTACAAGACCTATACTGCCCTCGTAAATGAAAACACAGTAACTTCAGTTACTGTGTTTATGCTTGTATTTGTTATTGCAATAAGGAGACCGTGCGCTATCTGGAAAAATTTTCGGTTTGTCTGTATCTACCATCGTTACGGAGATACGACAGATAAAAACACAGTATTCGCTAAAATTTAAGACATTTTTAATAAAAAACACAGAGCGTTAGAATTTTTATGCAGAAAATTACAATTTACTGTGCTGTAATATGTGTTCATGTATTTTTATAAATATGTTTTGCTTGGCTATAACACAGCTTCTTCAAATACTGTGGTTATAAGTAAAATTTCCGTAAAATGTATCTTAAGTTAAACTTTAATTAATCACAGTATCTTAGTTACGTTAAGATGCCTGCGAAGCCTGCTGTTAGGTTTTAACCCAGCAGTTACTGTGTCGTAATAACACTAGAGTTCCTGTCTTTAAATGGTTAAAACACAGTAACATAGTAAAACTAACCTAGACCACAGTAACCAATCAGTTACTGGGTTTTAACTTAAAAAAATAAAATTGTATGAATTTTGTTCCTATTTTATAACACATTAAAAGATTAAATTAAATAAAACACAATAAAATATTAGTTTTTTATACACTGAATTGGGGCTTTGTTCGTTTTACAACATGTAAAAATATAATTTTCAACCTAACTTAAATGTTTTGTTTAAAACAAAACGATTTAACAATTTAACTTTAACCGCGTTTTTTACAAAATGGCATTTTCGGAGTTACTGTGTTTTCATTTACAAGGGCAGTATAATGTTCACACATTCACAAACAATCGGTAAAAATTAATCTATACAATAAGCATTTTATAAAAACCCTATAATAACCAAATGACACAAACGCTGTCATTAGTGCTGTAACTCCTCTAAACAAAAGATTTAAGAAGGATGTCAACTTAAATTGATACATACTCGTACAAGTATCTTGTGGACTCAGCCCCCAACTCCCCATAGACACGAATAAGTGTGAGTGTATAAACTATTAGGGAAAACGTCTCAGGAGACGGTTCAATCTACCCTCATCAAATATCTGACGTTTGGATGCTGCATAATGTGATATGAAAATCTCATACGTTGCCTACGCAATGTAGAAAATATATAAATGTGTGAGTAAACTAGAAGAATTTATGACTGCTGTGTGAGACTTGCGACAGAGCCTGCGTGGTCTTAGCGACCATGTATCTTTCTGTAGCTATAGACAAAAAAAAAACATCCTTCTTTGCCACATGCCATATGTACACATAGGCAAATAATGTTTTGAGAGACATTGATTTATTAGAGGAGCTGGCTCAAGCATAGACATCAAAAGCTATTTTTCATACTCTGAAAGTGAGGAACGGGTTGAAAGTAATACTTTTCAGCCCTAGGGAGAATCGTTTTCAACTGACAGCTGTCATAGTACATTTTGATACAAGTGGAGAAAGTTTGTTATTGCATCCGGGGTGTTTTTTAGCCGAGAACTGCAATAACAAATGTCCACGTGTATCAAACGACGTTTTTCAATACACTTTTGAAGAAATAAAATAAAAGAACGAAAAATATTTTTGTCAAGAATTATTAAGAAACTATGTATTTTATTTTCTTTTTTTCCGCGCTTTTCTTTCACCAGGTTGAAGGAGAAGCAAAGGTATGAAGCCGCTAAACAGCCTAATATGAAAAATACAAAATTCTAATATTTTTGAATTTAGAACAAAAATAAATGTTAATTTGTTTATAAAAGTAAATATTAGTTTTAAATTATGATGTTTATCTATGATATTCTATTTATAAACACAATTTGAATATTCAAAAAATATTTACGCCTTAAAAACGCATTATTGCTATGCCAAAATTAAAAAAAAAAACATTCACCTCCGACTTTATGCATTGAACCAATTTGGGCTAAGTATAGGTATAATTATCTGTGGCAATTTTCATTCCCGCACACGTGTTGGCAAATGAAAAAATCGCACGCGTGTGAAATACATTGCATGTTGAACCTAATCGTAGTGCGATAAGAACCAGTTTTCGAGGAAGTGTATTGAAAAAATATATTTAAAAAAACTAGTTCTTTTTTCACATTTCTATGGGGAAGGCTGGTCAAAGCTGATTGTAGATGGCGCGTCCATAGCTTAGAACCAATGACGATGTTTGGTTCATGCGATGCTAGCGCCATTAGTTTCAACATGTTCCAATATGTTCCAACTTTCTATGCAGCCACTCACTTACAGCGCGATGTAAAGTTGAAATAACATAAAGTTAGAATATATATTTTTTGACTTTATTTTAATTTAGTTTCAACTATTTCTTTAAAATAACATAGATTTGCGCAAAATATTTACCAGTTTTACAATGATGAAAATGAAAATTAATGGCTAAATACTATTATTGATCGAAGGCTAAATAGCTGTCGGCCGGCATACCTTTACGTATCACCTATATTATGTATATAATTATGCATGTGTTTTTGCATTCATACACACTGTTGTTCCAGTGTATTTGCTGATACCCTTAAGTCCCGTAAGACAGTAGTGAGTACGGCTCGCGGGTCAAAGAGAAGTTATTATGTTCGTTGGCGAGCGGCCAACACCTCTCACTTTGAGCTCTTCTAGTGCCGCCATCTTTGGACTTTTTAGTATGCTTTATAGTGGCTGAAGTTGATACACACTTTAGTATTCATTTTTATTAAAATTCGTGTTCACATTATAAATGTGAAAGTAACTCTACTTCTTTACCATTCAGCCTTAAAAGGCTTTAAAGGCTGAATGGTTTTCGTTGACTTTTGGCAGGGGTTTGTGTTTCGAGGGTTGTAACCCTCCACCTGTGTGTGTTGTGAATATTTGTGTAGGCCATCATTTTCTGTTTTGAGTGAATAAAAAAAACAGATAGGTACCATCAGTTTCAACGCTAGCTATCTATCTGCACTGACCGGTTGTGCAAATGTTTGAAAAGAGTAAATGTTGACAAGGGTTGGCCGCAACACTGAGTACCCAGCGCTGGTTGTAGCCCACTATAAGATAATTATATAAACTATGAAGAAACATTTCTTGACCAGAGAAGTTGAAAAAGCTTATCATTAGAAAAGCTGATGAAATGTAGCATATCCTCGTGATGATCTCATGTTTTCATGTACTGTAGTAGGTACGTAGACGCCTGCTCTCACTGTAAATTGTAGAATATGAGTAAGTACATGTAATCTTGTACTCTCCCATACTCATATTTCTTACAACGGTAATGCACAATTATGGAACTAGTAGGCCGCAGAAAATAAATTCAAAACAAAACTTAACAATAATAGTCCTCGTGGCTCGATACTCTTGTTAAGTAGATAAACATACGTGGAATTATCCACACCTCAAGGCGTTGTCAACCTATTAATAGTCAAGCACTATTGCATTTCTGCGAACAGCGATCATGCTCAGCTTATCCCGGTGTACTTACAATATCTACCAGTTTAAGCCCACGTACTACGGCGGGTTTGTGCCGCCTCAACCCTTTCATAGCAGAGTTATGCGGCGGCACGACAATCACGAGATATATTCGCGCGAGCATTGCAAATATTCACAGAATGCTTTTGTGATTATATTGCGTTAACGCCCTTATCTATTTACAGCGATGTTGGTTAAGTGTAAGTGGCTATGGATGTTGCGTGAGCGGTAGTGAGTGGAGTAAAGAGGACTGGGTTTTGGATTAATGTAGGAGGTAGGTTTGACAAAAGGTTTTTGAGGAGCAGCTCACTCCTTCCTTTAACTGAGCCGGGGTTTGTTGCAAACAAACCGTCACTGTTGGGGTGATGTGACGAGTGGCGAGAAGTGTAGAGCAAGAAAACCGTGTAGTTCTAGTCACTAGAAGTCTGACAGACCCCCGGACCCGCGGCGGCAGAGAACACTTATTGAGGATTTCCTTAGGTAAAGAAAGTTAGGCAGTGCCAGAATAATATCACCTCACGAACTTATAAAGTATAATAATTAAATGGGAAGTTTGTCGTGTAAATATACAAACTAAATATTTTCTAATAAAAATACTAAATGAATACTAAAACTAAGTACCTTTATACATATAAACTATACAACTACTACTATCGGGAAGAATAATCAACCTCTAGCGGGGGACGCTAGAGGTTGATTATTCTTCTTTGCTAACACAGGCCTTCTCTGTGTGAGAAGCGGGCTGGTGTATATTTTTTTTCTAGAACATACCAGTTTCCACAATAAATAAATAAAATGACACAAAGTAAGGCCCTATCTGAGTTCAAAGTTAGTTTCCCACGAACTACGCACACGTCAGTTGAGACAGTTTCCACTGGGCCACACCACAATAACGGAATTGTACAATGAAAATAACCGAACCTAGAGACAAAAAGTTCAGTAGCAAAATATTGCAATAGAAACTCACCGACAAAAAAAAATATATCAAAAGGAGTCCGATTCAATTGTTCTATTAATTACAAACGAGAACATAATAAAACACTCTAATTGTAAAACAAAAACAAAGAATAACAATGTATTGTAAGAGTTCTTTTTTGTAGGTTTCGCGACTAGAGAAGTGGCCAAGTTTGGAAGGGATTGTGGGCCGTTGTCATAGCAACCACTCTTGTGTAAATAATGAATTTCTTCGCAGAACAATTTGTTCCCACAGTTACAAACAAATATTTTTCTGTTAAGATTGAAAAGAAACAAATATTTTAAGAAGGAAATGATGTTTGATTATAGCTCTAGAGTGCATTTATAGGCACTTACTAAAAATTATTATTGATAAGTATTTATTTTACAAAATAAACTCCGCAATTTTATTTTGGTTTTCTTCTTTGTAAAATATTCCGAGAAAAAATTCTTTGTATCAACGTTATATTATTATCGAGCTTATTAATATTTTACGGGGATTTTCCAGGAAGGGGTGTCCTTTTACATCATAATATCATTGTTATAGGTACTTATTCCTCAAAGTCAATATAATTTGCATTTGAAGTGTACTTGTTAGATTCTAATTAGATTTATTAAAGCCTTTCGTCATAGAATTATAAACGAGCCTTATAATTCTATGAATTATTGCTTCAAACCTATTAAATTTACAAAAATAAGTTTAGATAGTAAAATCAAAGAAGAAAACATGAGACATATAATCCAAGTTCAAAATACTTAACCTACACGGGTACCGTATGATAATAACCCGTGTAGAGTACAGTTGAATCAAAAATGGTTAGGATAAACTTAGGTATTATGATACGTAACTAGAACCACCTTACACACATCGTACATACGATCTGTGTAGGTACAGTTGAAAGGAGTTGGTAGGTATGGACCTACCCACAACCTTTAACATAGAAAACTCCTTTATATTAAAATTCCCCAAATGATCCGACATATCCGCACAGATAATTTGAAAGAAGCTCTTTGTGATCGAGAGCCTCAATCCCATTAGCCGTGTTTAATTCAATTACGAGATATCTGCGAAGGGACAGCCCCTGATCGGACTACAAAGTACTACAGATACTTTTTTGTTTGATTTCCGAAGCGAAGCTCTTCGACAATCAGACGGGACTTTTTCGGAAATACGAGTACGTTGTCGTGTGTGATTTTAACTCACTTGTAAGTAAAGAAAATTCTTGAGTGAAAATATGACGGGATAATGCAAAAAGCATTATCAGCCAATAATGTGCTGGGACACTGGTCTCCTCTCTTGTAGAGCATGCGGGTTACCTCGCGATGTATTGTTTGTCTTTGAGCCACCTCGTTAGTCGTGGCCATGAACATTAGGCCATCACTGTCCATGGAGGTACAAAAGAGTGCTTATAACAACTTTAATTTGCAACTATTTATCTTTTCTTGGTGAAACAGGTACGCATCAATAAAGTATTCGCTCATTTAAGAATACTTCGTCTAAGCCGAAGAATACTCGAGATAGCCATTTAGTACATAAGCCATTCAAGATTATGTCAGATTACGTCTAAGCAATCGCTCAATAATAAATATCTCGATAAATCTGCTAATAAACGGGATCTTTCAAACTCTTCAGAGTCAGTATCCACTAATCTACAACGGGCAATTCGTAAGATTATTTAGTTAAACCTTATTCATCAAATATTACTTTACGGACATTTACCAACGGTTGGTTTAGAAAAACGAGTCGCGTACCTACTTAAATTAACACTACACTACGAACACCTTGTTGACAAAAATAGAGACCGTACTTTGCGGTGAATAGCTGCAAAATCGAAGTCAACGATCAATTAATTGTAAGTAGTCCAAAAAACACCCAATTTAAATAACAAATTGATATGACTCTTTTTAATTACAACATAATTATATTGATCATCATTACATGTATAAAGTGACTTCCAAACCTTTGAAATAACGAGCTCCTCATCAAAAAAACCTAGCAAACCCGTATAATATTTTCAACATTTAGTACGCAAAGTTTTCGTAAAACGCGTCCCGCAGTAATATTCTCAACTAAGGGGCGCAAGTTTCAGGAACAGCTAGTTATCTGCGCCTATTGAAACTACGCGTGTTTCCAATGATTTATAATCCGGAATAAACTTCCTTTCCAACCTTTTCTCAGAAGTTTCACGAGTGGTTTTTTATTTAAAGGTGGAGTTTCTGTAAGTCTGAATAGATCATAAAGAATGGATCCAGTAACCGGAGGCCTTAATATTTGTTCCTTAACTTTAAAAATTATGCTCAGTTTCTAATTATATAGAATTCACATTTTTTTCTAAAATAAACTAAGTTCGTAGGCGTTATGTGGCAATTTATAGAAGATCAAACTATTTTAAGAAAAGCTTTTATTGATCACTCTCCTTATATAGGTACCCATATCTACTTACTACTTAAAGATTATGGACAGAAACTATAAATCAACTATTAATCGGCCCAAGTTCAGTACTTTACTACTTATTTGTTCCACCTATCAATGATTTTGTGATGATCCATCTGAATTTGTCACCGGTAATACACGCAGTTTATATAGAATCGATCCTTTTCATTCGGATAGAAAAATAAAGGGAGATTACCTGGGCCACCACTTCTCGCTACATCGAGTGTAGAGCATTTATAAACGTTCGTGTACCCTAAGTCTCATGTAATGTGTTACCCGCAGATTGGCTGACGGTGACGTGGGCGCAAGGCGGCATGCAGCTGCAAGGAGACGGCACGGACGACGACGACTCCGCCAAAGGACGGTGAGTACAACCACTTACAGAAAAGAAATACCGAGGACGGTTTTACGACGATACAGAAGCGTCTAAGCGATACTCTCAGGGTCAGTCTCACTCTGAGGGTACAGGCCCCTCTTTGAGGTGTGGCTTGGCACGGCGTCCTCACCTTCCGCCTGACGCAGGTTCTAACTGAACACGGATGTTTCGGAAGGTTCCTGCACTGAATCGGGCGGGAGGAAACGCCCGGGTGTTACCACTGTGAGGATCGACCGGAGCACACGGTGGAGGTCTGCCCTGCGTTGGCGGAGCACCGCCGTGTCCTCGTAGCGGCGATAGGCGGCGACGACCTCTTGTGCCCGGCCCTGGTTCAACCTGGCCCTTACCACCGTAGGCGCGTGCCTGTGGACGGTGAGCTATGGGCTAGGTCGCCGTCCGCCCGTCTTATGACGACAGGCCGTGTCGACGTCGCGTTCATGTTCCACGCGCGCCTCAAAAAGATGTCAGCAGAAAGGAAGGGCAAGGGCCGATGCCTGCCGGGGCTGCGGGACTCTTCGAAAGAGATAACGTGGCCCCGAAACACAAAGGGCGATGAAGGAACATGGGTGGGTTTTCGTCAGTAATAGTCTGGCACTCCCTCCTGCTCCGCCCAGAGCGGGAGGAGTCATTTGATGATTTTCCATCCGAAAAAAAAAAATGGACGGCGAGTATAACCACATACAGAAAAGAAACACCGAGGACGGTTTTACAATGATACAGTTGCGTCTAAGCGATACTCTCAGGTTCACGGCATTGGGCAATGCTACTAGCGTCAGGCGAAACGCGCGCGGGTTCCGGTCTAAACATTTTTTTTCATTTGTCTTCCGCAGTCGTTGTAAGATGCGTGTAGCTATTAGGCAAGAGGTAAGGCTACAATCGACAGCGGACTTATCGGACTCATGACGTGTGTACACTCACCGCATGACCGATGCTTGAACACTGAGAGCTCGTGTAAACTAGGCTAAACCCTTGTTCCACCAGCCGTGTGAACTGTAGAACTAACGCTCGGGAACTCGGGCCTTCGTTATGTAGCTACTCCTAGTTTGTTCCTATTTCCTTGACTCGTTGTACCGACAATCAACACAGCAAACACGCAACATCGTTAGGATTCGTAAATATGCGGCCAGATCGTGGATTGTCTACGGATAGCAGGCTCCGGCTAGCGCCTCAGATAGATCAGTATTTTATCTGTCTGAGTCCGGTGTTTAGAGCAGCGTCCGACATTTGTTCGTGCTGGTTTCACAAAATCTTAACCAGATCTACCGCTTTGGGTCGTTAACACCCTCAACAAAACGGTTGTTACTCCACAAATAATCAAGTTAGTGATCTCGGTGAGTTTACTTAGTACCTCGCGCCACCGTACCGCGTAGTCCCGCCGCCGTACCGCGCCGCCCGCCGGGACGGGACGCGCTTATTGAGAAAACTTTACTCTTGTGTTTTAATTAAATGGATTTGTTCGCAACTTGAGGTTTATTGGTGTTGTTTGAATTAATTATTAATTTTAAGAATTATAATGCGAGATTTTTTTGGTGTTGTTGTTTCGAGGTTTAATATTTGTTTTTTGTGTACCTTCACGTATTTTCGTTATCTTCGCCTTGCGTTGTTAGATTTTTTCTGGTCAAGTGATAAGTACTCCAAGCATATTTCATTTAGCCAGCAGCTTAAGATGCATAAGACAGTACAACTTTCGTAGCTGGAGGTTTTTTTGTATCTGAAGAGAACAGATTTTCTTTGTGATGGCACGTAGCACAAAGTGTAGTATATCGAGTACCTACCTATAGCGCGACTTGATGGATTTTATTTTAGTTGTGAACTAGAGTAATAACGTGCATAATTAACTTTTTCAATAAAATACCCTTGATGGCATAAACTACAAAAAGAAAATTATATCAATGGATTTTCAGTTGTAATTGATAGTGGCTGAGAATAGTAAAGTCAATTTAACTGGGTTGCATCATCGTTTGCCGTGCAAACTAATATAGCAAGCCGTGAGCAAGTCTGTGCCAAGTTTCCAGCAGACTGGACTGTCGGACGCCGTCGTCCGCAGACCCCGGTCCGCAAGACTTGCTGATTATTACTTTATTTCAAGTCGCTGATAAGAATACTACAGTTGGAAAATGGTTAGTTGGAAGTCAATTTTTGCAATTACTGTTTTATATAGGGAAACTTTTAAACGGTTACAATCCAAAATGTTCTTAGTTGTTCGATGTAGGGGTAATTTTAAAAGAAACTGACTGGTCACAGTACCCAAGCGACGAAAGTATATATTAAATTAAATTTAAAAAAAAAACAAACTCCATCTTATAAAGAGTGCGGTCTAGTTCTAACGGCATCCTAAGTTTGTTGATAGAGAAGTTCGACGCACCTTGGTTGTCGCACGCTGTGGAGGCGCTGCTCATCCTAACCTCACAATTTTCTTTTTGTTTTTGTGTTTGTTTACTAACAATAGTTTTTAGGAACAATGTTACTAACAATTGAGCCTAGTTGCCATAAATAAACAAATATTTCATTAATTTAATAGGGTTACCCGTAATCACTGAATATTTGTAGATTCTTGGAAAGGCGTTGGGTACTGGGTTAATTGATAAATCGTTCTTTGTCTAATGGTAGTTTCTCGGAAGGAAACTTATCGTCCCTCGGAATGCGAAGGTTGTTTAAATTTTTGTACAAGGTATAAACGGAACCTACGCAAAGCCGTTATTATATTATTACCAAGGATTCTGCACATCAAACTAAGTAACTCAATGCAAGAATAATTAGTAGGGATTTTTTTTAGTTTAAAATCACGGTTTACGGGAGGACTCAATGTAACGCACTCAAAACTTTGTGCTGATGGATAAATTGAGTACAGGGGTCATTCTTAGGGGGAATTTTGACCTTCAATATCTCCGCTTCTAGAAGGTACCAGGGGGCCGAGTCTGCTATTACAATAGTGTCACAATGGTCTTTCATTGATTTCATAATTGTTGATCGATGACAATGGTCATTTTGCTCAAAATTCGTAATCTGCTTAATTCATAATGGTCGATCATTGTTCGGTCATGGTCTCGTAATAAAACTATGATAAAATGACATTGTTGTATTGCCATTATTAAAAAACCTTATTATAAATGATTTTCGACAAACTAGAATTAAATTTTAACATCTAATCATGCCAGATGTCATTTATATATGTTTTTACATATTATTTATTAGTGTTCTATGCAATCTGAAGTAGTAAGAAGTTCGTAAATAACAAAAAACATTAAATTATGTGTAACGCGGATTAATGTGAAACTATATATTTCAATCTGTTTAGCTGTCAAAGTCAAATGTGACATTACTGCTTACTGACGTTTTATCTGTTTTTATTTCTAGCGGTCGGTGTTTTGATTTATTTTCATTTAAGTGTTTTAAATTATCTTTAATATAGAAGCCTATATTTATAGCAATACAAAATGGTGCTAATTGAGCAAATTTTGGCTGGAACTGTCAAATTTTAGCAGATTACCGCGTAAGTCAGTCATTCATTTGTCATTGTGTACGAGATTACCATTCTATGCCATTTCTTTCAATGGAGTGTCAGTGGTTGATCATTGGAAAGTCATAATGACGCCACTATATTAGAAGATTTATAATCCGGATTAAACTACAATTTAAACTCTAGTCTGATCCGGGACGAACCTACAATCTAAAAAAAAACTCTCAGTTTCAGCCACCAAACTATTACAAATATAAACTATAAAACAACAACAAATATTGTGTTACCCAACAAAACTCTGCATTCGCTTCCCATTCATGATTAAAAGTAAACACAACATGATATTTGCGGCGATTTATCAACAGCTGACGATCTGCGAGTGAAAAGCCGCGCCGGTTTAATGTGCACCCACCCTAGCCACCTAACGAGTTTGTTTGCGAACACAGATGATAAATAAACAGTTATTTTTATCCAATCCTCGAAGAGATGAGGTTTAACGGTGGTTGCATGACAAATATTTTGTGAAGAAGTATTAAAAGTTAAGTTGTGTTTTCTGATATTACAGTGTACCTTTTAAATATTGTTTTCTGTTGTTGTCGATAAAAAATTTAAAAAGCGTTATTCGTGGTGACATCCTAAGTATTACAAACAAATGTTCATCATCATCATCATCCACAGCCCGAACTCACCCACTGCTGGGTATAGGCCTCTCTTTTCTTGTGCCAATCTCCACGGTCCTGTGCCAGCCTCATCCAGGTTTTTCCCCCGACGTCAACTATGTCGTCTGCCCATCTCGCCGACGACTCACGTTCCTTTTAATGAATCCTTTGAATTAATTATTCTTAACACTCCTCAATGAACGTGGAACTTGGTTCACGTTCCAACAGTACAATAAGATTAGGCATTCATTTGGGTGTTGTTTAGTGTTCCTGAAAGTAGGAAATAATTTGGTAGCCACACTTTCTACTAATCTTGTCTCGATTCAATAAACTCAACTAAAGAAACGGTTCAGTCTAAAGAGAAATCCAACGGCACGATCGGTTAATAAGAAAACTTAATACTATCAGAGTAACCACCATCGATTATTCCTAAGACACATTCCACTTCGATAGCCCCGCACCGCTGGCGCTGGGAGCCCCTAGGAACGCAGCAATACCTAAACGTCCTGCGGTTGATTGATGAGGCCGCTGGACGTACAGTCAGCGTCGGAAATATGGGGGGCGAAAAAATCGTTTTAACTTAAGCGGATAACTGATACTGTTACCCAGTGTCATCCCACTGCTGGGCAAAGGTGTCTTCTGATGACTTCCGGAAGAGGACAACTAAGGAAAAATAATTTTGTCTCATTGAGTCCAGTCGTCGTTCAGAATGAACATATCATCACCCTTGCCTCAACCTCATCCACTGCTAGGACTCTTTTTGTTTGTGCCAAATTCTAATACACGACAACTGTCATTCCCAATCACAGTCCCTATCTTGCACTTTTCACAGCAAGTCTGTCTCAGCCTCCTTTATAAGATCATTGGGTCCAAATAGCTCGGGGGTTTCCCGCTCTACGCGGTCTTTACTCCAGGATTTGCTTGTTCCATCGGAAATTCCGATAATTTTGATCAGTTTGTTCGTCCTATTTCTGATGCTGCCTGTGCCTAGGTAGGTCGGCAATATCTCGCTACAGGCTGAGTAGTACGACGTGACTAAATGAGACAAATTTGTCACATACAAGCGACAAAAGACCCGTGATTAATGGCTGTTTAGAGGTTATGTTAGAATTGTTCATACCTGTCCGAGGTTTTGGAGGCTTGTATGTTTTAGAGCGTGTTGAATTGAACGTTTTATATTTTCCTTTAGACGTTTACGTTTTTATATGGAAATGTTGAATACGTATTGCCCCCCCCCCCCCCTCGCACGTCTAGCAATCGCATGCGCGACTAATGAGCACGCAGTCAAGGACTGCCAAGTCAGGAAAGTGTTATTGGGTTTTTCTATCAGGAATATATCAGCACCTCATCATTCATCATCATCATCCCCATTTAGCATCGGAGTCTTAATTTGTGCCATGTGGCAAGAGACTCGCTTTTATTACAAGGGACTTAAACATAACTGGCAAAATGAGGGTTTAGTAGGTACACATCTGCCTAAAAATCGGGCATCACGAAATAAATTCAATATATTGATCTCCCGAGAAATGCATGTTTTTTCTTATACATCTCTATTACTCGTAATCTCAACAGTCACCATAACAACATTTAGTCGGTAAAATTCTTAAACCGAAGATGTACTTTCCCATTCAGTTATGTATAATGCAAATAGAATTAACATTCACGTGAGTGAAACCATGTGCGTGGTAAATGAGTAGTTGTAGAGACATTATTTATTTATTTTACTATTTATGTACACACAGTATACAGCACAGGAAAACACATTAAAAAATATGAGTACATAGGTACTGCTTATTTCTTAAGAAATTTCTGCCAGCAGCCCTGCAAAAGGAGAAATGATTAAATATATTACTGTTTGTTTACGATCTATAGATACAATTAGGCACAGAGACACAATGAGTACAATAGACACAGACCACATAGCAACTAACTTCCAAGTGACCTGACCCTGACCCTTACTTTCAATTAAACCGCTATCGTAAACCTCATCAGTAAAAGGCCTTTATCTATTGAAACTCATGTAACGTATCACGACTGATGTACCTACTTTTGTCGGTTTACCTATCAACTTTCAATTTAAACTTTGCTAACAGACCGAAATCAAAAAGTTTGGTTATCAAGCTTCGAATTCAGAAAAAAGTTTGGAAAATTTTCTATGAGTTTTCCTGAATTTCTTTACGAGTATATCGAGCTTTTTAATTTCCTTCGAAGGTTATGTTGGGTTTTGGCAGAAGTTTTGTAGGTATCGAATTTTACGTGTCAAGTTGTGATAACATTGTTTTTGACAGCTACAGGTGCAGTTGAACCGGTACGGACATTTTCCGGACGCGGCTCCGGACACTAGACTCATACGGATAACGCACTGAAGAATTAGTCAGTGTCTAGTGTCCGTATAGCGAGTCCATTGTTTGTCCACACCGATTTACCAGAACCCTAAAAATAAAGTGATGTTTCGTTACTACGGATACCGGTTAATGTTCTAACCGCATATGTTTGTTGCCGCATTTCCGTCATGCGCACTTTCCAGCTAGTTTTCTGAATTTCATCCCAGTAAACACAGTCTGTATTGCAGTCAGTCGACAAGTAACAATGAATATTCAGGAGCTTTAGGGCGCCTAGCAACTAAAGTAGGAACGAATTTTGGTCGTTTCAAATAGGGCGGAGTAATCAAAAAGAAACCACGTGAAAAAAATACCCGCCCGGCTCGAAGCTAAACAAAAACCGCGTAGCGTCATGTCTGTGATTTGCTACGTCGTAGCCCACTTAGCTGCTACGCCGTAGCCCACGTAGCTGCTATGCCGTAGCACCCGTTACTCTTACCGTTACCGTTCACCATAAAGTGGTAAGGTTGCACTACGGTATTGAAGCGTGAATTTTAGTATCGTTGTTAGAATACTAGATTATAATGAAAACAAAAACAAAAAGCTATCAGAACGTATTAAGTTGCCGCTTCCCGCCCGGTAACAGTCGGCTGTCCATCTATCTATCATTACATTAAGGTTGCCAGGTGCCTTTGATTACACTCTAATGTTCCGACTATTGTGTTTGATCAGTTTTTACTCGACAGCCATTGTTATAATGTTCGGAGATCGTTTCTGAGCAGGCTTCGTGTTTCAAATGGTTTATTTAACTTAGTGATAAGTGTCAAAACTGTTTTGCACAAAAGGGAAGGCTGGCTTACTCAATAAGTTTGGTGGCAGTTATTGGGTTTTAGGATTTCGTTTTAAGATAATTTTAAAAATGAATAGTTCAATATACCTTAAAACTATTAATTTATTGAGAAGCTTGTGGCTTCAGGTTAAGCTGCGCTTGCCTAGGTTGGTCCATGGATAGGTGACCACCCAATACATACCAAGTTTCCTTCGTGCCTCCGAAAGTGCGTTAAACCGTTGGTCCCGGCTTTCATGTGTAGGTCTTTGTAGTTTTTTCAGGTAGTCAGTGACCCGAAAGTGTGACAGGCAGTCTTACAGGAGTTATCGTATTACCCAAAACTATCTGGGTTCTGGCGGTCAGATAGGCAGTCGCTCCATGTAAAATTCTGGTATTTAGTTGCATCCTATTAGACTGGAAAGCGACCCCAACATAGTTGGGAAAAAGCTAGGCAGATGATGATTAAACCTTTAAGGTAAAGGGAAAAAATAAAGAATCAGTCAAACAATCCAGAGCAAGTTTTTTTTTTTCGTGCACTGTATGTCCAATCTTATAATGCAATGCAATGTAAATTGCAATTAATTGCAATGTGTTATTATATAATATTGTTACGAATTCATATTGTGCTACTGTTTGTTTTTTTGTAAATAAATAAATGTTTGTGATAAACTGACCAATGCGAGAGATTATACAGTAAAATGGTTATTATAAAGAGTAAACCACGAAGGCTCCACCGAATTGAATGTGCCACCCTGAACTAGTCTTTAGCAACCAACTAACAGAAAAACGACTTCAAATCACAAGTAATCACAAACCCATTTCCCTGGTGTGGCTCTCAAAAATATTCCAAAGTGAAGGTAACCTACCTACTTAGGTAGCCCGTGCCCATTCCATTAGCGGGCAGCAGTTGGAACAGCTCCAAGTCATTTACTACAATATTTGTTGATATTAAATTTACATAAGCTCCTGTGCCACGAACTTACGCAGTGATTTTAACTCGAAAATTAAACAATATTTTAGTATATATAGAGTAGCACTACGAACCGATCAATTCTGAACCGAGCTTTTTAATAAACATAATATTTATGTCTCGTCATTAACTTAGTGGGTGTAGCGGCACTACAAAAAGTACTACAGCTACATTGGACAAAAAGTACTACAACGCCATCTATGACATGAATGATGAACTAACAAGCGAAACACGTCAAACCCCTACATCGCGCAAGCAAAGTTATCCGAGACATAAGACTACATACTCTAACCCGACAACAACTGTCGGGCAGTGGCCCACCAGACACAACACCCTTCTGGTCGGAGGATCCTCCATTTTCTACGGGGGATGAAGAGCTTTTCACCCTATTCTTCATACCCCTACTACACTAACGACGATGAAAATCACTGAAAGACAAGTCCTAAAAGCACTGTCACGAATTGATGTTTCTAAGGGAGCTGGACCCGACGGGATACCACCTATTTTCATTAAAAGATGCGCACGCTATCTGTCTCTGCCATTAACACTGATATATAACATGTCAATTGAAACGTTCCAGTTTCCCTTAGAATGGAAAAAGGCTAACGTGGTGCCTGTTTTAAAAAAGGGAGACAACACCGACGCGAAGAATTATCGCCCTATCTCGCTGTTATCGTTATTTTCAAAGATATTCGAATCCTTAGTTGTTCCCATCTTAACTTCACATCTCAAATTACTGAGGACGGAAATTAAAAGTAGTGATAAACGGCTTCCACTCGACCCATTATTGTGCTACTTCCGGTGTGCCTCAGGGCTCTCATGCCGGCCCGATACTATTCATTGTGTTCATCAATGATATAATAAACCATATCAAGCACAGCCAATGTTCACTCTTTGCAGACGATCTTAAAATGTATCGGCCAATCGAATCGTCGCTCTGCTACAGTCTGACTTGGACCCCTTCAGGAATGGTGTATTGCGAACAAGATGGTGCTCAACGTCAGTAAATGCCAGCACATCACATTTACCCGCGAAAAGCGAATAGTGACATCTTCTTACTCACTCAATGGAACAGTACTGCAAAAAGTCGACATCATAAGGGATCTGGGAGTTTTACTCAGGAGTAGCCTGTCATTCATTTCTCACATAGATAAAATGTTGACCAAGGCCGGAAAGAAGCTCGGGTTCATAAAAAGGATCGGACATGACTTCAAAAGAACACATGCATTGAAAGTACTATTCAACTCCTTCGTGCGAAGTACCCTAGAATACACTTCTCCAGTCTGGAGTCCAATGTACAAAGTACACATAAATCGTATCGAACGCATCCAAAAAAACTCCACCAGATTCCTTCGGTATAAAGATCGCAACTGTCCTTACAGAGCTGTCTGACGTCATGACTCTCTTTAAAATTCTTAATGGTCATATATCCTCACCCGAACTTCTCGCTAATCTGCACCTGAGTGTGCCCCGTCAATGTCCAGTCAGAACAGTACGTAAGCCCCATATGTTCGCGGTTAAATCATCTCGCACAAATCTCGGTCGATCAGCACCACTGAACCGAATGATGGACACCACCAACAGGGTCATCTCCATTAATACTGAAATCGATATTTTCTACGACAGTACAGAGTCTCAGGCAAAAATTATTGAAAATTCTTTTGTAGTCTGCTTTCACACTATTGTTTAAATATTCCATCTCTCATTTTTTATCCTGTGTGCTCACTCATAATTACATATTTTTTTACCATTAGAATTTATGTCAATGTTAATCATTTTATTTAGTTTTCTATGTTTTCTACTAAAATTATTTGCATGTGTTTTATCATTCTTAAACTGCCAAAATTTATTTTTATTTTAATTAATAAGGGCTTAATTTATTAACTTTATTGGGCATGCTGTGGTCTCCTATAAGTGAAGGAGTACACCTACCCAATACCTTGTGTTTTACTTTATATAATTATGCTTTGTGTACATGTTTTGTTGGAGATCCTTAAATAAATAAATACCCCCAAATTGTTGACCCTGAAATGGACGTCAGCGCAGCCTTCGAGCAATGTGACGTCATCATCATCATCATCGTCAAAATCACTTCTTCAAGCTTTCGAGCAGCGAGACATACAGCCAGCCAGCTTCAAATGGGTACTCCTGACCACCAGCATGCAACAGGAGAGTTGCAAGCACTGCTGCTGACCATAAGGTCCTGGGTTCGATTCCCAAGTTAGACAAAGTTTTATTGCGTTTATCCTTCAGACATTTCTCATTATGAGACCAGAATCTAGATTTCTACCCAATTGATGGCAATTAGCTAGCCCCCTATAGACTTAACCGAATTGTGCATCAGTACATTACTAACCTAACCCTTCAGTGAAAGCCGTCGTGTTGTTATGTTATTTTAATTATATGTCAAATCGGCAAATGCGACAGCGTGCCCGCTATCAACAGAGATACGGCAAACCGAGGCTTTTCAAATTACAGTCATTTTACTCAAACATTCGACTGGGTCTGCTCATGCAATAAATAAAGGTTGACATTTTAACCAAAGCCACAAGAACAGTCATTTTTCAAAGCAACCACGAAACCAATGAAACAAATTGAATTCTATCGGAATCCTTCACAGATATTAGCGTCGGAACATCGTGACGCCACGACGCGCGACCTCGGCGACATGTCCTCGGCAACATTTGTTGCCGGTTCGAACACAATTAATCACACCAATTTGCGAGACCGTTAAGTTTGCCAACCGTGGCAGCAGAGGAGGCACACCCCCCGTATCTCCGTCTTGCGGAACACGCTAATTTAATTTTCTTAATTGTTTCACTTCAAGTGTCTTACTGAAACTTTTAGTTTGGTAGTGAGATTCTTAATTGGTGGAGAAAAATGGTTTTCCGACAACCGTACAAATCGCCGACATTTGCTAAAAAACGACACAGGTTAGTAATCGGATATCCGCTCTTATGGCAGCAAAAAAATGAATAATAAATATAAGGCTTAATTTTTTTCGTTAATTTTTCAAAGCTTGAGCTAAGCTAGCCATGTGGCAAGTTAGTTTTACGGACATCTCCCGCTACGCATCCTAGCATGTGTCTGATAGAAAAGCGACGTTATCCTTGGACCAAAACAAAGACAAATAACAAGTATCCATCTTATTTCGCATTCATAATCCGCGCACAGTTCATGTCATCGTTTCTTAGCATCATCGTCCGTGACGTCACGTCCTGTGACGTTGTTTAGATTAATAAACTGCCAGACGAAGGGGGTGAGGGGGGCTGTTAGAGGGCTTAGTTCAAGACAGGCTTGAGAAATTGATGTCATTCGCAGGAATGTTACTGTATTCAGACTGAGGTGTGACGCAAAAATACTGATTTGAATGCACAATTGATACGTCAGTTCGCTAGGACAACCAAAATTACGTTGATTCAAGTGAATTCCCAAGAGTACATAAGTAAGCACATCCTACTCACCTACTCACCTAGGAACAATTCTAGCTGACTGGCTAACTTGTATTTTTGCCACAACATTAGCTTGACGCAAAAAAAAACCTCAGACAAATTGATAGGTAAAAAAAAAATGAGGCATGCTACAAACTTGTAAACTTGTTAGGGTGGCCATAATTCAGCACAGCCAGGCAGTCAAATTCAGGCATTCGTTTGCTGCCCTGCTATGCCGAACCGAATATAAAGGGTGTTAAAACACCTTTAACGAAGCCGAGAGGTACTTGTGCTTTTTTGTTCTAAACCATACCTGGGAACCTTCTAAATAGTTACGAAGATATTGAAGGTCAAAATTCCAACTTCTTCACATGTTTATGTAAAAATACAAGTTTTAAATGTTATAACTTTACTATAAATACCTCCATGTAGGTATATGAAAAACTACTGTTACTGGTCCATGAAGGCATTTATGAAGGGCGGCCTTCCTATTTCACTGAAGCGCAAGCTCGTCTCTATTGTGTATCCTGCCTATCCCAACCTATGGCGCTCAGACTTGGTCTTTGACTGAAGCTCAGAAGTCCAAACTCAAAGTTTGCCAAAAAGCGCTGGAACGTAGCATCCTTAACATTAGACTCTCCGATCGAATGCGCAACACTTTAATACGGTCGAAGACAGGCATCGCCGATGTTGGCGATAAGTTTGCGAGGTTGAAATGGGACTGGGCGGGTCACGTTTCTAGGATGAAGCCGGACAGATGGGCGAAGATAGTCACACAGTGGGTGCCTGAAGACGGCCGTCGCAACCGAGAAACGCTGGCGTGACGATCTGGTACTCGTTCTTGACGGATTGGTCGGATAAGGCAAATTGTAAACAAAATTGGAAATTGGAAAGCCATGGGGGAGGCAACAGTGGGACAGAGCAGGCTGACATAAAAAAAAAACTCGGCCAAGTGCGTGTCGGGCCACGCGCAGTGTAGGGTTCCGTAGTAGCCCGCTATCACAATATAGAACGAACCCGTTGGTACAGCGCCATCTAGCGGCAGCTTTGTGAAACTTATGATAATTTATTATGTTTTTTTTATTTTAGAATTTGTTTTTTAATGCAAGTCTTTACCCGTTATAAACAAGCAACTACTTCATATTAGTCACTTTATAGGATTTATTCCAAGGATTTTGTATTTGGTACAAAATTATCCAAAACCCAAGTTCAACGACTATTACTGCTAAACTAATAAAGTTATCTTAACCACTATAATTTTCCTTTAAAGTTCATGAAATGTACTATCATCATGAATTATTCCAGATTTTTCAAGCCAGCAGTTTATCTTTTAGAGGGGGGGGGGGGACGCCGTACTGGAGCAAAAATATGCACTTTAAAGTTTAATATTTCGTGAATGGAGTATTAAATCGAAAAGTAGGTTTAAGAACCCCTAAGTCATTTTAAAAGACCTATTCAACGATACCCCACACGATGGGGTAGACGAAATATTTTTTCTTAATTTTTTTTTTTTTCCAAAATTTTATTTTACCACTTTGTCGGCGTTATTAATATACACACCTCTACAAAATTACAGGTTTCTAGTACTAACGGTCTCTTAGCAAAACCTCGGACAGACAGACAGACAGACGGACATGACGAAACTGTAAGGGTTCCTTGTCAGGACTACGGAACCCTAAAAATATTTTTCAAAAACGTCGTTGCCCAGCAAAACGAGATGTGAGTTGCGCAATGTTCGGCTTCGTGAAGGGATCCTGTGTGTAACCCTAAGTTAAGCTACTGTAACAGCTGTGCCTCCAGTCATCTAAAATGCCTAAAACAAAACAGAACTCACGAAATCGCTGTACTGTCGCTTAAAACCAAAATAATCGATTGAATAAAACCTCAGAGCGGCCGGCGGCGGAGGAATCAAAGCGGCGGCATTCGATTCATTACGAGCATGTAATCAGCAGCGCCCATTAGTCGCTCCATTTACTACCGAAATGGATGGAACGAACCGTTCTCGAGTTTTCCACCGATTTCTATGTGGTTTTTGTACCATGGTGTTTCGGGTGTAAACAAACATTTTAAGTTAGATGTGTAGAGGCACATATTCAAAGGTTTATCGGTGCAAATGAGGCATGACATGAAATCACGCCTGTAATCTGCGAAGGGTTAGGCTGTGGTTGCCACCCACAACTGAGGTGTTCGATAGAAATCATGAGTCTTTTGAATCATGAGTTGTGTGTTGAGTGAGTGTTGCTTGACATATTTTGAGTTAGTTCTGCTGTTACTTCCCTAACCGTATTGTGTTACCCAATTATTTTGAGTTCGGCGGCCTGCTTCATTCTCATGGTGCTTATAGCACAAGATTTCTTCAGTTGAAGCCAAATTGTGTTTTTCTTATATTTTGCAGCTTATAATTATGACTAAAACTCTTAATTCTAAGATGTAAAAAGATGCAATAATAAATGTTCTATACATATTCTCTTCATAATATTTTGCAATACACAGCCAATTAATAAATTAATATTTTCTTCAATAATTGAAAAAGTAAAGCAGCATTAGAGTAGAGAATTAAATATAAGTAAGTGGTTGATCGTTAAGTTGAAGACGCGAGAGTTAGTAAGTGGTGAAACAGCAACTCGGTGCCACTCGAGAGCTTAACATTTAACAAATTAACGATTTTGCTCGTAACGGTTTGCTGCTGATTTATTTGCGCGTAAACTTTGGAGAAGTGTTAAGTTGAAGCCATAGAATCAATAGGAATGAACACTGTTGCGTGATAGATTCATATTTATTTTGTAGTTAGACATGGATGTTTTGGCCGGAATCAGAACTAATCGCACCATCTCGATTATTCAAAGGACCTGTCAATGTCGTTAATGCACAAGAAGGTTATCTTACCGCTAGCTATTAAGTTGTACCACAATTCACACAACAGCGTAGGTAAATCAAGCATCAACAGTACACCTTTTGATTCAAATACGACCGCATCTATTGAACAGTCAATCACAGTAAAGCGAGTCCAATCGCAGCCAATCACAGCCAAGCATGTTCATTAACGCATCCCGTAGCCGACAGACATGTCCGGTCAGGCTCGAGCGCCATTCATTAACCGGAACTGTGATCACCGGGTGACAACAAAGGGTGTCCTGTTTACCTGTGTGTTGTGCGTAGGGCTTCCTATGTAGCTCCAGGTACGGATATGTTCTGTTGTGTGGTACAAAAAGTGTGTCATTGTGTCAACAGTTTTAGTAACACAAGAAAATTTATTTCTTTGAGGTTTATTTATATCTAGGGAACAGTCAAACAACACAATTATGGATCCTGCAACCACTAAAACATGATTATGCACAACGTGCAATATTGCTTTGTAGAACGAATTAAGTCGTGCAAACAAACCATATCCGAAATTATGCTGAGATTATTCATCATCATTATCAGCTTACACAAGTCCAGAGGTATTAGATGAGGACCTCTCCAAACAGATCCCATTAGATTCAATCCTCTACCACGGCTACAACAGATTTCAGAAACTCAACAACTACCCATTCCCATTCAGTTCACGACTCAAAACATTCTGTTTTACACTCTGGCACTATCGAAACGTCAAACGCTAGGGACAGGGTTCAGGTCGTTTACTCTGGAGAAGATCAATTTAGACTCCACGGTTACTCTATTAAGATAATCATGTCTATTTTTGTTTCATAACTTTTACAGTGTTTATAGGTAGGTCAGTCAACAAAAACTATAAGCAAATTATTACTCCTAAATTAGTTCTTAACCTTCTAACTATCACAGTTTTCAACTCACATATAAATTCATGCTGTGTTTAGACCGGGACCGACTGTCCGTAGAATTAGAAAGTGCCAGACGTGTAATCGCCGGGACGCGGCGGAAACCACTCGCTTCGTGTTTGAACAAGTGCACTCCATGTTAACTTAACACGAGAAGGATTCAAGTAAACAAAGGTATTTGACGACGACGGGCTGCAAAGATGACGAAGTTTAGCTTGCAGTGCGGTGGATATAGTGATGTGCATCACATTTCATTTTCGTAAGTTCAGCGGATTTATGAATCTGCTCTTTGCTAAATGTGGCAAATGGTCAAAATATATCATACATACATTATCAGGCCTCCTCTCTGTGAGTAATCCACCACGCGGGCCCAGTGCAGGTTGGTAGATGTCACACGTCTTCCAATTTTTATTTAATGATTTTAGCGAAGCACTGGGTTCGAACCGCGAACAGCTCTTATGTCGGTGCTATTACCACTGGGCTACTTTCACCACCGGTACCGGTTCTGCATTCCCTTGCCACCACTGCTTCAAATAAGTCGTGCTGAAAAACTAACACCAGTTCTTCTCACCGGTACGGAAACTTGGCCACTCGTGATTTTGCTGATTATTTGGATTAAAATATTTGCAATTGCATTTTTGACAATAAATCAAGGGTAAGTGGATTCAATAAGTATCTAAGAACTTAGAAATGAAAAGATTACCTCACGACGAATCAGTTTTAAAATCGCGCACTTTCACTGGATAATTTTCCAATGGAGAATAGCGCACTTTCACTCGAATAAAGAATTTTCCAATCTCAATTTAAAAAACACTACAAGATTAAAAATAACGTATTTTTCTTTATTGTATATACGTGTTAATATCAGGTGTTTCCTCTTCTGGCCCTGATAACCACCTGCATTCGATCTGGCATACTTTGGATGATGTTTGTGACATCAACTTGCCCCAAGCGGCCAGCGCTGCAGTTCAGAGCTGGTTTAGAGTTTGCGGCGCGTTGGAGCTGGACTTTATCTTTCTTTTGAGCATGTCCCAGATATGCTCAATTGGGTTTAAGTCTGGGCTACGAGCTGGCCACTGCAATTTTTGTATGCCAACCTCTTCCAGATATTCTTCTACGCAATGTGGGACGTGTGGGCGTGCATTAGGAGGAATTTATCGTGTTCAATGAACCCCAAATATGGTATTACGTGTTCCTGAACAACTTCCTCGATGTATCGAACAGCTGTTAGCCGATTATCGATGATAACTCTGTACGTGAGTCGGAACTTATACCTCCCTATACCATTATTAAGCCTCCATGGAAACTCACTGTTTGCGTGGAAGTAATGGGTGAAAACCGCTCTCTTCTTCTTCGCCACACTCGTTCCCGACCATCTGGAGCATGTAAAGCTATTCGACACTCATCTGTGAACTGTACTTTAGCCCATTGCTCGTGGGTCCAGTTGAGGTGTTCTCGTGCGAACTGAAGTCGCGCTACTCGCTGCTGTCTCAGAAGTTCTGGACCTCGTGCTGTTCCACGAGCTTTGAAATTTACTTCCTCCATTCGTCTTCTCACCGTACGCTCGCTAACATTAACGTCTCTCGCAATTTGAAGCCGCTGGCGTATCTCAACAGCGGTCAGGTAGCGGTAGCGGTTTCTCAAAATCTTTCAGGACTTTAAAGCGGTCATCTCGGGCCGATGTGCACCTTACGCCTCCACCGCCTGGCCTGCAGGTGTACTGGCCTGTCGCCTGGTATCGTTTAAGGGCATCCTGCATTGATGACCGAGGTACGTTAAGCGCAATAGAAACTTCACGTTGTGTCAGCCCTTGGTCAATTAATGCAAAGGCTTGTGAACCTGTGCTGGTGTTAGTGGCATTTTTATTGCTTTTAAAGCATCTTTACATATTCAATTAAAAGCACAAAATCACAATAATCTAATAACCGAACAGTTAACTTTTTACAACACACAAAATTAAAACGTGAACTTAGTCCTCAAATGACCCGATTCAACTAAAAATTAAAAGTTTCGTCGTGGTGCACTTAAACATAATGGATTACCCTCTTGAAGTAAGGCTAAACAATGTTTGACATAACTGCATAACAAACATTCATCAGAAACACTTAAAACTTTTGCTATCTCGAGATAAGCGCTTGGCCAAGATTCCGTGCCGCTGAGTGTGCCTGGGAACCTACCAGTTACGGAGACTTTGGAGTTCAAAGTTCCAACTTTTTCACAAGTTTTTTTTCAAATACCAGGTTTTAACGTTATAACTTTACAAATCAACACATAAACACATCGATAACTCGTTTACTATTAAATGCGTCTATCTGCACAATCAGCACAAAGTTTTCAGTGCGTTAGTTTTACCGTAAAACGTGAAATTTCACCCAAAAAAAAAGTCGTTTCCCAGCAAAATTGCGTAGAGTTACTTAGTTTGATGTACAATGTACAGAATGCTTGGTTGACGGCTTCATGAAGGGTCCGGTTATACACTGTAAATACATTATTTAACATAACAATTAAAATTTAAAGCGTTTAATAGACGCACATTCATCTACGAGTATAACGACTCCACATGACGTACGACCGCAATTCGGGCGGCTATACATTCGCTACCTGTCCCGCTGAACGCTGAATCAATACGAGCAGCACCGGCGCTCGTGACTTTACAATCGCACAATGACTTCTATTGAGTGCCGCTGCACGTCCGGTGGCTGTCCGTAGGTTCGGCTATAGCATTCCTGAGTTACGGCTAAAGCCGAAACACTAAAGTGGAGATTTATTTTTGTTGGTTGTGGTTTAGCAAGAAATATTGGTAGGAGAAAATGCTTTTACCATATAGTAATACCACTTACGTACAAATGATGAGAATAACTAGAACAATAACATGCTAAAGCGATAAGCGCGATGTGACAAGAATTTCGGATAAAAGAAATTGCTTAGAGCGTACCACGACCACGACTGTACGACTCACCGTGATGCAATTTGCGACACGTCATCGGCACTCACGTGAAGGGAACGAGTGACACTTGCAGTGTCACATTACGCAATACGTATCGCCTGGGCAATAGGTATAAGTTTTTTTTTAAAGTTGATGTAGTGGAAGTACTTTAACCGAAGCTTTACATCGAAGCTTCTGAGGAGCATCTTTTTGAATTCAAATATTCATTATCATCACTGTTTCTGTATCTGCAGTTCACCTTCTCCTTGTTCTCAGGTGTGGACGCGCCGGCAGCCTCGCAGCGACTCCGGGCGAGAAACTTCTAGAGCTTCTCCGACCGAGCGTGGGCACCCCTCGGCGCCACAGCACAGCAGCGTGTGCGCCCGCGCAGCCGCAGCGACCGGCCGGCTTCGTGTACTGTCCCTCTGACGCGCTGCCCTACTGCCCACCTTCGAGGATCGCGCCACCAAGACCCATCATGAAGGTAAAACATGTTGCCATTCGTTTGAACAATCACGACCAATAATATGCATGTGATATTGGCGCTTGTGACTATACCTTGAAAAAAAGTTAAAATACTTACATACTGATCTTATTTGTGTATTTCCGGTGACAGCTCCAGCCACCTCCACAACAGATCCAGCCAGTGCAGCCGCCGCCACCACCAGTGCCGCAGCGCACCACGGCGACAGTGGTGCCCACCCCTCTTCCTGTACCGCCCCCCGCGCCGCCCCGCCGCGCCTCTCCTCAACCCCCGCGTCGAGTGCCACCACCCACACCACCACGACCACCGACCACGACAACACCACAGACAGACCCTAACGGCAACAGAAGAACAGTCGCCCCAGTGCAACCACAACCACGGCTAGACTGTAACAGAAACCCTTCACATACACAGTCTCTGTCCGCCAGAAGACAACTCGCTCCCACAAGAATCCCTGACTCTTCTCCCTTCCCTGCTCCCTTACCTCCTCAGACTACTACTGTCCAGCCGATGAAACGGTCTCCAAGTTCAGGGTCAAATATAAGCGTCCGACAGGACTCGAACGTGTCCTCAGACTCGTTCAGTCAGACATCCTCACCGTCTTACACGACGAAGACGATGGAAGCTCCCTTGCTTCCTCACCAGCATGTGAACAAAAGCCTCAATGCAAAGATTGCTCGGGGTCTTCTCCTGAAGGAGCAACAAGACAGGGACTCGGGCAATGGGTCCATTACCAAGAGTATGTCCACACCGGCGTCGTTACAGACGATCGTCCGGTTCCAGAATGGAAGCAACATGTCTCTGCATCATCGGGTGAGTACCATTCATTTAACAATCTCACTTTTATCAAAAAATCAGCAAAACCGTGAAACATAAAGTTTAATCTGACTACATATTTTCTCTAAAGAAAACTGTCGTTTATAACAATGACGTACACAGCAGACAAAATACAAACAACAATATTGACAACTTTAACGATTAACAACTGCAACAGACAGACAATTAATACGATCAGTCAGTTTGTATTTTCTACTTCACAATTTACATTCCGCGCCACACGATCCGAAAACGGTGACAAAAAAGCCGTTTGCAAAAACATGTTTAATGTTTATAGCTGCAAATGCTGCGAAAATCGCTAGTTCAACAAAATGTCGTAAAAGTAAGTAGGTAGTAAGTAACAGTATTTTCCCGCACAAGTGTATGACACATATGGCCACTGTAAAATTAAGTGTCGCTCGCAAGCGCTGCGTCGTAATTAAAATATTGCGCCGCATTAAACGTTTGCTGTGTTTATGGTAAATGCTTCGGGTGCTGGTTGAAGTCCAAAGCGTAGGAAGTAGCGAGAAGAGCTGGTTTGAACGAATGTGGTAGAAACTTATAGCACTGATGAGACACAGGCCTCCTCTCTGCATGAAGACCATAATCCACCAAGCGGGACCTGTGCGATTGCCGACGAGATATTTGATGAAATGCAAACAAATCTTAAGATTCTTACCAAAATACTACTGGTAGGTAACCACTGGCAACTTACAACTTTGAATAGATCTATCAATATCAAAGAATTTCTATAATCTAGTCATGGTGAATTGTGAAGTTCTCGTCTCATTGCATTGAATACATAAATTCGCTATCGCTTTTCACTTGTTTCTTACATTTCACAATCGAGAGCGGACTGCACTTAAGCGAATCGTGGCTCTATTACTCGGGAATCGTATCGACAAGTTTCGATCTCAAGATTAGTTTGCAGCGTATCGTGTAGCGAAATAAAGTAGCTATTATATTTTTGTCAGTACCGCAGGATATGTTGGAAGAATTTATTTACAAGTTTTGTTGTGGATTGAAGGAAGCTTAAGGAATCTATTTAAACATATTCTAAGCCAAAGTTGCTATCCAGGTGACCGCGTCTACTCTAATTATATCTGCTGTCTTGAAGTTTTAGCGATCGCTTGCCTGGGAAAACCAAAACTACGAAAAGTTTTGATTTACATTCAATAAAAATGTATATTTTAACTACTCAAAACAACTAGACCACATGACATTAAAATCGGTTTCGATTGGGAGGCTTTACAATTCTTATCGGAATATATCAAATAAATTGAGACAAGTGATTGCGATACCGCGGGCGCCAGCCTTTTGACACAGACCGATTGTTTGTTGGAAAGTCAGCCGCTTGTCTCGATCAAATACACCATGGAAATGTTAACAATTTGGAGAGGCAGTGCTGAAACTTTAAGATATCATGTCTACTACCGATTGCACTGCGGGTACTTAAAACACACTCGTGGTGCCTTGAACAGCGACAAGCAACAAAAGAGATGGCGAGACGACTCGAGGGTCTAAACAAGACATTACGTTAATAGATACGTCAAAACTGTATTGGACTGACATAAGATACCGAGAAGCTTGTGTCAATCTTGGGAAGTTGCGCGAAAGTCGATTGCCACTTGTCACAAGGACTGGAGAAAACCTTTGCCCAGCAGTGGGACAATGTATACTAATTTTTACCTTAGAAGTTCCTGTACCTTGACAGATTATCTTAATGTCCCAGTTTGAAAGATCCATATTAGGAACAGACTTTCATCGATTCACCGTATAGTATCTAATCAAACTTTTAACGACAGCGCTCAAGTTTGCAACTGTTCACTGCAAAGACGAACTCGTAATGTAATCTTGCTAACATCCTCCTAAGTACAAGCAGAAACTTCTTTCATCCTCTCTAATAAAATCTTAAAGTCCGTCCTTTTAAGTTCTCCACACAATCTCAAAGTTTGTAATCAGCGTTCGCGTTCGCCACATACGTATCTGCGCGGAGGGGTGTACGCCCGCCCCTACAGCTAGTAGGAAGGAGTGTACAACCCGGGCCACATATTATTGTTTACATGAGTCAAGATTGCGTCCCGTCCTACGTATAACTCTGGGGAGTAATCTGTATTGTATTGCGAAAGAGTTTTGTTTTGTTGGTTCATCGTTTCTTATGGACTTATCTCGGTATCTTTTGGCGAGTTCTTTTGTAAGTATTTTTGTGCAAAAATAAAATATATTTATTTCAGAATTACGGCCCGCTCTCTCACACATAAGCGGAGGATTGAAGCCCAACAGTGGGAATGTATAGGCTGTTTGTAGTAGATAGGTACATAATCAGTCTTTGTTTTTAAACAAATACCCTTAATTTAGTAGCCTACTGCAAAATTAAGGGTATTTGTTTCAAAACATGAAAGACAGCAGGCAGTCGTGTAAAAAGACAGTGAATAACACCTATGTCATTCACTGTCTTTTTATATGACTGCCCAAAAAAAGGAGTGTAATGATTTTAGGGCTCATGTATGTATTTATGTTTGTGAGTTTCTTTATTCCACCATAACTTCTAAACGCCTAAACCGATTTCGATGTACGTGGTATCGTTAGAATCCTTGTGTTACCCCGGGTAACATAGGCTAGTGAAAAAATAAAAATAATAATATGCAATATGAGTTTCAAATTAATGGGCTAATCATGAGGATTTTAAAATAGTATATATATCATGACCATATTTTAATTTAAAAAAAAATGTGTTATTTATTTATCTATACAAGTCACGCGCGGATGACTAGGTAGGTTTGTGAAGTGATAAATGTACACCACAATAAATAAAATGCGAAATTCTCCATCTTATTAGGTATAATCGTAACTAAAAAGTGAAAAATAAAAAAACAGTCGGGACCCATTAAATAATCTAGACTAAAATCATTACATCCAATATGGGTCCCGACTGTTGCAGTCATTCATTCCGTGTTATAATTTGTTATTTGTTCTTTTTCTGTGTAAAATAATTTATTTAAATAATTACACTACTTTTATACAAACTATAACTCTAAATAATAATAAATATATGTACAAGTAACAACCTGTAACCGTTACAGGGCGTCAAAAAATTCGTCCACATCGCTGTCAACAGGAAAAGTGCCCAGAAGGCTGGCAGCATTGCCACGTTAGATGGCAATGCTGATTCTTTGACCAAAAAATAGGCCCGCCCTCTGGTCACGTGAAGAGTCGACCAACCGCTTGGCGATTTCTCGAAATACTAGGTGGGCACTCGGACCCCATGGCCCTAGTATTTGTTCTTTTTTTTTTCTTTTCAGTTTTTATTTAAAGTTATTTTTACGAAGTCGGGTTTTTAATTTTTTTAAATTACTTTGCACTTTATTTTCTGTTCAAAGATACTTGGCACGTATCAATCCGACTCGATTCGATCGTTCTCATAGAGATAGCGGCTTTGATACCGGATTTATCGATATCCATCGGTTCTCTCATCAGATGCATATTGCATATGACCTGCCGGATATAGGTCAGCCCCGAACGTGGTTGTTATGCTAATACTTCATCTTGGACGTTCATTGAGACGGATATCACTGAATCGCATAGGTGTATATAACTAGGGATGCCATAGATTTACAAGTTTTTAATGTTTATCCAATAATATTGAATTTATTTTCACCAATGTCCAGACATCTACACATTATTTACATGTCCACACGGCATGTTTTGAAAATCCAGTGAAACTGAACAGAATGTAAAAAGATATGGTTTTGGCTTTCCTAAAAATTAAAAGCTAGAACAACATTCCAATAAAATCCTCTTTGTTCAAAGTAAAACCTTAAAATACACCTTAATTTCCTATCACAATCTGGGAACAAGGAGTTACGTGTATGGGACCCTGAATAGAGATTACGTTACAATAATATCTCAGAGGAGGCTACAAAGCCAGGGTTTCGTATTGAATGTGAAACTATTGTGAGTACGCGCTGCCGCCCGGGGCCGGAGCCTGGGCCCATTCACGGCGCCGCTGCACTTCGAGATAAATCCTTTTTGGTAGAAAGGCTAACAAGCCATGAATGTATGCCGTTATGTTTCACGAGGAAATAGTCACATTGTTTAAACTTATAGATGACCTAAATAGGTTGCCTGTGTTGCAATTTAGGGACAAACGTTGTTTTATTCTTGAGTTAACTTGAGGAATTCGTCTCTCTTTTATCTAGCTCCGTTGACTGATTTAGGTGCTTTAAATCGTTTTCAAGGTACTTGAAGTTACTGGGTAGCTTTGTGTACGCTGAAGCTTGATTTTAAAAAATTGCAATCATTTTACACAAAACATGATATACAAAGGTTTAAAAGTGCGAATCCTCTCTAATTCCACCACATTTCTACATTGTTGTTCATGAAGTCAATTTACGACAGGACGTTTTATGATACACCATCGATCAGCTTATGTTCTGATTCGAGCTGACTAACGACAATAGGTGCTTCCGAAGTCTTTTGTTCATAGAAATTTAATTATGAGCGGCACAAGCTCTGCGACCCAAACGGCTTAGCTCGAAGCACTTGCAGTCATGTGTGTCTTTTGGTAATTGGATATGGCTTCAGTTCAGCGATTATAATGATCGAAAACGGCAGCTTAATGAAGATAAATCTTTTAGTTAAATTCTTTTTGTTTTATTTAACTATTTGTAAAAAGTTGTAATTGGCCATATTGATGTTATTAACTAAACTATTGTGTTTGCCTAGCCATAAGTTTTCCGAAAATATTAAAATAAATAAATTTTCTGTTTTACAAATTGAAATGACAGAATTATTATTACTACACTGAAAAGTACAATAGAAAGTAAAACAACCTGTGTTTTACCTTTTCCTGCCACGAACGGAGGATGAAAGTAGTAAAACAGATTCATTTTTACATTCACAAATTCAGTACCTGAACAATGCAGTTGTGAATGAACACGCAGCCGCTAACACCCATCTACCGGGACCGTGACGCTGAATTAATTGAGTTACTATCATACCAGCTCACTGTTAATCCGTAGGATTTTGGCTCAGGGAACTGACGTGTTTGGGAAAAACTGAACACATTTCTACGGTAATTTTACCAAACCAAAAGAACCTATTGAAACATTTGACAGTACCTCAAGTTGTTCACTTGTCCACCGTCCTTGTATTACAGTTTTATTTTAAAGAGCTTCTGGTCAGACGATCATCTTGCTTTTTCTTTACTATTTGGTCTATTTGGAATCGAACACTAAATTACTATAGTGATAGTGTGTAGCCTCCACACACTTATTCGGTGTATTCAGTTCGACAATATTTGTTGAACAACAAGGCCGACCCGAAGCAATGCCTACACTTATACTTACATCAGCTTTCAGTCAGCTAACGTGCCGATTAGTCAAAAACTGTTCTGCATCTTGTGTCGATCGGAAAACTCCTTTCAACAACGGGTGTCGTTGAATCATGTTAAAGTCGACTACATACCGAGCGGCTCTTTCACGTATGTCACCGGCTGTGCCAAACATAGTCCCGACCTAAACATGAGTGTAGCTCCGACATCTCATACGTGCATGTTAAGTCTACATCAAGTTAATCTACTCTCTCCCCACCAGATGCTCCGCGACATGCGAGGCGCCAGCACAGACGCCAACCCCCACAAGTTCCGACTGATGCAGCTCGCCCTCAACGCGGTGGCGCTGCTCGCCATCACAGGAGCGCTGTTCGCCTACTTCAGAGCTAACCCAGCGGTACAGGTAACATACTCGTAAAATCTTTACAAATACATTTATATAAATCAGTCCAAATATTCTTGGAACTCAGACTCAATCTGTCTAAGGAGGATTGGGTCGTGCATGACTCACAGCATGGGTTTGGTGCTTGTCGGTAAATTGGGTTTGTTTTATAATTAGATTTTTATTTTAGGATGAAACAATTTGGTCAAAATAAAAATGCTAACTAAATGCTTGTCGTAAGTAGCCAAACGTATAAATCCCCAAGTCCTAAAGTGGGTGTTTTAATAGGCTTGTATTTCCTGAAAACGTCGCACTAACAATAACCATGAATTAACAAATAGGGCCTTTCATACCCACCAGCTTTGTGTAGCGGCAATACAAGTCACCACAATGCGTAAACTAATTAAAACACTGCGACAAACGAAACTTTATATTTTATTTGCACTAGCTTCAACTCCTTCAAACGAAGTTGATATATTTTTCTCACCCTACAGAAAAAGCTCGCCATTTTTCACTGTGTGAAAATCAACAAAATGAAGCAACTCAATTACTGAACCACTTGCATACAGCTGAAAGCCATCCCGCCCACAAAAACATTGGAAAGGCAAAGCTTTGCTAACAAAACAATTATTGTGCTCGTTGCTCGTAGTCGGTGCTCTGGCTTGCGGCAACAATTCCGTCTTACCTGGCGTCTTTGTCTGTTTTGTGAGAGTTCGAACAATGGCCACATTGTGAAGGACGCGTTGTTGTGGATACATATTGTTTTTTGTGCTCAAGAAATTTTGGGAAGGATTATCTTAAGATAAGTAGTTTGCGCTTACAGTCTTGACTGTTCTAAAGCTGTTTTGTGGGAGAGATAGTACTGAAGTGCCGTAGTACATAAGTTAATTAATTGTTATGGTGAGGAGCTCGTGACTATATAATAACAGCCGCTCGGGTCGATCTTTAGGTTAAGCTGTGCTTGCCTAAGTTGGTCTGTAGATAGGTCACCACCCATTATATACCGAGTTGCCTCCGTGCCTCGAAAAGCACGTTAAGCCGTTGGTCCCAGTTGTCATTTGTAGATCTTTGACAGTCGTTAGGCAGTCAGTGGCCCAAAAAGTGTGACAACCAGTCTTACCAAGGGGTATCGTGTTGCCCAGTACTAACTGGGTTGTGGAGGTCAAATAGGCAGTCGCTCCATGTAAAATATTGGTATTCAGCTGCATCCGGTAAGACTGGAAGCCGACTGGAAACCGATCATGTACCCTGCAAGTAAACAGGAGCTAACCCTAGCTCGTTGTCCACAGTACGTGTCCCAAGTGGTGAACCGGTCCACAGTGGTGACGTGGCCGACGCCCACAGACCCGCCGGGTGCACGGAACCCCGCGCCTGGCGTGTGCCTGCCCGTCATCGTCAACTTCTGCCAGCAGCACAGGGTACCGTACAACTTCACCGTGTTCCCCAACTACATCGGACACTTTGGACAGCGGGATGCTCAGCAGGTTCGTGATATCTTGTTTACTACATTGGAGTGTCGTGCCTGTTGTTTTTTAGAGGAACCAACCTATTCGAACCGAACATGTAGCTTCTGACGTTAAAAAAATGCTCCTGTAGCTTTATGTGTAGGGACCTACTAACAAAATTATGGATCTTTGTGTCTGAAATAAATGAATGAATTGAATTATACTTAAGTGAAATAAAGTATTTAAAATTTCATAATAAAGTATGTAAATGTCATGTCCAATCTAGATTCATCATCAGTTTTGTTTTCTTCTTTCAGAAAATTTAAACTAGCGAACATTAGTAGTTTGTTGATCATAATTATGTAGTTATCTACGAAATATGTCACAAGTAATTCAAAAGAAAACATTTCTTTAACATTAGCTTTTAGAATTTAAAGTACAGACGAAATTCCATGAAACCCTAATAACTGCTTGAGCTAGATTATTCCAGTGATGACTGGATGCTTATTGATAAACGTTACCACTGACTAGCTAGCAATTCAGAGAAGACAAAACCATTATCAAAGGATCAATATCATCAATATTTAGTTAATCAAACACACTAATTACTGTATCTAAGGGACTCCACGAAATCGGGTTGTTTGTTAGGTTGTAGGACCCCACAAATATATTGATACTCGATCCCCTGGACTTGTTTTTAAGTCAAATACGGCAAGTCGAAGCTTCGATACGTCAAGTTACAAATTAGATGAGTTCGGTTTGCTAGTGATATTAGTTAAATTGCCGTACGAACAAACAGCGCCGGGAAATTGAGTTTGCTAAGTGATAAGTGATTCTTGGTTTTACAAACCATATTCTGTTTTTAATTAATATTGACGACGAGGTCTCCAATATAATTTTGTTACTTTGTTTATTATTTGATTTGCTTGTTGGATTACGAAATACGTATTATTATAGTTAATGTCTATGCATAGTACATAAATACATAAATAATAATTTACAGTAATAACTAGAAATGTTAAATGTTATTAAAGAAAACGTGTAGGTAAATGATAGCGTGACGTAACTTACTAGGAGTTGTACACACTAGGAGTGAAACATAAGTACTGGTAAAATCTGTGAAATTAACGCAAACACATTCGAATGTTTACGAGCAATAAACGGGCCAAGACTACGAAAAATTGTAATCCAATACTTGTTACTAAGTACTTAGTAACAAACCGGTCTGTTAAGTGTCATACGCCCGCTTTTCAGTTAGCATTCGCGTGTCAAAATCGAAAAGATTCGGTTTTTTTTTTATAAGAAAATATTCCCAATATCCGCTTTATAAGTCTTTTAGATCTCTTTGGATTATATTTAACACTAATTTACGAACAGCTGTTAGACTACCGGGAAGAAACAATGCTCAACCACGAGAGCTCCTAACAGTACGAAGGCCTAAAGACGTTGCCCATCTATTGCTGGTCATTACTGGGCAATGAGTTTAATTGCCCGAATCCAAGGTGAATCGTTAAAATGCCATTAACAGGCTTTAACAGACACTTGGCGGATCCCGCGGGCTCGTTAATTAGCCGACCTGTAATGTATTCAAGTGCTTTGGCGGGATTTTTAAATTTTTGTTGCATCGTTATTTTAGCTTTATTTTACTTATATATTATATTTTTGAATAGACTTCCATAATGAAATACTCTTTAATTACTTGTAATCTCCTAAGGTTATTCACATTTCGCCAGTTATATTTGAGTTCTGTGAAAAAAAACGTGTGTAAGTGAAGAAAAACAATATCACTTTTCCGACTTTAAAATCGAACCCAAACAACGATCCATAACAATACTTTTCAGTGGTTGTTACCTATTGTTTGCATTGCCAACAACCTTTTCCAACAAAAAGAAATGATGAAGTGGATCCTCTACAATATTATTTTTCAATCTCACTACACCAATCCAAACATTCCCGTCAGTATATCAACACAGTATTGGTTCTGCGCGACCTCTACTCTCACAACAGCTCGTATCTCTGCAGTGAACTTTCTTCAAAATCCTCTTAACGAAAATTAATTGATCGAAAACCTAGTAGGCGCAGATCAAAGGGCTTATGGAGCAATTAATTTGTGCTCGTCGCTCGCCGGCCGCTAATCGCTGCGCCAAGTGTCAGGTCACGCTTCTGAGACTGTAATTGTATCATACGAATATTGGGAGCATTTTTAAGGAGATTATTTTGTCGTAATTGGTAGTTATCATTATTGGAAACTGGTTCTCCTAGCACGTGTGTATTCCGGATGTCTCACCCTTGATCATGAGCACGCGCTCAAAAGACACGCGAGTTCGACTGCGGAGATAACAAATGATAGAGGTTGCTTAGAGCACGCTACGAGTCATCCTAAAATGTGTTGCGACGCGACGATACTCACGCAAAGAAAATATGTGACCCACGCGCAAGTCGCGTCGCAAGTCGCCTGACGAAGTGAACAGAGCGTCAAGTTTTAAGACAAAGCGTATCACTCGTAGCCTTACTTTAGCTGGTGATTATCGTGAGCTTCTGGTGGCCTTTTATCAAAATGGTAGGGGGATCTATATACAAAAAAAAATACCTGAATCCAAATCACCAATCAGTGCGATTTTTATTCAAAGTGAGATGTTAAACGAACGACCACCTTTTTTTAATTACCCAAACCACATTCATCGGATTTACATTGCCGCAAACAAAGAATGGTACAGGAACATTTTCATTTACAGGGTATTACCCACCGCGACCACAACAGCGGGTGACGCGGCGACATCAATAACCATTAGCGGAACCCTTTGCCGCGGGAATCAATCATTGTCGCGGAAACAATGCGCGCCCGGCAACTAAAATATCTGCGTCAGATTCTAAAGCGCGTTTTTAACGAGCAATGTTTATTAAAACGTGGCATTGGGTCGTCCTTGGACTGTGACAGCGTTTGCTTGTTACAGGAGAATAAATAGGGCTTGTATTAACAATCTGAATAAGAAGTGAAGAGGAATGGTGTCGGAGATACAGTGCATTATTACACTATGTTAGGTAAAGAGATGTGTATGGAATTAAGGGCGTTCTGTAGTATTACTTACCTACACAGAACAAGGCGTGGGTCTAAAATGTGTTACTGTATAACTCCAACTACGCACACGGGCCTATATTAATAGAACACAATTAGAAAAATTATTCCGTTTCTGTCTAACCTAGTTGTTCGAAGAAATCTTTATGACAAGTCTACAGTTTAAAAATATCGTCTTACTACACGAGTGGGAGACAAGGGAGGGATCATGCCCGTAGGCGGTGTTCTTATCGCGAACTATTCTTGGAGCATTATACACAACAAACGCCTACAAATAGATCAATAAGTATCACAATCTGTTGTTACCAGAACTTTACGACATTAAGATGTATTCTGGTAAAACGGCTGATATTCTTCACCCTTTATCATAAACGCCCAAGAAAGAAAAAATAAAGAATTTGAAGTTGGAACTTGTCATAATTATTCTTCATCAGCTTGCTTCCTTGGGCGACCGACGTGACGAGTTTTCAACTTAAAATTCTCAATGTAGAAATCGGTGTTAGTTGCCGATCAGGTCACAAACAAAACTCAAATCAGTAAAATTATTTCGCATAAACCTACATGGGACCTTAAGGAACGTCAGAAAACAGATTCTCGGTTCGAATTGGTCGTTTCCTATGGAGAGGAACCGGCAAGAAACTCAGCTTGAAAAAACCTCCTTTTAACATCTGATCTCTATTGCCAGGACCTGGAGGTCTACGAAGCTGTGGTAGACGTCCGCTGTTACGACCTCACAGCACTGTTCCTGTGCTCACTGTTTGTGCCCAAATGTGGGCCCCTGGGGCATATGGTGCGGCCTTGCAGGAGTTTATGTCATGGTAAGACTTTAGCGCCTGCCTCACGTCGTCTTTGAGATAGTCTCTGCAACATGATAAGTACTCTCCATAAGTCGGTGGTTGACCACTTTTTACTCTTTGCCTCAATAACAAAGTATTCAAAATTGAGGGTAAAATGCTTGTTTTGCATGCATTTATTCGAGAGAATTTAAAAAATAATTTAAATGAATTTTCCAATAATTACCTACTATTGAAATAGGAGCTCGTGGCTCAATAATGACAGCCATTCGGGTTGATTTTTAGGTTAAGCCGTGCTTGCCTAGGTTGGGTGGTTAGGTGGTGGTTGGGTGGGTATGGGTGACCACCTATTACATACCGAGTTTCCTCCGTGCCTCGGAAAGCACTTTAAGCCGTTGGTTCCGGCTGACATTTGAAGATCTTTGACAGTTGCAACAGGTAGTCAGTGGCCCAAAAAGTCATACCAAGGGGTATCGTATTACCCAGTAATAACTGGGTTGTGGAGGTCAGATAGGCAGTCGCTCCATATAAAATACTGGTATTCAGCTGCATTCGGTTAGACTGAAAGCCAACCCCAACATAGTTGGGAAAAGGCTAGGCTGATGATGACCTACTTTTGAAATAACTTTCCAAAATTATCTTAAATTTATTCTTATTTCCGTACAGAAACGATGCGTCGCTGCGGGTTCTTCCTAGAAGTGTTCGGTCTGACGATGCCAGACTACCTCCAGTGCGACATATTTCCCGAGTCTACGGACACGGACGTGTGTCTCGGCAATCGAGAGGTTGCCGACGCGCGCTTCAGAGACGCCATGCCAGGTAACACGGAAAAAGAGCAGTAGTGCGAGAATTCTTACAAGTATATTTCAAGAAAATAGAAGTCTTTATTTCGATTTTGGTTACTTATGATGTTTATGTCCGGAGTTATTTTTGAATTTATTTAACCGACTTCAAATAAAGGAGGTGTTAAATTTGTAGAAGTTAGAAGTACGTTGAGCTGAAGCGTGATAGCCGCAACACGTAAGCGCAATCAGTCTTGCGGGTTCAATGCGGGTTGGAAGATGGCACATGTCTTCGAATTTTCGGTTCTAGGTCATGACGGTTTGGCCTCACGACGCGACATGTACCTTTTCCGTTTTGATCTCGAAAGAAATCCTCTATAACTTGACAGATAACCCAGTCTAAGACAGATTGCCAGACTACTCTGCTACGTACACTATTAGCAAAAGTAATTTCACAATAAACGTTTCCAGTCTAACCTGTAGTAGTAACAATGATTAGTAGATCATAGGTAAATAATGGATACAAATAAACGTATACCCAACAATACGTACTCGTAAGTACGGACGTATTGTTTGTGTTCGAGAGACCTTTTGTACTTATCGTCAGTGATCCTGACCTTTGATAAGCAGGCCCGTTTTTGTAGCTATCTAATTATATTATTATTTCCACGAAAAACTAAACGTTAAACTCCCACATTAGGGACGTATCTCGTTACTGATTAATATTTGGAGATGTATTTCTGTAATGCCAAATGTCACCAACCATTATTATTTTCCGAGTATTAACACCTGTGTTTGAAATAAAACCGTTGTCTTAGATTTCCACGTCTAAAATAATGGTTCCAATTTTATTGAAGGTTGTTTTCTTATGACGTCTAAATTCTTATTCTTTTATAATCTTGACAAGATTTTTTTTATACTTACCACCTTTTATTTAAGTCCTTGTAATTGCACGTAGATATTTAGCGAAACTTTCTTCTGAAGGCCCTAGCCCGAGCGTGCTTAATCCCTCATCTCTCTCCCCAGTCTGCCCCACCGGGTTCCAATGCGACGTCCGGCGCTGCATCCCGCACGACTGGCGCTGCGACGGGCACGTGGACTGCCAGGACCGCTCCGACGAGCTCAACTGCCGTGTGTGCAAGCGCAGCGGGGAGGTGCACTGCGGGAACCAGCGATGCATCTCGCAGGCGCATCTGTGCGACGGGAAGGTTGACTGTCCGTGGGGGCAGGATGAGAGGAATTGCTGTGAGTATAAGTTGTTTATTGAATAAACTTTATTCTCCTATGCTGTAACTATTTTAAGATAGAAATCGCGTAAGAATTTGGTGGCAAACCAATTAAAATAATAATTTAAACCAATCAGGAGCTGCCAAGATCAGAGTGCATTTAATTAAATTTTGTTCTAATTCTATGTGTATTTAAATAAATAGTTATGTTGGCAGGAGGCTGTCGCTGCGTTTTCTAACCATGACTTGGTTCAGTGCCAGGATCTTGTTCTAATGCGAGATTTTGCAAACAAGAATTTGTCTTTAGTTTGTGGGATAAATACATAAGTTATAGAGTAGGCGGATCTTTCCTTTGAATTTTCAAGTTCGACAATACAAACTCGCTGCTTCAAAACGACTTTTATTAGTTGTAGGTGGGACTTACTGGACCAAAGATCTAAATCGTAAGATTCGGCCTAGTGCAAAAGGTCGTCCCACTTTTGTTCGTCGAAGATGACATTTGAATAGAATTATTGTCGTACTCGCTCATACTGAAAATCGTTTCAACCATTCCATGGGGTTTAGACACTTTTTCGGCCGATCTAAGTACGGTGACGCATCACATCTAACCACGATTTATTCTTTGCTGGAAACAGTTTAAAATATCAATGCTAACTACAGCTGAATCTTAATCTAGTCTTTCTCGTAAAAGTGCGACTGAGCCAAGCGAACGGCGACGTTGGTCGAGGTGAGCTGCAAGTATACCGCGCCGCCAACCACTCCTGGTTTCCCGCCTGCATCTCCACCCTGGATGCTGACACTGCCTTCAAGCTGTGCTCAATATTGGGATACTCGTAAGTTATTAAATAGATCTTGTACACTGTCTACACGTCGAATCATAGAATGTTTTATAGAATGTTATGGTATTTTTTCTGGCTAATCCCTACTAATATTATAATTGCGAAAACGATTTTTTTGTTGCTGTTACATTTTCACGCCTAAATGGCTGAATGAAATTGACATACCGGTAGGCAATGACTAGGACGATAAGAAATAAGATACCTTTTATCCCAGATGTACACGACTGAAGCCGCGAGATAAATCATTATTAGGTAGGTCTTCTTCGGACTAATGGCAGCTTTCACATTTGTATGTTGTCAATGACTAATTAACTTCTCTGTACCACAAACAATCAGTCAACAAGTAGGTACATATTTGTAGTTAATTATACCTCAAAGTCCTCAAAATAATAACTGGTCACAACAATAATTAACTGTTTCAAAACACTTCAATGAAATAGTTCCGAGTTCAAAGTTCAACTAACTCGGCAGTTCATTACCACAGAGCTGTTGATACGAATCAATTTAGTTCCGACACGTAGAGAATGTTGCACACTATAGCGCGCGCTGCAATTGGTTAAATTGAAAGCACTTATCCCGCGTGGTGGAGCGGGGACTTTACCTGTGTAATTTATTTCATTAGTACAGTCTGCACACGTGCGCTCTTTGGATGTTTGTGGTGTTAACTGTATGGTTTAAGTGTAGGTAAATGCTAAGAGTAGTAATATGTTAAGCCTATAGATAAAATATGTATTTAACGGTGGAAAATTTGTGCCCGCATCGGTGAAGTTTTTTGTTTAATATGGCCTTCCGCTTTATACCTACATTCTCTTTGCAATTTTTCATCGCCCTAAAAACGAAAAGACGCTATTTTCCAACCTCTTAGTTGGTTGGCAAATAGCGTCTTTTACCGCCTATGTTAGGGTCGGCTTCTAGTCATAGTTTAACCAGATGCAGCTGAATACCATTATTTGGGATGGAGCAACTGCCTACCTGACCTGCACAGGAACACACTCCAGTTACTATTATAGGTAATACGATACTTCTAGGAAAGACTTTGTGGGTTCTGACTACCCGTAATGACTGCAACTCATCACATATCTTACGACAACATTTAAAACTGTCACAGTCACTCTGCCGAACAAGAAACGAAACCACAAGTTCGAAACCACCTTCTCAACAATGTCTTTGCATGCAGATGGCTAAACAATAGCCAAGCAGTGATCAACGAGAGCCGGCCGGCGGTGAGCAGTATAAAGGCAGCCGTGAACGTGAGCGCCACCCCGGGCCCCCGCGCCAGCTTCGTGCACGAGCACGGCGCGGCGAAAACCTACCGCGCCTTCCTGAGGAGTCAGGGAGGACTGCTGAAGGAGCTGAAGGAATGCAGACAGGACTCACCGAGAGTCCACCTCGTTTGTAACAACTATGGTGAGTAGCTTTTATTCTTCTTCCTCTTCGTGTCGCTGATACTTAGTTATGTTTAGTTGCCTCCGTATAATATCCCGGAAAGATTTTAAAGTTCCGAAATAAAGCTGTTAAATTAGAGGGAGGTATTATCCACATGTTACTTACTTCCTCAAATAAACTCTACATATGTAGGTATCGAAATAGTCCGATGTCTGGTTAGGACCTTCGAACTTGGGGAGATTCCTGAATACTGCGGATTTAATACTACCCATTTACCAATAGTAGCCCTGTTGCTAACAAATTAATCGATATTTGTGTGTATCTATCTTATTGTGTCTTAATCTCATAAGCTTGTAGTTTGAATATATACATGTGATGTAGGCAAGGTTCACTCCCAAGACAATTCTTCTTGTCGAGTTGATAGCTAAAACAGCATAGATTATGATAGATTTTTTTGGAGATTGAAAAATAGAGATCCTTCTATCCATTATTTTTAATTTAACTTGTAATTGAAAAAAAATACGCCTTCCAAATAGTGTGCATAACATCACGTTCAAGATTGAGAAATGAGATCCATTACAAGTTGTCGTCTCGTGTGGAACAATTAATATGCTGATGGCTATGTGGCTCATAGCCGGCGTTGCAGGGCTGAGCGTCGCGTCGGCTAGCAATAGACGCAGTGTTGCATGTAATTGCGTTACAGGCTTTTACGGCCTTATGATTACGGGAGAGCTTTTAACGTATCTGTAGGGAGAGGTGGCGATTTGGAAATGTCTGCCTCGGATTCAATAGAAAATTTAAGAACTTACCGCTCGGATCTCAAATCCAATTTACAATGTTAAAATTACCATTATATGTATTTGGTTTTCTTTCTTTAACATATTCTAGCTAATCGCGGTATTCTTATTTTCAAGATTTAAAGAAAAAAGATCTGGAATCAGACAATGTTTGAGCCTAAAAAGGCCAAAAAAAACGGACATGATTTTCTATACTTGCTGTCTAAATCAGGGCTCCGTTTTATTTTCATTCTCTGTTATTTTAACGTAAGTGGCGGCGTTTGACATCCGTTGAGTGCAGACATACGTACGTAGGCTGGAGGCTGGAGGCTGCGAGCGGATCCAATCTTGTCAGTTCAGAAGGGTGAATCAACTTTTGTTTTATAAGAGCTTTGTCAACTGTACTCTAAGGTGGCGTTAGGCTTTTAAACGTATAGGTATATCGCCTGCCAGGGTACCGGTTGGTAAAAAGGTTTAGTTGTAAGATGCTTAACACGTAATGTTTTATTTAAAGTGAAAATTCTTTGCCTTTGTACCTCAACGTTAGATACTAGTCTCCGCTATGATTAACCACGTTGGCCGACATTCTGTCTGTAGAAGACTTTGTAACAACCTGTAAACTACATGAATGCAATAAATGATGATTATGATTAGAGCTACTTATAATAATTTTTCAATACACCTCCTCGAAAACTGGTTCTTATCGCACTACGATTAGGTTCAATATGCAATGTATTTCCCACGTGTGCGTTTTTTTCATTTTCCAACACGTGTGCGGGAATGAAAATTGCCACAGATAACTATAGCTATACACTTAGTCCAAATTGGTTCATTGCCTATAGTCGAAGGTGAATTTTAATTTTAATTTTTTGCAAACAATATGATTCTTTATGACGTACATATTTTTTTAATATTCAAATTGTGTTTATAAATAGAATATCATAGATAAACATGATTATTTAAAACTAATATTTACACTTTTAAAAACAAATTAACATTTAATTGTGTTCTAAATTCAAAAATATATAAAAAAACTATTTTTCTTTTTAGTCTGTTTAACGGCCTCATCCTCACCTTCAGCTTCCTTTTCTTAGCTTCACCTTTGCTTCTCCTTCAACCTGACGATAGCAAAGCGCGGAAAAAAAAAGAAAATAAAATCATAGTTTCCTAATAATTCATGACAAAAATATTTTTCGTTCTTTTATTTTATTTCTTCAAAAGTGTATTAAATAACGTCGTTTGATACACGTGGGCATTTGATATTGCAGTTCTCGGCTCAAAAACAATTCATTTTTGAGTTAATTTCACCTAGAATGCAATAACAAAATTTCTGCACTTGTATCAAATGTAATAATATCAACCTACGCAGTCTTAACGAAAGAGATTCTTGTCTTTCAAAAAGACAGGCTTTTCTTAATTTGGATCCAATAATTCTCAGACTAATCAATATCCAATCCGTTACCAACTCAATCATAGAAATTCTCTGATATTACAGAAGTTATTTGAAACAGTATAATATAGAAGTAAGGCAATTATTTTCCCCCGAATCGTTTCTCTCACATACGTTAACATTTTTGTATTACATTTCCTCAATAAAGCAGTCATTACCTACGTTATACTCATAATAGCTTTTATATTCCAATCGAGATGTAACAACAAAGCGACATTACAACGACAGATAAGGGTGGGTGTCGCACAGAGCGCTAATGTTTCCTGACGCCTGACGGCCGCGGGCGATCCGCGCTGAGACCGGCTGAGTGAGCGACGACCTTTGCCCATTATTGATGGGGACCGATACGAATGGAATGGATTAGCAAATAATATTGAGCACAGAAATGGGATTTGTGATTATTTTGACCGTAACTTACAAAGAATTAGAACCTTATCCTAATCAAAAGTTTGACCTTCCCGTATGACAATTCACTTATACACTGACCTGCAAGAATAATTACTACACTTTTAAAATTTCAATTTTTCCTAAACTATAGAAGTTAGAGATTAAAAATAAAAAAACGATATAAAGCAATTAAAATCAGCTTTCTTTGAAACGATAGACAAAATTAAACTATTTTGTGAGTCCTTTTTATTTCAAAAGTGTATCTTGTGTACCTACTTAAAAAGTTATTGTAATTTTAAAAGTGTGATACTTATTTTTGCAGGCCAGTTTATTACTCCGTAGTAGGTAGGCCAGTCTAACCATATTATCTAATAGTAATATTACACGCAGCCTGGGAACTTCTCGCAACGCCAATAAATCATTAAGTGCCTACCACTAAGTGAGCTGTTAGCGCAAATTAAATGCTTAAGGTGCGGTATGCGTAATACTTATATTATGTGTAGGTACGTATGATAACGATGTGCTTCAATTTATGACATTCTCGACCAATTATCTTATAAGCAGTCCACACTCAATAAAGGTCCGAACTTTTCCTGTCCGTACATTTTCTGTCAAAGTAAAAGTGTCCGGGGCACGCCTATATTTGTCGGTCCCGGTATGACCGAACCTTAAACTTAGTTAAGACAATGGGTATTACAATAATCCCACAAACGTAACGATAAAGATTCCAACGTCAGTACCGAAGGTCGCCTCCTCGCCAACATAACAAAATGAAATGTAATTTGCCAAGACAAATGGTTTTTAATTATAAAATCTGTCATAGCAGAGGAGTGTAAAAATTTATGAAAGGTTTTGTTCGCAATTATGTAAAACGAATTACGGAGCGCTAAGCCCACTCGACTTATTGATAAAGTTGATGAGATTCTTATCTTCTCTCTCTCTCGGGACTTTCCTGTTGGCTGAGAGCTTGCTTGTTTATTGGATCAACTATATTTGTCTGCTGTTACTGCACTGTTTCTTGATTTGTGACTTTTATGTTGGTATTCCTGAGATTACAGGTTTTCGTTCTAAAGCCATTTACAATAGGGAATATGCATGAAATACAAAACTCTTTTTATTTATGAAAAATGCCTTGTATTGGCGCATAAAAACATTGTGGTACACTTGTTTAAGTTTCTAATACATCACTTATTTTACAATTTACTGTTTTATGTAGCATGGTTTTGGTGAATCGGAACGAACTGTCAAAACACACCGTCGAATCGAATATTTCCACGTATTCCAACACTTCGAACAAACCTCGACAGGTATTCCACGTAAAATAAAACGTGTTAAATCCCGAATAACACGTTACGCGTTTGTAATAATTATGTGAATCAGGACAGTTATTTTTCAGATATTCGGGAAAAATTACACGAATTGTCGGGTTTTGAAAATGTAAATAGAATGTGGAAATTTTATAAGAATGTGAGAATACAAAATAAGTAACTCTTGATAAGACGTACTTAACCAATTTTCAAGGACAATTACCGTCACCGAGTCTCTAATCCAAGGCGCATGTATGCGCTCATCAAAGAGGAAATTCGCACAAAAACCTAAGAGCTACTTATTTATTTATTGGAAACCAAAAGTCGTTATACAAAAGGCCCCTTTGAAGTCTCCCTAAGAGGATTTTATGGCAAAATAAAATATAAATATCTGTGTTGGTTTATTCAGCGTGTCTAAAGGACGTGAAGGCGGGATACTTTTTTACTTTTTGAGCGGAATCATAGCAATGGTAATTTGAAAATGAATGGAAAATTTTGACAGATTTTTGTAAGCCCCCGTACAACTTTATAAAACATGAGGTAGTACGTTAGGTGCATTGTGAGAGGCTTACTTGGTAGAAAACACAATCCGCCAAAAGATCGCGTAAGTAAGTATATATGATCCGGGAGATGGAAACATTCAATTTATCTAAGCTACGTATTGCATGTCAGCCGAAGCCCGGTAACAATATCGGTATCTTGCAAAAGATAGCTCGAGCTTTATTGTACGCTCGAACAAAAACACAAACATCTTAAAGATGATCTGGCTAAAAACTTTTTGTGTCTAAAAGAATTATCGATCGCGCGTAGTACGTACTTACGCAACGGCGCGGCCGCGGCGGGCCGACGACCGGGCTTTGGCCCAATGTTACTTGAAGGTTTGACCGCTTGCTGAGCGTCCCACGTCCATACTCCATCCACACCGCGGAGAACCTATGAAGTACAAGCATCACTAGGTGTTCAAAAAGAACAATAACCAACCTGCTTTTCAGGTACCTACCTAGATGTCGCGGTAAAGACGCCTCAGTTTTTCTAAAAGAAGCGAAAAATGCACTATGTTCTTTACCAACGTGGTAAGTTGAGCAAAACCATGTGAACCATGTCATATCAAGTAAAAAAAGCACTGTGTGCGTACAAGTGCTTTTTTGCATACATCCAGGATCCGTGTCAAGTGATTTATTTTTAGCCAAGAACGAAGAAACCTTCGCTCAACGATAGAAACCAAGTAGAACGCTGCAACTGTCCTTGTTGTATTTTTAGCCAGAGAAACCATATATAGCAATACTAAGTATAGCAAATAAGAATAGAACGCTACAAATGGCCTCATTGCACAGGATATTAAAGTTCAATACCAACAGAAGTACCTAGTTACTAAGTATAAAAACCTTGCGATAGAAATATTGCATTTCATTTGAAACGTTTATTGGCTTACAGCTGAAAGCGAAGCAGTACTTGTAGTACTGTTGTTTTCTTCACGGCAGGGAAAGTTTTCTGGGTCAGTCTCTTCAACGTCGTGACACTTATATTTAAGTCAGTCGCTACGTCAACAGACGTCAGGGAAGAATGTGCAGATCTTTAGAAGTTAATAAGAACAGAATTCATGGTATCTTTTGGTAAAATTAACTAGTTTGTCAGTTAAACAATATAATGATATGAATAGCGGCTTCTGAAAACAACTTTTCTTAAGATTGGCAGAAATCTATAATTTACTTAGTGTGTATTTGACATAACAAGGGCAATACCAAAGGGAATACGTCTCATAGCACGTACTAAACAACGTCTATAGATCGCGGCCTAAGTGCATAAGAAAGAAAATAATCCTGTTTAATCTGCACAAAAATAAAACGCACAATAATTGCGTGAGGCGAGTAGTTGGTATAAACAATTCTCTGATTATTTTTATACTTAAATTCCCAATCGAAACTATCTACAGACTAGCTTATTGGAATCCTGCAAAAATGGGAATAATATTGTCCCGAAATCAAAGCACGTAACTTCTTTACAGTATACCTAATCTATTTACCCAATATTGAGTATTTGTCCTCGTCTGTACCCTTCGATGTAGCCAACATCGAGCTGGATTCTTTGAATATCAGCTTTGTGTCTAATATCTTGCAATAAGAATATATTATCTTCAGTGTACTAGGCCTAACATAACCTATAAACCTTACATTGCACCTAATCCAGCCTAGACAAACTTTAGGTATTTGGTTATTAATGTTGTTTCAAATTGGTCGATTTATTTGGCATATAAAGCGTTGTAAACTATCAAGTTATTTTAATCATCATAGTAACACTATACATAAACTCATGGCTGTACCCGTGGGGGTAGGCAGAAACTACACAATTCCTCCTTTTGCATTTCTAGTTTTACAAAACACTATAATATTATGTTATTAGAGACTCCAAAGATGGAGGTATTTATTGTAGGAACTTGTTGCGCAATTTCGAGAAGATCATACAGGCTGCGTAAGTTTAATCTTTAGTTACTAGGCATAGGTATTTGTGCAGGTGAATTAAGTATAATGAGTCAAATTAATTATAGTAATAAGTTAAACATTTGATATAACAGCTCTAAACCTTTTTACAAGCTTTTATTTAGTTTCATCTGTTCCGATGTCTGCAATCAAATCTTGCAAGTTGAATTTGATTCACGTCCCGATTAAGCTGAAATTTTGCACGCACATGTATATCGCGTGACAATGCAATATAATGATAACATAGAGCTGATCTGATGATGGAGCTGGAAGGTGGGCATAAGATCTCCGTAATAAAACGACGTTACCACATCGAGTTTGGGGTCGTTTGATTTGTCTTGATGAGTACTTTGGTTTTTTTTTTTTTTTGGGAATGGCATCTCGCAGTTCAGTCTAGAAGAGACTGGCTACTGCTTAACCGGACTATACCTGTGGATGCCTTGAAGCTAAGGCCTCCAGCCAGGGGCATGTTAACTAAAAACTAAGCGACCACGCCTAAGGGCACCCCCTGTGGGGTACGAACCTGGGCTTAGGGCGTCGCTGGGGGCAGCAAAGGGACAGGCTGGATCTGAGTGTCATTATTTAGGGGCTCGTTTGACATTACTGGCTCAGCATCGCGGGCTGGCTCTAGCAAGGGTCGGGGGGGAATTGGTCGGGGATTACGCGCCGGACCTCGGCGGCGAGGTCGGTATGTCTTCGGTTTGTATTTGTATTTTCTACGTACGGTGCTGGTGTCTTTGCTAGTCTCCTGTAAGAGGGTAATAGCGTCGTCGGGGGTGACTAGAGTGTGCCGAGGACGGCGGACTGAGCTGATACGCGATGGGTCGTATCGGGCGGCCGATGCGATCAGGGGGTTCCTATGATTAATAGAGGAGTCGAAAAAACGCTTTGCAAGACGTTTCACAAATTGCTGGATAGTGGGGATTCTAAGATCTAGGTGAAGACTATCGTTACGGACGTACGGGGGGGCTCCGGTGATCTTACGGAGAAAGCGGTTCTGCAAGGTCTGCATCCTGTGGATGTGGCGGGGATGGGCATGAGCAAATACGACACAAGCGTATGTCATGATAGGTCGGATAACTGCTGTGTAAAGACGCAACATGCACTTGAGTGACAACTTGCTCTTTTTGACTAGCATGAAGTGAAGTCTGCTCATGGCAAAGGCTGTTCGGTTACGAGCTGCTTTGATATGAGCCGCGAAGGTCAGGTGTTCGTCGAGGATGACACCGAGGTACTTGGCTTGCTTCTCCCAAGGGATAGGCTTGCCGAACATAGTGATGGGGGCAGGAGACGGTCGCTGATGGCGTAACTTCTGATAGAGTACAGCCTGGCTCTTCTCAGGGTTTACTTCGATCCTCCACTTACGAAACCAAGCGCCGAGGGAATCGGCGGCTTGTTGAAGTGCACGATGTATAATAAGCCGTTGTGCCAGACCTTGTCGAAGGCTTTCGCTATATCGAAGTACAACACCCCCGTCATCGCTCCACGCTGGAAACCAGCGCTCAAGTGTTCGACGATGCGGTGGACTTGGTGTATACAAGAATGTTCGGTTCTGAAACCGAACTGTTGGTCGGGAATGAGGCCTTTTGTCTCGGCATAATCTCTGAGTCGCTTATAAATAAGTCTCTCATAGATTTTGCCGAGCGCGCTCAGGAGACTGATCGGCCTGTAGCTTGAAGGCTGAGCTTTCGGTTTCCCAGGTTTGGGAATACCGATGACGGTGGCCTCTTTTCACACTTGGGGAAACAAGTTGTTGCTCAAGGCGCCATTGAAGATGGCTGCCAAGAGGACTATGAGCTGAGCGAGGAGGGTTTTAAAAATCCTATTGGTGAAGCCGTCGGCGCCAGGGGCTTTCCGAGGCTTGAGCTTGTCAATTATATCCTTGACCTCGTCTGGAGTGACCGGAGGGAGGGGATCGTCGGGGTCTTCTACGGGAGGGAGTGCAGCTCTTCGTTCGACTTCTGCATCCACCTCATCAGGTGCTGCTTGTCTACAGGAAGGGTGCTAGGGGAGCACTGTGATTCCAAACTGTCGGCCAGACATTCTGCCTTCTCAGAGTCGTCAAAAGCGACGCTCTTGTCAGGACGGATGAGAGGTGGAGAAGAGGCCTCCTCGGAGGACCTCAGCTTCCTCTGAAGTTGCCAGAAGGCTTGGTGGTTTGGCTCCAGTTCGCTGAGCATCTTGTCCCATTGATTCGAACGAAACTCACGGGTGCGCTTCTTTACAGCACGCTGTAAATAACGCATGTGAGCTTTGTTCTCATCGCAGGGCCAGACGCTATAGGCACGTATGGCCGCGTTCTTCTCGTTTATCAGTTCACGGATGTCGTCGGGTAGTTTCCAGCGTTGATCACTCAACACTGGGACTTCCCGAGAGCAATCCTTTAAAATGGATTGCACGTGGACTGTAAACGAGTCGATAGCGGCCTCGGTGTCTGCGACTGAGACAATGTGGTCGGGGATACCGTCTAGGTGCGGTGACGTGTCGGATTTCAGCATATCGCTTACTTTCTTCCAGTCGGTTATTAGGGTGGTAGGAGTGGGTTGGCTAGGGTCAGAGATACCTGAGCGAGAAACTAGGTGCATGAGCACTGGGCGGTGGTCAGAGTTAAGCTCGTGTAGCGTCTCAATTAAATGTAACCTAAGGCTAACATTCTTGAGCAGCGCTATATCGAGCACATCGGGACGATGACTAGTGGTGTCGGGATAGTGAGTGTTCTCCATAGGAGCAATGGGATCGAAGTTGATACTCTGGCCTAGATCGCAGACGACTCTCCCTCTCGGGTTAGTCATACTACTATTCCAGGCGGGATGTTTGGCGTTGAAGTCAGCCGCTATGATAGCGGAGTTACTCATGCCGAAGAGTTTGGTGAGATCATTAACCAGGAGGTTATGATTCTCAGACGTGTTTGAGGGGGGCATATAGGCAGACATTATATGTATCGGTTGATGCCCTGTCATGGCTAGCCGACAGATTGAAACCTCCAGTAGGGATTCTAGGGGAGGGGGGTCGATTGGGATGCAGTGCAGTTCCTTGCCGTAGTAGATGAGCGTACCGCCTTTGTGACAACGTGTCCTATCATTGCGAACTAAACGATAGTTGGCAATTTTAGGATCAATTTGCTGGGTTTTAGAAAAGTCTCTTGGATGAGGAAAATATCTACTTGATAATCGCGAAGGAAGGACGCGATCTCGTCGCGTTGCCCTCCTATGCCATTAGCATTAAAAAAGCCTAACTTTAGGGACCGGGGTTGGGTGCACGATGCTACGGGTGTGTTATCCATTACTGAGTTTGGTTGAGGTTACGAAGGGCTTCCGCGATCCTAGGATATTTCGCGTATACATCATGGATCTGTTCCAGGTCCTTAGCTGACCTGAGCTCGGCTGCTAAGCAGTCGGCCTCAGGTGAGATAAATACCTGGAACCTCATGAGGGTGTCGATGGTACTCTCCTCTTCCTGGTTGGAAGGCAGGGGGCTAGGGGAGGGAAGAGGGACCTGGGACCGAGCCACTGGAGTGGGCGCTGGGACTGGGTTGTCCATGAGGCCAGGCATTGGCATCGGGTTGGGCTGGGATTTCACCAGGGCAGGGAAGGCACGCTGGTGGTTGAGCTGGTTCCACGGAGAGGGCCTCTGTGGGCTGAGACGCTCAGGGAGGTCTTTGGATGGGGCTTTCGTCAGGGGGCTTTCCCTCTGCTGACGGGCTTGAGCGCGATTCGCCAGTCTGTTGGCGAATTGTTTGGGGGCTTTGGGACAGCCCCTGTAGTTTGCCGGGTGGCCAGATTGACCGCATAGCACGCAGCTAGGCGGCTCTGTACACAGACTCCTGTCCTTGGGACGAGGGCAATCTGCCGTGGCGTGTTCGACTAGGCATTTTACGCACCTGTGCGGTGCGTAACAATGCTTTTGGCTATGGCCGCATAGTTGGCAGCGATGACACTGCCCAACTATATTCTGCTTCTTGGGCCTCTCGATTGAGATGCCCGATAAGGAGCAGACGGACTTGATTTTGAAGATGGGGTGGTGACCCTCGACTGGGTCACAGATGACGAGCACCATGTCGTACTCGTCACCCCCTTGGGACCTATTTTTGTGGAGGCGGTGAACCGCCGAGACGGGGATGCCCTGGGAGGTTAAATCCTCCAGGATGTCCTGGGCAGGGATCTCCTTCGGGATCCGCCTGATGACCACTCGGGTCGGCTTTTCCTCTGGGAGGGAGAAGGTATGGAAGGCGATATTCCTTCCACGAAGGGCGTGCACCAACTGTCTGTAGTCGGTGGAGGTGGGGACTTTGACTTTAATACCCTGTTGGGTAGAAGTCGCGCTTGTGTATTGGATCTTGCGATCCGCACACATCTTGGACACTTCAGTCCACTTCCCCTTTTCTCTGATGTACAGAGCAGGGGGTGTGAGCTTCTTGGTCGAATCGGATTGGGAAGGAACCGGTTCCATGGGACTATCCGGGCGGCTGGCAGGAGCCGAGCCAGTAGCCGTACGGCTGGGAGAGCGGTTGATGGGGGTCGCGGCTGAGGGAGCTGCTACACCGGCGGTAGAGGGGATGTGGGAAAGGGAAGCGGAGAGGGGGGCGTTCGATGCCGTGACAGCCTTCTTGACCTTTCCGGCATTGGATTTCCTCGCCTTCTTTCTTTTCCCGTTTTAGACGAGTTGGAATTCCTCTGGCTCGGATGGTAAGGACTCAGAGGAGGAGACCAACTCGGGTGAGCTATCGGGGGCTTCAGGGCTGACTACAACGTCCATATCGGCGGAGTTGGGTCGGGGTATAGGAGAGGGAGATCGGGATCTGGTGGAAGCTGTTTGCTCAGCTTTCCAATTCTCCTTCTTAAAGGGAGAGGAGCCCATCGTAAACCTCTCTAATGTAGGGGCTATCGTCTGAAAACAGACGCTGCAGGAGAGCTCCTAAAGAAGCCGATAAAGCCTCTTTTCGGGGCGTTGCCATTATGGCAGAGTATCTACAGGGAGGGAGCTAAAACATAACCTATGCCTAGTCCTAACCAAACCTATCCCGAGGAGGTACGTGGAAACGTAAACCCCCCGGGCAGTTCCAGACAGTTCCCTTAAAACTAGGCTACCCCTTGTGTTTTTCCTAGTGCTCCACTGGCGAGAAGAAAAACACAAACAAACTCGCCAGCTACACTGCTGTCTGAATGGCCAGAAGGGCCGGAAAACACTGTAAAACCTAACTCCCCGGGTGGGATAACCCAGGGATGTGTTCTCTCCCTGTTGGGATCACAGGGAGGTGAGTGCTAAGGTGTGCCCTAAGTTTGTAAACCTGCCGCCGATCTTATTGTGCGGCAGGGCCCTATGGGTCTTGCGACCGATCCGGGCCGCTGGGGTAGAGACACCCAGACGTCCCGGGTGCAGCTGTGGACAAACGGGGATTAGATGCTACCAGACTGCGACTAGGAGATCCCCCAAGGCCGCAGTTAGAGCCCTTCCAACGCGTTGCCTCACCCTGAAGGGGATCGGCGGGTGTGTCGGGTCACCACCCTCTTGACTTCGTTAACACCGTGAGGTTTCCGTCAAGAACCACAAAATCGTGGATTTCACCTGAAGGGCAAAAAACGCGGACGTGGTTTTGTCGATTGTCGTTAAGGAAAAATGTCTTGAAAAAGACAGTTTTTAACGTATCGAATTAACTACAAGTAGTTAATTCAACACGGCGCAGCGCAACTAAGTCCGAGCACAAGGCAAAGACTGTAGTCACACTACGACTTGGCGGGCCGGGGGCCGTCGGAGCTCGGCGAGGCGGCGGATGCTACTGACGTAGCGGAGCGGCGAAACCGAGTCGGGGGGCGCGGGGTGCGCGGGAGCAAGGCAGCGACAGAGCGGAGCGCACGTGTGCACTCAGCGGCGGCCAGGCGTCGAATGTGAGTACTTTGGTCCTAGATGAGTCTAATAAATACTTTTTCTTACTTTCTCTTTTCTTTAGATAATGTGTGCTCAAAATATTACATTGTGCGTACTACAGATTACTACTGGCTACGGAAAAACGCCGCGTAAATCCCGAATCATAAATACTAAAAAGTTAAAAATAAAATGCTAATTAAAAAAACTTTTTTAAAAACAAGCTTTTATTTAAATGCGCTAAAAATAATAAAATAAACTTTTCCTTTAAAAATTTTGCTATCAACTTATAACGTCATTACACAATTTATATGATATAGAAGCTTGTCGTGGGATTTACCTGTGTAGATAAACTATAGTCAATTAAATAACTTGATCTAATTGATTTTAATTTAAAAAAAATCAAACTAAGTAAATACGAGGACGTGAATTTCGCAATAATTAAATAAACTTTACTTTTAAGGGTTCCGTACCTCAAAAGGTAAAAAAGGGAACCCTTATAAGATCACTTTCTTGTCCGTCTGTCACCACCGATTTTCTCAGGAACGGGTGGACCTAGCAAGTTGAAATTTATACCAGATACTGAGATCTAAAGGGTGTAAAAAACCTCTTAACGAAGCCGAAAAGCACTTGTTCTCCCCGTCATTGCGATCTTTTTTTTGTTCTACACCATACCTACGCCTACCCTAGTTACGGAGATATTGGGGGTCAACGTTCCAACTTTTTGATAAGTTTTTTTTTATACAAGTTTTTAATGTAAGATTTTTAATTTAAATACCTCCACGACCCCCGTACTATTCAATCATTCCATCAGCACAATGTTTTGAGTGCTTTACATTGAGTTCTACCACAAAACATGATTTTTCCCCCAAAAAAAAAAAGTTGTTTCCCAGCAATAATTTTTGCGTAAAGTTACTTACTTAGTTTGATGTATAGAATGTTTGGTTGACGGCTTCGTGATGAGGTTGTTTACACCCTGTATAGTCCCTATTAGGTGTGTCCTAAGTCAACATGATAAAAAGATATGGGCAAATTCAGATCTTCGCGAAAACTTGTAAGTACTTTTAACTTTTCCTTCATTTTCAACTTTTTTATTTTTAGGAATTTTCCTAGTTTTTTTTTTTGACTTGTGCTGTAGACCTTGCTTTTAACCAAAATTGACAATTCTAGGTCAACCAGAAGTACCCTATAGGTTTTGGGTCGAAAACCTATACGATAGTTCCCGTTGACCTAGAATCACGAAATTTGGCAAAAAGCAAGGTCTTACAGCACATGTCGAGTTGAATCTCCAGGTACGAACCCACAGCATGGCTGTTCTACACATTTATCCTCCTCTTTGTTCGCGCTTATCTCTCTCCAGGTACGACCCCACAGCGTGGCTGCTCTACACATTAAACCTAAAAAAAAAAACTAAAAACTAGGCTCACTAAAGTAGACTCATCTTTCATGGGGTACTGTTTGAGATGCTATAATTAAATTCCACAAAGTATTCTTGAACTGAATGAGACAAAATTTAAAACATGCATTAAACGCACACTATGTTAGCAAGCATATTACAAGTTGAGGGATTATATCGCTGATAAAAATGCTTGCCGCAATGCTGGTCCTGCTCCACAAGGACAGGGGCGCATAAATTGATAGCATTAAATGGTATTGTTGGAGCTGCTGAAGATTGTACAACGATCTTTGCATTGTATAGATTCAATCTCTTTAGTATTATATAATCGCATAGCCCATATTTTGTGAGTACTATGTAGTAGAAAGCTATCATTCACTGGAAACCTACCGTTTTTTCTTGACTTGAATGTGCCCTGGCGGTTGAGAGTATGTCATGCTCACTCAAATGTCTCGCTGATGGTGGCGCATGTGTCGGAACATTTAGTTCCCCTTCTTCTTTCTTCAAAATGGTTGAGTTGAATCGTGCTAACTCAGCACGATTGCGTCATGTCCGTGAACGGGCGCTCTCAGTTGGGACTGGTCATCTCTTAGCTGCCACGGTTCGTTCATTTTAATTACTTTATTTAAAAAAAAAATGATTTTTTATTTTACTCTGAACGCTCTTAATGTGCACGTCTTTCTACATCGTTCTCACATATAATTATGTATAATCTCAATATGAATGATGTAACCAAGATTTTGTAACAATATTTTGATTTAAAAGAGTGTCCATGGAGTTTCTTGCCAGTTCTTCTCCATAGAGATCTACGTTAGGGAATGGGCAACTACAGTACTTTCTCAAGTTATTATGCCTTGTGACTGTGACTGTAGCTTTGCTTTTTTGTATTTTCGACATTCAAAAGTGCCGTAATGGTCTAATTGAAATAAATGATTTGAGTTTGAGTTTTGAGTTCATGTATAGGGAAAATCTGAATACCGTAAATATGTAGTTTAATAACAAAAAAAAAGCGATTTTACTAATACAAACTTATTATTTGCGGTTAGTGCAATTGCCGTGTTCTAGGGATCGAACAGCAAAGTTAAGTTTGTCCTTTAAAAAGTTTGTACGGAACCCTCGGTGCGCGAGTCCGACTCGGTCTTGACCGGTTTTTTTTTTAAGTTTTTTCCACTTAATGTCTGTAAGATAAACGCCAACGCCTCATCAATCTAACCAATCTCACTTTTTTACATTGAAAAATTAATTAAAATCTAAACTGATGAAATACTAAAGACCCTTACATCAGATCTTTCAAGTACCCATAAATATGATTTGTTTTACACAAATATCGATCTAAAACTTGAGCGATAAGGTTGAAATTCGTCTGTGGCAAGGTGCACAGTGGTTTCATTACCTGTAACGACTGGCCATAAGTTTCACCAATTTAATTCTATCGTCTCATCGCTCATACAGTACTTGTATTTTTACGACGACGAAATAAAAATGTTCTTGTTCTATACATTTGTGAACAGGGAAGCTTAGGAGAGTTGAGATATGTCATGTGTTTGGTTGTAACTCTTTATCGGTTTGTGTATGATATCGGAGGCGAAGAATGGCTTTTATTGCGCATTTTATTTCACGCGTTATGTTTTACTGCAAAATGTGTATTCATGGGTTTTATCTACCCTTACCGCATACCTACAAGATTCTAGAACACACACCAGGAATATGTTGTGTAAAACATAATCAAAATGAATAAATCTCGTATTTTTCATAAAGCAAAATAACTAAGAAATATTTCCACGATACCTAGTTATTCATAGGCGGTAAGCGAATTGTGTCAGTAATCATTTGTTGTCAGCCTTATCTTATGAACGACGAGGTTAGCAGGTGGGCGATAACTTTACCGAATTACTGAGGAAATGTTCTTGTCATTTATTTGAACAAATTTTGAGGAAACATTATTCTGTGGGAATCTTATAAGTTTGCGAATATAAATTATATTCGTCTGTCATTGGATTGGGTCTTGTTTTATTATTTAAGAAAAACTCTTTACTAATGTTAAAATAATCGACTAAATAGTATATTTTATAACGAGGGACTAAACGAAGCCATAATATACCAGAGGTGGTTTGACTCCCTCGCAAGCTCGGAAGTCAATGAAACCGAGGGTATATTAAGTTGGCGTTTAGTCTCGAGGTGCAAACTGTACTTTTCAGTTTGAGTGCGAGAAAAAGTACAAAAACATTAATTATTCCTCCAGTCCATAGAACTTTCGTAAGTTTTTAGGTAAATCTTCCCCGTTTTTGGCGGCAAAAGATTATCTATTATGTCTTTTGCTCTTTGCTCGACGTCCAACTCTTCACTGTCACTGGACATTCTTAATAAATTTATATAAAACCGAACAAATTTACACTCGACAAAAATCCTAAAATTTTCGCGGTCAGTTTTTTCTTCTAAACCAGTCACTGATTAAGAATTTAAAACGCATGGCGCCACCTTCCTTGCGGAAAAACCATGGAACTAAAACTCTCAACATTTTCGCAATGAAGATGGTCCACACTCCACAGATAATAGTAGTATATTAACTGGCTGTTTGAGTTTGTCTATGTCACATGAAGGAAATTAAAAAACGAATTACTTTTTACTCCCTAGGGACTAAAGTGGTCACTTTACTCCCGCTTCGTAGGGCTATATTGGCGTACTTTTAGAGCATGAGAAGTGAAAAACTAATTAATGGTCACAAGAATGAAGTCGCGTAGCGGTGTGCTACAAGAGCGTAAGGGTGTGCTACGAGAGCGTACCGGTGAGCTACGAGAGCGTAGCGGTATGCTACGAGTGTGTAGCTGGCGCTACGCGTTGTAGCAAATTACTGTACTTAACTAAAAAGTCAAACACAAGAACTGGTAAATTCGGAAACCGCAAAAGAGGGAATTTCAACTTAATCTTAGCATGTTCATGTGACAAATGAATAACAAGTTCAGTGTCTATTTGAGTTACGAATAGTGAGATTCAGACCTTATTTATTATTTGCTGAAGAAGATTATCTGGGTCTGGGTCTTCACAAAGTTTTTGTCGAGACATTGTGTTATACATACAAATAATACAGACAGATAAGAGCTTTGACCTTTAAAGGAACTGACAATTCATTTTTCACGTTCAAGATAAGAAAGTATAAAATAATTATTTAGGTATGTACGTCTAAAAGATCAACTGTGTAACTGTATACAGTCTAGTGAAGATTTATTGTATTTTATGGAGCACAATAAGAACTAGTTTATCGGTTGCAATATCGCCCCGAACGAGAAAAATGAGAGCTCCGCGCGGTTTGTTTTGTAAAAGAGCCTTCTTTGTTTATTTAGCCTTTCGTGCTGTTGCCAATAATCCCCGCTTTTATATTCAGTCAGTAAGCTTAGCTATTTTCGTAAAGTGAAACATTTGCATTTCTAGCTTTCAGGATTAATTATGAATTATGTTTAGGTTTGTTTGTCGATAGGCTCGCCTCCTATTATAATTACTGGACAAAACTTAAACATGTCTGGCAAAATGTAGGTCTGTTTACTTTAAGTACAGCTCCGTCTATCGGGGGATCACAAGTTATGTGTGCTGTCATTTAGGTTTGTTATAGATTTTGATTAATTAAAAGAAGCCTACTTAGAGATGCCATTAGTGTTACCGAATACAAAGAGTAGCAATGGTTTTAGAGATATACGATTCTGCAAAACGTTACTCCAGCAGGAAATGCAATATTTCGAAAACCTGAAGAGGCACACATTTTATTTTTGGGGCACATTTTGGCACTAATATAAGCTACAACGCCATGCACAATGTTTCTCTCTCCGATCATTCGTTTAGAATTTTCCTGCTGGAAAAACGTTCCCCAGCATTAAACGTTTTTCTGTTTTTTTTTTTCCAAAACGACAGGGGGCACATATTTTTTATTTATTATTTACAGCAGTTAGGGCACACATTAAACGTTCCACTTATATAACTCTAGGAGACACTTTCCTGCTGGGGTAACGTACACCGTGCACTCGCTGCCCGGGATAAGTGGGGACTGCTCGAACGACGGCACCTTAAAGCTCACGCTACGTTTATTAGTATATCACATGTATTAGTAAGGATGTTAGCCTCTTTTAAATTCACTTACTGATTCTTCTTTGTAGGCATGAGGTGTTTTGTTATAGATGGCCCCATTGATACTGTTTTGTACCTACCTGTAAACATTAGATTTTTGTAGTCCGACCTAACAGATCCCGGACGTGACGTATTATTATTTATTTTATTATGTGAGAATGAATCAAATGATCCTAGAAATAAATACAAGAGAAGAAAGCATTTTCTTCACAAATCATGAATAAATAGTTAAGTTGAGATACAAGACGCGATCTTCAACAAAAACCAGCGTTCGTAATGAAACGTCATAAAAATGCATAAATTACAAAGGCTAGAGACACGAAAAATCTGTCGGTAATCTGCTGTTCATAATTGTGGGCGCGACACGATTGCCTAAACTTTAATTATGTTTTTGTGAGGATACGCCAGGTGGGTACCGCTGCACGCTGGTGCCTGGGAGGAACTAAAGGCGGGACTTGAAATTATTATTTACGACTACTGAATGTACTGTATTTGCTACATACTTACGTAGTATATACAATATCTCGGGTCGTGGAAGCAAAAACCTTTTATTATTAATCGCGTGGATGTCAGAAATCATCAAAAATCAGTAAAACGGTAACATATTGACAGAATTACGCCTGCATTTTATAAAATTAGTTTGGATGTACACAACACACCTGAGATGGAAGTAAAAGAAAAACGGATTTTGGAGAAATTGATGAGTTGCCGAAACGAAAGGTCCAGCGTGGCTCACAAGTTGAAAAATTTAGAAGATAAATCAAATAAATCCGCTAAGTCTTCTTACTTGAACAGTCGAAATATTTTGTTTATCAGTCTCGGTAAAAGGGTTTAACTTAAATTTCACTTTAGAGAGCGCCGGACATCAAGCGGGTTGAATAGAGAAGTTCAGCTTTACAAGTTTAATTTTTGCTTTCCCAGCGTTTGTGCGAACAAGCAGAAATTACAATAGAATTAATATTTACTTTCTTACTTGGTGTTCACAACTGTGGGCTTGGAAAAATATGCGCAAAGATATTATAGCGAGCACAGTTTTATTTAACTGAGCATTGTTTTAAAGATTTGTTTATTTACTTTGGTTTTTTAATTATTTACAGCGTTATTTTGCAGTATCTATTAGAACCTCAATTTTTACTATTTAGCAACCCAAATACATACCCATTGCATACTTCCTCCAACAGGAAGGAGGTACTTATTCCCAACAATCCAGAATCGCTATGCAATATGCAGATCACTTAACGTTTGTAAATACTAGAGATCGATTCCCAGGTCGGGCAGTGTTATCGGATTCCCATCTGGAATTTATGAGTAACAGCCCGGAGGCAGGATGGGATTACATGGGTGGGATTTAAAAATAACTGGCGAAATGTCGTTGTACTATAGAAAACATAATATATAATATTTATTTACGTACAGTAGAGGACTTTAATTTATGAGCCTCTTGCCACTATTCGTATTTTAGCCGTGTAATGCAAATCGGGTTTAGTCGGTAATATTCGTACTCGTGTATAAAAGTGCAGAATTGTAAAGTAGTGAAAGTGGCTTATCGATTAAAGTCCTCGACTCTACACACGAAACACATATTCAGGAAATAACATACAGACAATGAGCACTAGAAATTTCTAAATGAAACAAGCGACAATACCTTTATTGTCGCTTGTTTCATTTAGAAATTTCGAGGATTACCAACGCAGGCATGATAATTATTATGTTTCATAATTATCTTAATATCATTTTCACTGCCTTTCTTGTGGTAGCAACGCGGCTGCTGAACTGCATGAAATCTTGAGTTCGATTTCCGTACCGGGCAAATTGTAATTGGGTTTTTCCATCAGGGATTTGTCAGTAGCAGCCTCGGAGTCTGGATCCGTGCCCGGTTGATGGCAAGAGTCTCGCCCCCTATTTCATGGGACTTAAACATACCTGGCGAAATGTTAGGGACACCTCACATAACCTAACGCTTTGGCGATTGCAGGTTTGATGTTATGTTATATTAATATTAATTTTCCTACCTCACCGTGCACGTTCGCCCCCAGAATGCGGCAAGCGGCGTACGATAGGCGTAGCAACGAAGCGTATCGTGGGTGGCGTGGAGGCCTCTCCGGGCGACTGGCCGTTCTTGGCGGCTATCCTCGGAGGGCCTGAGGAGGTGTTCTATTGCGCTGGCGTGCTCATCGCCGACCAGTGGGTGCTGACGGCCGCGCATTGTGTTGGGAAGTGAGTATAATGGCGTTTCATTCTGAAATGAAACCAGGCAGATCTTTCAGCACAGTGGCAAACTTTTCGCATGGACATAAAGGTCTTTCAGACCACTTCAAGCCTATTCCGTGTCGATGATTGTAACCACTGCCTAAACATCCCCGTTCTATCTTCATTCCAAAACATAATTATATAAAAAAAAACAATAATATGACTGCATCTTTAATTAATTGGATAAAACTTTTAAACTATGATGAAACAGAAGCACTGTTAACACTTGTATCATGATGCTTGTACTGCCCACTTGAACAGTTGCACGCAACGGAGTGCACCAGTCTATGTGTTGTAGGAATAGTGGAAGTGCGGTGGCACGTGCTCACCTCACATCACATGTTGGAACACTTATTAAACACACACAAACCTGCTCATACATTCATAAATACACACATATACTCACACACTCACACAAATATTGTAGGTATGTTTATATAATAATATTTGATATGGAAGAGCGGAGTCTCCCAATACAGGCATTACTTGCTTTAGGGGGAGGCTCCAATCACTAATTCTGTTGTAAAATACTTATACTTATTACTTATACTTATTATTAAATGATTTTAAATTTGATTGTTTTGATTCCATTAACCTTTGCAGCCACACGGACGTGAACGGCTGGACGATACAGCTGGGCATCACGCGGCGCCGCTCGCATGCCTACTACGGACAGAAGGTCAAGGTCAAGCGCGTGGCCCCGCACCCGCACTACAACTCCGGCATCGCCCACGATAATGATATCGCCTTGTTTCAGGTTTCAATTTTTTTGTAATATTTACCTTATAATTTTGTTCCTTAATATTCTTATTATAAATCTTCGGTTCATTATGATGTAGTAATAGAACCTGTTACTTTTAATATCGGCGATCAGTGATTTTGCGACTTCTTAAGTTAGGTAGGTAAGTTAGTAAGGACAGATCGCAGCCATGCTCCACCAGACTCTTACAGATGTTTCAGGAGCCATGTCCGCAAAATTAATCTATAGATAACAGTTTGTGTTTGTGATATGACGCGATTTAGGTACCTATAAATAATATCTTCATGTGTTTTTCAACTGTTTCACTGTTTCTTTTCCGTCCGTTGCGGTATTGCACTCCGAAAACCGACTAAATGTCTGATGGCCAACCGTAATATTTAATCTAATAAAAATTTCTTTAAAATGAAATAATATGCAAAGAACTCAACATGCTAAACAAAAATAAACATGTACAAATAGTAAATATTCCGTTTTGGTATACACTTTCGAACCGTCCCTCTGTACGTAACATTCATCCTGCACAGCTGTCAGTCCGCGTCCGCTACCACGAGCAGGTGTCCCCGGTGTGTCTGCCGCCCGCCAACCGCGTCCTGAAGCCGGGCACGCTCTGCACTGTCATCGGCTGGGGGAAGCGCGACGATAAGGAATGTAAGTCAATTTGTTTGCTTTACCTACGTTACTAATACTGTCAACTTTCATCAATCATCTGGTTTCACAAAATATAGGTCGGAATTTTCCGCTTTTACATAATACAAGCACTGAATTTTTAAGAGAGCGCGGCTTTCGTATCAATCAGTTTTGTAAACAAAATTCGGAACTCTTCTGTTTGTTTTTACTTCGTAAACTTAGTGGGAGGGCCTAGGGGTTAAGACAGTGATCTACAATCGTTACACAACACGACCTTGGGTTAAGCATTATATAATTCGCTGCTGTTACTTCGTTTCTGTTCGACAAGTGTCAAACGAAAAGTAAGAACAAGTTATAAACGAAAACATGTCTAAGCCAAAACACGTGTCAATTACGTTTATAGATAGAATATGTCGATCATAGTTATTATACAGGCATGATGGACTGAGGCAAAGCTCTACGAAGCTGAACTTATTTCTAAAACTTGATAATGACACCCGTGAGAACAGCCGCGTACTGTATCCATTAATCATGATTATTTGCCCACAGTATCAGAATACGAGCCAGCAGTAAACGAGGTGGAGGTACCAGTCCTCAACCGGGACCTGTGCAACCAGTGGCTAGAGCACCGAGACCTTAACGTGACAGAGGGCATGATTTGTGCCGGCTACCCTGAGGGAGGAAAGGATGCCTGTCAGGTACGTTTGGAAATCAATTAACTGGTATATTCATTTAGACATAACCATAGATGTAGACATTATTTAAAAATATAATCTCTGTTAACAAGACCCCTATATAAATTTGATAGTAAACCACTTGCGAATTATGTAAATACTTGATTAAATCAAAATGGAACTATAAAAATCCTTGAAAGGTTTTGAAGTTGTATCCATGGATAATCTGGAACACGTGACCCAACATGTTGTTGGCCAACGATCAATACAAAACAATTGATTTGCTTGATCATAATATACGATTACGTACAATCTTGTGATTCAAATCCTATAAATAACTGATACTTACTGTAACACTTGAAACGGACGAACAATTCTTGATATTGATTGTTGAAGTTGTATTTAACAATTTTTCGACAAAACTATGACCTACCTATTATTAGTGTCAAACTACAATCTATACCTTCCTAAAGTTATTTAATAAAAAAGTTGAGGCTTACTTTAAAAAGTGAAAATAGATTTCAAAGGTTTCCGTACGTGTTTCTACAACGATTTTCAATAAGATTGAAATAATCTTTTCAGAGCATAAGTCAATCCAATACGTTTTTTGGGTTCCCTAGTCAACCTTTATAGTTTCGCTACGACTGTCTGCCAGCCTTGGTGTGGGGATGTTTTTTCGCCTTGTCTATCCTGTGGTGTAGGTAGTGTCGTTAGGTAGTTTAAAAATTTTGCGGGTGTGTGCAAACCATTTTTATTTTTAGAATTTCACTTTTTTTAGAACCTCTCAATCAAAACTTCTTTTATAGACATCCTTTTTAACCGACTAAGGAAAGGTTATGATTTATTTTATAGAATCATTAAGAGGACAATTTGTTCTTATACTTATTCAGGAAGTTTAATTAGCATCAAAGTAAGCTTTTGATTATTTTACATTGACAATTTAATTATGCAATAATCAAATAGCACCATTACATCAAATTCACAATAAAAAAGTTTATGGAGAAAACGGTAAACAACTCGTTTCTTGAACATTTTCATGATGCAGTAAATAACGATGCTTCTTATATTGCTAAATTATTCTGCGTACATTGATAATTAATTAATTCCTATTTTGAAAAAATTACATAGACACTATGAAGTTTAAACGATATGGAAAGAAAACAGTGGTTGAATAGCGCGCCGGTGACATTGATAATAGCATTTTGTAGTACGGAACTTGCATGAATAATCTCACGTCCATCCCCAGGCACGGGAGTTAAGTCATGCAAGCGCCTTGACACGTAGAACAAATACATAACATTTTTTGCTCCGGAGAAAATAAATATCAACTAGAAAAACACTAATGAAACCTTTCTGCTTCAGCAATTTATTTGTCTTCAAAGTTAACGAAAAGCTCATAACACACTAATAAAGTCCTCAAGAAAACATGCCAGTGAAGCAATATAACTAAAAAATGTTCTAATACGACTCCCAAACAAATATTTGTTCAGCCAATAGGTAAATCCAATAAGCGAGTAGGTTGCGAGCTGACGACAATAAACATCTCTTTGCTTCAGCCGTCCAATAAGGAGCTCGTATTTACTCCACTCGTCCGAATTCATTGGAGTTCCTTTATGAACGCTACACTTTAACGGTTCAGTGAAGCGTGCTAATATCCCGCTGGAGATTTTATGTAGTTTTATAATGTTGCCCGGGGATGTTAAAGTTTGTGGCTTGTGAAATAGCCTTGCAGGCCATCGTAAACACACAAATATTTGTAAATAGTAAACCTTGCTCATCGATAGTCTTCTTTCAACTTGTACCGAATCGGTCTTTGCGATCAGCAACGTGTGGGAAGTAGCAGAACGCGAAGACCGACTTTCTAGACAACCGACAAACGCATTTTGTATTTTCGCGACTGTCAATGGGATTGAAATATCTATATAATAGTATTTTGCTACCTTATGTCAGTCCCACACATTTTTAAGAGAGGTTAGATTTATTGCTGAGCCATGTTCCGAAGAAGTTCTAGAAGAATTCCTAAGTGTTTCGTAACTGTTTATCTAGCTGACGTTCCTATAGAAATAGGTATGCTCACCTACTTAGGAGATCACCCGAAACCCGGTGTTGATTTAGAAAATATTTGCACTCATGTTATGCAGTATTAAGTTAGAAACCCTTTTCGTTCAGCTGTACAAAGTGTGCAGAAAATACATAAATAGGTACTTATTTACAGAAGAAACGGAACTGAAAGAAATATTTTAATTTGCCATCTTGAGGTTACCAACGAGTGCAGAAAATAAACTGCAGTAAGACTAAAATATTAGTTTTAGAAGTTTAATTTAAGCAATAAAAGTTTTAAGGTAAGTACCTATAATAGGCACCTATAGGTATTAGGTAACTATATTTATTTAAATCTTTTGAAAGAATAACTTTGGTACTATACCACCATAGCCACCACTAGCACCATAACTTATAATCTAATATTATAGATCTGTTGATCATCCAAACCATTATTCAACACATCGTCAAAGCGGGATCAAAATTAAATTGAAACGAGTCAGCACTTTCGGTCGCGTGACAATGAGTAAGATGGGTCAGGGGCTTAAGGGCAGGGCAACCCGAGGCTTGCTGACACTGCTTTTTAAATTTCAACTTTATTTCATACCTATACTAGAATGGGATGAGATTGTATTACCTACTTACTAAATTTTATTTAAAGTGCAGTTGTGTGTTTCTAAAACACCGGTCTAAACTTGGATTCATTCAGAGAGAGCATAAACTTACACATACCTATCTACTCAAGTTTTTCATGATTTGTTTCTTCTCTTCGTAGATATACAAAACTTGAATTTAATCGAATTTCTCCTGAAAAAAATACCATTTTAACTTGATCACAAGACTGACAACATCACAAGACGGCAAAACTCGAAACATAGCTTTCGTGAGAGTGTATTTGAGTCAATCTTCGTGTTCGAGGAAAACAAGTCAATTTCTCCAACGTAATCTGTTGATTTCTTGCGACAACAAAAATACTTTTTCCTTATTACATTTCATGTTAAAAGCTTCGTTCTGTCTACCGGAAACATATCTTCTACCTGTTTCACGAAGTTTAAACGTTGATGAAAGTGATATTTGGCACTTACCAGATAACAAAATGGGTACCTAGGTATTATTTACTATTAGTACCTATTACCACAATGTTTGTGGGCCAATCATAAACGGTAAAACGAAGTATTTGTAAGGCTTTATTATATAATAAAGAAAAAGTTATCCAGTATTTTTAATCGAAATTCGAATCATCGACTTAAGTCGTCACACTTAAGTACCTACAATAGCGTGCCGCTAAACATGAAATCAACTAAACTCTTCGGCTACGAACGCACTGGCTGGTGACTTGGATACACGCTAGGCTATTAGCGAAGGATCCAAGCGCGCTGTGCGGCCGGTTGCAAATATTCTAGAACGTTCCCTGTGACGTTCCTTTCACTTCGGTACGTAACCTTAGTCTTCGTGCCACCTTTGGCTTACCTGTTGTATTTCCCACTGACTCTCGAATCGTAATACTTAAATAATGCGCTACAATTTTTCCATCCATTGATTTCCAGGGCGACTCAGGCGGGCCCCTACTGTGCAAGGACCCGGAGGACCCAATGCGCTGGTACGTGGGGGGCATCGTGTCGTGGGGCATCAAGTGCGCGCACCCGCGCCTGCCCGGCGTGTACGCATACGTGCCCAAGTTCATCCCCTGGATACATCAGCAGATCGCACAGTATAACGACGACGACGCCAAGTCAGAAGATATATAAGAAGGAATAATCTGATGACATCACTTTTGAATAGAAAAAATCACGAATTATATTTATAAATATTGAATTAGCCAGGATATACAACTATTTTTTACACGTTATATACATACATATATTTGAGGATATTGTAAACATGAAATAACTGTGTTAGATTTATTTTGGGTTTACCTTAGTAGTGAAAACAAATACGCAAAAAGTTTATAATGTAGTTTATTATTCTTAAGTGGTGTCAAATGAACTTGACAATACACGACTCTGCACGTTTTGCAGAGAACTAAGATTATGATAATAAATATTTATAATGACAATAAATAATGATTAATGACAATAATCAAAAAAATATATACAATCGTAAAATATAGTAGGTAAGTCAATTTTTCAAGAAAATCTAAATATATACAATAAATATATACACGAAGATTACGACGCATAAATTATATTATGTCTTGAGGAGTTGACTTAAATATTGCTTTCGACTACGACAATAATATGGCTAAATATTTTCACATATCACTCGTATATCGTGTGATGTAAATTATTTGAAGCTGTGATAGTAATTCATTTATTATGAAGCGAACAAGTCGCTATTGTATTAAAGTTTATCCGTGACTTGAAAGTTGACTTTACATGGTGACTGGGCGCACCTCGCGCCCCTCGATACTTTTTCTCGGGGTAATCAGTCATTATCAGTGACATAAATATATCATTAATATTATACATATGAAGAAATTGTTTTTAATAATGCGAATTTTATATGTAAGCTGCTTTTATAAGTAATGTAGTGTTCTCAAAGCTTTAGCAGACTTTTAGGATGATGGTTTTTAATACTGTACTCCTTATGTTCTTTTATTTCTATTCTGTGTTAGTAACTAGTGGAGGAAATGTTTATTTGTAATACGTGGTCACGAGTCCGTTACATCCGGTGGACCAGTTGAGGCCACGAGTGACAAATAAGGTCTCTATAGAATTAAAGTGTATGTTTGTTTGATGTTTGATGTTAGTAGTTTAGGGGAAAGTGCTTTTATAGAATAAAATGAAATCCCATTCACATGGATGCAGGTTAAAAAAATTTAGACAACAAATGTTTAATAAAAATAGGTGTTAATCTATGCTGTTCTAAAATTCTTCCTCAAGACAATAAATTAGAAACACCGGGTTTTTATGCGATAAAATCGTAAAGAATTGAGAATATAATAAAAATAAAAATTAAATACAATGACAATAATGTAATATTATAGAAGTGTATGTAAATAAATACTTCGACTAAATACTTTTATTTTGTGGCAAAGTTCCAAGTGGAAAATAATGCGTTTCATCTATGTATTTGACAATAACAATTTTTGACAATATATTTACTAACAGACGTAGTGTAAGCTTTGTTATACAATTTAGAGACTTCTGTTTCAGTATTATTTCTATAGGTACCTAGGTAGTGGGTCATTTTTTAAAACCTTGAAATTAATGGAACTTGTAATTATATTAGAGAAATAGCTTTAATAGATTTTAAGAAATCATATTATTAGATATAGTAGATGTAGGTGTGGTAAATATTTTTTAAACTTAGGAAAAAATATACTTAGTTCCTTTTATATGGGTAATGTTTTGATTTGTCGTATCGTCTCTAGATGTTCTGCGATATACAGCGGTCTCTAACAAGACGTGGTTATAGCACAAAGCTATGCTCAAAATAACATAGGTGTATTTATATAAGTATAGAACGAAGTAAACATTTTAGCGATGTGAACATGAATGACTTCACTAAAATAATTTGCTGGCCTAGGTACACACTACATTACACTTATAAGTAAAAACTTATCAATATTAACATCAACCTTTACAAAATTGCTGAGTTTATCTAAATAACTGAGTTACTCTACATTGCTGCATTATAATACTCGATGACCTACACTACCCTCAACTTACGGACTAAAAAAACGTCACGTGTGCTGTCAGTTGCCTCAGTTCTTGTTCACATCGCACTAAATATATATATTCTATGTTTACATGGAAGTATGGTTGTTGACTTCTTATGAGTCTCCTTCTCAACTCGAGCTTTCTACTAGTGTTACGAGAGTAAAAATTATATAAATACATAAAATTACTATATCAGATATTTAAATTATCAACTTTGTTAATATCATGGTAAAAAAGATTCAACTCATTTTTATCTCAATATCTATCAAATATAATTTGAAAGAAATAATCATGTCGATAATTTTGATGAACTCATTTTTTCTATGTAGTGACTGAATTAAAGTAATTTGAAAACGAGAACAGAATGAAGAGAGAAGAATCAAAATTATTCCAAATGACAAAATATTTATTCTGTTCTGGTTTTCAAAAGACCTAGATGTATTAGATAGTAAGTTAGGTATAATAAAATAAATTAGTATTTTAGAGCCATGCTTTAGTGTTCTGTGACATCCTTATGATACTTGTGATCTCTGCATTACGAACTCTGCATTATAGTACTCAGTACATTTGCTTAGTTTATTTTCTACTCGCCTTTATGATTGCGATTTTCTATTAATATTGTTTTGGCACAAAATTATTCTTCTCTTCTATTTTTATGGATATTGTTTGGGTGAACTGGGCGGACGTTAAGGTAGCTTTGAAGTACGAAGGCTGACAAGGAACAAAGTAAAATTATTTTATGAACAAAAATCACTTCTCTAAAAAACCGATAGGTACCTACCTAAAGAGTGACAAAATTAAACCTACTACAAAATTTTAAAAATAATTGCCTCATTTTTAAATGTAGTCAATTAGGAATAAATAGTACCATTCGTATTGATTCACAACCAGTCTTAATAATTGGGATGGAGCGAGTCAATATTCAATATAATTTGAACAGGCGAGCACTTTTCATTTGTATTAGTCTGTCCGTTACTTCTGTAGTAGCGAAGCTTAATTTATAGAGATGTGTCTCAAACGAAACTAAGTTCGTTAAAGAATTATAAATAAACATAAAAATGCATTGGTATTTGGCTTTATATAGAACATGTGTGGAATATGCATGTTCAGCTCTTAATGTTTATATGAACGTAGTTTTACATGTTTAAATGTACATGTATCGCGTATTGTATACTGTTGTAGATTATAATTGCTGTTGGTAAATAAAATCTATGGTAGACTAAATTGTGTCGTGTTCAAAGCATATCTTCTCCGAGTCAGCAGGTTTGACTCCAACCCATAGTTAATAGGTAATAAAATTATTAGATACATACGTATTTGTAAAGAAATAGTGACTATAGTAATTATCGACAATAAATATTTTGATAATGAACAAAAATTATATATAATTCTAAATTTCTACTGGTGGTTACATAGTGGTTAAGTTTTCATAGAAATAATGACGGAATTTATTAAATAGTGTAAAAAGAAAAATTTGGAAAATTGTTTATTACCGTTGCTAAAAAAACTAGGTGGAATAAAGTGAAGACCTAACCACTAAATATCCGTGAACTTCTTTAAATCAAGCTTGGAACTTGACTTACATTGCTTTAGTCGATTGTTTTGTCAACAATTCCTTAGTGAGGCCGCACACCAGCGCCACATGCTACGCGCATCGTACATTTACGTCGCCACAATCATTGCGCTACAATTCAGCTTGCTACAAATGTGATGTATACGCGCACATCGGAAGCACAGTTGTAGCGTGGCGCCGCTTTGAGAATGTAACATCATCGTCTGAAGACGACGATTTCTTTATGGGACGATTAATGAGAAAAAGTCATTAACGTCTTTTTTTAAAAAATTTCGCCAATTTTAGTCCAAATAATTTCTGTAATCCGTCCGTTGCTATAATCAGTGAGCGTATGGTTGTATAATATAGGGTTGTTTCAACCTCTGCAATAAACTCAACGTAAAATTCAATGTTGTCTTTCATTTTTGCAAACCACCGCGACACAAAAAACGAACGTGTTCGATCTTGAATTCGTGTGGCGCGGTCAACGTCTCGCCACATAGTGCGCCCGCTACAAATGTGTCCTTAGTGTGCGTGCTCGCGACCAGATAATATGAGGGCGATAAATGTGTCGCGTTTCAAATTTGGCGCCACAATTATCTAGATACCAAGTGTATGCCTGGTGTGCGGCCTGCTTAATCCTACATGATTTCCATCGAAGCCATGCATTTCAGGCTAAAATAACGGTTGTGTATTAAATGTTTAGTGGTGTTTACGTCACTAGTACGACGTCACTGTCTAGTGCTCGCATCGGTGTAGATACACTGGACCCTATTGAATGTTGATCGTTGTAGACAAATATTTATTAGATATTAATGAGTGTTTCTTTACCAACTAATATATATTATACACTAGCTGGATACTTGTTATTTTCTAGTTACAACTAATGTTAGCACATTATCAATGAAATATGACGAACCTACTTACATGTAATTATTTACTATCCATACTATCTTCAATCATCAATCATCTAAAAAATTTTAAAGTAAAGTTTTACAGTAAGGGACGATGGGGGAATTGGACGCTTTAACGAAATACCTAACATACAAAACTCTTGTTTTTTTTTCGAAATACTCAGTCTGACTTTATTAAATATGAAACTTTAGTTAAATATTCACAAAATCAACATCACTTAAAACACGAGATCCATCAATTAGTATATTTTTTTTATCAAAAAAAACCTTGTCTGTCCGTAATTACCCGTAGCTGTTGGGGTAAATCCGGACTGGTGTTGGGTTTACATTTTACAGGTCTTTGTTATGTCTCAATTGTGTAGCTCTGCTCAATTTTACGAATATATTTTAGCTGCATCTGAAAATGAACAATTGAATTTGAGTAAACTCATTGACGAATCAAGTCAGGGGTAAATGCGGACGTCCGTATGTTCCCCAAGGAGCTTGTCCACAATTAACCCAACACGCTACAAAAAAAAACAACGACAATAATTTGTAGATTAACAAAATTGATCATTGAAAATTATTGTATAATTTAAATCTCCATTTACGAGTCCATCGACATAAAATATCAGTTTCACTTACTATATAACCATAACACTAAAAAAAGTAAACACTCAAAATTAGATCAAAATTCACAAAAATGTTGATATCACCTTGAAAATCGTGCGCAACCGCCAGTCCGTCATGAATGTTTGCTCGGCACTAAAGATGACGGAACGTAACACCTGATAGCGTACGACGAGCGCGGTTTTTAGGGATTGAGTAGTTATCCGTTACTTCGTATTTACCCCGCGTCCGCAATTCCCCCATCGTCCCCTAAGTAGTTTTAACTTCGCTTTCAGAATCTATCTGGGCTGGTCCTAATTGTTATCATTTTAATTATAAAATGGTATAGGGGCTTACTTCTTTGATAGTGTGCTTAGAAAATTTTATTTGAGACTCATTTCTACTCTGTTAAAATCTTTAGATATTTTTATACTTAGGTACCTAAGTCGTACGAAAGTTTAGATATTGTCAATTTCTTGCTAACGAGTACCTACTGTGTGCGCAAAGATATCAATTAATCTCAATTACATACATAATGTACGTATTACGTAATTCACCATATTAAAGTATCTCCTACTAGTCTACTACAAATAGTACTAGGTACTAAGATGCTCTATGAAAGATTTAAATCTACTAATCTACACATTTGCCCTACCGCGTGACAAAATAATCGTGTTCTATTTCGTTGACAATAACAGTGTTGTCATGCTCACTAACACTAAACATATGTACATATATGTATACGTATGTATCCTTCCTTGCAAGATGTGGGAACTCTCCTCAGTGTGAACACTTTTTCGCGCGATCTTAGGAAGGCGAGGGCAAGTCTAAAGATTAAAATCTTAGTTCCATACTAAAATGGAAACCGAAGATGCAAACAACCAAACAATAAGCACAGGAGCAATGTTCAAAAGAATTAAATTCAATTGGTTCTGGTAAGAGATATTTGGAAGGTGTGAAGGACAATAAATGTGATGAGACAATATTTCGTCGGAGATCAACTCCGTAGCCTAGTTTGTTGATTTATCGAACTTTTGTATTTTTCCAACATCTAGACTTATGAATCAACCTTCGTAGTTTAGATACCTATTTGTCATTAAGAAATTAGATTAAAGTAATCATTGGGACTATGCTGGACAAATTTGAGTAAGAGATAAGTAGATAAATATGTTATTTATAATGGTAGGTAACGTTTTAAACACTTGTTAAAATTGCATTTTTCTTTTATTATTCACGCCAAAATAACTGCGACCGCGATGGTGGATGCAAGATATCCCATTGTGGTACCTACCTCCTCCATATAATATGGATTTATATACGTGCTCTTTTGTGACCCAATTATATAGTGTGCATTAAACAAAGAATCGTTTGTCCCTTTATTACTATAATCTAACAATTATATAATTATGTAGACACGTAATAGATACGCACAAATTACTCTGTACTAGAAAGCCACTATTATAGAAGATTTCCGTTTATATACAAGCTCATTTCTGTGGAATATATCGTACATGTTTACTATATCGATGTTATATGTGCTAGGAAGGTGTTGCTTCCAATGCTATTTGTGATTCCTGTTTTTATACGATCCTGCAAACCTATGTGCTTGATATAAATATTTAGTGTTCATTAGTAGTTTTGCAGATGTCCATTGTTTGGTAAATATATTGGTGTTGCAAACGATTTGAAGACTTGTGGTCAGATTACTTTGTAATTGTTAATGAGATTTAAGGCTTATTATTCACTTAGATCATTTATTTCATAGGTTCAATAATACAAAATTGACGTGTTATTACAATTCAATTTCTAAAATTTTACCACGTCTGAGAATAAGTCAATATTTGCTACGACATACACATAGTATGTACCTCTGCAGACGTCTTGTACAAAATTAACTTTGCACAACTATCTACCCTCACCAACAAAGTCTGCTAAATATTTGTAATACAAAAATCTTTACCAAACCATTTTTAAGTGATTTTTCGCCCAAAGTCATATTATATTACAATGGTTAAAGCAAGTAAGTTGACCTCGTCCAGAACATTTAGTATTGCGTCGTTAGTTTGTCTTTGTGGCGAGCCGAGCGTGTCGCTTGTAACCCACTTGTGTAGCTTTACTTTGTTCCCTAAAGCTTGGATTAAATATTATGATAAAGAACGTGTTTTATTTTCACAATTCCTTCAAAAATGCATTCCATTTAAAGATGCTTATTTACACTTGTTATATATTATTAGCAACAAGCTAATTTTCGTTCGACTTGCGCCAAAGGAACGTGCACTTTATTTGTTTATTTCGCGTGAGCAGTCGCGGTGGGCGGTGGCTGGCGACTCGTGGCTGTTGCAACACGCGTGTGGCTGAGCCTGTAGCTCTTGGTCAAGCAGTTCGGTCAGATCTCAGTGTTTCACTATATGACAGGAGAATGTCTGTTATTAAATAGTAAAAAAGGTTCTCAACTACTTCAAGCGAATAAAATTGAAACTACTGTAGTAATTGAATTAATATTTTACTAATGGATACAGTATAGTTACATTAATCAACAATAGGTATAAATAACTAGGCGTTAGCCTCTACCTAATTAGACGTGGTACATTTCCTTTATATATATTCGGGCGGTTATTGAGTTAGATGACGATATAGATGGCGCCACGATCGCTTGACCCGTCTATTCGAATGTTAGAAACACAAGAGCGGACTGTAACTTATTTTTATCATAAATTCGCAATCTGTTTGAGTAAAAATGTCGATAAACAGGTATTTTGATAACGATGGTGGCACCCGAAGTCATTTAACTCGTTAAACAAATTGTCAGCTAGTGTTGGGAAATATTGTTATATTATTACTAATGATGTGGATCTCTAGAGCGACACTCGTCTTCCCAACGCTGGTGCCAGTAGATAATGGCCCAATTGAAGTAACATCGGTGGGTCTGCGATACAGCCGAGATTTATCAAACTCTACGATGTACTTTGTAGACCGAGGTTTACTTACGCAATACAATTTGTTTACTAAATATTTAGCGTTTAACGGAAAATATGCATGTTTGCAATAAAAAGAGATTCGTAAAGATGTATTGTTTTATTAATAAGTTTGCATAATAAACCCCAGCCTAGTTTTCATTTATTTGCTTGAACTAAGTAATTATACGTAACTTGTTAAATACTGCTACAATCGACAATTTATAGCTAAACTAAATAGTTAACACATCGAGGATCGTTTTGAAGGCTCATTGATAAACTTAATTGATTAATTTCGGTTTTATTTTACTTAATAAATTACTTTGTTACATTTATTGATTGACTTTCGAATTGACTCTCTTTCTCACGAAGTATAGAAGATTACATTAGTTATACTTCGTCTTAACGAAGGGTAACTCAAGTAAAAAAAAAAGATATCACATGATATTACGAAAGGTTTGCCAGAAAAAAAAATCCCTTACATGGTATTTATTTTACATATTTATTTATTTTCTAAAAAATGTGGAGACTATCAAAACGGTCCTCATATGAAGCATGAGTTCAAATAAAAGAGTTCGCACAACATCCAAGTTCAGTCTTGAGTATTTTCTCTAAATTGACTAATCGATTGATCTGTTACAGTAATTACAATTACACACGAGTTTACAAGGAAAGGAATGAGCAGAATGAGAATGTTAATTATAAAAACGCTCATGCTTTAAATTAATATAAAAGTACGTAATAAAAAGGGAATATTTTAGATTTAAAATATTGTGATAATACTAATCAGAGTCGAGATTTATGAAGATATATGTACTATGAAAAGTGTCCTGAGCAATTAAATATGCAATGATTACTTTAAAAATAAATGTAGCTGCAATAAAAAAAGATAATTTACTTAACTTATAAAATTAAAATATACTAAAATTAAAGTCGAAAAAGCCTCAAATTACGAAAATTATTATAAACTTAGTCTCAATAGAGGAGTATTATGACAAATCACGTTATGTATAATATTCGGCATAATATAATACATACATATAAGTACGCACGCTCGTACGCACACAAACACGCACGCACGCACGTAGACATGCACGCACACACGTACGCACGTAAGCGTAATCGCCTTTGAAAACATTCGATTACCGAATAATTCAGCTACTTCACATAATGTCCGACATTAATTGTATTTATTCACAAAACGAATGCGTGAATAAGTAGTACTACTTATTATGATAATGTAAAAACAAATAAACAGAATATTCGTCTGGAGTTATTTTATAGTGTAATACTGTTTACATACATACAAAATTGGTCCATATCTGTCACACACCTTGTTAACAATGAAAAACAACTATTAAAAGTTTACATATTACAAAAGGGAGCTCCATAAATCATTTTTACGTCTCACTTAAGTTAACATAGCCCTAAACACTATACTACTGCAAATAAAAGTACAACAGTCGTCCAATCGCGATGGACTAACTAAGGAAATAAGAGAAGAGCATGTGAAAGATATAGTCCTAATTCAACACCCGCCTACTACCGTAATTACAATCGACGTTAGTACAAATTGACAGTACACAAGGCTTTATACAAACAACTATACAATGTACAAATGAAACAATTACATTCTTCAGCAGAACACCTACGTCAACAATTACTTCATAAGTATTCTAAACAAAGTCAAAGACAACTATTTTAGGCCGAGATCTATGAACGTTACTTAGGATGTACTTTTAGTTTGTCACTGTCGCACAACTGTCAAACTACAAGTACATAGACATGGATATGGGAACATTATAAGTCAAAGCAGGATCTAAGTAAAGTTTATAGTGCTCAGCTTATTAGTGTTTTAATAAGAAATGGTCTGGCAGTTACGAGTGGCCCTGTTCTGTCTTCACTACATCCCTACTTAGGACATGACATATTATATTAGCCGACTTACTATCGACGTGTAGCTTATCGATATCGTATAGAGTTGACCACGTGATTATCGATATTTATCCTTTCAAAAGATCAGTCTAGTCAGTACATATTATTGTCGACTAACGAAGACTAGCCGGTTCTAAGCTTACACGTTTACCCTGGGCCGTGAATTAAATTTTCTTGGATTAAGAAACTCCAAGCAACCACTTAGCACAAGGCATCTTTGTCTCGTATACAAAACGAGGTGTGTCATGTTTATTAAAGTGTATAGTTTAGTATTTATAGGAAATTATTTAAAACTGTGATCCAGACGATTTCTTACACAAATTAATATAATATACTGTCTTATTTACTAAATAATTATGTTTAATTAAAAATAATACATACATCTACGTAAACACTATTTTAAATAGAGCCTCAAGGCAAATAGCTTCACAGATAAAATATAACATTTTATTTCAACAAATTATATAGAGTGGTGATCAGTTAGTGGCCGTACAAGTTACTTTTACTAGCATTTTATAAAATAATGTTTTAACAATTTGATATTCCTGTTTATGCTTTACTACGGAAGTTATACTTCAAGATTCATTCAAGTAAAAATAAATGTGATTTATAAAATTTATAGTTAAGAGTTTTTAAAATAGAAATATAAAGACTTAAACAGCCACTAAGCAATACCCTGTATCGGAAAATCTATGATTTCGATAACATATCAGTGTCGACGATATAATTCATTTACTTAAATTTAATGATATGAAGCAAGCGCAAAAGTTTACCAATTTCAAACAATTTAAAATGTTTAATATTTGTTTTTTTTTTTATAATTTCTAATTTTATACCACTACGTACTTAGCATAGAAATTATATTAATATCAAAAGATGAGGTGGCTATCAAAGGATTTTTTAATTAGTGGGTCAGAACCGGTCAGAACCACTCAGAACATTGGCACCGCAATAGAACAATAGGGAATATGCATATATTATCTTTTTATTTCTTTCGGTACGGAATGTTAAAATACAATAAAAATAATGACAAAAAGTGAAAGCAAGAACAAAATCGGCCAAACAACAAAAAAGTTATGACCAATAAAACTTTTATTTTTAGATAAACGAAATTTAGTATGGATTTTGTAGACCGATATGACGAATGACGTCATGAAAGATATCGGATCTCTCCGTCTAATCAGCAGTTTCAAAAGCTTATAACTTTTTTATAGATATTAAAAAAATTATTTCACTTTGCTATTTCTAACGTTAATACGCTTTGTTTAGAGTGATAAAAAAATCATGCATATACCCTATTGAGATTGTAATATTAAATTCGTTGCTATGTGACCCTCAAGATTTGGGCTGTTCAGGCGACTGATGATGCCAATGATCAATCACCTATCAAATTAATATAAAGTCAATGCTAAAGCCTTCCATAATTCTCAGTCATTAAATAGCCTCTTTCGAGAAAATATCACGTACACATGTCTACCGCTAACAAGTTTGAACGATCAAACGTTAAAAATCTTTGGTGTGTTGAGTATACTTACTAAAATGAGTATTTAGTCGATTTTAATATCGTATTTACCATCTTTTTATTTAAGGCGAATTTCGTCCGTGAAACGGAACTCGATCAGCATACCTAGATCGCGTTCAAGAGCTGACAGCATCATAATTGTCATGGAATATTGACACTGACCGCTCATGAACGCCGTTTATAATACATACTTATGTTGATCGCCTTGAATTTAATCAGTGAGAACTCAACTAAGAGCGGCTCTAAGTTGTGGCTAATTCTCGCCAGCAAAATATTTTGTTTTAAAATTACCTCAAGTACATAAAACTTACATTTTTGGAAGTTGTTTATTGGGCGAATTATTGGAATTTTATTTTAGTTCACTTTATTAATAGTAACTGATCAAACTTTTGTACAAAGTAATGACTTATGATGAGTTTTATAATTATTTACCCTTATGTTCTGAGCAGATGTTTAAGGGGTAATTACCGCTCAAGGTCAATGTCGAAAGATGTTAGACTATTCGGCAGGCGATCACAAAGAAAATATATTTATAGCTCAAAAATAAAATTGAGATTCACGTCTACTTCTCCATAACTACCCTTTAAAATGATACAGTCAAATGGGTAAAAAACCCCATCAACATCCCATAGATTTTAATTTGTAATCGCCAATCGACAATATTCTTGTTACAATAATGGCGCCTACTACAGAGTGGCAAATACTTCATAATTATAAGAATATGCAGTATTTGTTAACCTGTGCTACGGTACGAGGACATTTTACGATATAATTATACATAGTTATTTGTCGATCGTCATTGTTAACATAGAGATATTAAAATTTAACAAAGTGATTCTATATAATATGCAGCTTTTAAGGTATTTTGGATCGGAATGGACAACCTTAAATTAATAGACTTTAGGACTCTTCACGAGAGAAATTTAGTTAGAGATGGAAGATTGGACAATTAGACACCTATTACAATCTGAGAAGCATATCTAACCACGGGATCCCTTCTTTTTGCATAATGTTCTTTTTCCTAATATACTTTGGCATAACTGTTTTGGCATAATTTGTTTTGCCATAATAATACTTTGCCATATTTTTTTGGCATACAGTTTATGTTGGCATAATCATCTTGAAGGCTAATTTATTTTGGCATAAATTGTATTCGCATAATGTTACTAGGCATAATGACTATTAGCATAATAGTATTTACGCATACAATTAATAGAAATAACGGAATCAAAAATGAGTTATTTTAACGTATTTATTTTTAATTAAAAATTCATTAAGTTGAGCTACAAAAGTTAGTGACAGAAACGAATCGCTGCAAAACCGACTCCACGTAATCTTGTCTGCCCTACCCTTAGAGTGTTATTTAAAATCACTTGGCGCGGAGGGGCGAGGCGGCCCGCGAGCTGAGGAGCAGGTGGTCCTAACACTCGCCGCCGCGGTGAGCGTGGGGCCGCCGGAGCCCCGCAGCGCCGGAGCCGTGACAGAAATCATGCCTGCTGCATGTTGCATACTGCATGCTTGCTCCATGCTTGCTGCATGCTTGCTTGCTGCATGCTTGCTGCATGCATGGTGTATGCTGCATGCATGGTGTATGCTTGTTTGCATGCATTTTTTTTCCAACCGTCAAAATAAATTGGTATATCCAATCTATGTCTAACATTTTAGGAGTTCATTATTATGCTTCTTTGTTATGCCTATAAAAAATATGCTTTAATATCATTATGCGTAAATAAATTAATGCCTAAGAATGTTATGCTTAATCATTATTATGATTAGAGAAATTATGCTTAAAAAAAATATGCGTAAGCTGTTATGCGTAAATAATGTTATACGAAAATATAATTAGGAGTAACAAAAGTATGCCAAGTTATATTAGGTCTTGAAATTTTATGCAAATGGATAGGGAACCATCTAACCACCGTATCAGGATAATAATGACGTGATTATTTCTTCTCTTTTAAGTGAATAGATCTGAAAATCCCATGGAGTCGTTTCAAAACGCGTATTGAATTAATAATTGAACTGAATTAAATCGTTCTTCTGAAATAGTGTTTTTGAAAAACTCCAAGCGATAATAGAAAATTCTAGAAGGTATGTACAGGGAAGACGAGGGCACGAAGTTTCTGTAAAAATGCACAGCATAGCATTTTCACAAATTTCACCCTTATAACGATAGAGGTAAGATTCAAAAATAGATTTGCAAGAGACAACAGTGCTACATTTACTTTTTAGTCTTTCCACATTCGCTGTTTGGGTTAAAGTGTTAGGCCTTTAACTAAAATATTATTTATATTGTTTTACATCTAAACTAAATAATAATAATTTATATTATTATACTGATCGCGGCAACTAAATATTCGGTTCAGTTTTCATTCATTTCGGACTCCTAAAGTCATTGGTCTTCTTACTATTTACCAGGAAAGTTTATAAAAATCAAAGTTCAATCAGGCACAGTAAAAACATATAAGCACGAATAGTTTCTTCAAACCAGAGTCCGTACTACAAATATTCTACAAATGCCATTTATTTATCAACGTTTCTAAAACCGTATACAGTCCATTCTCAGTCATGTTACCTCTGACAGCAGCAATCCAACAGAAGCGTTAACAAAGATCACTTTATTTGTGTGTCGTAGTGACGCTAGTTCAGAGGTAAAACAACTGAAACGACTGTAATTGCGTTGACACAGCGCGTTATTATATTGTAACTCAGACACCTTGAAATACAAGGCATGGTTGTTAAACAATCATGAATGCATAATGCTAGTAAATACAATCAAACTAAAACAAGTCGTTACTTTGAATACTTCTAGAATATTTCATTCCATTCTTTAAAATCACATTCAATCAAATAACACGTTTAAAACTAATTTAAAACTGAACATTCCCTAAGTCGTCCAAGAAACGTTCTGTAACGAATAACGTTGCAAGTAATAACCGACCTTATTTAGTTAAGGATCTAATTGGACTGCTGTATGGACGCGAGGAAAGCGGGGTCGACCGACGCTACCTTAGCCGTCAGGAACGCGTGCATGCAGAACAGTAAGCTCTGCAGGATTTGACATTCTAGCTCCTGAAAAAGTTGGTTAGAATCAGTACAGTATATATATATATTATATTCTAAAACTCAATATTATTATGTAAGACTTAAAAAAAATAAGGACATGAATCTATGTAACTTTCGAGCAAACGAATATAAAGGGTGTAAAAAGAACCTTAACGAAGCCGAAAGGCACTTGTTCTCCGCATCTTTGCAATCTTTTTTTTTTTTTAGACCATACCTCACCCGTCAAAGTTCCAACTTTGTTTCAGTGTGTTACACTGAGTGTTACCGTAAAACGTGATTTTTCACCCCAAATAAAAAAAAGGAATTTCTCAGCAATTATTTTTACGTAGGGTTACTTAGTGTACAAAATGCCTTGTTAACGGCTTCGTGAAGAGTCTGTTTACACCCTGTATATCTGATAGTTACCTTAGTTTCAATAACTTTAGTTTCGGAGTCCTGGAAGTGTAATTTTAGTTTTGATTTTCCGTCATCGCTCGATCCACGGAGCTGAGAAAACCTAAAAAACAAATTAGGGGATAAAACTCAATTAACGCATACAAAGGCATGTATTTAATTTTGATGAAAAGTCTATCTATTAGAATATAAAGTTGCGTACTATTGTTCCTAGCACGATATATCTTACGGAAAAATGTTAATGTTTCTAAAAGCTAAATAAAATGCATGCCATGCGCTAAATGTGTCCAGCGCTGCAAGGATCGTTTGGCGCATAAATAACATTGCGTATGAGGGTGCTCTTGGTTGGAGAGACGCCACGGCGTCCTCACCTTCCGCCTGACGCAGGTTCTTACCGGACACGGATGCTTCGGTAAGTTCCTGCACCGAATCGGGCGGGAGGAGACGCCCGGGTGTCACCATTGTGAGGATCGACCGGAGGACACGGTGGAGCACACGGTGGAGGTGTGTCCCGCTTGGGCGGAGCACCGCCGTGTCCTCGTAACGGCGATTGGCGGCGGCGACCTCTCGCTCCCGGCCTTGGTTCAATCCATGGTCCGGAGCGAGACGGAATGGGACGCCGTCACCTCCTTCTGCGAAGCAGTCATGCTAGCGAAGGAGGTGGCGGAACAGGACAGGGAGAGGTCCTCACGTCCCGGCCGCCGCGGGAGACGCCCCGGGCGTCGGGGGCCACGTGGTGGCTTCCGGCCACCGTAGGCGCGGGCCTGTGGACGGGGAGCTATGGGCTAGCTCGCCGTCCGTACGTCTCATGACGACAGGCCGTGTCGACGGCGCGTTCGTGTTCCACGCGCGCCTCAAAGAGAGTCAGCAACAGTGAAGGGGTCCGCAAGGACCGAAGCCTGCCGGGGCTGCGGGACTATTCGAAAGAGATACCGTGGCCCCGGAACACAAAGGGCGATGAAGGAACATGGATGGGTTTTAGTCAGTAAAAGTCTGACACTCCCTCCTGCTCAGCCCAGAGCGGGAGAAGTCATTTGATGATTTCCCATCCGAAAAAAAAAAAAAAAAAAAAAAAAAAAAAAAAGGGTGCTCTTGGTAAACTGTGGGTATTCTAAAGAAAAAAAAAGATGCGCCGCTAGTTTTGACTATAGCCACACGACAAAAGATCCATGTACTAAACACAATATACGCTATCTCGTGCTGTGACGTCATGCTCACCTATAAGCCCACACGGGCTTGGCGCCGGGCGTGCCCTCGCTGAGCGAGAAGCCCGCCGACCAGTCCAGCGTGAGGCCGGCCGCGCGGCCCGCGTGCACCACGGTAAACGTCTTCTTCTGTAACAACACACATCATCGTCAGCCAAGTGTTCCCGCTGTTGGGCCTGGGTACGGTCCTGAGTGAGACGGAGCGAATTGCTGGTAAATGGGTATCACAAATGTCTGCAAACGTCTCGTTTTATCCAACACATGATGCCTGTTAACACAAAGAAGAGTTATATACACCCTTCTTATCAAACCCAGGCAGGCATAAGCCTGCGCGTAATCATCAGTCAACGTAAATGCTTTTTAATAATACCTCAGTGGGTACTGGTAGTGGATGGTAGTTCACCCCTTAGCTACCGCTACTATTATACCATCATTCGACAAGTCTGTCTTAATGCAGTATTTCGATAAGAATCAATACAAAGTGTTCTATCACACCTTTTTGATAGAATTATGGAACTTGTAATGTTTCAACATCGATGTGTCATGATTGTCAATTACTTGACACAGAGTTACTTGACATTGTGTGGATTCAAGGTGAGAATAAAACATACTATAATCAATGAAGTTGTAAAATCTCATTGACTAGTGAATGATTCTTGTAAAATAGCTTTACGAAATGCATGGACACGGTAAACATGTTTGTACGGTATGGCAACCGCCCAAATGTGCTGATGTGCCGCCAACTGCCAACTTTTTCCAAAAGCAGGTTAGTTGTTTCTGTTGTATTGAATAACAATTCAATAACTAAAACATTTCTTTCATGAAAGAAATAATGAAAGACAAAGAACTGCACATATCAATTAAATCTAAAGTATTCAACACATGCATTCTCCCTGTATTGATGTACGGAAGTGAAACATGGGCCCCCATGTAGATTGAACATTAAGAAATTAAACATATGCCAGCCCTCGATGGAGCGAAGCATGATGGGAATCAAGAAAAAAGATCGACTCAGGTTAGAAGACATTAGGAAAAAAACAAAGGTTCGGGATATAGCAACAAATGTTAGGAAACTAAAATGGAGATGGGCTGGGCATATGAGCAGAGGGAAGGAGAAGTGGAGCAAGAAGGTCACAGAATGGTACCCCAGGAATGGCATAAGAAGGAGGGGAAGACCCCGCCAAAGATGGGAGGACGACCTGGTCAAGTTCGCAGGTGTGACCTGGAGCCGGGTTGCCAAGGACAGAAATGAGTGGAAAAGGTTGGAGGAGGCCTTTACCTATTGGCAATCAGCAGAAGACAACCTAGATTTTATATAACTCTGATTTAAAGAAACTGTATTACGTACTGTTGAATAAATGGCTTTATTATTATTAGAACTAAAACATTTGCCTCCCGGGCGTGATCTGCAATGACCGGTAAGGTCTCAATCAATTGCATACCCAGCTAGGCCGCTGCTAACATAATTTGACGAAGTGGCTATTAATGACTCATCCACACCCAATGCGAGTGCGGTGCTTCTGATCAGACCATGACCAGTAGTTCATGATTCGTGGGTTCATGTGAAACACTCCAGCAAGTATTGCTGGAGTGTTTCAAGTGTCTCTTTACTTGCTCATTTCATGACCTAAAGAATCCACTGATTCGCAAACAGCGTTGCCACCTATTGGGTTCAAACAACCTAAAGTAATGTCGACTCGACAAGACGAACTAATAACTGGAACATAATTTGTGTTATAGATACAAAGCCATCGCGTACACCGTTCGCTAATAAAAATGGTCTTTAATTATTTTTGAGAAGCAATCGAATTGGAAGTTTGTCATGTTTGCCGTTGAGCTAGTGTTTTTAAGAGTTCGCTTGTCCGCAGCGCTGCGTGTGGCTGAGGCTGGTGCTGCCGTGCGCGTGGCAGCACAGCTCGGCGATGTTCGTGCGCAGCCGCCGGCGCCTGCGCAAGGAGCGCGAGCGGCACACGCACTCCTACGTGTGGCACCCCTACAGTCCTATCAAGTACTACTGGGACTGCATGCAGCTGTTTTTCGTGTTCGCTGTTTTCCTCTACATGCCAGTGCAAGTCTTTATTACTTGTAAGTTTATTGTTCCTGGCATGTCTAAATTCAACTTCGCCCTATTGTTTAGATTTCTCGCATTCGTCTAGACTGGCCTGGACAGCCGCTTCGTTGAATCCTTAAGCCGATATATCTAACGTCGGAATGTCACGACATAATAATAATGTTGCTATGGCGAACTAACGATAACTGTATTTTGGTTCCAGGCCCGCCTCCCCACGACTGGTTTATCTTATTAACGGACGGATTAGCATTCCTCAATGTGTGCACTCGGTTCATCACCGGCTATCTCGACAAAGAGCACAAGATCATCATGCTTCACCCCAAAAATATTGCAATACACTATCTCAAAAACGACTTTATTTTTGATTTTATTGGCTGTTTGCCTTTACAGTTAATAGTTCCTTTCAGCGACTGCGAGTATCCATCCCACACAGTCATGTTTGTATTCAAGTTGCTCAGAAGTATATCTTTATCCGAACAGTGGACGAACGTCATCGGTCAGTTTCAACTTTCTTACATCAATTACGTGGCACTCAAAATATTGGCGATGTTCGTAATGTTTTTTCACTGGATGACCTACATCCACTACCAGGTGCCGATACTGTGCTATCACTTGTACGAAAGGAGCGACGCTTTCATGGCGTGGTTGGGGCGATATCACATTACGAAAATCGAGCCGGACGATGGTTCATTATTTCAGAAGTATGTCACTAACTTCTATTTGGTGGTCGGCCTGGTCATCGGAGCAGGTTACTACACGCCCCTGGACACACACTTCCTACCAGAGTTGATGCTGTCATCAATGATGGGGCTCATGGGTATTTTCTTTCTTACATATTCGTGTTCTGGATTAATGCGCTTGGCAATATACAGGCTGTACGAATCGTACTGCTTCATTGGGAAATCGACAGAGTTGGAGGAGTATATGCAGTTCATGCGATTGCCGAAGTATTTGATAAGAAAGATTAGATTGTTTGTAAACTACAAGTTTAACGAGCACTTCTTCCATGAAGAGGCGATTCTCAGCACTATCAACGAGCAGATCAAGCAGGACATCAACATGCACTGCTGTCAGCGCCTCGTCATGAACGTGCCCATGTTCCAGGACTTGCCGGTCGCGCTCATCAACTCGATCATATTCACTTTACAGCAAGCCTTGTTTATGCCTGGGCAGGTATGTAACCTTAACTTCTTTTTAATCAAATACAGATGTAAAAAAATCAAAAATTACAATAATCCTATCGTCATTTTCAGACCGTTGTTGAGTTCAACAAGCCGGGCGAGTCCATTCATCTGATATCGTCTGGAACTGTCGCCGTTATGGACGCCGCCGGGAGAGAGGTTTGTTACAATGTTATGTTACGCGGGCACATCATCATCACTTGAAATTCTCCCAATGAAAAGACGTGCGAAAGCATGCTCGAAAGAGATGCTACTTAAAAGAAACCGAACCGTTTTATAGGTCACATGCAATAGTCAAATGATGGTGCCGTGGACGGCGGCAGTTACAAAAACAGAAGAACATGAAAATACACTGGTATTTTAAAAAAAACAAGACAATAACAGTAATAACACTGGTTATTACTGTTATTGTGTTGCTTTTTTATATATTAATTGGACGATGTAGACGGAGCTTATCACAGGTAGCACATCTCCGAGACGGCGCTTTCTTTGGCGAGAATGCTTTGCTATCGCCGGGCGTGACGAGGACAGCTAGCATCATTGCGCTCGAGATTACAGAGATTTACATGTGAGTTTTGTGAATTAATGCTAGTAGACTGTTGATCAATATTAAAAAACCTCCCCTCCTACCGTACGATGAGTGGTTTTTACCTCCACACATATGACATACAACCAAGCGTCATATCGGTCGATTTAGATATACAAGGTGTAGTTTTGCATCCTAGACAAAATTCAGGAGCTTGTCACAAAAGATATAAATAATCAATTTAAATGACGATACCGGTCAATAATTAATAAAACTGCTATTTTAAATTGTTTAAATTTGACAGTATTTCAGAATAACACGAAAGTAATAGAAGAATCACCCGCGCGACATGTCTCTGTGTGCGTTTATTTGTGTGTGTGAAGGCGCGGTTATATGGCCAGTTAAAGACGGGCAGCGTTTTGACAAGCGTGGTTTACACTTGCCAATTTCCGTAACCAAAAAAATAACCTACCCATTTTAATATCGATTCGGGTCGACAATCATTAGCATAGATACCACCTTGAATTTGACCAGGATGCATAGCGACGTGTACTATTTACGCATATAGTACAGCATACATATAGTAACTGGGCTCAGTGTCCATCAATTAACTGTCAAAAGGCTAGTTTCGTATTATGTATGACCAGTCGCGATCAAATATGACGTCATTGGTGACTATCGTGGCTGATAGTCTCCGTAACTCCAGGTCTGCGTCCAAAGGGGCTTTATCAATGTCATGATTACTTTATGCGATTCTAGACCACCCCACTCTAGTTACTCCACAAAAGGCACTCGAAATTGGTTAGATAAGATGGCATATCGATTTTTGGAAAAAAAAACGGTTTTGTAAAGTGTCGTCTTGCTTTAATCTTTCCGAACCGATGTGTCATAGTAACTAACATAGTAAAATAAAATAAAAAAGCCTTTATTACCCATTTCCCTTAAAATTACGTTATAAATGTTTACAATATTTTTTTTCTTTATTAGTAGTTTTGTTTTTCTTATATTTATTTTTCTTATAATCTAAGTAAGCATGTGTGTGTAACTGTGACATACGGTCGAGTAATTGTTCGTGCGTGTTATTCACTCAGTCACTCACTTACGGCCGTTCCCAATAACCTATCATCAGTAAGTAAGTCGTTGAGGTCGGATAGGCAGCCGATATTCAGTCGCATCCGGCTAGGCCGGAAGACAATCGTAACATAATTGGGAAAAGGTTTAGCAGATGATGACATTAACTCGTATGTGGCAGCCTGAAACACGAATCGTTCCTGTCGTGCCTGGCGCCCTACCCGCACCTCAAGCGCCGCCTGGAGGACGCCGCCGCGCGTCGCGACGCCGCACCGCACCCGCGCCCGCGCCGGACCTAGCGCGCCTAGTGCTCCTGTGTGCCTGGCGCCCTACCCGCGCCGGACCTAGCGCGCCTAGTGCTCCTGTGTGCCTGGCGCCCTACCCGCGCCGGACCTAGCGCGCCTAGTGCTCCTGTGTGCCTGGCGCCCTACCCGCGCCGGACCTAGCGCGCCTAGTGCTCCTGTGTGCCTGGCGCCCTACCCGCGCCGGACCTAGCGCGCCTAGTGCTCTTGTGTGCCTGGCGCCCTACCCGCGCCGGACCTAGCGCGCCTAGTGCTCCTGTGTGCCTGGCGCCCTACCCGCGCCGGACCTAGCGCGCCTAGTGCTCCTGTGTGCCTGGCGCCCTACCCGCGCCGGACCTAGCGCGCCTAGTGCTCCTGTGTGCCTGGCGCCCTACCCGCGCCGGACCTAGCGCGCCTAGTGCTCCTGTGTGCCTGGCGCCCTACCCGCGCCGGACCTAGCGCGCCTAGTGCTCTTGTGTGCCTGGCGCCCTACCCGCGCCGGACCTAGCGCGCCTAGTGCTCCTGTGTGCCTGGCGCCCTACCCGCGCCGGACCTAGCGCGCCTAGTGCTCCTGTGTGCCTGGCGCCCTACCCGCGCCGGACCTAGCGCGCCTAGTGCTCCTGTGTGCCTGGCGCCCTACCCGCGCCGGACCTAGCGCGCCTAGTGCTCCTGTGTGCCTGGCGCCCTACCCGCGCCGGACCTAGCGCGCCTAGTGCTCCTGTGTGCCTGGCGCCCTACCCGCGCCGGACCTAGCGCGCCTAGTGCTCCTGTGTGCCTGGCGCCCTACCCGCGCCGGACCTAGCGCGCCTAGTGCTCCTGTGTGCCTGGCGCCCTACCCGCGCCGGACCTAGCGCGCCTAGTGCTCCTGTGTGCCTGGCGCCCTACCCGCGCCGGACCTAGCGCGCCTAGTGCTCCTGTGTGCCTGGCGCCCTACCCGCGCCGGACCTAGCGCGCCTAGTGCTCCTGTGTGCCTGGCGCCCTACCCGCGCCGGACCTAGCGCGCCTAGTGCTCCTGTGTGCCTGGCGCCCTACCCGCGCCGGACCTAGCGCGCCTAGTGCTCCTGTGTGCCTGGCGCCCTACCCGCGCCGGACCTAGCGCGCCTAGTGCTCCTGTGTGCCTGGCGCCCTACCCGCGCCGGACCTAGCGCGCCTAGTGCTCCTGTGTGCCTGGCGCCCTACCCGCGCCGGACCTAGCGCGCCTAGTGCTCCTGTGTGCCTGGCGCCCTACCCGCGCCGGACCTAGCGCGCCTAGTGCTCCTGTGTGCCTGGCGCCCTACCCGCGCCGGACCTAGCGCGCCTAGTGCTCCTGTGTGCCTGGCGCCCTACCCGCGCCGGACCTAGCGCGCCTAGTGCTCCTGTGTGCCTGGCGCCCTACCCGCGCCGGACCTAGCGCGCCTAGTGCTCCTGTGTGCCTGGCGCCCTACCCGCGCCGGACCTAGCGCGCCTAGTGCTCCTGTGTGCCTGGCGCCCTACCCGCGCCGGACCTAGCGCGCCTAGTGCTCCTGTGTGCCTGGCGCCCTACCCGCGCCGGACCTAGCGCGCCTAGTGCTCCTGTGTGCCTGGCGCCCTACCCGCGCCGATACATGAATAGCGGGGACGCACCAACACAGCATGTATTGCGCCATTGTGCGCCGATGCACAATGTCACAATCAACATAACAATTTTATAAAATTACACTATTTATTTATTCCGTAGTAGTAAGATGTAACTGTTTTCGACTTTTCGTAATTCAATTGTTATATGCATTATTTATCTGCACCAGGCAGTATATTGTTTTATTAAATTTATCGTTAAGTAAACCTCGTTAAAAATTATTAAGTTTAATAAAATATACACTTAGTGTAATTTTTGTTACATTTTTTATTTTATTTCAAAAAGCCTCTATCGTTTTTTGAAAGATCGATTATTGTGTCTGTTCTAACAAAAAAACAATCGCAATAACAACACTACAATCACGTATTCGTAAGACGATCTCATTCTATAAAGTCCAAAACGACCGTTCTACTTACACGAGGTTCGCATCGCGTTTATTTTGTGGGGTCGAACCAATGAATGACATATGAACGCGATAATGACGAATCGTGTCGCGTGAACTCCTACGCGCGTTAATACCGCGCCACCAACTACATCGTATCCACAAACATTGCGCATGTTAAAAATTCGCGTAAATGGCTTGCTATTCGCAGTACTCACCCCGAGCCGTATGACGGAGTTGACGATGTTGGCCGTCCACGCCGCCTCCACGCGCAGCAGGTCCTGGCGCGTCTCGGCGCTGAAGTAGCGCGGGCCGGGCGCGCTGGCGCCGGCCGGCCCGGGCGCGGAGCTCTGCACCAGGAAGCAGTGCTGGCGCCAGTCCACTGTCTCGCTCTCTTTCACTGTGCGGAACATCGTCTGGTATACCTTCAGGGTTTCCGGACACTTCGCTAGCTCGGTTATGTTCATCTGGGGAACGTACGAAATAATTATTATTTTATTCATTTTCTTACATATTATTAACATTTTTAAATATTTCTATGTAAAACACTAAAAAAAACATTTAAAAATATAAAAATTGTAGCCTACCAGTGCTGGGAACAGGGTCCGAGCTGACGGTGGTCAGGGCTCTTGAGAGAGGAACCTCCTAACAATACGTGCCGTGTCCAGAAGTACTGCGCACTGAATCAAACCCTTGATCCAGTAGCCAAGCGAGAGCCTCCTATGATGTTGGTCGAGGCTCTTGGCTAATAAGCCATTAGCACTATTATTATTATTGGGTCATGCCGGTTTTGATGTACTCTTTCGGCATACTCAAATGGACTCGAACAGAACTAGACGTCTTTGGATACGAAGGTCCGTAAATTGTTGACGGCACATCGATTGCATCACCCACGTTCATCGGTTATGAGACTGTATGTATATCCCGCGGAAGTGTGGGGGTCGAGGCATTTTAAATGCTAAAGACTCTGCAATCGCGAGACATGCAGCAAATCAAATCAAATCACTTTTTATTTGTTAACACAGGTACAGAAATACAGATCTTATAATTGACAAAATCGAGCGCTATGTTATGCCAGTCGCAGGCTTACAAATATGGTGAGCATCTAGCTCAAGATTACAATTTAAAATTTCTAAAAAAATATATTGAAAATCATGCATAGGTATTGTATTTAATTAGGAAAAAGGCAGCCTCAGGGAATATTTCCTAGTAGCCGATGTCAACCCTACATCGGCATAGAGATGTTGTCGCGATGGACAAGGGCCTCACCCCGCTCTCCTTGGCTAAAGAGAACTGGCGCAAACCTCCAGTGCTAGACACTAACGACCGCAGGGAGGTATGGCAAAGTAAAGAGCTTCCCGGACGCTTTTTCCGGGCCCTGTATGGGCTCGATGTAGACCTATAAGCGTTCGTACCTTTTCGGAGAAACCGAAGGTTTTGTCTGTGCAATAATGGATGCAATTATGATGACGAATAACTACCAGAGATTTATTGTGAACGAAGGCACGGTTGACATATGTGGGGCATGCCACCGTCCAGGCGAATCAATCCATCACATTATCTCCGGCTGTTCTCGTCTAGCTAACGGAGAGAACTTGCATAGGCACAACCTTGTCATGTGCCCGGATTATCCATCAGCAACTTGCTCTAAAATACAACCTTGTGGAATCGGAAGTGCCTTACTATAGGTATGTGCCCGACCCAGTTCTCGATAATGGCAGTATCACATTGTACTGGGATCAATCCATCACCACTGACGGACTATTGTAGCCAATAGGCCTGATATAGTGGTGGTGGATCGATCAGAGCGGCGCGCAGTGATTGTTGACATAACGGTCCCGCATGATGAGAACCTCATGAAAGCCGAGAAAGATAAACAAATCAAGTATCTTGACTTGGCTCGCGAGGTTGTTGACATGTGGGAAGTGGACTCAGCGATCATTGTGCCGATAGTCGTATCAGCCCATGGCTTAATTTCCAAGAGCCTCGATTAATACCTGGGGAGGCTCTCGTTAGGCGGCTGGATCAAGGGCTTGATTCAGTGCGCGGTACTCCTGGACACGGTGAGTATTGTTACGAGGTTCTTGTCTCTGGAGCCATGACCGCCGGTGGCTTGAACCCTGTTCCCGATACCGGTGGGCTATTTTTTTTTATTTTTTAGATGTTTTTTTTTTATAATTTTTTTGTAAGGAATATTGTGTAGAAAATGTAAGTAATTTATTTGTAAAGAAATAAAAAAGAAAATTATAATAAAGAAATGTTACCAAATTAAAAATATATTTTCAATACACTTCCTCGAAAACGGGTTCTTATCGCACTACGATTAGGTTCAACAAGCATTCTATTTCACACACGTGGATCTAAGGATTGTTTTTTCGTTATTTTATTTTATTTATTCATAAGTGTATTGAAAAACGTCGTTTGATACACGTGGACATTTGTTATTGCAGTTCTCGGCTCAAATACACCCTCGCCTACGGCTCGGGTTACGATTAATTCCGCCTCGAATGCAAATAACAAACATTCTCTATTTGTATCAAAATGTACTATTTTTTCCAGTAAAATAATTGCCCAAAAGTCACCCAAAGGGCAATGGAGAGGACTATGCTCGAAGTTTCCTTGCGCGATCGAATCAGAAATGAAGACATCCGCAAGAGAACAAAGGTTACTGATGTAGCCCGAAGAATTGCCAAACTTAAGTGGCAGTGGGCAGGGCACATTGCTCGCAGAACGGATGGCCGATGGGGCCGACAAGTTCTGGTGTGGCCACCGCCAACCGGAAGACGTTGCGTTGGAAGGCCTCCCACCAGGTGGACCGATGACCTGGTGAAGGTTGCGGAAATCCGCTGGATGCGATTCGCTCGGGACCGGTCAATGTGGCGACACTTGGGGGAGGCCTATGTCCAGCAGTGGACGTCTTTCGGCTGAAATGATGATGATGATGAATTGACCAAAATCCTTTTGCACTAAGCAGAGCCTATTCTGCAAGAGACAGGAATTCAGAAGAGAGAAAACTAATAATTTGAAGACGTGCACGTGATACTTACGAGTCCGCACTGAAACTGCATGGTGTATTACAACATTCTTCCTCTTTCAGAGGGGAGGCCTGCGGCCATGAGTTCCGTTGTCATTAGAGGCTGATAGTATGTATGTACTGACCGGCGGCACATCGAACAGCATGACGTCGGTTCCCTTGAGCACCAGGAACTTGGGGAGGTAGGTCTGCCACGGCTGCTGTGCCTGCACCACGCCCTCGTGCACCCAGCCCATGTACTCAATGCGCTCGCCTACGCCGAAGTGCCGGTTGAACAGCTTCATCTGTATACAATAACGAGTTCAATAGCTTTTTCTTCTTAGCTTGCTTCAGAAAGCACGTTAAGCCGTCGGTCCGCTGTTATTTGTAGATCTTCAGTAGCCCGAAAGTCTGACAACCAGTGTTACTAGGCGTATCGAATTACCCAGTAGTAACTGGGCTGTCGAGGTCAGATAAACAGTCGCTCCATGTAAAATAGTGTAATACCGCTAGATCCGGTTAGAGTGGAGGCTAGTGACCTGCAGGTTGGTGAGCCCCACGATGTTGTCGGCCACGGCCTTCAGCCACAGCGACAGCGCGGCCGGCTCCGCGTGCAGCACGCCCGAGCTGCGCGCCCGCGCGCCGCGCACCTGCCCACGCACACACACGCACTACATCACTTATATCATTATCATATTTATTAAGCTGCCATGATAGACAATTTTTTTAATAAGCACCTAGGATACCACAACAATGTACCTCAAACGCTCCGGGCCGTAGTTTATCGGTTCCTAATACGTATCTTGTGACATAGCCCATCATCAAAGGAACTGTAACAAAAAAAACATAATTGTTTTTCAGAAACAAAGCGTTTTATTTTATTTTATGGTTTACTAAATGTTTCTGTTAACTGTACCTTACAGTAACATAACAGTTCCGAGTGTTGGAACAAGTTTGACTTAAGGAGAGTGTCGTCTCAGTTACTCACAGCACTTTGTAAACTGTCTATCTATGAGCTATTGTTCACACAGTAGTGTAAAGGTGAAAATAAAAAAGAAATATTTATTAATGTCTGCTCTGGTAAGACTTTGACCTGTTGACGTATAGTCAAGTTGACATCAAAAATGAGCTACAATGTAATCGCCACATACCCGATATGACGTCCACCCACTCCTTGGTGTCGGTAGCCTTGTCGGACGCGACGGAGGGAGGTCGAGAGCCGCGCACGGAGCCGGTGGCGCTGCCCGGCCGACTGTTCTCGTCGCCGTCCGTCCAAGCGCTCTGTGTGATAAACTAATACATATTAATAACACGCTCGATCATTCTCTAGGTACCCTTTTGGTGTCGCTGATAATGAAAATGAGGTCAAAATGAAAATCCAAGATGGCGCCGACTAAAATTTTCGGTTTTTTCTTCATGGCTGTCGTTTTCATGGTTCATAGGGTCGCCGATAATGAAAATGAGGTCAAAATGAAAATCCAAGATGGCACCGACGAAAATTTTCGGATTTTTTCTTCATGGGTGTCGTTTTCGTGGTTTTTGGGGTCGCTGATAATGAAAATGAGGTCAAAATGAAAATTTAAGATGGCACCGAGGAAAATTTTCGGTTTTTTCTTCATGGGTATCGTTTTTGTGGTTTTTGGGGTCGCTGATAATGAAAGTGAAGTCAAAATGAAAATCCAAGATGGCGCCAATCATAATAATATAATCATATTATTAATAATAAGCCTAAAGTATTAGACACTAATGACCGCAAGGAGGAGGAAGCAGGAGGCAGGCGGGAGGAGGCAAGGCAAGGTGCTTCACGGACGCTTTTACCGGGCTTCTGAATCGGGACTTCTTAGCGTCCGTATCCTGGCTGCGCTTTGGTGACCTCTCGGGGAAACCGTAGGTTTCGTCTGTGCAATAATGGACGAAGTTATGATGACGAATAACTACCGGAAATACATTGTAAAAGATGGCACGGTTGACATATGTCGGGCATGCCACCGTCCGGGAGAATCGATCCGACACATTATTTCTGGGTGTTCTAGTCTGGCTAACGGAGAGTACTTGCATAGACACAACCTTGTTGCCAGGATTATCCACCAGCAACTTGCTTTGAAGTACAACCTTGTGGAATCAGAAGTGCCATACTATAGGTATGCGCCCGACCCAGTTCTCGATAGTGGTAATATCACGTTGTATTGGGATCGACCTATCACCACTGACAGGACTGTTGTTGCCAATAAGCCTGACATTGTGGTGATAGATCGATTGGAGCGTCGCACAATGATTGTTAATATAACGGTCCCGCATGACGAGAACCTCGTGAAAGCAGAGAAAGATACACAATTTAAATATCTAGATCTGGCTCGCGAGGTTGTTGACATGTGGGACGTGAGCACAGCAGTCATTGTGCCGATAGTCGTTTCGGCCAATGGCTTAATAGCCAAGAGCCTCGACCAACATCTTAGGAGGCTCTCGCTTGGCAGCTGGATCAAGGGCTTGATTCAGTGCGCAGTACTTCTGGACACGGCACGTATTGTTAGGAGGTTCCTCTCTCAAGAGCCCTGACCACCGTCAGCTCGGACCCTGTTCTCAGCGCTGGTGGACTACTGTTTTTTTATATTTTTAAATGTTTTTTTATATAGTTTTATTAAGAAATATTTAAAAATGTCAAAAATATGTATTTAAATGAATAGACGAATAATATAAACGTAATGTTTTTACTTAGTTTTTGGAATATATACCAACACTTGTTAGGTGTTATTAAGATAAAATGGTGCGCAAACGACGGCAGACATTTTTCTTGTGACATCAAATGTCAACGTCAAAATTATAAATAATACAACGTGCGGACGTTAGTAAAGTCATATATTTTCCCTTTTTGTTTTGTGTATTAATCAATAAAATATGATATATTTCCTAACAACTGGCATCAGAATAATAGCAAAGGGTAATTTTAAGGGAAGTTTACTTTAAAAATCAATTAATAAGCTCATTATTTTGGAGAGTATGAAATAGTATTTTTGGTTTCATTATGTACATTATGTAATTCATCTCTTTGACTCTGATGTTGTTGTCTCTTTCTTGTTGTCTAGCCCACCTACATCTTGTTCGTAGAACAAAGTTGCCAGACCCCTCGGAAAGCACGTTAAGCAGTTGGTCCCGGCTGTCATTTGTAGATCTTTGACACTCGTTACAGGTAGTCAGTGGCCGAAAGTCTGACAATCAGTCTTACTAAGGGGTAGCGTATTACCCAGTGCTAACTGGGTTGTTGTCAGATAGGCAGTCGCTCCATGTAAATTACGGGGTATTCAGCTGCATCCAGTTAGACTGGAAGCCGACCCCAACATAGTTGGGAAAAGGCTAGGCAGATGACGATGTTGTTTTAGTAACAACACATATTATATATTTCACATAAACCCACACGCACACTCATAGCTCGACGATACAATTCGCAAGTTACTTAGTTTTCACTTCTATCGACAGTCCCCAGACCGCCCCGCTTGTTTTTTTCGTTACTTAAATCAATAAAATACAGTATTACCAACACAAATAAAGTATTAAAAGTTAAGTTCAACTACTGCTTGTCGCTCAAAAATAATTGTACGGTGCAACCGCACATTCTGCAATTCAGCAGTTTACGCCACATTCATTTCAACTTATAATAATTAGTTCAGTTCGCGTTGAGCTGTCAAGTCAGCCAGGCGTTCTCGTTACAGCCAACAAGGGCCGCGTCACTCGCTTCATTTCCACACCATCAGTTCTTTAAGCTCATTTAACTTTAAGTACCTTTGGGACAATACACTAGTGTTTCAGTACTTTACTTTCTTTTATTCCATTCACCTATCATCTAAAAGTAATGTCTGCTCTAGCAAGGGATCATACAATAATATTAAACTCCTGCAATTTTCTATGACAGTTCAAACGTCCGTGACTGTCGCGGCCATGAGTGACGTCATTTACCTCAATCTGACTTGTTAACATCACATTTTAAAGTAATAGTAGTAATTTTACTAATTGTTCATGCTTTATTCAAGCAAAAATTGCGACAACGATATTATAATAAAATCTTAGTGAAACTTTACCTACTTTTCAAATGAAAGTGTTTTTTGACACATAGAATTTGACGTCACTACCGGCGTTATCGAGGACGACGCGTTTTGAGAGTACGTTCCGTTTCCCTAAAACCATGCTACATAAAACAATAAATTGTAAAATAAGTGATGTTTTGTTGAAACGGTACGGTCGGGCCTGACAGGTTAAACAAGTGTACCAGAATGTTTTTATGCGCCAATACAAGGCATTTTTAATAAATAAAAAGAGTTTCGTATTATCTTGCATATTCCCTATTCGGACCCAAGTGTTTGTAGAAGTTCTAATGAGCATACCTGCCAGCCACCGTTCGTCTGCTCGGTGTTCTTCTCGGTGTTACAGTTGGCGTCTACGTTCTTATTGTGAAGAGAAGGATGGTCGTCGCCAGTACTGCTGTCCGTATCTGATGCACCGTCCGCTGAAAACGATAAATAACATCATACTAAAGAACTGCTGCAGAAAAAACTTCTACCTAAGCCTAAAACTAGAGTTTGAACGGTGGATGATTAGGATGTTGGTGAAAGCCACCACAGCCATTAGTCAGTCTTTATGGTTGGTAATTCATCAACATTTGACTATTGTAGTTGCTTAAAGGCAGCCGGTCAGTTTTACCAGGTTTTTCTTGTAGATCTAGTAGGTATTCACAAGGGTACAAATGTTCTACGAAAAGTGACGCTTTCTTCTTTATCGTGTGGTTAGTGCCTAACCTGGTGAGTTATTAAGCCGCCCATGGGGCCTCTGACTTGGCTTAACATGCCGTCGAGAAAATATCAAATAAAAGTGACGCTGGAGATTTCATATGAAGAATCGTGCGATGTCCACTAAAGTCGCTCGACTTCGCCCGACATCTCAAGGGTCACGTGTCATATAGGTTTTAACGAACCAATTAAAGAGAATAACATGAAGATGGACACTCGGTATGCCTTTGCTAACTGTATAAGGTCGGACTTTAATAAAATAGCAATTTAGATGGACCCGGCTGGGTCCTGCTACCTGATTTACTACAGAAAATATGACAGGCTCACCCTGTTTCTGTAAAAAAGGAGTAGCGGCCCTGTAGTGCTTGACAGTGAGCACCACTATATCGCCCGCATTCCGCAGTATGTTTACCGCATCGTCGTGCTTGCACGCCGTTATGTACTCTCCGTTCACTGGAATAAATATCATTTTATGAATATATTTTAAGAAAGTTCCAGAGACAAATAAGAAAAAATTTGGAAGTGTCTAGACGTCGCAACAACCGAAATTTTGGCAATAGAGCCATCATTTTCTTAATTGTGAGGGTCGGCTTCTATTATAAGCGGGTGCAGCTTAGTACCACAACTTCACATGGAGCGACTGTCTATCCTTAACTACGCAACAAGATACTACTGGTTTGGTGCTGTACACTGTATTTATATTGTGGTTGCCGCAGTTATGTAATAAATATTTACGAACAATAGAGCACACAGTTCACTATCCATCTTGTAGAAAGGAACAATAAGTACGTTAGTGATCCTGTCTCGTAATTATTATTGTTCCACATACTAGCGTGTTCGTATTTATAGCCCAACCGTTTGATCCCAGTTATTATAATACACTCTTGCACAACGGCGTCGCGTCTGTGAAATCATCTTTGCTCCAGATCTATCGTTGCGATTGATTAAACACAACATACATAATATCATCACGCCAGTAAGCCTCAAGGGGTTACGTAGAGTGTACTTCTGCCTGATTGCCATTTCGCAAATTATTGTAACGAAGTCCCATGTCATCATAGGCCATCATCGTAGCAAAGATCATGGCTGTTACTGGCTGCCACTGAGAAATTCCCATGACATAATCCAATAACTGTTGCCCGTCCTCCAAGTCGAAAGATCTTATAACGTATAACGCTTGCGACCACTAGGCCAATGAAACAGTCATTGTCTGATTAATAAAGTTTAAGTTTTTCTAAAAGCATAAGTAACCTACTTGTACGAGAATCTAATAGAAACAGTGATTTGTTATTGGTAGACATAACCCGCTCGTTCGTATTTATAGCCCAGCTGTTTGATCGCCGTAATTACATTTACATAGAAGTGAGGCGTCAACGAATTGATCTTTGTGGCGCCAAAAAAATCCGAAGTTACGCGTCTAGTAAATAAATAATGTTTATCTTCAAGTAACAATGACTCACCAATATAAACACTCACTGAATTTATATACTTACATGTTCGTCGTAATTGGAATGCACAGAGAATGCTCAATAACTTAATAAGTCTCCTTTACATTGTTTTCGATTTTATCAAATCCGTGTCGACTGTGAATTTCGCAATTCACGCAGCCAACTGGCGAAATAAATAGGTAATAGGTAATAAGATTCTTATCAGTTAATCTTAGGCACAGGATATCTTAAGTTATAAAGAGGTAGCTACCGCGAAATGACGACTAGTAGAAAAGTATGGAAAACGAAGATAAGCTGCGCCGACCCCAAATAGGGTTAGAAAGATTAGGGCTAGAGAATGATATCAAGTTTACCTATATCATCTTTCTCTACAAGCTGCTCCAAATTCTCTTAACCTAACAAAATGAATCCAAGATTCCAATCAATCATGATGATACGGATAAGTAAATAACAATATCAATAAACTGGCAGCCAGTGAAATCCGATTACCAAAGTCACTCTGCCAATTCGTCAGGCTTATTCTACGTCTAAAAACGATCCTAGATCAGGGTTTCTTGATTGTCTAATGGCACAACAGATGTACAATTTGCATCCAGTAGTTAATTGTCACTTGTTAAGCAATTGTACGAGACTGCACTAGAACTAATTCCAAGAATTAACTGTAATCTACTGCTCCGATGAAGGATATATTATGCGATGAATTTTTATTTAGCACGGTGGGATACAATACAATGATGAATATGATGACGACGGCGAGCCAGTCAGAATAGTTACATCATTCATTGTCTAACGTTGTAAATTACGAACAAACTCACGCTGTTTTCCAATGGGCAGAAACAACAGAACACCACCTGCTACGATCCTGACACACACCATATGCTTCGTCCACGTTACACGTTGCCAGTACTCGGCACCTGACCTTTCTGAAGAACACCAATGACGTCAGTGTTTGTTCTTCTAATGCGTCCGCCTGTCCCCTCACTGCGTTTCAATTCAACTCTCATCTGTCTCGTAAATACCTTTTGTTAGTCGCCTTGCCATTATCTTCTCAATACATTAGCATACCATGTAAGCACATTCATCAAGTCCTGTTTAAATAATATTGTTTTGGGACTTTAGCTACTTTCAGGGGTAAAGGCGCGATATGTCTACTAAAGTTCACGAAGCCAGCTTGTATAAACAGTATCAACCTACCTACCTACCTACCTACACGTGTGAAAACATCAAAGAAAGGTGAATCCAATCAGCCTTGCCGATGGGTAGGGTACCTGTTGATATTTGTACTAATTCGAGCTTGGCAACGAACTATTAAGGCTGGGGTATCTGCTAAATTAACCACTCTATTTGTGGTGGTTCAAACTTCGTTTGAAATGCTGTTAGAATAAAGTTCTAATCAGCTTGCACTACAAAGTGGTTGTTACGTCAGTCACTGCGGGCCGAATAGTGCGAAATGAGTGGTTTTTATTTAATTGTACCCTTATAAATCATTAGGTCAAAATGCGAAATTGTACACTTTGTGAAGAAAAAAGTGACAAATATTTGTGTGAAAAAAAATACTAAAACTTAAAGCCGTTCAGGAGTAGTTATGAATTTTCAAAGAAAAAATGCTTCACTTTGAACATTTTTTTCATATAGTAATAATAATGTTAGAATTATTTCAATTGTATCAATTAAAGTTTAAGCAACATATTTTTTGCACATTTATATTCACTCATGAAAAAGGTGTTACATGGAGAAAACCTCTCGTTAGCAGATACCACCCCCTTAACACCGAAACCTAATTACCGGAGACAAAGAACCCATATTTTATTTCATCGGCAGAAAAAAAATTGTAGTGTATTTACAATAATTTTATAATCTTTACGTTTCTTCTCAAGCTTTTACTAGTTTGATCTTATGGCAAAATAAATGAGAGTAAGAATGAAGTAGGTACTATTGTAAAAAGCAAAGGAAACAAAAATAAACTACGCCTGTTTGTATCGTAAACGTACGAGTAGTTCCTATTTTTAACCGACTTCCAAAAAGAGGAGGTTATCCATTCGTCTGAATTATTTTTATTTAGTCCACTCCGTCGTCGTCCGGATCGTCAAGAATAGGACGCCTGGATCCTTCTCGAGGCGAAAGCAAATCAATACTTATTTACTTTCTGCCACTGTACTGTTTGCGTTAGTCTCCATAAAGCAAACAAACCACGTAGTGTATTAGATCAGACTTCACATTCTTCGTAGTGATCCTTAAGAAGGTACAGTCAGAAGCCCGAAAGTCCGAAAACCTGTCCTACCAAGGGGAATCATGTTACTCAGTAACTGGGTTGTGGAGGTCAGATAGGCAGTCGCTCCATGGAAAATACTGATATTCAGTTGCATCCGAATAGACTGGAATCCAACCCAAACGCAGCTGGGAAAAGACTATGCAGATTATGATGATGACGTCTGGTACACCGTGAGCAGACAGCCCCAATTTAGCCTTCCCCCAGTATGGTATCGCCTATCAAACAGATCGTGTTAAAAAAGTGTGGAATAACAAGCATTGTCCAGATCTTACCTTTGATAACAGCGTCTCCAACAAACAGTTGACCAGTCTGATCAGCGGCCTGGTCCTTGTATATCTTGGAGATGAGGATGGGCAGCTTGTGTTCCGAACCGCCCTTTATGCTGAGCCCAAGACCACCGACCTTCTGCCGCGTGATTTGGACCATGCGCTCCTGGAAATAGGCCGTCATTCAGAAAATAAGGTTAAGAGTAGCCTCAGGCTGAAGTGACGTCGACCCTTAGCTGCCCAAGTGGAGACAACGTCTCAGCGTCTTGACAGTTGTTTATCGAGCAGTCGCGCTCTGGAGATATGAGGCAGGCCCGAGCTGTCTCTGTGTCTGTCTATTGGATAAGCTCGCAACTAGGAGGCGCGGAAGGGAATATTTGCCCAATTTACTGGTAGTTATAGTTATGAAACCATTGAGGAATGAGATTTGTTTAACGTGCAGAAGTTAATTGGATTTAGTTGATTTGCATATTGTGTCGAAGCTGTGTAGGCGTATGATTATGAATATCGATCAGTTAATAGTCCGCTAGGTAACTACGATGGCACCAATGATTGACAAAATAACAACCCATCATACTACGGACACTAATTTATTCCGCACGTGTGGGTTTGTTGATGAAACTATATAAGTAACTCGTATCACGAAGTACGATTGTGATGAATTTCGCAGCTGAAACACAGGGGAGTTAATCCAGATTAAAATAATAAATTACTTTTGTTATTTTTAATCTGGCAAAGAGTACGAGTGGCGAAAAGCACATACGAGTGGCGAAAAGCTAATTATCTAAACAATGGTAAAATATAAACAGACTCCGGGTTTTAAATCCACATCTCGCGGCTTAGCTACAGTGAGATGGCACAGTCAACTGGGCTACCTGCACTAAATGTTTCATTGTGCGTTTAATAATTCACAACTACCGCCCATTAGCTTGCTCCCTGCTTCATACAAAAATCATTATCTACGTGGATTTATGTTTGGATTGTTATGGAGAATGCCCACGGCTCAGCAGTCTGCACGTATCTTTTGGCATGATATTTGCATGAGTTTCCTTGGTTTATTTGGGTATCAGACAGATTTATTAACAGTAGACTTTTTACCTCAATTTCGAGAATTTCAAATAGAAAAGAATGACTTTACTATATCGTCATTTCCTGCAGATAGATCAACAACGGACAGATTGAAACTATATGATGTAACCAACTGAAGGCTGTTTGTGAATATTACCTGCTCTTACATTCGTGATTACGGCATGTCAGTTTGTGTGACGTACGAGCAGCATAATCATGATGTAAATGCATTCACCTCCATCCTAACGCGACATACGGAGTTGTATAGTTCATAGACTGGCAGATATTACGAAAATGCTCCCTGACTGAAAGCCCGAACTTCCATGAAACATTGAAGAACCTATTGAATGAAAACTTCCGAGAGGTTAATATCGGGAATATAGTTCCGTTAAATTATGTCGGAAATGACCCAGTTGCAGGGGCTATTGTTGATAGTTTTATGCCAGCAGAGAGATGGCATGACTATTGTCTCTGTGAAACGATTATCTTTTGCGTTCATTCTACATAAATATATCTGCGATAATCCAGGCACTTAGCTTCTTTATATAACATCGTTTTAATTATAATATTGTGATATTTATAAAGACTGGGCTAAGGGAAGGAGAATTCAGTTTTATAGACTGACTTTTTTATGTGGTCTGCTTACTATTAGCGACTTCGTATCAATCAATCATAATCTTTCAATCTATTCACACACGTGATTCGAGCATTTATTAATAGCGAGTGGATTACGAGACTAAACTAAACATACTTAGTGGAAAAACCTACGTGGCCGTGAACTTTATTCACATGTCTGAAAAACCATATTTTTTTATTTGTTTAAACAAGCTAGTTTTGCATAGTGGGCTGTTAAAAGTAGACAAGAATGCCAAAGGGTAGGGTAGGTATACCTACTATCAAATGCTCTCCGACATACAAGGTTAATGAATAGGATTTATGCAAACTAACCATGAAATAAAGCTACGGAAATGTGAGGGAAATCGAAAAGAGTCACGAACGTAAAGCCAGCGTCAATTAAAAATATTTTGAGTGCTGACATGAAAGCATGAAACGGTAAATATTTTCATCGCTTACCACTACGTGTATAATTAGGGGTCTATTTATATCATCAATATTGGCCGACCATCAAGATAACGAATTATAAAAGCCTGTGTTGGGGCGACTTTCAGAAGCTATATGTGTATAATAATGATTTGTAGAAGAAAAAACAGTTAACTCGGTCCAGAAGGCAAAAAATATGTTTATGAACGCAAATTATAATTTTCATCCTAATTAATTACATCATACAGGGTGTGAACACACCCTTCACGAAGCCGTCAACCAAGAATTCTGTAAGTACATCAAACTGAGCAACTCTGCGATAAAATTATTGCTGGGAAACTACTTTTTTTTTGGGATGAAAAATCACATTGTTATTACGGTAAACTAATAACTCAATGTAACGCATTCAAAACATTGTGCTGATAAATGCATTGAGTAGTAAACGGGTCATGAAGGTATTTATTTAAAGTTTTAACATTAAAAACTCGCATTAAAAAAAAACTTGTGAAATAATTGGAACTTTGACCCCCAATATCTCCGTAACTAGAAGGTTCCTAGGTATGGTATAAAACAAAAAAATTACAAACGTTATTTATTAGTTTCTGAGACACTTAGATGTCAAAAAAATAATGGCTAAGCAGTATTAATTAATTATCATTAATGTATTATGTAAAGTATGGAAGTGTAATCTAATCCCAAAGAAAAGCTTCAAATGGTCATTTTGAATTCCACTGTCACACTGCCAGAACCAGGACCTAATTGTAAGGCCTTCAGACTACTGCACAACAACATACTTGGCTATGTGCCATAATATGCCTAACATTGCTTCTCCCTCTTATTAAATCATAAATCGTTCACTCACCCTAGCATGGGGTACATTCTTGTCCTTAGTCGGCTGCACAGGCACGGGGGCCTCTCGCTGTACGGTCACCGCATCCATTGTGAGCACCAGCCGCGCTGGCCTCGGACGGGACTTGCCATCCGAGACCTGCACCATGCCTGTGCGAATCTGAAAGAGGGTGGTGGCGGTGGTGGTGGGCTGTTAGTTTATTATTATGAACTATGGCAAAAACATCTAGGTACTTATGATAATAGTCCTAACCGTTTTCGGTCACGGTGGCCAATCGCGGGAGATCCCGCGCCGATGGCTAATCTTTGTTACGAGTGCACCTGTGCCCACACTTGTGCACTATAACATCTGTCATAGTGCACAAGTGTGGCCACAGGTGCACTCTCTGTTAATTTACTCTCATAGTCCGATGGGACGGCAATCCGACACGACCGGAGAGAGATCAGGCGCAGGACCAACGGTTTAACGTGCGCACCGAGGCACAGGGTTACCTAACCACCGACTTCCAAACTCCGGGCTACTACTGAGAATTTTTTTAATGGAAAAACCCAATAGCACTGCCCCGTTGGTCCGCGACCACTGAGCGTGGGGTCCTAGGTTCGATTCCTGGGTCGGGCAAAAAGGTTCTTATGAATATTATTGGGATCTCAGGGACTACGGAAAAATCAAGATAAAAGACCAGCCTAGTATTATTTTTGTATGCTTCATCAATATAAATCTGAGGCGAATTTTAATTTTTTACATCTATACTAATAATATTATAAACTAGTGGACGTCATGCGGTTTCATCCTCATAGTTCCTGTTCCGGTGGGAGCACGGGGATAAAATATAGCCTATGTTACTCAGTAAAGACGTGGCTTTCTAATGTTGCAAGAATTTTTTAAATCAGCGCAGTTGTTTTTGAGTTTATTCATTACAAACATACACACACACAAAAATACAAATCTTTCCTCTTTATAATATTAGTGTAGATGTGGAAGTAACTGTGTCTCTTTCTGGTTCGTTTTCACACCCTAGTGGTTTAATGGATATTATAATTTTTTTCCTGGCAGAGAATGTTCTATGGCATAGAACAATTTCTTGATTTGAGATTTAGTTGATACGGGCAAAGCTACTGGCAATAACAAGTTCTTTATAAATAGAAAAAACAATAGGATGATTTCAATGCTAATTCCAACTACCCAGCTTTGAACAAAGCACACATTATTATTAATCTATCATTCTGTGTTCAAACAAGGGAAGTAATTAGTACTCAACTAATTAATATTTTTGGCATAAGTACACACATTATTAGTAATTGTTTACACATTGGTTGATGGTAATTGTGAAACGTTTTGTGTATGCTTTACTTTCACTATTCTTCTTAACTCTAATTTGACGGCTCAAGAGCATGCAATTATGCACATGAGACTTAGATATGTTGTTTCTGGATTATGCACTGATGACAAAGCTACACTTATCCTTCTTCACTTAGTTATTGTAACTTCCTGATTATTTAGTGGTCAATCTGAACTTATTCCAGTTATGTTTATGGCACCTACATGGTATTCAATAGTTTTTATCTTCAATCAAGTGTGTATTGTGTACTTCAAACGCTTCAATATTCAATCAAGTCAGGAAGCAGAAAAAAAATGAATAAATCAAAACTAACAACTATTTTTTGTTTTTGGCCCAGCAGTGGGACAATATGAGCTAGATGGGAAAAAAAAAAATTATGACTATCCTGTGATCTAAAAGGCCCTTAATTATTTATTTTAATAAATTTTATGTGAGCAAGGATTTAGCTTTCATGTTTTACATATTAGGTACAACACTGATAAGCAAATTCTTGCCCCTTCTCTAAATAAAAAGAGATTTTTCACCTGCACTGATTTTTTGGAGAACCGAGTTAAAAAAAAAAAACTAGAATTCTATTTAATCACTGTAAAGGAGACCAACCTATTTAGGTAGGTACTTATGTGATAAAGTGACACCTGGACAAAATCCTACCTCTGCTAATGAGGGCCAATACTTATGGAATAAATGACCACTGCTTACCTTTTCATCTTTCTTCTCCTCAATAGGCGTCATCATTGTAGAACATGCACACCATAACGATATTAAAACTTTTGGAACGTCCCAATTAATAGAAAACTAGACAAATTATACAAAAAAATCGCGAACCCCTGATAATCTCACGAACTTCGGCCTCATAACGCTTTCTTACAAACAATTTATGATCAAAGGTCCATTTCTAATTAGCCCTACTGTTGGTTCTAATGACAATTTGAATTATTTAGGGGTTACACACACATTACAAATACTAAAAACAGGTCACTGGCATACGATAAATCAATATAGGCGAACGGCATCAAAACAATTGAAATACGGCGGATTTACTACGACTGTGGCAGATTATCTAGATATTCATAACTATTTCATAAACTGTTTTTCGATAATTTGAAAGTTCTAATTGACAAAATTACTATTTTAATTGTACAATAACAAATAATTTCTCCGAGAATTGAAGACAGACGACACCACTTCCTATGCACGCAAAGTAGATACTAGTGATGTCCATTTAACTATTTGCTTTGCATGACTTGCCAGCATAGTGAGTTTCACTTAGTAGCTTTTTTCACGCAATCGATTGTTCAATTATTCGTAGTCGATTCTATTATTTTATTATATTAGTATAATCTATCTAATTCAGTGATAACTATAAATTCAGAATATTGTAATTAGGATTGTAACTGAAACTGCTACTACTACTAGATTATTAGATCTGAGACTGCACATGCGCGTTTATAAGTTTACATGATTGATGAAAACAATTATCAAGGAACATATTATATACTAACTGGAATGATTACGAACAAAATGCTAAAAAAATAAAAATAAACGATCTCAAAAGCCTAGAGTTTAAATTTGTACAGTGGATTTAATAATTATAAAATCGTTCCGAGCGAGAAACCGACAGAGGTGGATGGTGTCTCTGTCTTGCCTTGTCACCGATGTAAACAATATGGACGATACATTTTCGCGTTGAAGTCATTTTATGTACTTTTTATTGTATTTAAGTAAAATAATCCGCAATAAATATGATACACTGTGTATCAGTTCTGATCTCGTACACACCTTCTAGGCGATCATCACCATCCATACCATCGTCACCTACAATGTCATCACCCCCATTATTAGTTTAAATACAGTTTCACCCACCCCAACCTTGAGTGCTGCGCGGGGGGTATCTACCTTTTTGCCCGCGTCCACCATGGCTGGAAAAGCAAGAGTTCGCATGAAATGGAGCAAAGAAGTAAACACATTTATCATGCGAACCTACCTACACATTACTAAATTAGAGACAGATTTGACCACCTACAGACAAAAACTGCATGAACTATTTACACACCGATATCCAGAGATTACCGTTTCTGAACAAAGGATTTCAGATCAAAGGAGAACTATCGTTAGGAATAAACTATTATCACTAGAGGAAATAGATAGGATAAAAGTAGAAGTGCGCACACAATTACACCTAGAATCAGTTAATAATGAAGACACTAACAATTTCGCAGAAACACAAAACACAATCGAAATCACTCAACAAGAACAACCACAGACGTACGCTACACCAGAATCTTACACTCAATCTCAACCATACTATCAGTCACAGGCATATTCACAAATCACGCATACATCCACACAAACCGAAAATGTAACTATAATGTTAGAAAATGACATTGAGGTCCTAGCAAATATAGATCAAAACCCGCCCACAGATACGCGTATCCAAGAAATAAACGATAAGTTTAAAACAGCTCTCACTTAATACTCCGGGATGGACCCGGCAGCTCGACCAAAACTTCCCAAACTTAGGTACACACCAAAACTTGTTCAGCTCGTTAGTTGTTTTAATCAAAATATCCTCACTCAGTATATTAGTGAAGAAACTCAACTGATAGATATACATACTCTGATTTATTGCACAGCATTAGTTATTTCCGAAGAACTCAATTTTAAAATCACAGAATACACAGGAAATACCAGACAACCAAATGGTAACAAACCTGCATGGCAGCTGAGGCTTGAAAAAGATATAGAAAAGCTTACAGCAGACTGCGGTAGACTAACTCAATATATTAACAACAATAGATCAAACAAAGTTGTCAAAAGAGTAGAAATAATTTTCAAAAACATGGTTGTCCATACTAGACACGAAAATCACAATAGGAAACCAGAAGAATTCTTAGATACTTTAAAACAGAAATAAGCTCTAAAAGTCCACAGGTTGAGAAGATATAAGAAAGCACAAGAACGTAAAAACGATAACGCTTTGTTTGCTACAAACGAAAAGAACTTTACAGAAAATTACAGAAACCACAAAGTGACGCCGACACATTGACAACCGAAAAAAACATAGAATTACCAACAACGGAACAGTTAGAAACCTTTTGGGCTGGCATATGGGAAGAACAAGTGCATCACAAGAAAACATCTCAATGGATTCAAGACGCAGAAAATATATGGAGCTCACTTGAAGAAATGGAATTCAGCGAGATATCTGAGTCTGATATAGCTAGTGTTACAGCTAGACTACACAACTGGAAATCCCCTGGTATTGATAAGATACATAATTATTGGTATAAAAAGTTAGAATCATTGCACAAAATTATAGCTAAAAATATAACAGAAATCATTTTAGGAAAACAAAATATGCCGGAATTTATTGCTACAGGAATAACTTACATGTTGCCAAAAGGCCAATACTCACCACAGCCTTCCCAATACAGACCGATTACATGCCTACCCACAATATACAAAATCCTAACGTCAGAAATCACGTCCAAAATAAATAAACATATAGAACATCATAACATAATAGCAGAAGAACAGAAAGGGTGCAGAAGGGGACATATGGGATGTAAAGAACAACTAGTTATTGATTCAATAATACATAAACATGCCGCTATAAAAAATAGAAACCTGCATTGCACGTACATAGATTATAAAAAAGCATTCGATAGTATTCCACACTCATGGTTGATTCAAATATTACAAATTTATAAAATAAACCCAAATATAATACACTTCTTACAGAATATCATGACCCATTGGAAAACTACACTCCAATTAAATTATCGTCACATAGCTATCACAACTCGACAAATATCTATTAAGAAGGGTATTTATCAAGGAGATTCTCTCAGTCCACTATGGTTTTGCCTTGCTTTAATTAAACCCTCTGTCCGACCTACTACGGCGATGCGAAGCGGGATATTCTTTTAGACATGCCACAGAAGAAACCGTTATATCGCATCTTATTTATATGGACGATATAAAACTATATGCGAGGTCTGAGAGATGGAAAAGTTAATTGAAACCACCACAGAATTTAGTACAGACATAAACATGCAATTTGGGTTAGATAAATGCAAAACAGTACATATTAGAGGCAAAATTAAACCGGGCGACTATTCTATCAACAACACAGACACAATCACAGCTTTAGAACCAACGGATTTATATAAATACTTAGGATACAAGCAACTTAAAGGAATAGATCAAACAGCAATCAAACACACATTAAACACAGAATTTAAGAGAAGAGTGATCGCAGTATGTAAAACTCAATTGTCCGGCAAACACTTAATAAAAGCTTTGAACACCTACGCAATTCCAATACTAACATACTCATTTGGGATGATCAAATGGTCAAAAACTGACATCCAACAAATTGAGAGAACAACACGCACCACACTTACTAAACACAATAACCTACACCCTAAATCTGCTATAGAAAGACTGACTATCAAACGACATAACGGAGGGAGAGGCCTAATCGATATCCACCACCTATGGCAGAAACAAATAAAGACACTAAGAACATTCTTTCACTCTAAATCACACACAAGTTGCATTCACAAGGCCATAGTAAAGAACGACATTAACTACACCCCACTTAACCTACACGAACCGACAGATACACAACAAACTAACAATGAAGACCCACAGAAGCAAAAGATAGAAGACTGGAAAAAGAAAGTGCTGCACGGTCGGCACCCTCATGATCTAGAACAACCTCACGTAGATGCAAAAGCATCAAATAAATGGCTTAAAATTGGTAGTCTATTTCCGGAAACCGAGGGCTTTATTATTGCGATACAGGATCAGATCATAAATACTAAAAACTATAGGAAATTCATTATCAAAGACCCCACGATAACGAACGACAAATGCCGCAAATGCCACAGCCAACCAGAGACCATACAACACATCACAGGGGCATGCACAACACTCACCCAAACAGATTATACTCACAGGCATAATCAAGTAGCAAACATAATACATCAAAACCTAGCACTTAAATATAAGCTCATACAAGACACTAAAACTCCTTATTATAAATATGTACCAGAAAGATTCCTGGAAAATACAACACACAAACTCTTTTACGACCGCACCATACTAACTGACAGGACCATTCACTACAATAGACCAGATATAATCCTTCAAGATAAAGCAAATAAAGTTACATTCCTCATAGATATTGCAGTCCCCAATACACACAATCTACAAAAAACAATAGGGGATAAAATCAGTAAATATGCTGAACTGAAAGAAGAAGTGACCAGAATCTGGAGGCAGGAAAAAGTATACGTTGTACCTATTGTTGTCTCCACTACGGGTGTTATACCCAACCACCTCCACCATAGCCTCAAACTAATAGACCCGAAAGATTCAATTTATATATCAATTCAAAAAGCCGCAATTTTAAACACCTGCAGAATAGTGAGAAAGTTCATGCAAATTGAGGATAATGCTTCTTACAACACTCATACTTCATCACACACACACACGCTGCATTGACTTGGCATGCGCCCGTTAATGTAGCTTAAACTAGCCAATGAGCTAAGAAGCAAAACGTTTAACTAAAAATAATAATAATAATAAAAATAATATAAAAATTTTGTCAACGACGTTGGCAAAATATTTTTTGGGTCGTAGGTACCTCTCTGGCAGATCAAGGGCCCCTCGATATAATTTGCTACGGGCAGCGCTTGCTTAATCCGGCACTGCCTAGAATGCTATTGAGTTGCAGGTCATCATCATTAAATAATAAAATAACAGCCACTCTGTAACTGTCTCAAGTGTTAGTATGATTATTGAACACCCTATTAGAAAGAGACAACATCCACTCTTGAAGCTTTCTCGCTCGGAAAGAAAGAAAGAAAAAAAGAAAAAGTATTTATTAATCTCACACAGGACATAATAGAAACAAAAATATAGAATTAGGTTTGACACAATTATTTAAAAACACAATTAGTAAACATGAGAAACATAACGAACTATTAAATTTGATTAGTCCTGTGCAAGGTCAAAAGGCTCCTATCTCAGCAAGTTGCTGTGACATAAAAAAAAAAGTCACAGCGCTGGTATACGCGCGGAACGTTTTATGGGTTGCCCGTCTTCATTCCAGTTAGTATATAAGTTTCTTGGCAATGATTCAATAGAAGGTATAATAAACAATAACCACCATTCGCAAAAGTTCTGATTAGTGGAAAATTGCGGTTTTATTTTTCTATTTTCTTTTTGCAGATTTGCCTGTACACAATTTTCTTTGATTTTTTGGAAAATTTAATTCCAGTAAGTATTGTATGTTATTGGCAGCGGTGTAAAAGCTCGTATCAATTATTAATCAAAAAGGAAGTTGTTCCCAACAAAAAAAAAATCTTTATTGTACAAATTGGTTGAAGTTCCAAGTTTCGTCACTCACTAATTAGTAGGTACTAGATGTCTAGATACTCCATCATACTTATTTCAGCACTAGCTGTTTATGTGCTACTAAGATGGCAAGATGTACCCTAAAACTGCTAATACTGTTACCAACAAAGTTAACAAGTATTACGATAGATGGCGCCTTTCCAATTTTCGACACTACTGTAGGTTATAAAGAGGACTGGGAGTCCCCTTCACTACATAATATTATAAAACAAAGTCACCCGCTACGTCTGTCGCAACGGATTTTGATGCTGGTTTTTTTTTTAATAAATAGAGTGATTCAAGAATAAGGTTTAAGTATATAATTTGCGGGCTGGCGAAGCCGCGTGCATCAGCTAGTCCTCTATAAATCTAGAGTAGTACCATTGAATGACTATTTCATGAAAAAAAAACATTCAATATCAACATACAACCTGCACTGACCTACAACTTACAAAAAACGTTAGAACATTTTTGAATTTCGCGGGCTATCTTACCGCATCTTCGTTCAAGCTCTAAAGGCAAGACAGCATTTTTTATGTAAAGTAAACGCAGCGAACGAATATGAAAATTATTAAAAAGTTCATACTTGCATTCGCTTTTTTGCCGAGTTTCCTCCGTGCCTCGGAAACCACGTTATGCCGTCCTGGCTGACATTAGTAGATCTCTAACAGCCGTTACAGGTAGTCGGTGGCCCGAAAGTCTCACAATTAGTATTTCCAAGGTATTACCCCAGTACTAATAAAATCGGATTATTGAGGTGGTCAGTTAGGCTCCATGTAAAATACTGGTAGGTATTCAGCTGCATCTGGTTAGACTGGAAGCCGACCCACCATAGTCGGGAAAAGGCTTGGCAGATGATGATTGCTTTGCTGATGAGATGCTTTTATATGACCGTTGTAATGATAACATAAAGATCAAGAAAACAAAAAAAGAATAGCGAAAAGGCCTCTTCGCTTAGAGATGTAGTTAGTAAGTAGTATTTAAGTAGGTAATTTCATTTTACAAAAATATTAAATATATAAATACACAGGGTCTTATAGCAGTCGCGTGCCATAGCTTAGGGGTGAGTTCAGTATCGATAAAGGAACCCGAAAAAAAATATTATAAAAATAAAAACAAACTTAAAATAGCAAACGTTTAGAATTAAAATTATTTTATTTTGCTATTTAAAGTTTGTAGGTACTAAATTAGGTTGATCTTTCAATATTTTTTCTTATTTTTTTTTTCTTTTTTTTTCGGGTTCCTTTAACATCGATACTGAACAAACCCCTAAGGCACGCGACTACTTTAACACCCTGAATATATAATACTTATAAAGGGTGTAAAACACCTCTTAACGAAGCCGAAAGGCACTTGTTCTCCTTTTTACCCGACTGCGCCAAAAGGAGGGTTATGTTTTTCGAGAGTATTTATGTATGTATGTATAATTGATTGGCACATGGATTTCAGCTTGAAAGGTGTCGTTAGATTCGTATTTACTGTGAGAGTGACACTGGGTATATCAAAATAAAAAAAAACAAAATGGCGGATTTTTGGCGACAAATTCAAATGTTTGGCAGGCTCTGTGGCCTGAAAGGCTCGATGGATTTTACCTTGAGAGGTGTCGTTAGATTCGTATTTACCGTGAGAGTGACACTGGGTATATCAAAATAAAAAAGAAACAAAATGACGGATTTTCGGCGCCAAATTCAAATGTTTGGCTCGCTCTGCAGCCTGAGGGCTAATTCACGTAATTTTATGACGCGCCGATGAAGTTGTAGTGCAGTTGCAGTTAAGTTCAAGTTCGAATGTTAGACGGTATTCTTGTAATCTTTGAACTGCGCGTGAACTGCACGTCAACTGTACGACAACCGAACTCTACCAACTAGCCTACTGAACGGCACGATAAAGGGCTCATCATGAGGATTTTAAAATGGTATATATAAGTAACTAAAAAGTGTAAAATAAAAATATTAATAGAAAAATTAAAAAACCCGACGGCATAAAAATAACTAATAACTTTAAATAAAAACTGAAAAGGTAAAAACAAGTTCAAGAAACAGGACATATTGACTACAACAGTCGGAACCCGTTAAATTATCTAGACCAAAATCATTACATCCATTAAGGGTCCCAACTGTTGCAGTCAATATTATGTCCTGTTTCTTGAACTTGTTTTTATCTTTTCAGTTTTTATTTAAAGTTATTAGTTATTTTTTATGCAGTCGGGTTTTTTTTTTTTTTTAATTACTGAGAAATTCCTCTCTCTCAATTTCAGTCAGTAATTTAGCCGATTTTAATGTAGTAGGTTTAAGTGCTACTTATCTACCTATATCAGGTAGGTAAATAAATACTTTGATTCGATTTAAAGCAATGAGTAATTGAGTATAGCGCAGCTCTTGTTTGTTTATTTCCGACTTATATTTTATTACAAGTCCAAGATTCCCCACTATGTTTTTTCTTCATCGATTTCAATGATTATTACATTATACATTATTATGAATCGAGCAAGGCATATTGGTACTTTCTTGGATTAAACACGACACGCGGGTGCGAGGCAATGCCTTAAGTAATGGGTCATAGCTGGTGCAGTAATATTTTTTTTAATACACTTCCTCGAAAACTGGTTCATAACGCACTACGATTAGGTTCAACATGCAATGTAATTCACACGCGTGCGATTTTTTCATTTTCCAACACGTGTGTGGGCATGAAAATTGCCACAGATAACTATACCTATACTGCCTATAATAAATAAAAATAAAAAATAAAAAGGCCTTTATTTCGTTACGTTATAAATGTATACAATATTTTTTTCAGTATTAGTAGTTTTGTTTTTCTTATATTTATTTTTCTTATAATCTAAGTAAGTATGTTCTCCGGTATATGGGCCACTCCTCCAGTTTCTTCCATTTGTCCCTATCCTTTGCAATATTCTGCCAATCGCTGCCTGCTGTATCAATTAGATCGTCAGCCCACCTTCTCTTTGGTCTGCCTATTCTTTTTTTTCCATCTGGCCCTTTCCACTCTGTAGTTTTAGCTGTCCACCTACCGTCTTTGTATCGTGATACGTGGGCAGCCCATTGCCATTTCAGTTTCTGGGCTTGGTTAAGGGCATCAGTTACTTTGGTTTTTTGTCTGATAACTTCGCTTCTGATTTTGTGTATTTTCCTTATGTATAGTACACTTCTCTCCATAGCTTTTTGTGTTGTTTCAATCTTTTGCCTGGCTCTTGTTGTGAATACCCAAGATTGACAACCGTACAGCAAGCAGGGCAGTATGCAGGTATCTATTATAATTTTCTTCATATTTATCGAGTAGTCACCTTTTAAAATCTCCTTGAGTGACCAAAATTTCTTCCATGTTATATTTGCTCTTCTTACAACTTCGTCTTCGTTGTTTGTTTTGTTGAATGATACTTGTTTGCCTAAGTAGATGTAGCTGTCAACATATTCTATTGTGTTTTCTTTTACATTAGTGGGTTCTTTGTTGCTGTTTGTCATTATTTTGGTTTTAGTAGCATTCATTTCTAGTCCAACTTTCGAGCTTGCTTGGTCAAGTGAATATAGCATTTCTTGTAGATCTTTTGATGTCTCTTATAGTATGACTATGTCATCAGCGAATCTTAGATGGTTTAGATAGAAGTTGTTTATTTTTATACCTTTTGTTTTCCAGTCTATTTTCATAAATGTGTTTTCTAGAACGGCAATAAATAGTTTAGGTGACAAGGGGTCACCTTGTCTGACTCCTCTTTCAATATTTATTGCATCACCTCTTGATTCTAGTCTGACATTACTGGTACTGTTGTTATATATATAATTTAAGATGTTTATATACTTTGGGTTGATGTTTAGGGTGTTTAGTGACTCCCAAATAGAGCTATGGCTAATGCTGACGAACGCTTTATTATAATCAATAAAACCTAGATATAGAGGCTTATTAAATTCTTCATAATTTTCGATAACTTGTTCCAGTGCCTGTATATGGTCTAGTGTGCTAAAGCCAGAGCGGAAACCTGCTTGTTCTATTGGTTGTGCGTTATCAATGTCTTGTGTTATGCGTTTTAGAAGAGTTGATGAGAACACTTTAAATACATTTGCTAGTAAGCTGATAGGTCTATAATTGTTAATGTCGAGTGGATTACCTTTTTATATGTAGCAGTATAATATCCGACGTACACCATTGAATTGGCACAATTACCGTTTCTAGAATCAGGTTGAATAGTTCTGTAAGAGGGCCCAGTAAAATTGGTGCGCCTAGTTTCAAGACTTCGTTAGTTATCCCATCTGGACCTGGACTTTTCTCTGATTTTAATTGTTTCAACTGTAAGTATACTTCTTTTTCGTCTATAGGTATAGTTTGCTGTGTGTTATCAACCTGATTTAATTCTTTAGCTTTTTCGACGTTGTCTTCTTTGCTTTTGTATAGTTCTTGGTAAAAAGCAGTTGCCTGGTGTATAATGTCTTGTCTCGTATTGGTTTCTTTACCTTCTAATTTTTGTATCCATGTTTTACGTAAATTTAATTATTTAAATGCTCTTTTTGTACTTCGGTATTTGTTTAAGTTTTCTGTTATTATTCTTCGTCTGTGCTCATTAATATCTCTTTTGATCGCTTTGCTGGTTTCTTTGTATAATCTGCTTAATTCTTTCTTTGTATTTAAATCCTTATTCTTTTTTATTGCTAATTCACTTCGTTTATTTATTAATGCTATTGTTTCTTCACTGAGTATTTTATGTTGTTTTCCTTTATTAGGGCTATTTCTATTGGTTTGGCTATATGTTATGGCTTTTTCCAGTTCATCGTAGTAAGATTGTACGCTTGTAATTTCCTTCAAATTGTTTTCGATACACAGTTTGAGGTTAGCTTTATAGAGTGTAGTGACATAGTACCCGTCACACAATTACCATACCTTCGAACCATTACCACATACCTCCGAACCAGTTACCAGATACCTTCAAACCAATTTATTACCACTCAACACCGAACCAGTTACCTTACCACGTGCACGTTGACGTTCCGTAAAGAAACAGAGAAGCAAGCATCTTGAAAAAGACGTTAGTACGTTAAAGAAATAGAATGGTAGCACGGGCACAGCACGGCGTCATCACAACGCCGCACACGCCGGCTATTTCGCTTCGAAAGAAGCGGTTTTGTAAGCAGAGGCAAGCAGGCAGAGCAAGCGTAGCACCAGTTTCCCTCGGCATCTTCACTTCACACTCCGGGACTACGCAGATGGACACGCGGCGCTGACGACACACGACGGAGCAACAGCAGAGCAGACGGTCTTCACTCGACGACGGCGCGCGATGGAAAAGGACCGCGCTTTTTTTTTTTTTTTTTTTTTTTTCGAAATGGCATCTCGCAGTTCAACCAGAGAGGTTGTCGTCTGCTTAACCGGACTTTCCTGTGGGTGCCTTAAGTGTAAGGCCTCCAGCCAGGGCAAAAAACTTACAAACTAAGCGACTACACGCTAAGGGCACCCCCTGCGGGGTACGGTCCTCGGCTTAGGGCGTCGCTGGGAGAGGACAGCAAGGGGACAGGCTGGATCGGAGTGAGGACCGCGCTTCGCGCGCCACTCCTATTTATCCCTTCGCGTTGATTTAGCGCCGCGGCGAAGCAGCGCCCCGCGCCCCGCGCGCGGCTCGCCCTGCGGCGCGTCGCTATTGGTCGAACGCACATAACGGTATCGGTTATGCCTAGATGCTATCATGATTATTGTATATAAAAGTAGGGCTTTCGAAAATAAATTCATTCATTGTTCATCCTAGTTAAAGTACGGAGTTTTAGTATCTACGGTGAATCCCTGACTCCCCTAAATTCCCTGACTCCGATAAAAGAGTTTTAGTTCGGCGTCAGTCTTGGGGATTTTTGGTAGTGGTTTGAAGTTTTTCCTGCTCTTTTTCGGTTGGTTTAGGATGAGTGTTGTTCTTACCAGCCTATGATCCGTTCGGAATTTTACATTGTTGAGAACTTCATAGTTCTGGACTTGTTTTGGGACATTTGTCATGATGTAGTCGATTTCGTTCTTGACGCTTTCGTCTGGTGACTTCCAAGTACATCTTCTACTGAGTCTTTTTTTAAAGTAAGTATAGATTATAGCCAATTTATATTCAAATGCATAATTTAATAACCGTTGTTTACGCCTGCGTTATGTGTGGTGCAGTGCAGTGTTTGTGTCACGCTTTTGCCGCCACAAAAGGGCTAGGCGCGCGCCGTACATTCAATAGATTATTGTGACTTATTTTTATTCTTCCAGCTACTTTTTTTACTTTTGTGTTGAAAAACTGTCTTCGTAGCGGCAACCTCTCGCTCCGCATAATTTATTGTAAAAATACAGTTTATACCGAATTAAAACACCAATACCTCATTCCGGGAGTTTCATTGAGAAATCTGAAGCCCCAACATCTGGCGACCGTGACAGGACCAGCATTTTTCACGGAAAACAAGTTCGTGAGCACCCGACCACGCGCTGCCGGTGTAGTCATTGCGCCGCAGCCGCCTTTCAACCAATTCAAGAACCATACCTTGGCTTCCCTGGAGGTGCATCAGCCATTGCAGCCACCGTCGGTCAGCAATCAGCATTCAGCATCGTACCGCAGCCTCGGCCAATGCAAACCTGCATTTTTCACGGAAGGCGACTTCGTGAGCACCCGACGACGCGCTACCGGTGTAGTCATTGCGCCGCAGCCACCTTTCAACCAAATCAAGAATTATACCTGGGTTCCCTGGAGGTGCACCAGCCATTGCAGCCACCGCCGGTCAGCGATCAGCATTCAGCATCGAACCGCAGCTTAGGCCAATGCACCTAAGTGCCCATTTTTCCTTGTGAATTCCCTGTTACCTACCTGTTACCTTACCTTTATATCCCTTATCCTTAATAAATCTATCCGATACGTATTTGAAATAGCTTCTACGAGTGCATTGGTGTCTGTAGTCATTGTAGTGTCTAAAATATTACAAGAATACACCATACACAGTTCATTTATAGTTCATTATCTATTAGTAAACGATTTAACTATCAATAGGACTACATTATAGGCCATCCTCCCATGATATTATCGTAGTTTTTTACCCATTTGTGTTTCCTCTCAGCCTTATAGCTGCAACTATAGGCATATATTTCACCAACATCGCCGAACATTCCAGGTCGAGCTCTCCGTGTAACATAACTTCGGGCCGCCTGCCGTGTCACCGTGTGACAACGGGAGCCCCACCGCTGCACGGGCTGGCCTCAGGTGACGTTAGGCGAGGAGCGTGACCTAAGTTTTTAATTTTACATTCTCATCAACTAGTTTGTATCTGTATATTTCCATAATCAAACCTACTAAGAAACAACTTGTTTGGTTTATTAAATCCGTTTTTTTGTAAGGTTTGAGTTCACAATGGGTAAAGATTATGGAGGTGAAACTAGCACAAACGATCCTCGTGAATTACAGGATCTTTTAGTGAAACGTAGTTCCATAAAAGGTCAAATAACTAAGTTCAGAAACTTTTTATCAAATATTACCTCTAAAGAAACGCTTACTCAGATTGAGTTAGCTGAGTTAACATTAAAACTAAACAAATTTGAATCTATATAAAGCCGTTTTGATGACTTGCAAAATCAGATAGAAGTATTACACTCTGATAATTTATCTAATGAGATTGATGAGCGTGATACTATCGAACAACTATTTATATCCAAAATAGCAATTGCTCAAAGTCTCACAACAATATAACTCGAACCGTCATGATGCAGCTAATAACAAGGATTTAATTTTTTCTTAAAATTCTTCTTCTTAAATCTTCTTTTTTCTTAAATCTCTTCTTCTTTAAATTCAAGTCAGATAACTACAGTTCCGTGTAATCATGATCATCATGACATAGGTTTTAAATTACCTCAAATTCAAATTGCTAAGTTCGACGGGTCTTGCTTTCGCTGGCTTGAATTTCGTGATACATTCTTATCTATAGTACATAATAACGACCGCATCGCTCCCATTCATAAATTCCATTATCTTATTTCGTATTTGACTGGCGATGCAGCGCGCATTATTGCTAACTTGGAGGTATCCAGCACAAATTATGCGTGTACTTGGAAATTATTATGTGACAGATATGACAATACCCGACAATTAGTAACTCATCATAATTATAAATTCATTATTATACATAAAACCAATCACAAGCGAGTCTGATAAATCACTACGATTCTTTGTGGATCATGTTAATAAAAACTTACGCGCTTTAACTAGTCTCGGTATAGGTTCACGTGACTGGGATATTTTACTCATTCATATAATTAGCCCCAAGCTTGATAGCTGCACCAAAGCCAAGTGGAGGAGTACCGGGGCACGTTGGATACCCATGCACCTAATTTGCAACATTTTTTCAAGTTTCTTGTTGATCGCGCTATCGTACTTGAGTCAATAAATATAGCAGCTATTCATACTCTAAATCCAAGACTCAGACAATGTCAAAGCCTATAGATTCTAATAATAAAATAAAATCTCATCAGTCTTACATTTCTAACAGTGAAGACAATAACATTTCTGACATATCATGCGGCGTTTGTAATGGTAATCATCGTCTTTATGATTGTCCTACCTTTAGAGTGTGGATGACCGTATCACTGAAGTGAGCAGACTGAATCTTTGTCATAACTGCTTAAGGTCTGGCCACTCTGCACGCAATTGTCGCATGCATCCGTGTCGCATGTGCAATACAAGACACAATAGACTCTTGCATAAACAATCAAGCAACAAAAATATTTCTAGTGTTATCACCATTTCACCTGACATCACCGACGATACTCTTGTTAATTTTTCTAATCAAAATAACCATCAAGTTCTTCTATCTACTGCTTATATTGAGGTAGTTAATCCTACGACCAAGCAAACACAGAAGGTTCGTGCTCTTTTGGATTGCGGTAGTCAGTCATCATTTATTACTCAATCTCTTAAAACAAAACTGCTTTTAGAACCGACTACCACTTTGCATGTCAATATAATTGGCATAGGCAATAAAACTACTACTCAAGCTACAGAAACTTGTGCAGTTCAGTTGAAATCTTTGATGAAGCATTTCACTATCACATCTCCTTTTCTGGTATTGCCAGTGTTGACTGGTAACATACCTCGAATACCCGTTGACATAAAACAACTCAACATTTCGAGTGAGTACTTTTTAGCGGACCCTCACTTCCACCAACCAGCGCCTGTTGATGTTGTCATCGGTGCCGATATTTTCTGGGACATTATTGGCCGCGATCAACTCTCTCTCGGTCTTAATTCACCTGTATTGAGAAGTTCCCATTTCGGTTGGTTAATAACAGGTCCTATGTATTTTAATTTACCCAAAAACAATAAGTTAAAGGTAATTGATATAGATTAAAATCATTCAGTCGTTTCTTATGTGTCATCTGCTGAAGAAATACATCAAGAACTAACAAAATTCTGGGACTTAGAAAATGTCCCCCAAACTCAACCACTTATTAGTCATAGTGAGAAGGCATGCGAAACACATTTCTTATCGCATACCTTTCGTTTACAAACCGGTAGATTCTCAGTCAGTCTACGTCTAAAGGATACGCCTGATTGTCTAGGTGAATCTTATTCACTAGCTAAAAAACGCTTGTTAAATTTAGAAAAGTGATTTCGCAAACAACCACATGTGAAATCGCAATACATAGAATTTATGCGTGAGTACGCAGACTTAGGTCACCTTTCAGAATCAGCTGTACCTATACCTTTTACGTCTTACTTCCTCTGCCATCACGCGGTCTTCAAGGACAGTAGTGAATCCACGAAAATTAGAGTCGTATTCGACGGCTCTGCTCCTACTTCATCTGGTCAGTCTGTAAATGGCATCCTCATGGTTGGGCCTAATATGCAGAACTCACTATTCTCCATTTTAATAAGAGCTCGACAACATAAGTTTCTCCTGTCGGGTGACGTTGAGAAAATGTACCGTCAAGTCCGCGTGCATGAGGAGGACCGTAACCTTCAACTTATTTTATAGAGAGAGGACGAGTCCTTGCCCATCAAAACGCTTCAGCTAGGTGCTGTGACTTACGGAATGGCAAGTTCCAGCTACCTGAGCACTCGGTGTCTATGGCAGATTGGTGAGGAATCTTCTGATCCTATGGTTAAGGATATCATTCAACATGATTTCTTTGTGGACGATCTCATTACCGGTTCTGAAAGCGAGGATACCTTACGTTATATTCATAAATCTGTAACTGAAGAATTAAAGAAAGGATGCTTTAATCTTCGTAAATTTAAGACTAATTTACCATCACTGTTCGATTTAAATACTCAAACTGATGATAACCTTCTAGTAAGTGAGTCAACTACTACCCTAGGCATGGGATGGAACCCATCAACCGATCAGTTACATTTCCCTATCAAACCATTTTCTTCTAATAATAATTTAACTAAAAGATCATTTTTATCGTCTCTTTTTAAAATATTTGACCCTTTGGGGCTGATAAGTCCGTGTGTAATAAAAATGAAAATGTTATTACAACAACTATGGCTGCATAATTTGACTTGGGACTCTCCAGTTCCACCTGAAGTTCAAAGAGATTGGAACAATTTTATACAGTCTTTACCTTCCCTTTTAGCTCTGAAGTTCCGCGTCGTGTTCTCTGTGATGATCCCGCATCTGTAGAATTACATTCATTCAGTGATTCATCCCAAAATGCATACGGAGCTTGCATTTATTTACGTTCAATGAATGCTGCGAACGAGGTCACAGTCAAGTTACTTTGTTCCAAGTCCAAAGTAGCTCCGATTAAAGGTGCAACTATCCCTCATCTAGAACTGTGCGCAGCCCTACTGGCAGCAAGGTTATGCAAGGCTGACAGGGAGTCACTGCGATATGAAGTTCAGCACCAGGTACACTGGTGCGATTCGTCAGTAGTGCTAGCCTGGCTCCACACCAGTTTTACAAATTTGAAAACATTTGTAGCTAATAGGATTGCGGAGATTTGTGAGTTAACCGATGCTACCCCGTGGCGCTATGTACCCACATCTGTTAATCCTGCTGACCTCATATCTAGAGGAGTCAGTCCAGATAAACTTGGCGGTACCCAGCTGTGGTGGTCAGGCCCTTCATTTCTCATTGAGCCTGAATGTAATTGGCCTGTCTTAAAACCTAATAAAATTAATAATAATGACTTACCAGAAACAAAACCTAATTATAATGCCACTCATGTTGTTTCTCAAAATGAACCCATAATTAATTTTAAAGATTTTTCTAGCTTAACTAAAATCAAACGGACTTTCGCTTACGTGCTAAGATTTATTAATAATTTAAAAACGAATAAAGATAAACTGCTCGACAATCTGACTGTTGACGAATTAAATAATTCATTTCATCATTTGTGTCGTCTCGCACAGCAAGAATCATTTATCTGTGAATATAATTTGCTATGTAGCAATAAGGCTTTAAGTTCTAAATCAAATATTTTATCATTGTCTCCATTTTTAAGTGAAGACAAGATCATACGAGTTGGTGGCCGACTAGGCTCATCTGATTATAATTACTATAAAAAACACCCTGTTCTCCTGCATGCTTCGCATCATTTTACCAAATTGATTTTCGAGTACGAACATAAACGCGAATTGCATGCTGGACCACAATTGTTGTTGGCCGTTGTTAGGGAATACGTTTGGCCGATTAATGGCAGAAATCTAGCTAGGCGTATTTTTCGTAACTGCCCCAGGTGTAGACGCTTGCAGGGCAAGACTATTGCTCCAATAATGGGACATTTGCCCTCACAACGTGACAAGCCAAACTTTCCATTTCGATCAGTGGGAATTGACTTCGCTGGCCCATTCCTAATTGTAAACAGAAAGGGAGGTGCTTAGTTAGTCAAGTGCTATCTTTGTTTTTTTATATGCCTTCGATATAAAATCTCTCACCTTGAAGCCGTAAGCGATCTGTCAAAGGACGCTTTTATCATGACATTCCGAAGGTTTGTGTCACGACGAGGCAGGCCAGCGGAAGTATTCTGCGACAATGGACGCAACTTTGTCGCGGGAGCTAAAGAACTTAACAATTTTTTTAAGACTTACCAAAACGACATATCTGATTTTGCATGTTCTGAAGGCATTCAGTTTCACTTTTCACCAGCTTACGCTCCTCATTTTGGCGGTATTTTCGAGGCCGGTATCCGTTCAGCAAAATATCATGTTAGACGAGTAATGGGTAATTCCCACTTGAGTTATGAAGAACTTCAAACTCTATTCGCTCAGGTAGAAGCTGTTTTAAATAGTAGACCTCTTTGTCCCTTATCTGCCTCTCCTGACGATTTCCATTGCCTTACTCCTGGGCATTTTCTCATTGGTCGGGCACTCACCGCTTTGCCTGAACCAGCTGTGGAAGATGACCACACAACCAACTTGCAGCGCTATGCCAGGCTGCAGCAAATATACCAACATTTTTGACAACGCTGGCAGCGCGAATACATAATGGAAGACCAACGCCTCCTCAGTCAAAATCGGAGACATGGTCCTATTGCAAGAAGATGGCGTTCCACCCCTGTGTTGGAGACTTGGACGCATCGCAAGACTCTTCCCAGGACAAGATGGAGTCTCACGTGTGGCCGACATCAACACCAATAGAGGAATTATCCGGCGCCCTCTGGTTCGCCTCTGCCCCTTACCAACCGAAGAGGACCTACTGAAGGGTTGAAACTTCGGGAGTTTCAACGGGGGGAGGATGTTTACGCCTGCGATATGTGTGGTGCAGTGCAGTGTTTGTGTCGCGATTTTGCCGCCACAAAAGGGCTAGGCGCGCGCCGTACATTCAATAGATTATTGTGACTTATTTTTATTCTTCCACCTACTTTTTTTACTTTTGTGTTGAAAAACTGTCTTCGTAGCGGCAACCTCTCGCTCCGCATATTTTATTGTAAAAATACAGTTTATACCGAATTAAAAGCCCAATACCTCATTCCGGGAGTTTCATTGAGAAATCTGAAGCCCCAACAACCGTTCTCCTTTTTTATTTCTTTGGCCTAGGCCATAAGTTCCTGTGATAAGTTTTTCCTCCATTCTGGGTTGCCCTATTTTCGCATTAAAGTCTCCTAATACAAGGACTTTCTCACTTGCTGTTGTATGAGCCATTTTTAAGTCATAGTAGAATTTTTCGATATCAGCTTCGCTGGATCTTTCTGTCGGTGCATAAGCCTGAATTATAGAAATGTTTAATTTTCCAAAGTTCGTTTGTAGTAGAGCTACTCTATCAGAAATCCCTGTAAACTTTGTGATATTGTGTTTCCATGCCTTTTTTATCAGAAAGCCAACCCCTCATAGGCCTTTTGTTTCTCTAATGTAGCAGAAAATGTAGTTTGAATATTCTTCCATATGGCAACCCATTCTTCTAATTTCTGAAAGGCCTAGTATATCACAGTTTATACTCTCTAGTGCATTAGTAAGTTCTAGGTATCGTTCCGTTGATGACTGAGACCTGACAATAAAGGTTCCAACTTTTATATTGCTCTTAGATTCTTTGTTCTGTTTGGTAGTTTGGTGGTTTTGTAGTCGGTCGTATTCTTCCACGGTGACCAGCCGGGTTGGAAGATGTTTGTAAATATTTGTTTTATGTTGTATAAATAAAATATTCTTAATATTCATGCAAGAAGAAGAGGGGGAGAGGAGGGGGAAGAGGGGGGCTTAATTGCTATATATTGCTATCGTTGTCGTTGGTGCCACTTTTTTGCTCTGGAACTGTGTTTTTGACATTTTTAGTTATCAAAAAATGTAGCATGCTCGGTTTTATAACCCCTTCTGAAATGCTGTTTACCTTTGTACCGTTGCATGTGATTTCTGTGTACGGTTCTTTTTATGGGCTTCTGTATTGGTATTATTTTGGAACTGAGTATGTGAGGTGTTTTCTGGTGATTTTGAGAGTGGCCTTTTGTTATTGGGTTTTAATATAACCAGTTTATCGTATTTTATTCTCACTTTGTTACCCTTCTCTTTCTCAAGTTTTATCTGTTCTTGCAACTCTCGTCGTTTTTCTAAAACTAGTATCGGGTAATCTTCTTTCAAATAATATTGTGTGTCTTTTAAATATCCCTTTTTGCTTCATAACCTGAATTTTTATTCCGAGTTGCAAAAGTTACAATTATTGGACGAGATCTGTCTCCTTTTACTCCTACTCTTCTTACCTCTTGAATATCTCTAAGTTCTATGTTGGTGGAAAAGTAATCTTTTATGAAGTTGGTGATATTGTTTTGCAGGTTATCATATTATGATGACTCTGTCTCCTCGATACCAAAGAAGACCACATTCCGCTGTCGTGCCTGCTTTTCCAAGAAGTTTATGTTTATACTTAGTCCAAATTGGTTCAATGCATTAAGTCGGAGGTGAATGTTTTTTTTTTTAATTTTGGCAAAGCAATAATGCGTCTTTACCACGTAAATATTTTTGAAATATTCAAATTGTGTTTATAAATAGAAAATCATAGATAAACATGATTATTTAAAACTAATATTTACTTTTATAAACAAATTAACATTTATTTGTGTTTTAAATTCAAAAATATAAAAAAACTAATTTTTATATTAGGCTGTTTAGCGGCTTCATACCTTTGCTTCTCCTTCAACCTGGCGAAAGCAAAGCGCGGAAAAAAAGAATATTAAAATCATAGTTTCTTATTCATTTATGACAAAAATGTTTTTCATTATTTTATTTTATTTATTCAAAAGTGTATTGAAAAACGTCGTTTGATACACGTGGACATTTGTTATTGCAGTTCTCAGCTCAAAAACACCCTCGCCCCGCCTCGAATGCAATAACAAACTTTCGCCACTTGTATCAAAATGTACTTATTGCTTCAGTGTGGGAAAGACTTCCATCTCTTTCCCACATTGAAGTAAGATTAAAATAATACTGCTCAAGAACCCGATCACCCGATAACAAAATAATGCTCTTTATGTAGTTATAGAACTTTTTGCATATACATACAATGTACAGGATGCAGAATTATTTCCCTATCCTACTAATATTATAAATGTGAAGGTTTTTACGTTTAGTTTTTTTTTACTCAGTTACGTTTTTTCATGAACTGGATTAACCTATTGGGTTTGATGAAGCAATGAAAATAAAATGTCATACCACAACACACATCTTTATTCCTTTCCTCCGCACTAATATCAATAATTTTATTATTACACAACATGTATATAGAAAGATTTTTATACAATAGTGTATAATTAATACCTATTAACTATATTAATCAACAATATAGTAAAAAGAATTAAGAATTACTTAAATACTGGCAGTCTATTTTAATGATATGTATCTTTTGCAGTTTGGAACAGCCGTTAACATTACTTAGGATCTACATAATTTAGTAAATTAAATTAAGTGTTCATTTAAACTTTGAAAATATATAATGTGCATCTGATTTTACACGCCATGCGTAGATATCTTTTTATTAATCGAGGAATTTAGAAAAATTGCAGATGCACATGTTACATATTTTCACATTATTTAGGTTTGCTGTGAGATTATTTTAAGCACATTGATATACATATTGAGAGCTTAGCTTGTTACTTTATGGACAACGAAATTTCCACATTTAATTGTTCAACTGTAAATCTCACAGCAAACGAGTAATATTCATTATACATAACATCTGCTAGTATTTACAATTCATTAGATGCCATTTATAAATTAATCGAAGCTGTCATAGATGAACAGCTTTTTAATAAATCACATTATTATATAAATAATTTATTTAACAATAATTTATTTAACATTACCTAGTTAAATGGGGAGTCACAGTTTGTGACGCAATCACATGTATGAATTAAGCCCTTTTTACAAACAATTGACAGCAAACGAGATGTTTGCTTTTTGTTCTAATATTACTCGAAACGTTTTTCAAATTGCACAGTTATAGAAAAAATGTCCTCATAATTAAATAGTTAGACGTTAGATTTCACAATGAGTGAATGGACTTGTTCAATTAGAAAATTGTTTGAAACACTAATGTTACACGTGAATTGTACATTCTCGCCGTTCTTGTTCTTTTCTTTGTTGATATCTGCGCAAAAAAATAAGAAATTAATGTTTCATTCAAAACAAATCAAAGTTGGTAGTAAAGGTTTCCGGAGGTTAGTAATTGGTGGGTTTCTAAAAGATAGGCATTCAGGTTACAACAATCTGAAGGTTCTGTTGGGGAATATCATACCAATACCTAGTGATCAGGATCTTACTAACTTGTCAATTAAAGAAGATATATCAGCGGGGACTGGGGCGAAGCTCCCCGAGAGGCCGTCGCTCCCGTTCGGGCCTCCACTGTCAAAGATACACTTAACTCAGTCGTAGTAATGCTACAAATAATTTATTTTCATTATTATAAGTTCGTAGCAAAGCTGGTTTGTTGTAAGCACTATGTTGGGTATATTTCTAGCTCGCAATAATCTACGAAGACGCGTAACTACCAAAATTAAATAATTTATGGCTATGGAAATTAGTAAAAACTAAAACCCAATTAAATTAAAACGAATAATAAGTAAGACGCACTAAAAGTAACAAACTATAATTGTATAAAAACCAAACCAAAATTTAATAGTGATAAGTCCTCGCAAAAAACTGGCTAGGTACAGACAAAAACAGCTTTACGTGGAAAACTTCAACAAATTAACAATCTCTGCCTAACTGAACCAAAGTCTAGCAATAATGGAGGTGCATGGATTAGGTGAGCAGTGAGCGGCGAGTGGTGAGGAGTGAGCGGGGGAGGTACCTGAGTTCTACCTGCTGGTCGTGCGCGCGCTGCGCCGGCCGCTGCCGTACGCGCTGTTACACGGGGATGTGCCTGAACCTGGTGGAGACAATGAAAAATGCAAAGGTCACTTTATTTATCAATAGGGAAGGTCGACAAAAGGTTATTGTAGATGGCATGTCCATTGTCCATAGTTTTGTCCCTGTCTGAACAACGAGATTAAGATTTAAACATATAATAGTCATTTGTTATACAAGAGTGCAAAGTTGCTTTTTAACCGCGTGCTCAATTTTGATAACCGAGCAAGCGAAGGATTCTAAAATTGAGTCACGAGCACAGCGAGTGATTCAAAAATTAGAATCCTGAGCGTTAGCGAGGGAATCAAAAGAGCACGAGGTGAAAAATCTTTGCACTCGAGTGCCACACGTAACTTTTCATCCCACCTCAGCGAGGAAATGACTAAATGCAAAAAAAAAAACATTTACAATCACAAGATACTTTTACTTTTATTTCAGTTTAGGTGTTAACTACTACATTATGGTAGGTAAGTAATACAGAATAATCTTTAAATTATAACAAATAATACTTAGGTACAATTAAGAAAAATTTAAAGTAACGTTGCTACAGTTAGTTAAGTTGAGTGTAATATTTATTTATTTATTTATTAAAACTTTATGCACAAGTAAAAACTGTACAAAGGCGGACTTAATGCCTTGGGCATTTTCTACCTATTTTTTTTCAATTTTTTTAATATCGTACTGTTTCAAATCCTTCTCGCGTGATTGTTGAGGGAGAAAGCTCATTTGCGCATTATTAACAGTTTCAGTCAATTCTGTTGGCGTCAAATAAACTTCTTGGTCGCCAAAACCACTTATTTTACGTTTTTCACTTGTTTTTAACCTAAGGTTTTAACAATTGACCTGACAAGAAAATGGCGCGCGCAAAGCAAATTATAAAAGTACACCAAGAAGGTTCCGAGTCTGAGTTTTTAACAAATTAAAAAAGGTTGTACCTATGATAAATTCGGCACCATGGAGGTAGAAGTAAATAGGTTTAATGATGTTTTGAATTCACAAACTTAGTGCACACGATGTTCTAAATTCAATTTACTTTATCCTCTAGAGGATAAAAACGACTTTTGCACTCAGATATCGAAGAGCAAAAATACTCTTTCCGAGATGGGGGGATGAAAAATTACATTAACAGATTTTCAATAATTAAATATGTTTCGAACTGGCTAATAATAATAATCATTTTATTATCAGGCAACTAAGGCCCATAGATAAAATACACAAAATAATATTTTAACAACAATAATAAACTAATACATATTTTAAACCTTAAGAAAACTAAAACTATACACGCAACGTTGTCGGTGTCGTGTTTCGCTGCGTGGTGTCGCGTAACCGCCCTCGGAAACGTCGATATACGACACCCTTCGGCCAAAAGTCCTCCTTCATGCAGGTCTGTAGATGGTGGGTTGGAACTCGTACCACGAATGACTTAAAGTTGATGTTGTGGCGCGATTCCAACCTTTCGACCCTCAGAGTCCAGTTGGTCTTCACTTTCAAATACTGCACCACTTCCTCAGTTGTAGTGGAGTGATGCAGACGTGACAGGTACAGCTGCGTCGTAGGCACAGCAGGACGCAGCAGCATGTTGGGTCCGCTCGGTGCGGTACCGAACAGGTTACGAGGACAGGGCTTCTTCTTCTTCCTCCTTTCCACTTTAGTGAAGCCCTCCTCATCAACTTGGCTCGTTCTTGGCACGGAGCTACGGACCGCAGCCAGGGCTGGTTGAGCACCCATTTTCAACTTTTCCCCTTTCCTGGTTTGTCGCTTAGGCTGCGACGCATCAGTTTTACCGCTGGTGACAATAGCAGCATAGGCACGTTTAGGGGTCGACGTACCTACGCGTGACGTATCCGCAGCCGGTGTTGTGGCGCGGGCGACGACGGCGGCGGGCGGCGCTTGCTCAGCGTTATCGGCAGCTGGTGACGCACTTGTGTTCGCCGATTCAAAACTGCCGATGGTTGCATTTTGCGCCCCTCGACGTGTGTTCACCTTTGAGGCCTCAGGTGACCCAATTTCCGAACCGACGTTGCGCAATAATGCTATTTCCGCACGCAGCTCGGTATTGGTTTTTTCTGAAACCTCCATTCTGTACTGCAACTTGGTCATCTCCGCTTTCAAGGAAGTGATGTCCTTTAGCAGCCGTGTAACGTCGACGTGATCGAAAGTGACGGGGTGACGGGGCTAAGGTAGCGTCATTCGTTTCACAGTTATTTTTCCCATTACCTATGTGTGAGGTCAAGCAGAGAGCTTGAAAATAACATGCGATTATGATTATGATTATGATAATAAGGTAATTTCCTAACGATTTCGTTCGTATTAAATACTCGCGGACGTCACGCGGTTTTACCCGCATAGTTCCCATTCCCGTGGGAGTACGGGGATAAAATATAGCCTATGTTACTCGCTGATAATGTAGCTATCCATAGCTAAATTTTAAATCAGTCCAGTATTTTTTAGGGTTCCGTAGTCCTGACCTCGAACAGACAGACAGACGGATAGACGGACATGGCGAAACTATAAGGGTTCCTTCCCTTATAGTTTCGCCATGTCCGTCTATCCGTCTGTCTGTCTGTTCGAGGTTTTGCTAAGAAACCGTTAGTACTAGAAAGCTGTAATTTTGTAGAGGTGTGTTGTAATTTTCAACAAACAAAATGGTAATTTTTTTTTTTTAATGGGTTTTGTTTTTTTTCTTCGTCTACCCCATCGTGTGGGGTATCGTTGAATAGGTCTTTAAAATGACTTAGGGGTTGCTAATACTACTAAATATTAAACGTTAAAGTGCAAATTTTTGTTCCAGTAGGGCGTCCCCCCCCCCTTTAAAAGCTAAACTGCTGGCTTGAAAAATCTGGAAAAATTCATGATGATAGTGCATTTCATGAACTTTAAAGAAAAACTATAGCGGTTAAGATAAGTTTATTCGTTTAGCAGTAATAGTCGTTGAACTAGGGTGTTGGATAATTTTGTACCAAAATCCTTAGAATAAATCCTATAAACTAAGATGAAGTGGTTGTTTGTTTATAACGGGTAAAGACTTACGTTGAAAAACAAAATCTAAAATATAACGGCCTACTGCGGAACCCTACACTGTTAAGTTTATTCGTTACATATAAAAATAGATACTTAGTTTAAATAGTCTAAAAGTATATAATATGATCGTACCTATAGTAGATATGATCCGCAAAAAAGAAACTAACTTTTCGTGTATATTATACGTTACGGCATGATAAGGCAATAACAGTTATTACCCTTAGTAGTGGTATTGGCAGCACTGTCGCTGTTATCGTCGGAGTCAGTGTGCGTGTCCCTCCAGTTGTTGGGCGCGACGCCGCCGCCGGCACTGGCGCAGGCTGCTCGCATGCGGTGCCGCGCCTCCACTGTCGAGCATTTAGACAGACTCGATTCATCTGTCGGTACAACAATCACACGTCGGAACCAAGCGAGGTCTTGGTACAAGTTTTAAAGTATGCTAGTTAGGTACCAATTTGTCTGGATGTGTGCCCGGTCGATGGCAATAGGCGAAATGTTGGTGTACTATTAGTAGGATAAGTGTATTGTAGGCTACTACTTCATCAATAAAATTAAAATCATTATTATAATAGAATAAAACAAAACAATTATTCTTTTGAAGTTGAATATTCGATTTTCGAAATCCTTAAATCGTACTAAATAATTTAAAGCTTTCACATCACTAGTGCCTTTTTATATGACAAAGAACGTCAAAAACTTTAACTTTTACCGTTTTAGGTGGATGCTCCAGGTCAGTGTCGGGTTGTATGTTGATTAAAATATGATTCGCGGCTTTATAGAGGGTTGTATTGACCAAGCGCATAAAGGTGCAGGAATGACTTTGACCTTGAAAAAGTAATTCCTGTACCTTTAGGAGCTTGAAGGGTTGTATTGATGAATAAGAATAAGAAATTTTATTGGCTCAAACATGTGTTTACATACAGAAAAATAATACATGCATGCAAGATCTTAAATAAGAGGTGGCTCACGACATGTCTGCCATTTTTCATGGCGTGCAAATATTTTCGGTGAAATTATTATTATTTAATTAATGATTTTTAATTTTTAAACGTTATACATTGATGATTTTGATGATTATAATTCTGTAACTACATACGTGTTACAGCCGCGAATCATATTTTAATCAACATATACAACCTGACACTGACCTGCAAATTGCAAAAAACCTAAGAAAATTTGAATTTCGTGGGCTACCCTGGAGCATCCACCTTAATGTTTATTCAAACTTCTCTTCAAAATTCATTATCGTGTTATCGTTCCTTAATAAAAATAAATTAAATAAACACAGTATAATCATCAGCGTCTGTTAATAACAGAACTGACCATATCTGTAATGATCACAGGCGCGATGTCGGCGCCGGTGCGGAGGCGGCGCGTCGTCGTCCCGGCGGGCGAGCGTGCGGAACTGCAGCGAGTGCGCCGCCGACACGCCGAACGTCGCGTATGGACTTATTTCATACAACTCCGCTGAAGATAAAAGGTAATTTTGAGTTTATGAAGCAGTCTTGGATAGGTAGGCTTACTATTTCGATGAGAAGTCCGGACATGATACTTTTCAAATAATCTTTTAATTTTTATCTAGTCATTTGTTTTTGTTGTAAGTCCGGAGAAATGGTTACAAAACCGGACAATCCGGACGAAGCTAAGATCCTAGTAAATTTCCGATCCTAGTAAAAATCCGAGACCTAAGTAAATTTAAAAAAAACTACTTAATTGTCCAGTGGTAAAACAAACAACCGCTGTGTACCATATGTTCAATCCTGGTTTGAGCAGTACAAAAAAAAAATAGGATAAGTACTTACCTATTTTAGCTTTTATACAAGCAGAGTCACTTCTGTTTTTCTTTTTGAGAAAAACAAACGAATTTAGTTTTATTATGTTAGTAAAAGCCAACCTGAAGAGTCATCATTTGACTTTTCATTCCCATTGATAGAGGATGACGAGTACAGCTTCTGTCCTTCTCGAAGCTTCTCCCTCTCCGCTTCATTGCTTTCGCTGAGCTTCCTGTCATCCCGCATGTAGTGGTCGCTTGAGATGCAGAAGAATCTGAAATGTAGATAGATCAAAACATTAATTATGCCTTGTTTGGCCTAAGGGTTGCAAAAGCATCTACTGAGCAAGAAATCATGGGTCATGCAGTATTATTGGGTTTTTATAACAGGAACAGCCTCGGGTCTGTTTGTGACTGGCCAATTGTTAGTGTATTTTTACACCTCTCCTATGTATAACATTGGAGAAATTAAAAACTATATAGGTGAATAGGTATTTATAATAATTGGAAATCTCTTAAAGGAGTTATTGTTAGTATAGTGATGAGCAAAATCCGGGAATTAATTTGTTAAGCAAATTGACTAACAGGTTTTATATTGTCTGTGAATTGTAGTCTCATACACTGTCATTTTGTTGACATGTCTATAACAGAGCAAATTGACATAAGGTGTCAAATTGCCTAACTATTAATTTTGTTGACTGTACAATGCTAATTTAGGAGGTTTGTAGTTATTTCACTCACACCTTGTAGGCACGTATCTCTACCTGGCATAAGTTATGTTTGTGTGATTTCAAATCGTTTTAATAGGTAGTTGCTGCTTACTTCTTCTTCCCGTGCACTAGACAGACTATAGCTGCTAGCGTGACGACGATGACGACTCCACTCGCGACGCACGACACCAGCACCGTGCGGAGCGACGCGGGCCGGGACGCGCCCGACAGAGGGGACGATGGCTTCATTGGAGGGATGCGACCTGCAGATTTAGATATTCAAATAACACAGAATCAGTACTTTTGAATGTCAAAACTACCTACATAAGACAGTTCCTCTAAATACCTGCCCTCAAACACATACTAGAATTAAGCTGGCGACAAGAAGTGACGGAACGAACGCCCCAGCAACACAGATCTGTCTGTAGAAGTCTTTTAGGTACAATGTCTTCCGTTGTCTTCTTCATGAGATGTATTTTGCAGTTTTTCACCTTTGTCCATGCATATCATGAATTCATGATTGAAATGAAGTAAGTAAATCATATCACAACGATGATTACCTCCAGCAAGAGTATGTGTGTCAGCAGTCAGCGTGACTCGCTCCAGCCCCGCATCACTGAAGGCTTCTACCGCCAGCTCGTACCATGTGGCTGGCGATAGTTCTCCCACTACGTGACTTGCTGAGCTCAGTCCATCGCCAACCTACGAAAATAACTCAATTGCAATATGAATGGCAAAAAGCGTCTTTTTTGTGAAGATCTTATTTGTTGTAGGTACAACCTTATACTCTTGGTGATTTCTTGTTATTTGTATAGAGGGCAGTTACCTTGATCCAATGCTCAGATCCAGCTCTTCGATAGGACACCCTAAAGCCGAGTATGGGGCAACCGCCATCTCGCCACGCGTAGAAGTTTATTTTGATTGCCGTTGAGTTCATGTGCACGTGGTCTTCGGGTTTTGGGGGCTTGGGACCTGAAACAGAGAAGTCATAATTATCTTAATAATATATATATTTTTACAAATAAAATAGCACTTCACGTGATGTCTTGATCGTACTAATTATAATTAATCATGTAAACCGAGTTGCTGTAAGACTGATGATTGTGTACTTTGTCCTTGCGGAATCGATTATAGCCTTTGAAACTTACGTCCCCCTCGCGTAGTGGCTGTAAGTACATCACTGGGTGGCCCTATTGATATCCTGTTCCTTGCTTGTATCTTCGCGTTGTATGTGGAACCGCACTTTAGCATGTCCATCGTGTAAGAGTTCACTTCGGGAGACAGGTCTACCGTGTGCCATTCGCTGTCTGAAGCCTGCTTGTAGTGAAGGAGAAAACCTGAATGTGAAAAAAAGTCAATGCTTAGATTCATTATCATTATGATATACCTAGTGTCATCACATCATCATCATATTAGGCGAAAAAACTTCACTAAATTCTGCGTTGCAACTCGTTGAAACTCTACTTATTTAGTAGAGCTTCATTTAAAGGAAGTTGGAAATGAAAATGCCCATGGCATTTAATCCGCCTCTGTACTTTGTGTTTGAAGTGTTAAATAAATAAATAAGATGAAGCAGCAAAGTCTTACTTTCTGTTCACTTTTATTATATTGAATTTATGTAGGTAATTGTATAGGTTCATGTTGCCTACCTAATATAGGTTCCGTAGTGTCCCCAGGCAGCTGCCAGTGTAGTTTAATGCTCGAAGTAGTAGTGTATTGTAGAGAGAGCGCAGGCGCAGCGGGCGGCATGATGGCCATCACTACGTACACAATGGTGTCTTCGCCGATTGAGTTGCTGGCCGTGCATGTGAAGTTGCCTGAGGATTGCTCGTTTACTTCTGTGGGTAAAAATTGAGAAAAAGTGATTCAGTAGAATTCGAAAAATCTAAAATGTTAGGTAGACGGTATTTATTTGTTTAGGTCGGATGCGAAAATTTTAGAACGTTCATTCCACGTTCGCTATTTGCTAATCAGCTCGCTAAGCTCTAGGCGCTAAACAAGCCACATGTCAGTGCGTATGTAGAAGTATGGTACACGAAAAAAAATCTTAAATATTTTAATTAAAACCTTCACAACATGAACGCTTAATTTTACAGCTTTTATTACTACAGCTAATACTCGTATAATGATGTCAAGTACAACAAAGAATACGATCAAAATACCGTTAATATCTAGGGATTCACCGCTGGCTATCCGCTGACGTACGTGAACTGATAACCGAGAAGAACGGGAAAAACGCTCACACGCCCCCCCGACCCTTGCTCAAGCTAGTGGTTTTAAATCAGCCCCTTAATAATGATCTGACTCAGGTCCAGACTGTCCCTTTGCTGCCCAAACTCTAGGGACGCCCTAAGTCGAGGTTCGTACCCCACAGGGGGTGCCCTTAGCGCGCTGTCGCTTAAGTTATTTGCCCCTGGCTGGAGGCCTTACACTCAAGACACCCACAGGATAGTCCAGTTAAGCAACAACCAGCCTCATATGTTTATCTGCGAGATGCCATTAAAAAAAACCCTGGTGATTTGCCATAATAGGCACACACACAGTGATTCTAGAGATCTTTGAAAAGGATTCTGAGTCCTCCTTCGCGGGCTTGATGATGTTAGCGGGAGAGCCTCACTCCAGTCTCTTCCCCAAAGGCCGAGTGTATTTTGTTAACCTTTTTTAACATTCTTTAATCGAAATGTGTCGTACGTACCTCGTATATGCAGATGTCCTCGGTGCGTGACCTGGTAGTACTGGTGGTGGGTGACGGGCAGGCGGGCGTGCTGCCAGCGCGAGCGCGGGGTGGGCGCGCCCACGCACGAGCACGCCAGCAGCGCGCCGCGCCCCGCGCCCACCCACACCCAGCGCCCGAACGAAGCGATGCGGGCTGGAACTGGAAGTAGATAGGTATTACTGTTATCCCATTTTTTAAATTGACTTTCTGGTTGGCCTCCCGATCACAAACGCAGCTGCTCAGTTTCGTTCTTCAAGTCTGTCAAGTTTCATAGGGTTTTCCTCTTAAGGAATTTCGCAGTAGCAGCCCGGAGTTTGATTTTTGCCCAGATCTTAATAAATAGACTCGATGTGTTTTTCTACCCTATCCATTCTATTTCCCATTTGAACCATAAACATGGAGACTCTCCACTTACTTCTGGAGCTCGGTCCTTGTCCCACCACGAGCGTGGACTCTCCTTCGCCAGAGCCGGTAGTAGCTGATACCCAGAACTCGTACAGTTGGTTCTCTATCAGGTTCCGAACTTGGAACATCAGCTCTGTGTCGGTCTTCTTGTCAGCTGGCACTGAGAAGCTCGAGTGTTTGCCGAGGCTGGAAAAATAATTCGCTTAGTGAGTGATTATTTTACATAGTGTTTGAATTAGATTTTCGCTAGTGTTTGAATTAGTTTTAGGTTGTTTGTTCGAATTTATAGCTTTGGAAGCTATTTTTACCATTTAATATTACATCCATCATCATTTTGAATTTATCATTTACTTCAAACTTATTTTCATGTAAGTATGAATGAGTAACATGTCAGTGCGTCGTTACCGGCCAGCTTCTCTGTAGTAGACAGTATAATGCGATATCACGCCGTTGGGATGTAGAGGTGGTAGCCAGCTAACTAGAACCGAGTCGCTAGAATACGCAAGAGCTTTGATCTTCTCTGGTGCTGAAGGAACTGCAATAAAAACAAATTATATAGTTTACATTAAATAAATAAATATCGCTGGACATTAACACACAGCGCCATCTAATGCCACACTAAGCAACGAGACTTGTGTCGTGGACATCAGATAGTTAATATACTACATAGATACTTTTTGTTTGTAAATACATACTTATTATACATATAAACATCCATGACTCGGAAACAAATGTCCATGCTCATCACACAAACATTTGCTCCAACCGGGATTCGAACCCGGGACCCTAAGAACGTAAAGCAACCTCACTACCGCTGCGCCATTCGGGTCGTCAAATATGGACTATCCATAACAAGATGTTAGGAAAATCAAATTTGAGTACTGACCGTCTTCCTCAGTCATGCAGTAGACCGGTAGACTTCTTTTGCCATCTCCGGCGTTGGTGAAAGCCAAGACTTGTATTGAGTAGTTGGAGTATTTACGTAGGGTGTGCAGGAATGTGTCTGTTGTCGTCACTCGCTTGATCTCGCCTATGTCCACTGAAAATGAGAATTTGCTTTAGTTTTTTCTGTCTGCCTTTAAATAAATTTTCATTTTTGTCAGCGCCTTTATGGTATGTGTTATTTCCATACCATGATCTGTGGTTAAAGGGGAGTAAATAACTTTGTATCCTTGTATCAGGCCGCCATGTTGGCCAATAGGCGGTGGATTCCATGACACCTTCATACTGGAAGACGATAGGGCTGAGCACGACACTCTTGTTGGTGGAGATTCTGGCACTGGAATTAATAGGAGATAATGTTTTTAAATAACAATTCAATATTTTTAAACATATCCTGTTGGAATTTTGGACTGTCATAAGTGACATAACAAGATTTCCAAAGTAGGTACCTACGTACTACTGAAATCGGTTATATTTTACCTCCTTCTAGCGTGGTAGCAGAGACCGGCGCAGACGCAGGCCCTGCAGCGACGCCATTGAACGCTCTCACGCGCACCTCGTAACGCGTGAACTTGCGCAGAGCTGATAAACTTAGCTCGGTGGCTGACCAACCGTTCACAGTTAGTGTCCTGGAGAATATCCAAGAGACAATTTAGTTATTTCTGCAAAAACATTTGTGATCTTGACATCGTTCAGTAGGTAGACTGATTAGTTTATCAAACGAGTGTTGCATCCTTGGGTAGAGGGTTAGAATGATCTTAAGTTTTTATTTTTTTTGCTAATTGTCCACATAACGATTTATCTAGTATCCTATTTGTGATGATGGTACCTGGTTGAGTTCCTCATAGCCGGTGAAGCAGGACCAAGCTCCGCACATGTAACGGAGTAGCCCAGTAGTTCCCCGTGCCACGCGTCGCGCGGCGGCGGGCGCCAGCTCACGTGCAGCTCGCCCGGCCCGCCGGGGGTCACGTGCACGTTAGTGGGGGCTTCTGACGGTGCTGGGAACGGAATCAGGGTCGAGATTACAAGATAATTATTAGGTTTAAGCCATGAGTTAAAAGTTAAACAAGTCATTGAAAAAAAGGTACGAATGAAAGAATTGGACCTAAGTGGGTCAAAATAGTGACGAGAGTTTTACCACAAGTTCCTGTTGGAGTTCAAGTAAATTACTTGGCAGATAATTTCAAACAAATTCTGTTCCATTTTTTAACTTATTCGGTCGTGAAATAGGCCCTAAATCTTTTATTATGTTCTAAAGATAACTGACTGTCGTTTGTTATGTAAGCAGTACATGGATCGTGAATTCGTGAGGCACGTTGCTATAATCGGAACTAACGCTGCCATCTTGTCTTTTCAAAACAGTTTCAGAAATGTTTACCAATAACTCCCCTGACAACTTCGTTTAAGCAAGCGCCAATTAATCTTCGCAAAACTGTAAGTTATTGTTATTCTTACCTTCTTCCTGTGTCTTCACCACGACAGGTTCAGTGTAAGCACTCCTGTCGATCTGATTGATGGCAGCTATTCGGATCATGTACGCGGTGTGTGGCTTTAGACTGCTCAGCAGTGCTTCGTAATGGATGTCGCCTTTCTTAGTCAGGCTGAAATAATATACATAATTATAATCATCATGTATTGTTTTTTACTTTGTGTCTCTTCGGAGTCCTTACATCTGTAAGAACTCACAAGAGATACAAAGTAATGGATGTTTGTATATTCTCTGTTTGGATTTTTTGGTAGTTTCGCTACTGGATGTACTATAGTAATATGCAAAAGTATTGGCCAAAACGTATGTTTGTACTCACGTGACATGAGAGTGCGCGATCCCGTGGACGGAGACGTTTAGTGTGACAGCTGCATCCCACTGGTTTACTCTGATGGCTCCCTGAGCCGACAGTGCGCAGTATTGCAAGGTGTAACCCACGAGGGGCGAGTTGCCGTCGAAGCCCTGGCTCCAGGACAGACGGACAGCACGGCTCAGAATCTCCGTCACCGATAGTGAGTGAGGGGTGTCGGGTTTTTCTGGAAAAAAAAATAGTGAAAGCAAACCCTTAACTACTTATTCACCGAGTTGTGCGTGACTTGTTCCCATAGTGTGAGTACTGTCGCACCACGGTGATTCGTGGCATTCTTTTTTCTTTTCGATTGCAGTCCTTGTCTCACAAGCGGTTATGAATTAAAAAGTCAACATTTTCCATCTATTCTTGCTAAGTCACAATATAACTCACCTTGGACGGAAAGGTAAATATAATGGTCGCTGTGGCCGTACGCGTTGACGGCTTGACACTTGTAGACGCCGGAGTCCTGCCGGTCTGCCCGGCTGATGTACAGCTGGGATCTTAAACCACTATCAGTCTTTGCTTCTGAGATGCTTAACCTGACAAGTATGCAGAAAAAGTGGTTGGGTGCACAATGACAAAACAATTTTGTTCATTAGCTATGGAGGGAAAAGTAAGACAATAATGCTGAGCAACATAAACATTAAGTTGAAGAAGTTAGTATGTAACATAATTATACGTCTTTATACATTTCAGGCTGTCATTTATGTTGATGCTGGTGAAAGTGTATGATTCCTTACCTATAAGTATTAAGATCTAAGTGGTTCATGTTGTGTGCCCACGTCACTCTAATGGGGCTGTCTCCGCGCACATCGCAGACTAGTGTCGCAGGTGCGTCTCGGCGTGCTGTCATATTGTGTGATGTCAACTCAAACCTTGCGGGCTCTGCAGATGAAGACAAGACTTCATATGAAGTTACTGATTTCACATTAGAGATTATCAAAATTACTTTGTAGCTGTGGTGGTTGTTAGGTGTTTTGGGGAATGAACACTTACCGTTGACAGAAACGAATATAGTTTTGGTAAGTGGAGATCCTACTCCGTTCTCTGATTTACACATGTAGTTCCCTTCGTCATAGGGAAGTGCTGACTCTATCCATAGTGTTCCATTTGATAGGAACTGAAATCTACCACCCAGGTTTATGAGAGGGACGTAGTCTGTTGATGACCCTGAAACACAACAGACTTTATAAGAAAAAAATAAAATAAACTGTCATGTACCCAGTCCAACCTAGGAGCTGTCTTGTAATCAGTGAGATAAATATGATATTTTATTGTATGTGAAAACATTAATCTATGTTATTGTTTAGACGCAATATGAGGCAGTGAAAGTTTTATAATAATGGTTTTGTTATCAAATAAATTATAACGCATTTAAAATTTGGTGAAAATTGCAAGCCAAGTCTAGTGACAGATTGTGAAAAATATTCCCAATTCTTTGATACTGGGTTGTAAGGTTGTTTCTGTAAGTGTTTATGAATGAAGCGTACTTCTTTTCACTTACCTCTTTGTTTCAGCCAGGTGACTTGTGGGGCTGGTGACCCCATGGTCTGACAATGCAAAGCCAACTGTTCACCAGCCAGCACTGCTTCGTCCTTGGGTTCCACCACCCATTTTGGAGAGACTGCAGCGTGCAAGTAAGTCATGTTTCGTTTATTTCTGGCTTCAATACACTATTTAACTTTAGTTACGGCACTTGACTGTGATTAATTATACTACTTAAGGCGACTTACTATGTAAAACATTGTTGCCTAATGAGTTCTTTACATACATTATAATTATACTATTTTTACCTTTCCCGTCAGCTGCAAAACATTGTTATGAATATAAAGAGCTACTTAAGTTATTAAAGCTAAGAACTTTAGAGTCGCTTCTTAAAATATACGACCGTCTATGCATTTTTACGCTTTTCGTTGGTTAATTTTTTAACAAGCGGTGCACTCTTTGTGGTACAGGAAAAATCAATTATCTTATTTCGTTAAGAGGTGATCCATTAATGATTAAACAATATTTTATACGATAGGTTTGAAAATTATGTAAGTAGGCACAATAATTAATGTGAACTTTGAAAATATTGAAGACGAAGTAAGTCAAATAAACTTATTCCAATTTCCAAACAATTTAGTAACAGTTTCTTTGTCCTTATTATTTCAGATCGGTGAGTTCCAAAACAAAATTCTTATAAATAAAATTTACCATTTTCGTAAGCCATCTGAAATCCAACGCTGTGCAAAACAAAAATGTTCAAGAATTTATACATTTATAATACTTATGAAAAACATTTGCTGTGGAAAATAAATGTGCGCTGTGAATTAAGTGCAAGTGAATACATTTTCGATGGCATTTATTCAAACTGCGTGATGTAAACATTACTTTTCTTTTGATCGGAGATATGAATATCAAGGTACCTACCTAGATGTTAATCAAATTGAATTACTACACGCCCCGTAACATCGAGATACAATTTTACCACATATTCAGTACAATATGATAACATATTCAGTCAGACTCCCCGATGTTGAAATATTGAAAGTTTTCTTCGGTAATTAAAAAACAGCGTGTCCATACAAAAGTGAAATACCTACACAATCAAAATCTATGCGACAGATGTTTTTAATCAGCGCGTATAGTGCAATGTGAATGAAGCCATCATTTTAACACTTTTACAGGGTTTTTACGGGTACAAGGGAACTACTACACATTGTGGTTATGTGATCCTGCAAAGAAACCAGCATACGGTATACGATACAGATAAAATAATGACAACTCTGTGCTCTGTGCAAGCGTGATTAGTCTCTTTGATAGTGGGAGCGCGGTTTCGGGTGGACAGTCTGTTCGCTACGTCAACATGGCATTGGGAAGGTGCCGTCATGTTCTAGTTGTGTTGTTTATAATAGTTAGCATTCGGTTTGAATGCGGACGGAATGCCTGGATTCTAACCTGAATCATTTTATTACAAGCTCCTCTATAAATAAAACTTCCAATTTGAAACTTGAACGAACTCAATACTCATCAAGTCCTTGTAGCAAAAAATAAAATAAAGACGGAAGTGACGTTTTTTTGCCAAATCACATTGAAAAATTGTGATTTTATTAATCGGAAAATGTCGTCTGACCCACTAACATATTTTCTTCGGATGCCAGTTTCTCCAAGATCCTGGTCTATCCTAGGTAAATAACATAATGGCTGTACCGTGATTCTAAGCTAAACCTTTGGCTTTGTACTAATGATCCTCCATTCCCGCGCTCCCACATCGCTCGGACGTCATGACAGTGCTCGGTGCTCTTGTGCATATTGACATGGCGGTTACCTTTCACCACCAGTTCGGCGGTATAGTTAACCTTGGCCGCAGTATTGGAGGCCACGCAAGTGTACAACCCGCTGTGGCGGGCCGACACCTCTTTGAATACGAGGTTGCTGAAAAAATCAGCGCCTCGTTCTTCCACCTATACAACCAGGCCGGGTTTTGAAGATATGCTTATATAGGTAGGTACAATATTGAAGAGATAGATTTGGAGAGGCTTGATTCTTGAAGGAGGCGTAAATATAGACGTAAGATTTGAGGAGGTAATACTATTTCGCGCCTCACCATCTTGCCAAGACTCTGGAAAGTGTTTTGTTTATGTTATACTGGTCAAATTGGGAGTGAAAAAAAGATAATTGTTTCAAGAATCAAACCCTAAATCCAAATAAAGTAAAGCAGCTCCATATCATTGAACCGACCTGTAAGCTAGAAGGAATCGGTGCATTGTCTTTGAGCCAGGTGAAGTGGACAGGCATGTCACCTGATGTCACGCTACAGCTGACCTGCGCACGCTTTCCTTCTTGCAAGTTTGCAGAGAAAGAGAACGGCTCTATTTCTGGGGGATCTGAAAATAACGTTTAACTTTGATAGTTCCTATTCTTGTTATTGTTTAGACGATGCGTCTATTTTACTGTTTGGGTCAAGTTGGTGGTCACGGTAATTTAGACAGTTACAAAAAATGTAACTAATCAAGTAAACAAGCCAATTTTTTTTTCTATGTGTACTAGAAATCAATAGAATGCCTTTAATTATATTCTTCTCGATCTATTTGTTTGAGAATTTGCTAGTAAATAGTATGTAAATTAAATAAGACAAACTAACTCACTGCTAACAACAAGTTGCAGTTCTCTCCTGGCTATCTCCCCATGCGGGCCCATGACTGCACAAGTATAAGCACCCGCATACGAAGGTTCTACTCGAGACACTTTCAGGGCACCATCAATGCTGCTGTCCCATTCAACTGGGTTGCCGTCTCGCTCCCACTTCACTGAACTGAAAGAGACGAGAGGCATGATTAGAAAAGCCTTATTTTATTGAAGTAAAAATATTATTTAGTAATTTGTAGTTCTCTCACGTGATTGGATAGCCAGAATAAGGACAATAGAGAATCAGCTCTCGACCTGCTACAGCTCTGATTGGTCCAATAGACCTCACATAAGGCGGTCCTGAAGCAAAACATATAAAATTACACAATTTTTCCTCTTTATAACGACTTTACAAACGCTTTTGTTAACTTCGCTACGCAAGCTACGCTGTCGTAGCAATTTGCTACGACGTAGCGGCCTAGCCCGTGTAGTGCGAACATTCGTCAATATCTTCCTGTCCTTGTGTCATGTTACTTGGGGACGGCGCAACACGTTTTTTTCTTCCAGGCCCTGTCAACCGTCACGCTATCATGTTCAAAGTCAAAGTCAAAACATTTATTGCGTACAATGTGGTGTTGTGTTATGTTAGTAGTAAATAAGACTTAGCAGCCTTTTACAAGCATTGCAATTTCATTTTTTGCGTTCTCCTTTTTCTTTCGTGTCATTCCTCACACAATCCATTTAGCTTTCTTTTGATATGCGAACATTAATCCAAGATAAATATATACTCGTATTTCAACCAAAGACATGCGAGTTTTTTCCACAATATCAATGTTAAAGAAAAATAAGGATTATTCGAATTTAAACACAAAATAATAGAGACCTACCATAAATATTGAGCCTGGAGGTGTGTGATACTTCTCCCAGTGAGTTAGCTGCCCTGCAGGTGTACAGGCCTCCATCCTCAGACCTCACGGCTGAGATGTTCAGGTAGCTCACAACGTCATTGGTTTTAGTCGCAAACTGTTCCACGCTGTATCTGCCAGACAGAATTATGTTAAAAACGGAAATAGCAAATTGTATAAATACCGACTAGCCTGCTGTGGTTAAGTAAATAGTTAAGTTTCGATTTCCATGTATGACACTTTTATAGTCAGTGGCAAATTGTGGCTACACCGCTAAATAATCGTTGATATGCTACCAAATAAAACGAATGAAGACAAGGAAGAAAGTCTGTTAAAGTAAGAGACCTACAGGGGGTAATAGCTGCGCAAACAAATTCAAACGCTTAAGACCTCAAAAATTTAGATAATGGTAGGTGTGGTACACATCAACATTTAGCATTCATAATCAGAAAGAGGAATGATTACAAACCTATGTCCTCTAGCCATGGTATTGAGCGGTTGCCCATCAAGCATCCAGGTGAAGTGGGGTGGTGGGGAGCCGGCTGCGGAACACTTTAGAGTCACCACCTGTCCAGGTCTTAGGACCTGTTCTATAAACGTGTACTGGAGCTCTGGCGCTGTATCTGGGTAAAAAGTAAAAGAAGTGCTCTTAAAAGTTTATTTTAGTCAGAAAAGGAGAACTAAGTAAAAGGAGTCTGCACTATGTAAGAAATAAGAATCGTGGTAAGTGTCTTTCTGTAGTTTCTACTTACCTCTATTGGAAAAAGGCATCATTTTAAAATTGGGTCTCTTCTAAAACGTCGTTCATGCAGAAATCTCAAATGTTTGCTCAAATCAAGAAGGATTTTAAATCAAATCAAGATGAATTTGGTATTAGGAACTATCGAAAATGATTATATATGATGTTATAGACCTTAAACAGCATACTGATCCAAGCTCGAACTCACCTCCCAACCTCAACTCCGCGCTAGCCTGCGCCGAGTCCCTCTCGTTCCTAGCCATGCACTGGTACACGCCCTTATCAGCCCTGTGCACTGACGCGATGATCAGCTGTTCTCCATTGTTCTGCACACGAACCCTGCCTCCCGCCACCCCTGCTCCGAGCGGCACGCCATTGTGCAGCCACTCTAGTCGCGGGGCAGGCCAGCCGCCCCATGTGCAGTTGATGATGGCTGTACCACCGCTGTTTACCACCTAAGGGAGAAGTTTTGATGGTTGACAATTTTGTATTGTAATCATCAGTATCATATTTGAATACGTCTAGTTAGCCAATGAGCTTTATTTTAATCCAATATGAGTTATTTTTGCTCTTGAGCTCGTGGCTAAATAATAACAGCCGCTCGGGTCGATCGTTAGGTTAAGCCGTGCTTGCCTAGGTTGGTTTGTGGATGGGTGACCACATTACATACCGAGGTCCTCCGTGCGTCGGAAAGCACGTTAAACCGTTGGTTTCGGCTGACATTTGAAGATCTTTGACAGTCGTTAGGTAGTCCGAGGCCCAAAAAGTCTGACAACCATTCTTACCAAGGGGTATCGTATTACCCAGTACTAACTGGGTTGTGGAGGTGGTCATATAGGCAGTCGCTCCATGTAAAATACTGGTATTCAGCTGCATCCGGTAAAACTGGAAGCCGACCCCAACACAGTTGGGAAAAGGCTAGGCAAATATAAAATGAGTTATTTTCACCTAAAAATCTCAGTCAGTACGATTTTTCAAGTTTAACTAACGGGTGTAAAAATACCCTTAAGTTCTATCATGACCCCTGTTCACTATTCAATGTATCCATCAGCATAATGTTTTGAGTGCGTTACAGCGCTACGGTAAACCGAAATGTTTGGCACTAAATAAGTCTTCTCCCAACAATATTTTTTGCAAATTCTTTTACTTTTTACTCAGTAAAAGAATTTCTTGAAGATATTAAACATAAATAGGTACCAGATATTATTATACATCTTTTTATGTTTTTTTATATACCTAAGGTTAATGTTGTGTTTTATATTATTTATATATTGGATTATAGAGTTTTACACCTTTTAGTTTTGAATTTGATTTTGTATGTTATTTGAATGTAATTAAGTAAGCTAAGATTAGGTATATGTGCGTAAAAAGATAAAAGTTAGAATTATTACATGTAAGTGCTTAAATTTAATGTATTTTAGTGTTATTATGTCTAATTATTACGTGTACCTAACTATGTAAATATTCGTATGCCGCGTCTAGCGACAGATATGTCCTGTCCTGCTATTTTTATTAACCACTCTGTGCCTACCATATCCGACAAATAAATGTCTTATGTCTTAATATTACTATGGATCTAAGTCTGATGTACCAAAAGGGTATGTGATGGGTCCGTTTACACTCTGTATATCAAATATTTCGAACTGTAAGGGATCCATTTCCTTTTTTCGACTTATGAAATTGAACAAGCAACATTCTCGTCTTTTTTGCCCGCCCTGCGAACTTAAATCAAACGAATAAGTACGCTGACGTTCATAACGGAAGAGGAGGTTTATTTGCTAATAAACGACACTATTTGCTTTTACGACGGCCCGTTTAATTAAACCGAATATATACGCGCACGAATATCAATAATTTTGTTACATACGCCGATCTATAAATAAGGATGACACCTTGAATAAAACGAAAAAAGTATTTTGCTGTTCACTGGCAGATAAAGCTTTGAGGCAAAAAGTCCGCATACTGTACTATTGTTTATTGATGTAATATAATATCCTTATCAATTAATGTTAGGTACATTATTAGGTTTGGGTAATATACCTCAGTAAAGTGAGACACAAGTATTTTTTTATTAAACTTTATGACCAACATATCAGTAAGACCCCAGGGAACCAGAACATTATTCGACTAAATTTGACAAAGATGAAGTACCCTTTTACCTATATTTATGCTATAATAAATCAAGGAGTTTGTCGGTATATTTTATCCTTATGAACATTTTTGTGGATATTTTTTGGTTATTTTGTCACAGACCACACAATCTTAGCCCGTGGCGTTATACAATTTTGGGGCACTTTACTTCATATTTTTTCATCAAATGAAAACCTACTTTCCATGTCGCTAGTACCTGCCTACACTTCAGTAACTACCTACTATGTTGTTATAGTAACACACGATATTTTTCTCAATTCTTGAGAAATTGTAGTACTACATTTGCACCAATGCGTACTAAAAGAAGCATGAAAAGAAAATAAGCAGAAATAATGTTCAAACAAATCTCGAGCACAGCGCTAGAAAACAATCATATATTTATCTCCCATGAGACAACCCTATCTATAATTGCGCGCGTAATGTTTGCGGCCCGGTATCGGGACGCATTTATTTTATTTTACGTCGCAAATATCCTGCCAGCAATAACTTTGCGCGTAGCTACAATGAAATGTTCCAAATATCCGGTTTTTTCCAACAATCGCCGGTGATTGCTGTTTATTTTGCTGATAAAATACCACATTGACTTCCAAATTGTTTGCAATACTTGATTAATTATAAGTTAATATTTTGTATTGTTCTATTTAATTGGTCAGTGTTGAATAATTGGAATAAATTTAATTATTATTTTCATTCAGCATTATGATCTGGAAATAACATTCATTGTGATAGTTACCATTTAAAATACAGATATTCAGCTGCATGCGGTTAGACTGGAAGCCGACCCCAACATAGTTGGGAAAAGGCTCGGAAGATGATGATGATGATGATTAGTTAAAACCGGGTCAAGTAGATAGTTAAAATAAACTGCTCTGTATTTTACTTTGTTTTACACTGTCTTAAAATTACTTGGAACGCGAAGTAAGAAGCATAAAACAAAATAAATATTTGGTTAACTTACGACATTGACGTCTATTAGAAAATATTAATAAACAAAACCATCGAATTAATACTCGACAACCAAGGAAATAACGGTCTCTAAACTTAGCGTAATAGAACACAAACAAATCTAACAGCCAATAACATTGTATTATATCAGAAATGTTAGTAAAATCAATAGGAACACCAGCGCTCGGCATAATCACGGCGATCGAGCCGATACGGACTGCACTCAACGGCTATTTCGCACATTCCAGTGAGCATTTCGCAGAACTACGAGAACATTTACTGATTGTGCACCGATTTTCAACTTTGAAATCACTTTACGTGCCAGTTATTATTGTAACAGATATGACCTGCATTTGAAATGTTGTCTGTGATTCATATTGCACTTTGTTCCATAAAAACTTTATTCCGTATTTGTTAGATCATATAAGACACACCTAAATGGAATCAAATATAAAGTCAAAGCCGTATAGTAAAAAGTAGGTAGATAAATACACTCTTTTACAGTAAAAACCTACCAACCACCCATTTACTACCAAAAACATTTTACGGAATACCCACTAAACTCCAACACATTTAGTTAAAAACACGAACCTCTACCAAAGAAGCGCCCGTTCTGACCTAAGATTTTATCTCGAACCAGGCATTAAGCCACGAATGGCCGCTACGCGCTACATTTTAGCCATAATGCTGTGCATCCAAAAAAAAAATTGTCAAGATTCAAGTTTCTACTAGAACATTCATAAGATTTTCTTCCACAAATGGAGGTGAGAATCGTGGGACAGTTGAAACAATCTGATTTGCAATTCGAGAACCTTAAAAGGGTTTGTGGTAACAAGTCCCTGACCTCAGAACGTTGGCCTCATGCGGCGAAACTGAAACAATTGGGGGAAGATAGCGCTTAAGCTCATTTCCAACTGCGCTGGACACCTTGTTGGCATGGTTTTGGTGGCAAACAGTAACAATCATAGTGAGTGTTCTATTTTTGGGCTCTGCGAAACAGTGAAGCATTCCAGACAAACTGTGCCCCAGCTAGTGCACTGACCTCTAGTATTTTTAGTAAAAGCCTATTGTTCTTAAGTTTCATTACAACAATACAGCGTTTTTTTAAACAGCCAACGTACCAGCTTTTACTAACAAAAAAAACTGTGATGATGGAAGTCACGCACTCAGTTGCCATAGTAAGTTTCTAATTTTAGATTCAATTTCATGTAGGTTTGTAGCTCTCTAAGCTGAAAACTGAGAGAGAGAGTAAGCGCCCTCGGCATCCCTAAAATAATTTGTACCTTTACATAGGATAATTAATTCTGAGTTATGTTTTAGACAAAGATAATATAATTTAAGGAAACACTATATTGTATTATCAGTTTGTTTACTTACTATTACATACCTAAACATTCCAACCTATCTTAAATGTAAAGTCCTGTTCTATTTCGTTTTCTAAATGAAATCCGAATCCGCATTCCGTAATTAAAAAACACCGGTGTCACAATTTCCGAATCTCCATCAATATTCAGCTTCCACTCTACTTTCACGAATTTTCTGATCCTCGTATTATTTTCTCATCGGCAACATGCCGTGACAAATAGAAAAACCAGTCACACGTTATTCGCGTCACGAATCACAGCTCCACTTTCCAAAAAGGCAAACAAGTGTTCAGCAAAAACACGAAAATTCTCGGCTTTAAAAAATCGGATTTCGTGTAGAAATAGCCTTAATATTTAATTGGATAAGCGAGGTTAATCTTGGGAGGCAGTTTAGGTCCGCACTTCCAACTACAATATTTACAAAGGTCTGCAAATAGTGGAGCTGTTGAAGAAAGAAGTTGGTTTTATTGAATTAGATCGGAGGCGTAACGATGTTACAACGATTCGGGATTAGATGGCGCTGGTCAATTGGATTGTATCTAAGGGCACGGTCTATAGGCACGCTACTATCGGCCCAGCTCTCCAAACGGACCAGACACTTACATCGTGTTATCTTCACGAATCATGTACCCATCTGACGTTCGTTAGCTAATAGTTAACGATGCTGTAGGTCTGCTAAGCAGTATTTTTGTTTGAAGTAGCTTTTAATTTACTTTGTAAACCACCTGGTAACTTAAAGTTATTTAATATGCTTTCGTTCATTTTCCTTTAACGGTGCAAGCGAATGCAATTTAATCATGTAGAAACCATTCCAGTTGAGCTAAAGCACAAATTAAGGTGTCTTAAGTGCTACCTATAGGTGCCTTATGCAGTCGTTGAGTGCAATTCAGAAGAGAACAAAGTGGATTGCATAATTTGCTTTTGAGAAAATGTCCTTTATGGAAAATATTCTTGGCAAAATTCCGTTCCTATGTATAAACATAAGTAAAGAAACGTTTTCATTTTTCTTGTCAGGTTCGTTACACTGTTACTCGATTATATTTTTAGGAGTTTAATTAAGATTAATGCTTCTAATTTGGCTCAGGTTGTTTCATTTATAAACTGTCACGGGGTTCGGCTTAATGTCCGAGTTATCTCATAATTTTTCTTCATTATGGAAAGGCGTGGTGTTGACACTGCAATTTATATTGACGAGGTTTTTTTATTTTACAAAATATACCTTCCTAAAGGTAAAAAGAAAGTTGACAGATTGCCACTTTTACTTAAAAAGAAAACACATGTGAAATACAAGGTGTATCCCTATCAAACGTAGTCGTGCAATAATGCATTCTTTTTATTATTCACTTGTTCATTTTAATTAATTGAAAAGCTTTTACTACCCTTTAATATTTGACGTCATTCCAATGAAAAATATGACTCTCAAACTCAAACTCAAATCATTTATTTCAATTAGACCATTACGGCACTTTTGAATGTCGAAAATACAAAAAAAAGCAAAGCTACAGTCACAGTCACAAGGCATAATAACTTGAGAAAGTACTGTAGTTGCCCATTCCCTAACGTAGATCTCTACGGAGAAGAACGGGCAAGAAACTCCATGGACACTCTTTTAAATCAAAATATTGTTACAAAATTTTGGTTACATCATTCATGTTGAGATTATACGTATATGTGAGAACGATGTAGAAAGACGTGCACATTAAGAGCGTCCAGAGTAAAATGATAAATCAAAAATTAAAAAAAATAAAATAAAAGTAATTAAAATGAACGAACCGTGGCAGCCAAGAGATGGCCAGTCCCAACTGATAGCGCCCGTTCACGAACATGACGCACGTATCGGCACCATTCAACTCGACCATATTTAAGGGAACTAAGTGACCCGACACACCCGCCACCATCAGCGAGACATTTGAGTGAGCATGACATCCTCTCATAGCCACCAAGGCATATTCAAGTCAATGAAAGATAACTAAATGTAAGTGGCGGCTGAACAGTACAAAGTACTCACACATGTGCTATGCAATTATATAATACTAAAAACTGGAATCTATACAATGCAAGTAGGTATATTTTTACAATCTTCTGCAGCTTCCACAATACATTAACATGGGAATCAATTCTTCTTCTTCTTTGCGTGTCGATAGACTCAAATAATGCCCGACCAGTACAATCAATTAGTTTGCAACTATGGTTGTGGAGCAGGACCAGCATTTAGCCAAGCATTTTTATCATCAATGTAATCCCCCAACTTATAATATGCTTGCCTACATAGTGTGCGTTTTATACAAGATTTAAATTTCGTCTCATTCAGTTGAAGAATGTGGGGAGGTATTTTATTGTAACATTTCAAACAGTACCCCATGAAAGATGAATCTACTTTAGCAAGCCTGAAACCTGGCTGAACTAGTTGGTCCCTATTTCTAGTGTTATAATGGTGTCTGTCACCACTTTTACTGAATAAATGCAGATTTTTCCTAACGTACATGATGTTTTCATAGATGTATTGACAAGGTACTGTCATGATATTAATTTCCTTAAACAGTTCTCTTAGAGAATCGCGTCTTCGTAATTCATATATGGCTCTGATGGCTCTTTTCTGCAGAATAAATATAGACTCGATGTCTGCAGCCCGTCCCCATAATAAAATACCGTATGACATAATACTATGAAAATAACTAAAATAGACTAGCCTCGCGGTATCAATATCAGTAAATTGACGGATTTTTCTAACAGCATATGCAGCTGAACTCAGCCGTCCTGCAAGAGATGTTAAATGAGGACCCCATTGTAACCTTGAGTCGAGCGTGATTCCCAAGAAAACCGTTTTATCGACAAATTCTAGTTTCTCTTGATTCAATATTATGTCACAATCATTACTTTTGACATTTGGTAGAGCAAATCTAATGCACTTAGTTTTTTTCCCATTTAGTACTAAATTATTAGCGGTAAACCAATTATGGACCTGCAGTAGGGCGTTATTTACGTCGTCAAGATCAGTCGCACGTCTGTTTATCCTAAATATTAAAGAAGTATCGTCAGCAAACAACACCATATGCGGATGGTTGTTAAATAAACGAGGTAGGTCATTAATATATACTAAAAAGAGGAAGGGACCCAATATCGAACCTTGTGGTACACCCATTTTAACTTTTAAACCCATTGAATTGACACCATTTATTTGTACCTGCTGCTGTCTATCATTCAAATACGATTTTACTAAACTAAGCGCAAGTTTACCTAAACCGTAATGCTCAAGTTTCAAGATCAGGGTTTCGTGATTTACGCAATCAAATGCCTTCGAAAGGTTACAGAAGATTCCTATGGCATCTTGTGCCTCTTCCCACGCAGTAAATATGTGTTTTAATAAAGTGACACCGGCGTCAGTTGTACAACGTCCTTTGGTGAAACCATACTGTTGCTCGTGCAATATTTTATTGGTGTTAAAATGGTTAAGCATTTGATTGAGCATTATCTTTTCAAACACCTTGCTGAAAACCGGCAACACGGATACGGGCCTATAGTTATTGGTGTCTTTACTATCCCCAGATTTAAAAAGCGGTATTACCTTACTGAATTTCATTAGATCCGGGAAGACCCCTTGATCCACGCACAAATTAAATATTAAGGCTAAATACGGTGCTACAGTCTCAATAATTGAGGTACAAGCTTTGATAGACATACCCCATAGATCTTCCGTTAATTTGATCTTGATTTGCTTAAAAGCTTTTATGACTATTAGGGGGTTTATATGCTGAAATTCAAACTCATTTGGACAGGCTGAAACGTTCGCTTTCAATAAATCAATAGAGAGCAAGGGTGAGGATTTTAAGGTTTCTGTAGTTTTAAGTGGGATACTGGTAAAGAAATTTACAAATTCTTGAGCAACTTCATTGTTGGAGCTCACAAGGCCACGTGATGTCTCTAGTGTGAAATCATTATTTAGTTTTTTATTTCTATTTGTTTCACTGTTGATAATTTTCCAAACCGTCTTTATTTTACTATCGGCTGATTTAATCTTGTTGCTAATGAATAAGGATTTGGCTACCCTGCAAGTGTTTTTAAAATTTTTCGAATAAGTAGCAACATATTTAATAAAAGATTCTGTGTTGATGTAAGGCTTAAGGCCGTACAGCTCAAACAATCGTTCCCTACTTTTCCTAATTCCCGGTGTTGCCCAGTCACTGAAAATAAACTTTGGGCCAATAGTTTTAAATTTCTTTTTTAAAGTATTATTAAACTCGGTGTGCACTACCGAAAAGAATTCTTCATAAAATTCATTTACATCGTTTATAATATGGCCCGGTATACCTAGCTTGCTAATTAAATTATGATTAAACTTGTCTAAATTGCTGGGTGTTATTTGTCTAGATTGAATCTGAATTCTTTGTAATTGTATATTGGACGCGAAAGCAACGGTCTGACCGCTGTGATCAGAAGGAAGGTAATTTACGATGGATTTATTTATGTACTCACAGCAACAAAAAACATTATCAATACATGTAGCAGTATTTGTAGTAATTCTAGTTGGTTCTGAAAACACATTTGACAAATTAAATGATTTAAAGAGACTTAAAAATCTACTGCTATTTACATTATTCTCTAAGATATTAACATTAAAGTCACCACAGATAATTATTGGTTTATTACCAGTTACAAGCTTTGCTAAAGCATCTTCCATTACTGATTCAAAGATAGAGTAGTTAAGGTAATTAGGGGGTCTGTAAACGCACACTATTACATGCTTATCTAGCTCAACACAAGATAATTCAATGCTATGTTCAACCGATAGATCGACTATATCATTACGAGACTTAGATTTAATAAAATTTTTAACTAAGATTAATGAACCCCCACGCATCTTAGATTTCAGACCCCCAAACTATCAAAACTTTTCCTTATTTGAATCAATAATGGAAGATGTCCTGGCAAAACTTGCAGCCAGTAATAAATCTACAATTATTTGTGGTGATTTCAATATCAATATTTTAGAAGAAAGTTCAAATAGCAGTCGGTTATTAAATCTTTTTAAGTCATTTGACTTGACCAACACTTTTATAGAACCTACTAGAGTCACTCCTTCTACTGCTACTTGCATAGATAATGTTTTCTGCGATTGTGATTACTTAGATAAGGCCATAGTAAATTGTCTGCCTTCTGACCATAGCGGACAAACTGTAACTTTTAGGTGTAATACACCCCCATTGCAAAAAGTTCAAATTAAATTTAGACCTATAACTTCTAGCAGATTAAAGAGGTATAATATTTCGCTACAAAACAAGTTAAGTGCTATGAGCCTTGACGATATTAATATAAATCAATTCTATGATCGTTTCTTTTCAATAGTTCACACGGAATTCAATAAAACTTTTGAAAAGAAGACAAAAAGTATTTGCCCTAAATTCATATTTAGTGATTGGGCAACTAGAGGTATCCGAAAAAGTAGGGAAAGACTATTTGAGCTTTATGGCCTTAAGCCTTTTATAAACACTGAAACTTTTAACAAGTATGTTGCTAAGTATTCAAAAATTTTTAGAAATACATGCAAGGTTGCTAAAGCCCTGCACATTAGCAACAAGATCAAAACAGCAGAAAATAAAATAAAGACAGTTTGGAAAGTCATAAATAACGAGACTAACAGGAAGAAAATACGTAACACTAGCTACACATTAGATACAGCATGTGGTCCTAAAAGCTCTGATAAGGAAGTAGCTCAAGAATTTGTAAATTTCTTTACCGATGTACCATTAAAAACTACAGAGGCTCTTATTTCCTCACCTGAACTCTCAATTGGTTTATTAAAGGCGAATGTGTCTGGCTGCCTGGCTGAATTTAAATTTAAACACATTAACCCTATGATAGTTATTAAAGCTTTCCGGCAAATAAAAATCAAACTGACCGAAGATCTATGGGGAATGTCTATCAAAGTTTGTACATCCATACTTGAGACTATAGCCCCTTACCTAGCTTTAATTTTTAATTTATGTGTAGACCAAGGAGTTTTCCCTGATTTAATGAAATACAGTAAAGTCATACCTCTTTTCAAATCCGGGGACAGTAAAGACACTAATAATTATAGACCTGTATCGGTTTTACCAGCTTTTAGCAAGGTTTTTGAAAAGGTAATGCTTAATCAAATGCTCTATCATTTTAACACCAACAGAATCTTACATGATCAACAGTATGGTTTCACCAAGGGACGTTGTACAACTGACGCCGGTGTAACCTTATTAAAGCACATATTTACTGCGTGGGAAGAGTCTCAAGACGCCATAGGAATTTTTTGTGACCTCTCCAAAGCGTTTGATTGTGTAAATCACGACACATTACTTTTGAAACTTGAGCATTACGGACTGGGTAAACTTGCACTTAGTTTGGTAAAATCTTATTTGAATGATAGACAACAACATGTTCAAATAAATGGTGTTAATTCACATGGTTTAAAAGTAAAAATGGGGGTTCCACAAGGCTCAATATTGGGTCCTTTCCTTTTTCTAGTATATATAAATGATCTACCCTATTTATTGAAAAACCAACCTCAAAATATGGTATTATTTGCTGATGACACTTCCTTAATTTTTAAGATAAATAGGCGGGCCCAAAATCTAGATGACGTAAATAATGCCCTACTTCAGGTCCAAAATTGGTTCACAGCAAACAATTTGGTATTAAATGAAAAAAAAACCAAATGCATAAGATTTGCTTTACCGAATGTTAAAAGTAGTGATTGTGATATAGTACTGAATAAAGAGAAACTTGAATTCGTAGATAAAACGGTTTTCCTGGGGATTACGCTTGATTCAAGGCTACAATGGGGTTCTCATTTAACATCTCTTGCGGGGCGGCTAAGTTCAGCAGCATATGCCATTAGAAAAATCCGTCAGTATACTGATGTAGATACCGCTAGACTGGTTTATTTTAGTTACTTTCATAGTATAATGTCTTATGGCATTTTGCTATGGGGACGGGCTGCAGATATTGAGTCTATATTTATTCTGCAGAAAAGAGCCATCAGAGCCATATATAATCTTCGTAGGCGCGATTCTCTAAGGGAACTGTTTAAGGATATTGGCATCATGACAGTACATTGTCAATACATCTACGAAAACATAATGTACGTCAGAAAAAATCTGCACCTTTTTGGTAAAAGGGGTGACAGACATAATTACAGTACTAGAAATAGGGACCAACTAGTTCAGCCAGGCTTCAGACTCGCTAAAGTAGACTCATCTTTCATGGGGTACTGTTTGAGATGCTATAATAAAATTCCACAAAGTATTCTTGAACTGAATGAGACGAAATTTAAAACATGTATTAAACGCACACTATGTAAGCAAGCATATTACAAGTTGAGCGATTATATCGCTGATAAAAATGCTTGGCTCAATGCTGGTCCTGCTCCACAAGGACAGGGGCGCTTAAATTGATAGCATTAAATTGTATTGTTGGAGCTGCTGAAGATTGTACAACTATCTTTGCATTGTATAGATTCAATCTCTTTAGTATTATATAATCGCATAGCCCATATTGTGTGAGTACTATGTACTAGAAAGCTATCATTCACTGGAAACCTACGTCTTTTCTTGACTTGAATGTGCCCTGGCGGTTGAGAATATGTCATGCTCACTCAAAAGTCTCACTGATGGTGGCGCATGTGTCGGATCATTTAGTTCCCTTCAAAATGGTTGAGTTGAATGGTGCTGATCTATGCGTCATGTCCGTGAACGGGCGCTGTCGGTTGTGACTGGTCATCTCTCAGTTGCCATGGCTTATTTTAATGAATTATTTTAGTTTTTGAATTGTTTTTTTTTTTCTGTTTTGTTTTACTGTGGACACTTTTAACGTGCACATCTTGCTACATTGTTCTCACATAATATACCATCTCAACATGAATGATGTAACCAAGATTTTGTAACAATATTCTGATTTAAAAGAGTGTCCATGGAGTTTCTTGCCCGTTCTTCTCCATAGAGATCTACGCTAGGGAATGGGCAACTACAGTACTTTCACAGTTTTTATGTCTTGTGACTGGGACTGTAGCTACATTTAATTTTCATCTTTATTTCGACAATTCAAAAGTGCCTGTAACTGGCTTACTTGAAATAAATGCTTTGATTTTGATTTTGATTTTGATTTTCCGGTTATAGCAACTGCCCATGTTGTAATTCTCATAATTTATTTGCATTAATTCATAATCTTTCATCCAATGTTCAGTAAAGCAGATAATATCAAACTTGGTTTTTTCTAAAAATAGTTCTATTTCTAATTGTTTGGATGAAAATCCCTGAATATTTTGGTGAAACAATTTCAAGGAATTCTGCTCAGCCCCTATATTACAATTAATTGATTGAGAGCTAGAAGATACCCCATAGTTGACACTGACAGGTTTAACTAAATTGTCACTCGTACCTTCTATTGTCTTTCTACCTACGTATCGAGTTTATTGGTGATATTTTAGCTTCGTTACGGCGAATGGAAGTTCAAACGTTGAGAAAATAAAACGCAGCCAATTAAATTATTCGAAATAGAAGCACGTCAAAAAGAGTAAATATGTATAGGTATTTTCCGGCAAGAATTATTTTATTTGGGTAAAAATCAATACGATGGAAAAGGGTTCGTGAGAGAATTTGTTTTTATATTTTCTGAAACGAGTTTTTAGTTTCAGATGATAAAAAGGTTGTGTGTGACTTAGATTCTCATTAGTGTAGTGTAGTGTAGTGTTTTGATTTACCTACAAGTAGACCGTACTTGTAGCATCTGTTGCTTCGATTCACCTAACAATTGATAAATAGTATGTTTCGGCCTATCCAAAGCTTTATCAAAGCCACCACTGACCTGTGTATGTGGTTGTGCATGTGCAGTTAGATGCGCCCTCACTGCCAAATGTAGCCTCAGTGTCAGATGACCATGAGCGTTGGCAGCGCGGCACGCCCATCGGCCACCATCGGCTATCTCCGCGCGTCGGATGCCGAGGGCGTCGTGTGTTCGGCTGTAGCGACCTCCGCCTTCTCCGTCACGTATCTCGCGGAGAACACCTCCACCGGTCTCGCGGTACCATCTGGAAAGAAGACAGGGGTTAGCAACTCGTTCAGCAACGTAAACACTCTTTTCCCTAATTGTAACGCTGCGTAGTGCTTAGACAAGTGTTTCTTGTACAATTATTGAAAGTAATATATTTTTTATTTAACTAGTGGGGTTTTCTGAAAAAATAACGTAACGATCCCTTAAAAATAACGTAACGAACTGGGAGGGACTTGTCGGTGGGGATTTCTGGAATAATCCGGTAATTGACTTGTTAAAAAAAAACTCATTTTTTTAAATGTAATTTAAATCTTTGTCATAAATTATATTAATGATAGAAGCGAAAAACTCCTTATTTGTTTTTTTTAATTATTATAGACAATTAAAAATTTGTAAAATTTTGAAATGAGTGACGTGACTAGAAACGCGCCAAAATCGATCACCATGTTGGTGACGTCTTATTGTTAAAGGAATTGCTCAACAATACAGTGTGAATTTTCGTGAACTTTCAGCATTAGATTTTATAATTAAAAATATGTCACGGTAGTTGTTTCATACGATAAGTTTGTAGTTAATATCTACAATAACGTGTTGAGGTCAGTAAAACGAAATCAGTCTATTGCCAAGTAATGTGTAAAATACATATTACTACACCCAACTACATCCTTCCAAAAAATAGGTAACAATGCACTGGAAATATTGTACATTAAACAAGCTTCTCGTTTGCTAATAAAACTCGAAAGGTTAAAATGAAAACAGTAACATTCTATCTGCGTTCTTATTTCCGTCATTATTCATACATAATTTACATACAAAACACAATTAAAGTCTTGACAATCATTATTACTTAAAAAAAAACATTAAAAAACTACATTGCAACATAATATGAAGTCGTGGCGCAGGTGGCAACAAAAATCTGGAACTTCTATTGAAGTCCGTGGCGATGAAAAGGTTAAAACGGGAAATAAGTCAGACCCTAATAACTATCGTCCTATCACCATAGTACCCATTATGTCTAAAATTTTTGAAAAGGCAATGTTTATCCGGTTACATAATTTTCTCCATACACTTATAATATTATGCAAAGAGCCATTTGGTTTCCGTAAAGGTAGTTCAACTGCTCTTGCAATCTTTAACTTAATGAAACTTGTAACAGAAAGCATAACCAATGTGTCTCTTTTTAGATATGAGCAAGGCCTTTGATTCGAAGCTCTTAAACAAACTGGACTTTTACGGTATAAGGGGAAAAGCTCATGAATGGTTATCTAGCTATCTAAAAAACAGGAAACAGTGTACCGAGATATCCAAAATTGTAAAGAAAAATGACAAAATTTATACCAAAGAGAAATTTACTTCAATAGCAACAATAAATAAATGTGGTGTGCCTCAGGGTAGCTTTTTCGGCCTTTTACTCTTTTTGCTTCTCTGCTTCTGATCTTTCCATTTATGACAAAAAAATCTAGAATAATACTCGATTGCTACTTCCCGCCATAAGATATGGTCTGTTTTTTTTAACTTTGTCCCAATCTCATCTGTTGAGTTTATAGTAACTTATGCAGGCACATTTTGGTTTCTCCGTAGAGCTGAATTGCCAATAGTAAAGTTGACTATACTATCATTGTTCCTATTCCTATGTTTAAGTAGCACCAAGATTCTTTATAGAAGGAAGTATGAATAAAACAACAAAAGTAACAACAATGAAAGTTTGTATTAGTATGAATGTATGTTATCGCGAGTAATAATAGTAACGGAACTTTATGATTCCATCTCGACAGCGTTTATGGCCCATCTACATTAGTGAGGGCACCTTTTATGTACAGTCAGTTTCTTGTTGAGGACATCAGAAATGGACCACGCTTTACGAGGTAGACGTTTTTAAACGACTTTCATGCGAATTGTTTCATATACTCAAATGCAAGTTGGTAATATAATCATAAATACGATAATAAGATGAACACTCAATAAAACTTTCCATTTTAATCAAAGGTCTGTCAGAATTAAATTTCCCAAACAAAAATCTCTCCCAGAAAAGTCCCTAACACTTATTGAACACGATTGTACACAGGTATTTCTAAAAAGTTCCTAATAATCACATTAAATCTCCGCCTACCCTCTCAATCAGCGAAGTGTCGAGCAGTCGAGCCTCTCATTGGACCCCATCCCCGCACAAAGCGTCCGCATGAATAGCCCACATCCTTCTTAACAGACTTTTTATACGGAGAGTGCTCACATCACTTCCGGTCTCCGGAAGTCCTCATTAAATTTATATAGCTAACGCTTGGTAGCGTTCGGAAAGGTACTCTAATTTGGCGCACAATAAAGTAACGGTGATTGTGGAAATCATGTTCGAGCTTTCTTGGTAAACGAAGTTTTTCTTTTCTTTTTTACCGATGGCGAGTTTAGTAAGTTATTAATTCAATTTAGTTTATTTTTTTTCCCAAAGAAAAATGTTTGGCACTCGCCTAGTGACAAATATTTGAAACAATATTTAAGGGCGCGTTTGCATTTGAGGTAAAATTATGCTGTTTTTGGGTACAATTTTATGGCATAACCAAACAAAATCCAATATAACTAATAACTACCTCGTATAGATTGGTTCTTCATCTTCAAGTAATAGGAACTTGATCATTGAAAATTTTAGTTTTTTATAATGTAAAATCGATCTGTCGTTGCCATTTTCCATAAAATTAACGATACAGGGTTGAGTTTAGGTACAGTTTTTGTGCTATTATTAACATATTTTACTATTTCTTAAAATACTGTATGTTAGCAAACATAATCAATTCTTAATGCAAGGATTTTATATAGTTGCAGAAAAAATTAAAACCAAATCTTATTTTTTCACATTTTTTGCTATTCTGGATGAATCTTAATCGATTGCGTTAGGGGTTATTTTATTTTTGATACCCGTCTTGATTTATTGCACAAGCACTTTGAATGAAACTTTAGTCCGCGCACGGCCGCCGTCGAGAGTGGACACGTAACGCCTGTTTGGAGCGGCTCGAGTTGAAAAAGATCGCTGTACAAACACAAAATATTCGATAAACCAAATTTGATACTTGACAAGGTGAGATTTTTATTATTTATTAGTTATGATGAGACCTTACCTCCGGACTTGATGAAGTGATTGGTGACTGCTACTGGAACTCCTTGACGTGTTGTACTAGGTGAGCTGAGTTTGGGCTCGTTTTGTTAGTTATTATGAAACCTTACCTCCGGACCTGATGTAGTGAACTGAAGGTGTACTTCAATGATTGCTACTGGAACTCCTTGACGTGTTGTACTGGGTGAGCCGAGTTTGGGCTTGTTTTGTTAGTTATTATGACGAGACCTTACTTCCGGACCTGATGGAGTAGCTCACCTAGTACAACACATCGAGGAGTTCCAGTAGCAGTCACCGAAGTACACCTTCAGGTAACTCCACCAGGTCCGGAGGTAAGGTCTCATCATAACTAACAAAACGAGCCCAAACTCGGCTCACCTAGTACAACACATCGAGGAGTTCCAGTAGCAGTCACCGAAGTACACCTTCAGGTAACTCCATCAGGTCCGGAGGTAAGGTCTCATCATAACTAACAAAACGAGCCCAAACTCGGCTCACCTAGTAAAACACATTGAGGAGTTCCAGTAGCAGTCACCGAAGTACACCTTCAGGTCACTCCATCAGGTCCGAAAGTAAGGTCTCATCATAATAACTAACAAAACAAGCCCAAACTCGGCTCACCTAGTACAACACATCGAGGAGTTCCAGTAGCAGTCAACGAAGTACACCTTTAGGTCACTCCATCTGGTCCGGAGGTAAGGTCTCATCATAACTAACAAAACGAACCCTAACTCGGCTCACCTCGTACAACACGTCAAGGAGTTCCAGTAGCAGTCACCGAAGTACACCTTCATGTCACTCCATCAGGTCCGGAGGTAAGGTCTCATTATAGTTAACAAAACGAGCCCAAACTCGGCTCACCTAGTACAACACATCGAGGAGTTCCAGTAGCAGTCACCGAAGTACACCTTCAGGTCACTCCATCAGGTCCGAAGGTAAGGTCTCATCATTACTAACAAAACGAGCCCAAACTCGACTCACCTAGTACAACACGTCAAGCAGTTCCAGTAGCAGTCACCGAAGTACACCTTCAGGTCGCTCCATCAAGTCCGGAGGTAAGGTATCATCATGACTAACAAAACGAGCCCAAACTCGGCTCACCTAGTACAACACGTCGAGAAGTTCCAGTGGCAGTCACTGAAGTATACCTTCAGGTCACTCCATCAAGTCCGGAGGTAATTCGTAAAAACAGCAAAAAAAATTTTTTATAGGGACCCACCATAATTTTATTTCTAAGAAATACGTAAAAATCTTTCAAAGCATCAAAATGAGTTCACTTGACTACTATTCTCGCAGTTAGTCGTGCGTACACTTGTGTGTATGACCCGTGTCAATGTAGTAGTTCGATTCTATACCTATCAATTTTGCAAACGCGTCCTTAAAGGCAATACTTAAAATGTCACTTACGGGATATCTTCTTCTGTTGCAAGCGCCATGATCGCGGGTTGACATGGCGCTTGCAACAGCGTCGAAATATCGGGAGCTCAAAAATTTACAATAATCATGGAAGATATCCCTGTAAGTGTAAGTGACATTTTAAGTATAGTTATGAACGGTGAAAGCTTAAAACAATATTTAAAGGTAATTCCACACATACACACACACAGGTGTTCCACGCGCGCCTCAAAGAGAGTCAGCAATAGGGAAGGGGTCCGCAAGGGCCGAAGCCTGCCGGGGCTGCGGGACTATTCGAAAAAGATACCGTGGCCCCGGAACACAAAGGGCGAGGAAGGAACATGGATGGGTTTTAGTCAGTAAAAGTCTGACACTCCCTCCTGCTCCGCCCAGAGCGGGAGGAGTTATTTGATGATTTCCCATCCTAAAAAAATAATAATTCATTTTGTCCATGATATTCAGCCGCATTTGTTTTGGTTAGAAGCTATTGTAATATGTATGAACAAATGTGCACAGCGTAGGCGGATAGCAATACATCTATTACTGTCTTAGATCCACGAGAATTCTTCATGATTAAAACAGAACAGCTGTAAATCAAAGCTTCAAGACGACAATACAAAACACGAGTTCTTCTCAATCCTCTTCTCCAGTAGTGTTGGGTACACATCTAAGACTGCACTAACTCAAAAGAAACTTTACCCGCGCCACCTCAATCTCAAACTACTCTTTTCCCCACAAACTAGAAAGTCCCTCGTTAATGCGTTATTTTTCTCATAGTCGGTTGCTAAGCAACGGCACGTCTGCCGGTCATTACTACGAAGAAAGAGAAACTGCGAATATTTTCTACAAGGTTTTAGGTTGAACTTTAGTATTGCTGTTGTTTCTGGAACTTTTTATTTTATTTACTTGAGTTTTGGAAAGTAGCTTAAATTTACACTATCAAAGTAGTTTTACATTTTTAAGATGTTATTAACTGTTACCTACCCACTCCCTAAATTATTGTAGAGTGTTTTAGTTAGAATTTTCCGATTCCCGTACTAGACGAATAGATGTTAAAAGGCTTACACGTGTTAAAACTGGAAGCACAGGCTACCTAGATCGAAGTTAAGTTAGAAAATACCTAGTACCGGACGCAAACAAAGCAATATCGCCAGTTTAAAATATACGATAGAAACTGTGTAGTAAAGTTGTGAAGTTCGCTTTGTGAAACGACCAGGCTATTTTGTTACCTTCAGTGCCTGATCACTGTACAACTAAACTTTGATCAAAGAAACTCCGTTCATTGAAAATAACATTTTGTTTGGAAAGTTACTTCAGCGTGATTAAATAATGTGATCTTAAAAGGAAGTCTGAAGTAAATTTTATATGTTTTAGAGAATTATGAAACAAAGAAAGCGGGGAATTTGGGGCGCTTTTGTAAGCGTGGGGTTCAAAGCGTTTTATTTTAGCTCATTTTGAATTATATACGAGGTTAGAGTTTGACAAAAAGTACCGAAAAAAAAATGGAACGCTTTACTTGTGTTACTTTTACTTTATTTTAGCACCAAATTGATGCCATATAAATTAATTCCTATAATGGAATTGGAACAGCCGCTTGATTAAAAAATCTAGAATCTTTAAACTTGACTCCTATGTGTAGGTGTAGCCTTCAGCCAATCTATAGGTACCCACTACATTAACCAATCTTGATTACTCCACGATGGGCAGAAGTAATTTTCAGCTATGACATAGGTAGACCTCGGTAGAGTCACGTACGTTAACTTACGCTAAAACTTACGCAGTAGTAACCGATACTCGTAGGTATAATGTAGGTAGGTACAAGCAACCATCGCAGGTAAAGATATACACGTATCGCTAACCTCTGTGTCTGACGTTCAATTAAATAACTTAAGTTAGGTACTTCCTTACTTTACAGACAAACAACTACTTCAAACAACGGTGTGAGTGTGCTGAGTAGTCAATTCTATCAGAATACTACTAGTATTTTTACGATTAAGTACTTAGTATTTTTATTCCTATTGTATTTTTTTCAGGTTTTTAAACATTTTTTTTTGGAAACGTTCGATTGAATTAATAAACTAACTGGGGCCCTGGTAACAATACTAATTAAAATAATGTTGAGACATTTTCCGTTAATTTTATTTGGCATTCCATTAAAAACAGACCATCTCAAAGTAACTCTACCTGAAACGGGAAAACATTATAACTTAGAAAAAATTAAATAAACAAAATATCTTCTCCTGCTTTCATAAAAGCTACATTAAAAGCAAATTGAACAGAAACGCCGTCCGTAATGACTTACTTCCAGAGCATTTTCTGGAACCAAATAAATTTCTTATTAAGAATAATTCGCTGCGACTTTCTTTTTGTCGTTGTCGCAATAGCTGAGTCTCTCCGACCCACGTAATTAGGTTTGGGAGGTCAACGCGGCGAGGTGGCATGTTGACCATGCGTCACATACAGGACGAACATGTTTTTGTTATGGTTAGTAGGTAGGTTTGTTACAGCAACTGAGCAATCAATCAGGCACTCAGAAAAAAAGCAGTTTAACCTAAGTAATCTATTTCCATAATAGGACTCTTGAGGTGTCCTGCATAAACTTTAAATAAACTATGTAGAAATTATAATTAACGTAATAGTTTTCAAACAGTATATCGAGTTGCAAAAGCGTCCCAAAAGCATTATTCTGAAAAGTATGCTTTTTGAAGGGGTGCTAAACAGTCTAGGATCTGTTGTGTAATTGTTGAACAACAATGCCAACCCGTAGCAATAACTACATTTATTTTATTCGGGTCGTGTCGAAGGCAAACTCCATTTGATATCTAACATCACAGCAGTTAGAACATAGCGGCTTCTTCCCGGACGGGTTTTGCTTATACTCGATTTTGCCGCTCGGCGGTGCGGAATATGTGCGTAGCACGCCTAAGATGCTTTTACAATGAAAATAATGAATAAAACACAATACCGTTGACTTTGAAGAAACAGTTCTTTAATTAACAAAGTGTGGGCAGTTAATTACAGACTAATTCAGCGCCTACCCGACGCCACAGGAACCAATTGCACTCATTTGCATAGACAACTAGATTGCGTCGGCAACTTCCACCTATTCACTGTTTTTCTTTATCTATGGAAATAGAAGTTATTTTAAATTAATTGAAGGTTAAGACCAGCTAGCTTATTCCTAGGATGATAAAAATAAAATATAATAAAATTCAGTAGCAATACTGTATCAAAGTCAGTGTTGCCAAAACCAGTTCAAAAAGGCAATGAAAGTCATAGAATAGAATAGAATAGAATTTTATTTCGCAAATATGGGTAATACAATTAAATAGTTGTTATGACATAGTATAAAAGCTCAGCCATATTTTACCATTCGGCATGCAAACATTTACATTATTTATGAAACATATATGTAGTTACATTATAAAGACCAAATCGATTATATTATTATTACAATTATCATTCAATATACATATAAATCAGTTAATAAATTATTATCATTTTCATTGAAATTATCATTAAATTACTAAATTGCCATTTTCATTACAATTATCATTCAATTAATAAAATATCATTATTATTCAAATTAATCAATAAAAACATAATTTTTTTCTGTTAGAAACTCGTCTATGCTATAGTACACTTTATCTGTCAAAAATTTACGTAGTCATCCGGCAGTAAGTCCACTAAGTCTGCAAGCACAATAAACATCGACTAGATTAAATTAGTGAACATTCTAGTCCGCAGCGCAACATTTAAATACGCGATGTCCCAATTCCCGGTACATCGTGGGACCCCTACCGGTCCACTATGCGGGTACCTGCGCTAATAGGGTTAATTCTGCTTCCCCAGAAGGCTCAAAACATTTATTTGTATTTGAACTAGAAATGAACTCCTTTGTTACTTACACACACACACACACACATACTTACATAATTGGTTGTTATAACTACACACACACAAACACACGTAACACACACTCTTGCGTTGTTTTCATTAATGGTCTCATAAGGCTACCGGACTTGCGTTTAATTACTTGTTAGTTTATATTAGTTAATGCATTGTATTGTAATTAAATGAACTTGCCTTAAGTTCTGCGATATTATAACTATGTGAAAGCTTTGTTTTGTCAAGTCAGTTCACTTGGGCAAGTTTTGTATCTGTTTATCCCTTATAGTAAATAAATGATCTAGAGATAAATGAATAAAAGAAACCGCGGGCAGAACTGGTAAGATCCTCTATAAGTACCGCCAATCTCCCTAAAAGCATTAATAAGTTATGTCTCATATTTCCTTGTTCTCTAAATATTTATAACAAATACGAAACTCGATGTTATGGTATCGCCAGCTGGCACAAATCTCACAAACACGACCTAAATAACACAGAATCACGACTGCGCTAGCACCGCAGACATTTACTCATAGTGGTGTACTAACGTATGCAACATCCCGCGATATCGCATCGTTTCTCAAATCAAACGCACGTGGTGTAGGGGTGGGAATCAAAACGGGATCGGCGGCAACGCGGACTCCCTGGGGGCAGCACTCAACGCGTGATGGATACAGCCTTGACTTGCCCCGGGATACGGAGGATTGTGCATGTGACAAGAGCAAGCGATTCGGGTACTGTTGGACAATGATGGTGCAGTGTTGAGGTGAAGATTTTCGGTTACAGTTTTAAACATGTTAAAGAATTCATCATATGCACCATGCTTTAATACTATTTAAAGCTTATCGCTTACTTGTGAATAAGCGAAATGGATGGTGGATTTGATACGAATACTGATGTGATTCTCGATTAGAATATACAAACAGGAATCTTATTCAACTTGAAATCCACGTTACCAACCGAGAATTGCAACAGATTTTTCTGTTGCAATTCTCGCATTTGAAATCTGAGCTCCTATAATGAAAACCGTACACAGTAGGAACCTAATAACCTATGCTCCGCAGTTACGTATTTATGGATGCAAAATTCGCTCAAATTGCATGGCTCCTTGAATCAAACGCACGCAGAATGTTAGATGGAAATCTCTTTGGTTTTGCTGGGGGACATAATCATGGTGGTACGGGAGCGGGTGAAAAAAAAATGTATATTCGGATAGTATGCCGAAACCAAATCTAGTTTTGCATCTGATACACGTTTAAATTAATAGGTATTGGAATACAGGTCAGATTCTAGTACAAACAATACTTATTCCTAGGATTAAGTAATTCATAACTTGATTGTTAATCAGCACCTAGCCCGTTGTTTCTCCATAGCTTGATTTAGACAATAAAATTACGCGAAACTCAAATAGGGCACTATTAAAATAACATATTACCTACAAACTTGTACAAGTATTTATTAAATATGATCTTATAATATATCACCAATAACATGTAACTATACACCTAACAGAATGTAGGTACTTACTATATTAGCCCCATTTGGTATGAGCATGACAAAAAGTTGGTGCTGATCGACTCCCCTGTGGCGGCACTCAGCGGGTGATAGATACAGCCTTGACTAGCCCCGGGGTATCACACGCCCACATCGGACTCACACTGTGAGAGGAAAGCGATCTAAGTTGCGTCGTCATTTTGTAGTCTCGCATTACCTTATGTTTACTTATGTAATAGTGTCATGACGATGAGGTAGGTTCAGGTTATAAGCGTTTAATTAAAGCATCGGGACCGCAAGCGGCCTTTCTTACACAATAATAAAAATCAATTGCCAAAATTGGTGCTGTTTATTTTTATGCGGTCAAAACGAAAATACAAAATCACAGCAAAACGAAATTAAATTAATTAATAATTCGTTGTATGACCTTAATTAAAGCTTTTGAATCAGCCATAGTGAAATTAAATCATTTTATACAGGTTGATTTTTGTTTTTTTTTGCCTACACTTATTATGGAAGTGAATGCTGGGTATGGCAAACGAGACATAAAAGTAGAAGTAATGCTGTGGAAATGTTCCTTGCGAAGCATGTGTCGTGTAACTCTGAATGATAAATTGAGGAATGAGCTATACGAGAACGCTGCGGTATACAAGAAGATGTACAAACATTGAAAAGAGTATTCTTAGGTGGTTTGTTAATGGGAGAGGATGAGTGAAAGGCCGCTAACAAAAGGCGGTTTTGAGCGGCAACGCCGGGAACCCTACACCCTAGAAGCAGTTACTGGTGATGTTCTTCTAAAAGGTCAGGGATGTAGTACTCGCAACCGGGGTGCGTGTATGACCAGATGTATGAACGTCGTATGTCTGTGGCCTACTCCCTCCCATGGGGTAAAGGCGAGAGTTTATGTTTGTATTATTTTTGTGATGGGACTTCAGGGTGTAATTTAAAAGTATGCGTAGGTAGAGCAAAGTAGTTAAAGATATCGATTTTGGAGGAAAAGCAAAAGTGCATTAAAGTTGTTTTAAAAAGCTTTTACCTGAGCCAGGAAGGTGAAAGCAGCGGAATACGATACAAAAAAAAACTAATAATGCCAATTCATTTTAACAGTATTGAAAGACATCTCTTATCGCTTGTAGCTTACGCCGCTAACCTCCGCCGATATTATTTATATGATCGCGGGAAAATTCTCGTTTCGCATCCCCAGGGGAGCGTGCGTCAGCGCGTGGTTTTGATCTTACGATGTAAAAGGATGCAGGGTAAGCAGGGTTGAACGGAAGCTGCTCAGGGACTAGTTGTGCAGTCTCACGATAAAGTTGCTGGTAATTAAATTTTCATGTGACTTGTTTGTTTGCGCAACAAGCGAGGAAAAGAAGTCCTTGGCGCTTTACTTAAAATTTGCTGTGCAGCTACGTTGAAGACAATGGGTTTATTTTTACTACATGTTGATTAATAACTATAGATGATGAATGTAGATAGGTACAGTGAGTTTGTTTTGTGATACCTTCAATGGTTAAATGAAGCCCTAGGAACCGAATAATTTCTGCTCACTCAGTCAGTCTCTTAGAGAAGAACCTTAACTGCAACATTGGGTTAAGATTTAAGAAAAGCTAGGTCTATTTCCACCTACATCAATATGCAATGTCAGGCACGTCAGGTAAGGTATTGTTCTTGACATACAAAGTGTAGTTTTGCAACCTAGTCGAAATTCAGGAGCTTGTCATAAAAGACATAAATAATCAATTTAAATTAAGAAACCCGGTCAAATAATTAATAAAACTGCTTTTTTTAATTGTGTAAATTTGACAGTATTTCAGAATAACACGAAAGTACCTAATAGAAGAATCACCTGCGCGACATGTCTCTGTGTGCGTTTATTTGGGTGTGCGAAGGCGCGGCTATAGGGCCAGTTACAGACGGGCTGCGTTTTAATACGGGTGGGTTTACACTTAACGATTTCCGTAAATAAGAAAAAAAAACTTCCCATTTTATTATCGATTCCGGTCGACAATCATTAGCATAGATACCTCCTTGAAGGATGCAAAGGGACACGTTGTATAACGAGTTGACCCAATACATAAAACAAATCCTTTCCACAATACAATTAATCGCTAATCGCTCATGACTTGCTCCATCAATTTCATACACATCGGTAATGCTGGGTGGCGGTAAATTTCACGTTTTTATGTCTGCGTTGATATGTGACGTCAACAAGTCGGCAGCATCTTGAAACGTTTTGTGAAAAATATATTATGTGTGTAATATAAGGAAGCGGGAGTTTAGTTACGAGTAATAAGGCTTCCAGTACAGATGCTCGTAAATAAAATATGTTACGATCATAGATGTTTTTTATTGGTCGCTGTATTTCTATTATCTTGGAAATGTGTATTTTTCTTCGTCCTTTGTTTGGAAATTATTTATTAACCAGTTTTGTGGTAAGGCCGAGGAGGGTTTCATTTTATTGTAATCTATTTTGAATGACGGTGAAAAGTAGTTATTTGTAAAAACAAATACTACTTTTTGGCAGTTTTTGTTACTAAACTTATTCAGGATTTAGCGTCTTGAAAGATTAAAAAAAAAAACTGTAATTACTTATTTTAATTAAGACACGTTATTACTGAATTAAATGTAGCCTGGACAAAAAATCTTTACCTTACTTAGAATTATGCAAGCACTGGCAGTGCTTGCATAATTCTAAGTAGCCAGGGAAGCCATGCACGAAGTGTCTTACGTACTGAGCTTTAATGCTGTCAAAATGCACACTTTTGTATTGGTTGTGCTTCAATAACTACCTGCATTCCTAAAGTTTAAAACGTTGTAAGGAATACCTTTCATAAGTTAAAATAATTAGATATTGATATCGGATATCACTACAAGGTTTTTTTATTTCACAGAATTGCAGCTGCAGCTAATTTAATAATACTCTTGATTCTATGAAAATACGTACTTGAACTTCTCACAATGTTTCGCGTTTTCTATGTTTACCCCCAATCCCCAATTTAGCAAACGAGCTTACCCTATTTACTTGGATTTTTAGGTAGGTAGGGATTATTAAATAAATTAAATATAATCTTAGCTCTTTGACTTGGAATTTATTTACCTGCCCGACATTTATATGCAGAAGAGAGATCATACGTGTTGTGTTCAAAGCGTTGTTGTCAGCAATTGGATAGGTGTAAATTGTAGGTACCAGTTATTTACAATAAGTAGGTTCCAAATACTACCACTCAAGTATGACTGGTCAACATCCTTGATGGTTAGGTATAAGCTAACAAAGTACCTACACGAAAATTGAGTGAGTAAAGTTATAACAACGGAACTTATTTCGAATTTTCTATTCGAAATAGAATGTTCTTTGATCAAACATGACATGTTTTCTCAATAGTTCGAACTAATGAGCTTGAATACTTGAAAAACAAACGAGTAAGAACTGCGACGCTGTTAAAGTGACATGAATTAATAATAAAGTTGTATGAGTAAGATCTAACAGCCAACAGGATACAAACACTCAATTAACCAGCACCCTAATTACGTAAC